>JAHXZK010000023.1:0-600000 GCA_020975415.1 Calonectria hawksworthii
TTATAATATTATAATAAAAATAATTAATATTATAATAAAAATAATTAATATTATACTAAGAAAAATAATTAATATATAATATAAATAAAAAATATATTTTAATAATTTTTTAATATATTAAATATTTAATAAAATAATTTATTATTTTTAAATATAATAAAATTAATATTATTATTAAATAAATTTATTATATAATTATTATTTATAATTATTTTTATAATAATATAAATATTTAAAATTTTATTTAAATTTATAATTATATATTATAAAAAAAATTTAAATAAAATATTAAAACTTTTAAAATTTTTTAAATAAAATAATTTACTTATAATATTATAATAATAAATTATATTATTAAAATTTTATTTTTATTATTTTTTATAATATTTTAAATTTAATAATAAAAAAATTTAATTTATAATTAAATATTTAAAAAAAAAATATTATATAATATAAAATTATATTTAAATAATTTTATTTATAATTTTTTAAAATCTTAGAATAAAAAGATTTAAAAGTTATTTATAAATTTTAATTATTTTAAAAAAAAGATTATTAATTTATATAAAGAATATAATAAAAAATATTATATAATTTAAAAAATTAAAAAATTAAAATAAATAGGCTTTTATAATATTTATTTTTTTAATTTTTAATATTTTATTATAAAGTTTATTTAAAATAATAAAATTTTAATTAATAAATTTTATTAAGATTTAAAAAAAAAATATAAAATAAAATATATAAAAAATTTAATTTTTTAATTTATTTTAATAATTATATTATATTAATTATATAATATAATAATTATTAATATAAAAAGTATTTATAAAAAAAATTAAAAAAATAATTTAATAATTATATTAATATTAAATAATAATATAATTTTTTTATATTTTATAAAATTATATTTAAATTTATAAAATTAAAAAATATTTAAAAATAAGATTTTTTTTAGACTATATATTAAAATTATAATAAAAAAAAATATATTTTTTAATAATATTAATAATTAAATATTAATTAAAAGTTTAAGTTTATATTTAAAAATAATTAATAATTAAATATTATTTAATTATAAAATAAATTAATTAAAAATAAAATTCTTATAATAATAATTTAATTTTATAATTAAATTAAAAAATTATTAAAAAAAAAATAATTTATTAAAAAAAAAATCCTTATAATAATTAATTAATTTTATAATAAAATTAAAAAATTTTTTAATTAAAAAAAATAATATTTTTATAATTTTTAAAAAAAAAATAATTTAAATTTTAATTTATTTTTATAAAATAATTATAAATAATTATAATAATAAATTTACCTAAGCCTTTTAAAGATTTACTAATTATTATATATAAATTAAATTATTTATAATAATTTAAAAAAAAAATTTATATTTCTAGAAAAATAAAAATATTAATATTAAAAAATAAAAAAATAAAATATAATAAAAATCTTATAAAAAACCTTATAATACTTAGTAATTATATATACCTTTATTAAAATTATTAATATTATTAAAATATTTTATAAATTTATTATTTTTTTTATTATTATTTTTATTATAAATTAAATAAAATAATTAATAATTACTTTTTAATTTAAAATAATATATTAATTTATAATATTTTATATTATAATTATTATTTATATTATTAAATAATTAAATAAAAAAAAAATATTATAATTATTAAAAATTAATTAAATAAATTATCTAAAAAATATTATAAATAATATAATAAACTTTATTATTATAAATATTAAAATTATTTAATTTATTAATATAATAAAATTAGAAATTAATATAATATTTATTAAAAAAGAAATTTAAAAAACTAATAATACTCTTTATATTAAAATAATAAATATAATTATCTTTAAAATTATTAAAAAAACTTTTTATAAAAACTTTTTATACTATAAATAATAAAAAACTATAATAATTTAAATTAAAAGTTTCTATTAAAAGATAATAATATATTATATTAATTAATAATAAAATTAAAATAAATTATATTTATTTAAAAATTATAAATTAATTTTAATTATTATAGAAAAATAAAATAAATCTTTATATTATTTTTAATTTAAAAAAAATTATATTTAATTATAATAATAAAATAATTAATTAAAAGATTAATTATTTTAAGATTTTTATAAATAAAAAAAATTAAAATATTTTTTTTAATATTATTAATATTAAAATATATAATTTAATTTTAAAATATTTATAATTATATTATTATAATTTATATATTAATTAATATATTAATTAAATATAAATTATAATAATATAATTATAAATATTTTAAAATTTAAAATCTTTAATTTTTATTTTTAATTAAAAAAAGATTTTATATAATAATATAATAAATACTTTATTATTTAAGAAAATATAATATAAATATTAGGCTAATTAAAGAAAATAAAAGTAAAAAATTATTATTTATTTTTATATATAATTTTAATAATTTAATTAAGATTTTAAAAAAATAAAAAAAAATCTTAATAATAATTAATTAAAAAATATATTATATTAATATTATATTTATAAATAATTATTTATAAAAAAATTAATAATAAAATTATTTAATTTTAATAAATAAAATTATAAAATAATATTAAAAAATAAAATAAATATTTATTTTTTTTTAATTTATAATTTTAATTAAATAAAATTTAATATTTTAAAAAAGTATATTAAAAATATATTATAAAAAAAATATATATAAATTTTAAATTTTAAAATTAATTATTTAATAATATTTATTTTAAAGAAAAATAAAAAATTTTATTTTTATATAAACTATTAATAGCTTAATAATATTATTATTATAAATTTATTAGAAATTTTAATAAGATTATAAGGCTTTTTATTATTCTTATAAAAAAAAAAGTTTTTTTTTTTATAAATAAAAAGGTAAAAAAAGCCTTTAAATAATTAAAGAAAGTAATTATTATTATATTTATATTTATAATATTTAATTTTAATTAATTTATTAAATTAAAAATAAACTTTTTTAATTTTACTATTAAAGCCTAAATTAAATAAAAAAATAATAAAGAAAAACTTTACTTAATTATATTTTATTTATATAAGCTATATAAAATAAAACTTAATAATTTAATTTATAATAAAAAATTCCTTATTATTATTAATATATTTAAAGAATTATAATAATATTTTTTTAAAAATTAATATAAGATTATAATATTTACTAATTATAAGAATATTTTTTATTTTATTATTATATAAAAGTTTAATAAATATTAATTTTATTATATTAAATATTTCTTTAAATTTAATTATTATATTATATATATTAAAAAAACTAAAAATACTTAAATTAATATAATTAATTAATATACTAATTATAATATTAAAAAGAAAATAATTATAAAAAACTATTTTAATATATTTCTAATAATAATCTTAAATAAATATTAATTAATAGAATAATAATTAAGGTAAAGAAAATTATTATTATTATTTAATAAAAAAGATATAAAGAATATTATATTATTCTTAAATTTATATACTTAATAAAATAAAATAATTTATTATTAAAAGAAATTAAGAAATATAATAAAATATTATTAAAAAATAAATATAATATTAAATTTTAAGTTTTTAATAAATTATAAAATAAATTATTTTAAAAAATATATAAATATCTTTTATATAAGTATAAAGATATTAATAAAACCCTTAAATAAATTAAATAAATATTTTCTTTTAATTATATAAAAAAAAAGGTAAAAGCTATTATTAAATAATATTTACTTTATAAATAAATAAAAATACTATAATATAAATTATATAAAAAATTATAATCTTTTTTTATTATATTCTATTTATAGAAATTAATTATAATAAACTTTATTATTAATTTATTATTATTAATAAACTTTATTATTAATAAATATTATAATTATATTTTTATTATTATTAATTAACTTATAAAATTTATTTATTATATTTCTTATAAAAAAATAATAAATAAAAAATAATTTATATATTTATTTTTTAAAAATATTATTATAATATATAAATTACTAATTAAAATTATCTTAAACTATAAATAATTATTTATATTTAAGTTTTAATAAAAATTAATAATTATAATAAGCTTATATTATAAACTTATTATTATCTTTAGACTTTAAGTAAATAAATAAATTAAAAAATAAAATTAAAAAATTAAATATTATTTTTAATATTATATTAACTATAAGTAAATTAATTAAATTAAAAAACTTCTTATTATTTAATTTACCCTTAATATATTCTATTAAAAAAGTATTAAAATTATTTTTATATTTATTAACTTTAGATTTACTTTTAATATATTTTATATTAATATAAAAGAATTATTTAATATAAAAATATTATTTAAATTTAATTAAGTAAAATAATTATATAAAAAAATAAAAATAAAACTTAAATTTATTTATATATAAATAAAAAAGTATTATAATTATAAAAAAATAAAAGAATTATTCTTTAAAAAAAGGAATATAATTTTATTAATAATAGAAAATATTATTATAAAATAATAAAATAAAAAACTTAATTTTAAATATATTAACCCTTTTTCTATTAAAAAGAAAATCTTAAAAAATAACTATAAACTTAATTTACCTAAAAGTATTAAAATTTATTTAATTTTTTATATTTTTTTACTTAAAATAATTATTAATATTATTATAATAAATATTAAATTATATATTTAATTAGTAATTAAATTAAAAAATAAATATATTATTAAAGAAATTCTAGAAAAAAAATAAAAAAAAAAAATCTATTATTTTATAAAGTAAAAAGGATAAAAGGAAAAAACCTAAAAATTATCTAAAAATCTTATTTATTACTTAAAAAAGCTAAAAGAATTCCTTTAAAAGAAATATTAAAAGGAAAAATATTAAAATTAATAATTATCTAATTTACTTTAATTTCTATAAGTATTATATTTAATCTTTTAATTACCTTAATAATATTAATTATTTTTATTACCTTTAATACCTTAGTTTTCTTATTCTTAGCTTTATATAATTTATTTATAATCTTAAAGCCTTAATATAATATTTCTTAATTATAATTTTATAATTAAATCTTTTAAAAATATAAATATATTAAATAAATATAATATTTTTTTAATTTATATTATTATTTTTATATTTTTTTCTATTATTCTTTTAATTCTTTAAATAAACTTAAGATTTCTATTTTTATTTATTATTTTACTATATTAATATAATCTTATTTAAATAAATAATTATTTATTAAAAATAAAAAAACCCTTATTAATAATAAAATTATTATATTATTACCTATTTTATTTATATATATATTTATAAATAATAAGCTTATACTTATTATTTATTTTTTTATACTTTTTCTTATTTATTATATAATTTATATAAAAATATATTTATATTAATATTATATAAAACTATTAATAATTATTATAATAAATACAAAAAAAAATAATAATAAAATCTTTATATTAAATTATATTTATATTAATAATAAAAAGCCCTTTAGCCTTTTTTTTATTATTAATTATAAATCATACTTAATCCTTAAAAAAATAAAAAATAAAAAAAAAATAATAATTTATTTTAATAATTAAAAAATCTTTTTATATAATCCTAAGAATATAATCTTTAAAAGGAAAATATTATATTATAATTTAAATTATAATTAGCTAATTATTTTATAAATCTCTTAGTAAAAGTTTAATATTAAATCTACTTAAGATATTATAATATATTATTATAAACTAATAAAAAGAAGACTAAGTTAATAATATTAATTTTAATAAAAAAGCCTTTAATCTAATTATTAGAAATACTCTTATACTAATAGAACTAATATAAGGAATTAAATATATAAATCCCTAATAGCCTAGAATATATATACTCTCTTTAGCTCTTAATATAACTAGATTATTCTTAATTAATATACCTAATTAATTAATCTATTATCTAATATAATAAACCCTCTTATTGCTTAGATTTAATATACCTAATTTAACCTACAATATAAACCCTTTGGTTTACCTTATAGGTTAGGTCTAACTATTATAGGTATTTATAAATTTAAATAAACTATTTAATATATAACTTAAAGTAATAGAAAAGCTATACTTAAATATTAGAATATTCTTATTACTTAGTATTAAAGTTATAGCTAAATAATTAGTAGATTATTTAGTTGCCTAATAAAAAGCTCTTTAATTATAATTATAATCCCCTTAAGGCCCTTGTTATTATTTTATAATATTAAAAAAAAATTATTTATAAGTTTAAAGATAATATTATTATTCTTTAAAATAATAGATTATAATTTATTATAATAATCTTAAAACTTTACCTTAAAACTAGCTTTAAAGCTAATTATATTATATATTCTAATATTAATAATCTTATTATATAGTATTATTACTAAGAGCTAGTTAGTAAAACCTTAATTAAATAATTAATTAAATAACTTTAAAATAAGAATAAATATTATTATATTAAATTATAGGATAATAAGGGATATATTTTATATCTTTTTATTACCCCTAGAACTAGGATTAAGCTATATATATAATATTATAAAATCCTTATTTATAATAGTATATATAAGACTAATTACTTTAATTTATTACTTTTTAATATATATAAAAGGACCCTATTAAAGTAGACTTTTTATATTACTATTATCTTTATTAATAGTAAAATAAAGGCTTAATATAATTAGATTTTTAAGTAATTTTAAAAGCTTATAAATAAGTTTAATATCTTTTTACTTTAGGCTATTATAATAAACTAAAAGCTTACCTTAATAAAAATAATTATAAATAATATTATATTTAATATTATACCTTATTTTCTATACTATTAATATATTAATATAAATATTCTTATTTAATATAAATTATTTTTTTTAAAAGTATAAAAAATAATAAAATTAACTATATTTATTATAATTTAGGCTTTTAATAGTTTTTTAATAAATAAAATAATATTATAAATAATAATATAATTACTAAGTTTAATAAAAAACTTAATAACTTTAAGTTAAGGGGATTTTTATTATTTATTATTATATATATCCTTAATATATAAATTAATCTATAGAAAAAAAAGATTATTTACTATTATATTAATTAATATTATTATTTTAGCTATTTAATAACTTTTATTATTAAATCCCTTTATACTATAATTAAAAAGATTATTTTATTTAATACTAATAATCTTATTATTATATTTATAAAGCTATAAATCTTTTAAATTAGCTAAATTATTAATATTAATATTCTTTATATATAATAATAATATAAAATCCCTTTCTTTTTAATATAATTTTTTTTTATTTTTATTTAAAATTAAATTTCTTTTATTATAATATTTTTTATTAATAATAAATTATAATATATTAAATAAAAAATTAAAGGATTAAAATAGCTATATTTAATTTATTTAATTATAATTATAAATAAGGTATTTTACTATTATATAATTTAAAGGAAATTAAATAAAAATAAGTTTATTTAATTTTATAAAATTAATTTATTTTAGTATTAGAATAGAAAGATAATATCCTAAAATATATATATTATTAATAGCCTATTTAATTCTTAAAATATAAAAGGAAAAGGCTAGCCTTAAGAAAGTCTTAGTCTTAAAAAGAGTATTAATATTAATAGCTTAAAATAGAATTTTATTTTCTTTAAAAGAATTTTTATTTTTAAATAAACTAAAATTATTATAATTAATATAAATATATATAATTTAATTTTATTAATATTATAATAACTATTAACTTTAATAGCCTTAGCTATTATTAATATAATTAAAATATTATTAATAATTATTAGATTTTAATAACTTTAATTAAAAGATTTATATATACTTAAAATTATAATATTAAAATTATATTAATATATATTAATTTAACTTAAAAATATTAATAATAATAATATAATAATAATAATTTTATTATTAATTTTATTAAATTTAAAAAAAATAAATATAAAAAACTAAAAAAATAATAATATTAATTTTAATAAAATTAAAAAATTAATTTAAAAAATTAAAATATTTTAATTATAAATATAATAAAATAATAAAATTTTTTTTAATTATATTAAAATTTAAAAAATATAAAAAAAATATATAAATTTAAATAATAATTATAAATAGCTTTCTTAAATATTAATAATTTTAAGTAATAAAAAAAAATAGGATTTAAATAGATTATAGATATTAGCTTATATAAAAAATATTAATTTAGGTATAAAACTCTAGTTATAATAGTTAGACCTTATCCAGCCACTATTAGCCACTTTGGTGGGTGCTCATTATTGTAAATTGAGTGCTGGATAACGAGTGCCTATTTCTATTAATGTTAACAATGGATTTTAATGCAATACATCGATAAGAGCAATAGTGAAGGCAATCCCTCGTGCCTTAATGAACAGTAATTGAACGTAGGTTAGGCAGTGCGAATACTGTGTGGCAAGGCGAATGTACAATTGACTTCGGAAAGACTTTTCAAGGGCACTACAATACCATAAAGTTCACAACTCTAGCTTAGCAGCCTAAAGTCTATATATGTAGGTCCCGACCAGATTATATAACTGCAACTAGATTATAAACAGGTTATAAGTTAAAGTCTTAAGATCCTATTAAGGTCTAAGGTATATAAATAGCTATTAATTAATAGTTTAATAGATTTAATAGATTTCCAATAAAAACAAAAAACTATATAAGCTTAGATTTCTAAAGAAGATCAAAGCCTATACCTACAGTTTATAAGATCTTAATACCTATAATAATATTATAACCATAGATTAAAAAGCATTAATAAAAATACCTTACAATAAAAGCAAAAACCCACCACACTAAAAACCAAAGAAATATTTAATTAAAAAAATAAAAAAAATCAAAATTCTTCTCAAAGACCAAAAACTTTCAACCAACATCCTTCAACCAAGATCATCACCTAGCATTATTACCAATACCACTAAATCCTTTAAAACTACTATTATAAATAACTTCCATAGCCCTTCACACCATCTACTAATCTCTCTATAAATATTCAAAAGGATAGCATAGGCTATTAGCAATATCACTTACACAGATGCCCAAGCTACAACAACACAGCTTAGGAAGC
Organism: Calonectria hawksworthii; assembly: GCA_020975415.1. Taxonomy (NCBI): domain Eukaryota; kingdom Fungi; phylum Ascomycota; class Sordariomycetes; order Hypocreales; family Nectriaceae; genus Calonectria; species Calonectria hawksworthii. Next base: position 9,176 of record JAHXZK010000023.1, read on the forward strand.
ACACAGAGACCGCCATAACAACAATTATATTTAGGGGCCTAGCTTTTAGCATCCAACCCCAGGCTCTAGCAACAAAGCCCAGCAAGGACAGGCCCAGCAAAGACAGGCCCAGCAACGATGGGCCAAAGAAAGCCGAGGCCAACAAGGCCCAGAAAAACAAGGCTAGCTCTTAGCCTTGTGCTTCAGTAAGTACGACCTCTCCCAGCCGCTTCGTTCTTTACTAACGGGTGTTTTTTTACTCCAACCCAGGAGGGGCAATCCGAGTTACACTCATAAAATGTAGATGCAGCATGACTCTGTCCATAGCAGCCGCCCCGTGCGTTTTAAAATCCAAATGTGATGATCTCGGTCCATTCCATCCGCCGGCAAGCGCAGATCCGTCTGCATTTGGAGTTGGAGTGGTGGGCTCTTTATGCATGAGCTGAGATGCGGACCCAGGATATATGTTATATGAATTATGTAGTCTCTAAGCACAGCATACCAGCGCATTTCAGCTTCGCGGTGCGAACATCAACACAACTAATGACTGACTGGCTTATTGATCAGAGTCTGAATATCAAGACATCAGGCCCGCTAAACCACTTGGATTCTTGATTAGAGAATCTGGAAGATTTATTTGTCAAAGAATCTTATGCCATCTCAGTTGAGGCGAGTCATGCTCTAATTGAATAGAACTGCCTAAGAAGATAGTAATCGCCCAAACAAAGCATTTCAAATTCATTTCATGACATCATTGAATTGACAATCTAAAATATATATGCATTTCAAGCTCTGATTTTACCAAAATTCCGAACCTGATCCTTGAGCCGTGGTGACGAAACAAACATGAAATAATAATGCTAACCCGACATTCCACAAATCTGATTCGCCTTGAGCCATGCTCCCTTGCCTTGAGATGCGATGCGAAGAAATGATAAGTTATTAAGGCATTTTGATTATTTTCTCAATCTCTTTAATAAAATATAATGTACTTGAGAATTTGACCCCTGGTTAACCATGAACGTGTGGAGTCGGCGCAGGAGTTCATTGCTCAGATGGAGCGCTGGTTTGAGAACTGCCACATTCGCCCACCACAGATGGAACAGCATCGACACCGGAACCGATAGGAATCAGCTTGGAGCCACAATCTTCATTGTTAGCAATGTGAACCATCCTATTGTCCCAGTCATAGACAACATAAGCAGCGCGGAGAAACGTGTCGCCGAGGACGGGGAAAGCTATCCAGGTCAGCAATTAAACTCCAATTGTATGGGAATCACACAAAACCCACAGTCATCCTGAAAGGCACCCAAGATGCACTTGCCACTAGGCTGCCTCCAGATAAAATCCCGGTAAGGGACGTTGACGACAGTTTGACCAAACGTGAAATCGACCGAGCCGGTAATGTTTTCCACGTTGCAGTCGACTTGATACAAGCTAGAACCAGGTGTGTTTTTCACGGTTGGGAAGGCGTTGAGGAGTGGTTGGAAGATGGCTTCGGGCAAGGCGTTGACTGTGTATCCACTATCGAGGAGAACCGGCTGGCCACCTTTAGAAAAGACTGGAATCTTGGTTCCATTGGTCATAGTAAGAGCCACGCCATTCAAGTTAACCCACCATCTATGGGTCTGTTAGCTTGATTCGTTTGACCGCAATCGCTGATTATGACCCACCGAGTGTTTCGGTCGGGAGATTCCTCGGCGGGAATCACGGGAAGTTTCTCAAGGCGCCCGGAAAACTTCCTTGTGTCAATGCCTCCGAAGACCACGGATCCTAAAGTTGTCAGAACAGCACTAAATTAACCAGCCAATGTCGAATCCTTACCTCTGTTACTCTCGATTGATCTGATGTCCAAGCTGTATGCCCGGCTGTTCATGAACCCTTGATTGACCAAATTGTCAAATATCGTAGGGTACTCGGTTTTCCACCCGTCCAACGGAGGACCGGCTCCCAAAACACCAACAGAGATGCTTGAGGAATCATAGGCGACCCCGAAGATTTGGTGCTTTACCTTGGCGGCTTTCCGTTTGAGTTCGGTTAGCGTGATCTTGGACGTTGGAGTTCGGTGCGGTGTTTTATGCTTACATCCAAGTGTAACATAATCCTGAACGTAATTGATGTCTGCATATCCCGATCCATAGCTAAGTCTTGTTTCGGTACCAAGGCTCTGGAGCGTGCTGCTGTTCTTAAATCGAGGGAAAGTTTCACAAAAGGCTTGGTTGTTAGACTCGGAGCAGACCGGATTGACCCAGAGCTCTGCCGATCCTGTGTCAAAGTTCAGGCTTACAGGCTGGCCGGGAGTGCCAAGGCTGAGGTCAATGGTGTAGAGGTAGCCATTTCTCTGAGATTTGAGGTCGACATCATTTTGTCGCTTGGTTACACCCTTCACGATCGGTGCACCTTCGGATACTCGAATGGGGAATCGCAAAAGGCCATCAGCTTGAACCATGCGATTGTCGTCTGGGATGTTTAAATCACGTGCCAACGCTGGGACGGCTAAAAGAGAGAGAATAGTGAGCAACATGCTGGCCACTCAGGCACCCAGCGTGTCGAGTGACTGATGAGTAGAAGCAAAGATTGAATGGAATCTAGTTTGCTGAGGGGCCAGTTTCAATTCAACCACCAAGCATCTCTCTCGGTGGTGAAGATGGAAAAGGGTGAAACCTGAATACGAGGGCCTGGAGACGAGCCATGGTAAAGAAGTGCCTGATAGCACATTCCTGAGCCGTCACCCGTGTGCCAGAAATATCTCTCGCGCATAACGACCCATAGGAAATGAGCCATGGTTCCTGGGGCATCCGCCGTTACGAGAATCAGGCTTCCGCTGAAGCCACTATAATTGGACGAGCCCATGCCCCAGTCCGTGCCGTATTCACAAACTCCAATCAGATCGCCGCTTCCGAAGTACTAAATTTATGGCGTAGTACTTTCAGCAAATCAATACGAGACGGACTTGTGCGCCCGGACGTATTGCATGCACTTGCACAAAATTGAAGCACAGGCACCAAATAATTGTGCAGTGTGAATTTACGGCCCAGCGCCATAAATCCTGTTAGCAGATTATTCAGCCTTAACAGCTGAACCAAGCATGGGTGCGACGTGCCTATCTTGGATTGTGATCGGACCTTGGCTTCTTTAGGTGGACTTTTTGATCTGAGTGCAATTTAACCTGTGAGCGAGGGCGCGGGTGTCTTTGATCCTCCTTTGGAATTACGGCCTGGTGTTCTCCCTCTCGCGCGTGAGCAATTGTGGGTTCAATGCTCGACACATGGCAACTGTGTGTGAACAGATTTTTCTTTATCTAAAACAAAGGCGTTAATGTCGGCCGCTGGTAAAGAAATAACCATTCGACTCCCCATTTCGCGGTCCGTGGATTCCGTTGTTGGTGCAGTGAGTACAGGCAAGACATCGGTGACGGAACCATCGCCGGGGAGACAATTTTGGTCAAGCTTTCAAGAACGCGTAGGAGCACGGGGAGATCGGAAAGGTGTTCTGAAGCCTGAACGTAAAGTTTAGGGAGAAAATTTGGTGGACTTATGAGCGGAACACCGAAAGTCCGGCATTTGAAGCCACGCTTGGCGTGAACCATGTTGCAGATCTCAACTAAGAAATAACCGATATGCCGTCATTACAGAAACCTTTTAGCAACTTATTATGATGCGAAACCTTGGTACCCAAGGCTAGGGCCAAGCTATTGCTCAATTTTCTCCTAGGATTACAAGAGGGAGAGACAAGTAGGGACGAGTGAAAAGCCCTGGAACCTAATGCCGAGATTGCCGAAAGATCTGTGGTACAATGAACAAGGAATACTGGTTGGGGGATCCGCTCTGTGGAGACAAACTACCAAGAGCCATCGATGTTGAAACATGAAGATGCAAGAGGCGCAAGGGAATCCTGGACAAAGCATGTAGCTAAATCATCAGTCTGCCAAGTCACTACGGCTGGGTTCCGTCTACGGATTTGAAAACCAACTGGAATTCCCTGGCTTATCTACAGTAGCTGTGGAATTCTAAAGTGAAAAACAGGAAACATGCGCATTCGCCTTGTGCTAGCTAAAGAACCCGTCCTTGTTCTCAATATTTATTCCCGGAACCCACATTCCTATCAAGTGAATGGTTCAATTCCGCTTGAAGATATATTTACAAGCGGTGTAGGTTCATGGGTTCATACCATGCATTCATCAGACAAAGCTATAGGTGTAACCTCCGCGGGACTTTCCGATAAAATGACAAGGGTCACCAACTTCTATGTGGATTTCAGTGCATTTAGCGATGTCTGTAGGGAGCCAACCGTGAGGCTAAATTTCAATTCTTAGGCTATACTGAAAGGAGTAAATGTCTTCGACTTGCAGCAAGCTTTTGGGGGAACATTCCACGTAACATGGGCTGTTTTGGTATCATTTACGCACAGAGTCCGCGTAAGCCTTTGACGGAAGTCCTGGCTAGCAATATTTCAGTAAGGATAGGGCCTGCAAAATAAGATGAATATGTAGAAACTTCTTTGATAGGTCAAGGAATTGCTGGGCAGTGTAGTAACGCCATACTCGACTGGTTGATGGTGGTGAAAGAATTTGGGGACAGTCATTTGGCGGCATGATTCGGTAGCACGATTTTGTTTCCCGTTACTTATTCAATTCTTAGAACCCTAAGATTCCATATTAACCAAATCGAAGCCTCGAGATTTCCTTAAGAAATTGAAACATGCATCGAAATGATTTCACGGATCTGATGGCCATCGCAGTTCACTATCAGCCGCGCGTTTCATTCTCCACACCTATCCCACTAACCCCATTCATCTCATCTATGGCAGCCCATTTACTAGCACTCTGGGATCTATCTACCTAAGCGGTAGTTGTGATTGAAGCTCAGTGCTCTGCCACGCATCGCTACACAATAGACTTTCGATCGACGAGGCGAACTTCCCATTTTGAAAAGCGACAGCATGCAAAATGATCTATAAAAGGGAAGCAATTTCCACACCTCGAGCTTGGTATGATCAGAATAACCATCACCCCTTAGATCTTCTTCACACCTTGCGCAACTTTGTCAACAGCTCAGCAGAATTCAATATGCTCGTCAACTTTGCCGCCGTCCTTGTTGCGCTCTGCGCTACGTCAGCCTGCGCTGGTGTCATCGGTGGGTTTGAACAATGGAAGCGACATATTAGATATTAACTGATATCTCTTAGGCATCAGACCCCAAACCCGTTCTATCGTCGCTGATGTTGGCTCCGTTGTCGCTCAGCTAACCAACGGCCTACCAGTGAACGAGACTGATGCAAAGCTCGATAATCTTCTTGGTGGCGCTGCAACCAGTGTACGTAGCGATTGTTCCGCGTTGTGAATCAATGAAACACTTCATCACTCTCAAGCACCTGACTCTTTTCACCAACGAGTGAGCTAACGCTTGTGGCTTGCAGCTAGAGGATAACCTTGGTGTGTCTTTCGCCACAAAGCTTGTTGATCTTGGGCAATCCGGCACCTCCAACAGCAGCCTCAAAGCTATTGGTCAGGCTGTTGCCCAGCTTGTGTCTGGTTTCTCGCTCAACAGCGTCCAGTCCTCTCTTACCAATGCTACTGGCGGTGCTGTTACAAACCTCTCCTCTACGCTTGGTGTTGCCGACATTCTCAAAGCCCTTGGTCTTACCAAGTGAGGCATCTTAATAGGATATAGTGTTTGGCCAGTACTCCAATGAAATGCTAACCTGTATCCAACACCGGGGATGCGTCTCTTCGGTGAAAGCTGGTTGGCATTTGCAGACCACTCCAATCAGCTGGCACTACAATAATTCCAATGTCATACGTGCAAGACTCAAATCGCTCTCTAAGCCCAGTGATAAATCTTACTCTTTCTGCTTGCTATGTCGGTATGAGACAACCACCGTAATGTCAGACTGATCTGCGTGAAATGCTCCATATCTTATAGGTAGAGCCAAGCAAGCTAAGCGTTTGTCTTCAATTACATCGCGTATCAAGAGAGTAGTAACTCCATAAGCCCTAGTCCCCTCTTTGCCAAGGCTTCATGAGAGTGGGTGCCATCATTAGGCGTCAGGATCGTTGTAGTCCGCGCAATTAGAAGATAATAGGCAACAATGAACCGATGCCCATATTGCCATCAGCACCCTGCACGCGACCAGCCTTCATTCAACAAACATCTCACGTTGCGAGCACAAATCCCCACCTCTGAAAAGAGTTTGGAAATTAATAGACAATACGCTTGCCCACCATCGTTCCCGTGCCCCTCTCACTCATCGCGCAGCCTTGGGTCGTCAATCAAATCATCATGTTGCCATATTTTAATCCTTTGGTACCTAGCTCCGCAAATTTGCAATTATTTACAATCGCCAGTTTGGTATGTATATATGATAGTCGAAGTGGCCCTTGCATACAATCACTCTTAGAGATTGATCCATAGAAGCAGTGGTCCACGGGGGCAAGATCAACCGAGGGGCGCCCGAGCGGACCACAGATGTTTGGAGTAAGCGAAGGTGCATTAGTACTTCGAAGGTGTTCCAACCATCATGGTATCTTCTGCGTGCTTCTTGGCATGTTACGAATAACCTGCACACTGACATCACATGCTGATGTGACGTGCGGGGGAATGGACGGCTGGTGGCGGGCGCATGAACGAGACTGCCGCGTGACAGGATATACTGTGACCTAAAAATTGCAGAATGAAACCTATGGGAATATGAGCGATTCGATTGCTGGCAAATTGTCTTCATTTAAGGCACAGGCGGCTTAGTTAGGTCAGCGGACAGGAAGCACCCGCAGGTCATGCAGGACTAGGCTTTACCTATGGCGGAAGCATCCCCGACCGATCAGGAGCATAGGCAAAATGGGGTAGACATTTTTTGCCAAACGAGGACGTTAGTACGAATGCTGTGCCTCTCCGGCCGGAGAGAACCGAAATGGTAAAGGTTAATCGCCCGGTGCCTGTCGCTCGTTGCCCGAACGGTGAGAGGATCCTCTCACACCACCCACGATCTGTCCATGCAAAGCTACGGTTCAGCTGTGTCGGACCTGCGACTTGTCGTATTAGCCGCGACACTCCGGCTGCATGGCCGAGGTTCCGGCAAAGGCAGCTTGGCTATGGAAGGGCGCCGGCAATCCATCACGTAATTGCCTTGCTATTCATTCAGCGCGAGAAATGAGATGGGTCGGCCAAGGTCTTATCCCGGTCGCGCACGCGACCTTCTCTCCAGCCAAACGCATTTTCTACTGTGCTTCGGGCATCTCTTCCTTCTGGTACATTTTCCGCCAAGCTCGGAACATGATGCAGGCTGTCAATGGGATTTGCTGGAGCAAACACCCTTTTATTTTTAGTTGGTGTGAGCAACTCCGGCTTTCCAGCTGAAATGAGGATAGCCGCAGCGTACGAGCGGCCCCCTAAATACAACTTAGGCAGTGGGGCAACACCATCACGCCCGTGGGGATGATCCAAGCGCTGTCGAGCAGCAGCAGGGTGTCGAAACTCTGCTGCCGAAAAATTCTCCGCTGCTTCCAGTTCCAGCCATTTGGCCGATGACGACACAATTAACATTTATGTTCCAATAGGCTCCGGCTATACGCGAATCTATTATCATTCGACCTGCTCGTAAATAAACATATATATCTTCGGAAAGGATTTGTAGCATAGTCTAACACGCCGATCAACTCAACATTTTAGCCTTTGACAAAGCCAACCACGCTCAAAATGCTTTTCCAGACCGTTCTCGTCACCGCCCTCGCCGCTGTCTCGATGGCCATGCCCAGCCTCGAGAAGCGTGCCATCACATGCCTCAAGGTCGGAGCTACTGCGACCGCCCGATGGACCAACTCGGCCGGAAAGACCTGCACCTTCACTGGTGTTGTGGGCAGCAACTACGGAAGCAACCCTGCTGGTTCCGGAGAGTACGTTTTTTTATTTTTTTTTTTACGACAGAAGTAGAAAAGATCATGGTACTAACAGCAATTTAACAGCTACTCTTGCAACGGCCGATGCGGTGCCGGCTGCACTGGAGCCTCTGTTGGAAACGCCTACACCCAGGACTGCTTCTCTCACGACATCTGCTCTTACTTTGAGAACGCCAGTGGTGGTGCCAGGTATGAATTATCTCGTCCAATTGAAGGGCCGACTGTCTGACTTCTCTTTTTAGTGACCCCAACTGCGGCGCCGCCTACAATTCTGCCGTTGATGACACTGCTCTGGGTGTTCTGAACGGCTGTGGTCAGACGAACCCCAGCAACTCTGTTTCCAAGCCCAGCAACCAGCCTGTTTGCTCTTAATTTATGCTCTATTATGAATGTACCACTAAGAAAGCTGAAGCGCCAATGGAGATGAGCTAGGCAAGGTTGTGAAATTCACTTGTAAATATACCAGCTAAAAATGTCAACTTATTACGAGCATTACTTCACTTGAATGTACAGGTGTAGTCTCAGCAAACTGTACGTAGGAAACTACGTATATGGTTGAATTATTTTTGTGCGCCGCAGCGTGAATTTTTGAAGTTGCCACCTTGACTGGGCGTCCAGTCCACTGTGGCGGATTTAGTGCAAGACAATGGGAAATGCACACCATAGGCCGAGGATACTGAATTCCCTACTCCCTAAGTCTGAGTCTAATAAAAAGAATTCTTTCGGCGTCGAGAAAACCGCAATTTGTGTTGACTTGCTTAGCACCATGGCGGATTTAAGTAGCTAGCTGGTGGGCAAGGTTGTTGCTTACAGCACAGCATCCTACAAATATCCCGGGTCAGGCACGTTTTGGGAACTTGCTGTGCAAGAAAATGGCTCTGCTCCATTTCTATGCCATTTATTACAAAACAAGGATGTAAAATTCACCAACTCACATATCGCGGTGGGTTTCGTTTCACTGGCCTGTGGAGGGTGTAATGCTTGCGCAGGCAACAGATTCCGACATACTAGTCACAAATACAATTATCATCAATTCGAACATTATTTTATGATTATATCTTTAATCCTGTCTCAAAGGTGTTGATCGCATGGGATAAGCAAGTCTGCACTTCTTATATGGCCGCCTTAGTCATATTGAAATTTAGGCGCCAAATTGGTGCCCAGTGTCAGATTCTAGGCATCTCTTATCGGAATGGCCTGAGCCAGTGGTTTTCACCTTGACCGCCGGTCCCATCAAACGAAGCCTACCAATTTCTTTTCCTCTCACGCCTAACCACGATTGCTAAACATCTCTAAAAATTTCTACCAATGTCCATTTCCTGTGTTTTGTGCAGCATCCCCATTTGCGACCGGCCTGGAGTGCTATGGACGAGGGAATTTAGAGCAGGTCAGCATATCTTCCTCTACTGCATCGCATCTCTGCTAACGGAAACAGTCTACACCAAAAATGATGAATGGGACAATGCAAGGCTTTCCGGAGTGGGGTTGGCTCAACGGGATCACAGGACACCTGCAGATCCAGCAAAAAGATACGATGATCAAGATGTCGACCCACAATCCATGATCCCTATTAGGCTATCGTCTGTATCACTAAAAACGTTGGTCGACCCAGATATTCGCTACGAGTCAGGGCCTTATTGGGGCTTTGGGTTCCACTGTTCCTGTTGGGCCATTCTCACCGAGATTAGTCGCCCTAATCTCCACCACATTCTCCATGCTGGTTTATCCATGCCTTTCACCCCAGATAGGCTGCTAAATTGGGGTCATGATTACGGTGGAGTAGTAACGACTGTGGGTAGAGGGCTGTCTCTCATGAACACTCGTTTCTGGATGGATCCAGACGGCAGTCCCATCCATGCAGATCCGTTGGATATACCTGCTATTGGGCGTCTGTGCCAGTCCCAAACCGGATCATTCCGATCTTTCGAACTCGAATCAAAACAAATCAAGCCGTTCAGAGGAACCACAATGACTGATTGCTTTGCATCGCTTCCCACGGAGATTCTCCTTGAAATCCTCATACACCTAGACTCGAGAGATGTCCGTTGCTTACGTCAAGCATCAAGAATATTTTCCACTGTTGCTCTCACGGAGAGCTTTTGGTCGTCTAGGTTCTCCGTGGGACACGAGTATCATCATATATTCGAAGCCCGCTGGTCAAGGCCAAAGTCATGGAAGGCTCTTTACGAGAACATGCCATGTATACGAAACAACCCAAATCTAATCCAACGAAAGCGCATTTGGTCTCTAGCTGTCCAGTTTCAAATGCTGCTGGCTCAGATGGGCGGCGCCTGCAATGGCCACCCAAGACGCTCCCTAATTGAGCCTCATGGCCATGATGATGTGCGTTCATGGTACACTGCAAGTCGTCGCAGCGTAGGCGCCGAGCAGCTTTTTTTCATAGGAACTCGAGCCCTTCGGACGCGGACCGTTAATATTCCCCTAGACGTCAAACGCCTCTGGGTTTCGTTTGTCGACCTATGGGATGGGCGCTTCATATCCGGTTTACGATTCGAGCGGAATGATGGCGAGTGCATGTTGATTGGTTACGTGTACCCAGGTAAAGAGACATGCATAACACTCCCCTCCGCAGTTTGTATCAATGGCTGGCACTTGGCTCTTCTTGAGAGAGGAATTGCGGGAATCGCTGTCTCAATGGAGGATGGCACAGTTTCCCCTTGGATTGGAGAACACGACGGAATCCCCAAGAGGCGCATTGCCAGTGCTTCCAGAAGGATATCAACATTAAAGGCTGGATTTGATGTCAGTTTACCGTCTTTATGTCCTTTCCTCTTTGGTTGCCACTATACGCTCCATACACTTTGATCTCTTTCAACTTTTGTTTTCGTTTACCATATTCTTACGTTCGCTAACATTTTTGTAGGCATTGAGACTCGTCTCTCTCAGTGTTCCTGCATCATTATTGCTAAATCAGAACGATTTATCATTAAGAGATGTTGGCCTTTGGGCTCATGAGATCCCGCCAAAACAATTCAGCTTCAGTGGTGACAGCAATGAGTTTCGTAAGAATCATCTCCACAAGCCTCTATCTACGGTCTTCTTTGGGGGCAATGATGGAGAGGATCTTTCGAAGCTCATCGAGATTGTTGCCCTGATTCTTAATGAAAACTATTTAGTTGGAATAGAATTCCGTTACACGGATCCAAGTAAGAACAAGACTTTTGGATATGGAGAAGTGTGTCAGCAAAGAGACTATAGGGGGAGCATCCCTCGTTATTTTACTTCGAGCTTCTCCATCAACGGCCCCGAGGGAGAAATCATTTCAGAAGTCAAGGTACAAAGAGATGTTTGCCTCGAAGCAGTCAAGGTACTATAATGATTCAAATCTCCTTCTTAAACTGTCGTTCTGACATAGTATCTTCAGATTCGAACCAACTTTGGCAGAGAGAAAGTGTTTTCACTGTCTCACTTTGATATGCCGTGGTCACTGATTCGTCCTGCTGGCCGGACCATTGTTGGGTTTTATGGTGTATTTGTGAGTGCCAAACAAAACATAACTTTCTAGATCTAACCATGAGTTTAGAGTGAGGGGCTAGACCACATTGGACTGGTTTCAATTGACTCTTTTTATTGACTCTTTTTATTGACTCGGGCCACGATCCGGGTGCCAAGCTCATAGTGAAAGCCGCGAACAAAATCTTACTAGGCAGAATTAATAACAAGCCCGAGCATAAAATAGACTCTGTAGGTGAACGTAAGCGTCCCATTCTACAGAAAGCAACCCTTCGCAATTGATAAGAAATGCACAGCATCTTTTCTGTGTAGGCCCAACTGTAAGGGTGCATGATCCAGGACAAAATTAAAGCCTTGGCAGCTGAGCTGAACATGCCGATTCGGTTAGCGTCCACCATCTAAGCTTAATCATTTGTTGAATCGATTTACCCCCACTCGCTACGGGTACCTGTCCCGAGGGGCCTTACCACGCTCTATGCTGAATGTGGCTTAATGTTGAGGTTTGGGCATTTGAATGCCAGGAAGTGCTTTGTTTCCTGCAGGAAGCTGAATGGCATGAAACGTGCTATTTGCGACCGGTTCATGGCGGAGCCCGCTGGTGCATATATAAATAAAAGCTGTGATCCTCACTTTAAGTAAGTTTCTACCCCGAAGCACCTCGGTCCACCTGCCCACTCTTGGTCACTTTCAAAATGAAAATCTCGGCTCTACTACTCCTGCTCCCGGCCCTCGCGCTGGGTGCACCCACAGGAGATGATGTCTCCCCGAACAACGATCTTCTTTCACGCGATAACCATCTCTTTGCCCGCGACAAAGTGTGCTGGGTAGCAAAAACCTCATCCTGCTATCAGTATGCCCGAAAGTCGAGCAAGGTTGTCGGCCAGCTTCGAGGCAACCCCACAGGAGATAAATCTCGGAACACTTTCGGTGTGAGGTGTGTGAAGACGGGACAAGCCGTAACCTCCAAAAACGCCAATTGGCTGTGGGTTCCGGCGTATAAGTGTTATGTCTGGGCTGGATATGCAAACGATGTTTGTTTATGTAAGTCGCAACCTGCTGATTGCATATTTCCCATTGGTCCATATTTGGATCGTTGTGCTGATGAAATTGTCCAATAGGGACCGCGCTACCTTGTCAAGCGAAAGATAAAGCTCCGTAGTGGGTCAATTGCTCAAAGCGATCAGTTGTTCAAGTTTCATGACTGCCTCTGCAGACGAGGGAATTTTATTTACCGGCCTGCTGGCACACACTGCATAGTACGCCACACTGCCAACTGCGATAAAATGGAATTTGAATCCATCTCTGATTTAGTATAGACTCTTACATGGATAGATACTGGGTTGGCAGAATCAGAGTACCAGACCATCTTTTTCTCATTTTCCTGATGGGCACAAATGAGATCGTCCCCAGTGATTATCACAATAAAATCATAACCCCTGTACAACCAGACATACAGAAACCCAGGCCTTCAACCCAAAGAAAACTTGCACTAATATGTCTCGTTTATTTCTCTTTCTCAATTCATCAGTAATTCAGATCTCCCATTTGATCAACTCAATCAAGCGCCTACCACAATATTCTTATTCCTTTCGAGAAAGGACAGTCCAAAAACAAACTATGGGACCTACCCTACAATGGGGCTGATCCAGGCGTGGTGCCATTTCTCTCCATCAAACTCGTTTCAAACACGTCATATCACGATGGAATGTGCCATGGCAGTGCTAATTCATGGCGGAAATGGCCCTCAGTCACAGACCATATGATCGACGTGGGAGCCTGCTGCCTAGCTGCAGTCTTCGTCAACTGACAAGGCGGGAAGCGCTTAAGAGTGTGACAGCGTGACGTGAAACGACCGTGCGCGTCTTGGCCCTTTTTTTCAGGGACAAAAAGAATAGCCGCCGAGCAGCCGAGCCATGTTTTGGGCTGTTCGCAGAGGGGATGGCCTTGATTCTAGCCCGGGATCCTTGCATGTGTTGGTGGCTTGCTGTTATACTGCTTCACATGGCACACTGCGAGACCCGCTTTGGGGCATCTCGGCGCGTAACGCTCGCATGGACAGACAGACATATGTCACTTTGCAATTACCAACCAAAGTTTCGGAAATCCCTCAAGGTGTATGTTTTAAAATAATACCGTAAGTCTTCGTCATCTTCTAGAGTTAATATTATTAAATTATTATTATTTCAAGACTGCATTGCACGATGATGATTTTACAGATCCCGCAAGGATGAACGCCTTTTGGCGCTCCAAGCTCCATTTGTTCTAGCTGGGATCCGCAACATGTGTTGGTTGTACGCGCGCGCAACCATTTTTCCTTGGCCGTTGGTTGAATGCTTTTTGTGACTCTTATTTTTAGCACGTAATGATGCAGTTGGAACCAACATTCGGAGGTGCTGGCTCACAACTGGGTCTTGACTGGGGGTATTCATCAGTATATATTATGGCAAAACCACGTCCCTAGAGATGTTCTCATTTTCACCATCACCCATCATTGTTCTCACCATCATTATTGATATTTTTGATCTACCCAATTTTTTCCATTTTCAACCAGCATCATGTCAAGCAAAGACGAAAAAACTCTGCCCGCAAATAGGAGCCAGTGGATCAAGACCATGCAAGGGATACACGGCTCCTTCTCGAACCCCTTAGAGATGACCCTGGATGATGTTCTCAAGATGAGCTCCGCCTCTAAGCTGGAAGAAGAGAACTTTATGCTCCTCCGAGTCTTATGTTCGACTTCAAAGGACCTGCCAACGCATAAAGACATCTTCGGACCCGAACTTGGCAAAGAGATGGAAGATAAATCCGACATTTTCCTCAGGGGAATGGGCTGGTGGAAGGCTCTTCGCGACGACAAGAAGGAACTCGAGCCATGGGGCTCCATGGCTCCCTGGAAGAAATCCATAATGAACATTGCGCAACGAGGGCTTCTTACGAAACCCCAGACTGTTGTCCTCGATAACCCATTTAAGCTGTACATCGAACCGGCCGAACTCCCTGTCCGCCCAGGCAAGATGAAGGGAGTGGAAAGCAGACTGGAAGCAGAGAGAAACATGAAGAATCTCGACCGGGCCCTTGCTTCCTCAGATGGCGGAAGCGGGTCCTCAACTGGGGGCGGTGACTTTGGCTCTCCATCACCCTCAAGACGCTCTGAGGCGAGGCGACCAAGCCCCGCCAACTCTCAAACATCTCACTCTCCCTCTTCCTTGGGCCTGCCTGATAAGCTCCAACGCGGGAGAGACCCAAGTAGGTCTCTAGAGAAGACTCCATCGGAACCGAGCCCGAGGAGCACTATTCCGGGGTCCGGGGCGAGCTTCGAGGCCCGAAAACTTGCCACTCGCCCGCCAGACGAAGCTCTGATTAACATGTCTTTGGTTCTTCTTCTCCAGGGGATTAGCATGTTTCACCCGAGCATCAGCAATGAGTATGATTGGACTCCTTTGCACAAGCCCTTCTACGTGAGTCGAACGGAGTATGACCCCCATGAAAAGACGAATGTTAGACGCAACATCATGACTGCAAGACCTGATGGCTGTCTTCAAAGAACATCCTCCAAGAGTCTACCAGAGGATGGCCGTACGCTTTCTATTGTCGAAGTTAAGCCATTCCGCCGCCACGGAGGCTCAAGGATGGCAATTCGAATGCAGGAGGGTGCTCAAATGGCAGCCTGGATTTCAACAGAGGGTATGTTCGGGCTCCTGCCTGAGCTAAAGTCCGGAAGTAAAAGGTAAACTTGAATACAACAGTAATTTTTGTGCTCACGACTAATTATTTTAAATAGGAGAGTTATGATATCCCAGGACTTGGACGAAATCTACATTACCGTCGCAACGTTTGACGACGAGTATATTCGATACATCAGCAAGGGCCCTCACACTGCCGTAGCTCGTCATTCCCCGGAATTGACTCCGACCAAGCCTCCAGCTTCAAGAGAGCAGCCCCAGCATCAGCCGGCCTCCCAGTCCAAGCCAACCGCGTCTAAGCCACCCGCACCTGTGTTTACTAGCACGCCGGCTCCCTTGGCACATCGACCCCGACCACAAGACCCGCCGCCCACTTCTTCCCAAACTTCGAGTCGGCTAAGGGATAAACTGGGGCGTTTTATCAAGGACGAGCCCAAAGAGACAAAGCCTGCTGAGCGTCCCATTCGGGCACCACAGGGCACACCCAGCAAACAGCACAAGCCCACACAGTTTGGAACCGGCGCAGACGGCGATGTGTTCGGCGCAAACACCACACCGGTCACGCATCGCCGAGTCACCCCGCCCGCAGCCCCGGATGTCAACGCCGGAAAGTCGGGGCCGGCACCGCCAGAGGAGATGGAAAACGGGTTTTTGACGATGAAGCAGTACAAGTTTTGCAACGTGAATGACCCAAGCAACTTCCGGAAAATCGCCAGGCTCTTGTTATCCATAACGATTTGGCTTGCTGAAGAGGATGCTAGAAGCACTGCTCAGCCGTTGCGACCAGCAGGAATGGCAAAGTAACGACGAGGCAACATGTTTGACATTTGGTGAGCCATGACTGGCAGAACCGTCATGCACATTGTATTGTGAGAAAAAAAGAAAACAGAAAAAAAAAGAGAGAGGCAATTTGTATTTGGTAGCTTTGATATTAGTTTTTAATCGCATGGAGGATCTCGTTATGCGCTGTGCTTGTTTCGTATTATATTTAAATAAAAACAGTTTGAGTCATACTATTTGCACACACTAGAACTACTATTCGCGCCTGAAATAACTCGATACCAAGCCTTAATTAACATCACCTTCAAAATAAATAGATATGTATTTTGGCTGTCGTAAGAAGCTTGGAATATGAGCGGTTTCTGTGTGGATATGAGGTTTATTGTTTGCGAATAGCATGGTACATTACTTTTATTGTATGCACTTCGTATCACGCCGTCCCGGTAAAACACAGCTTCTTCAGACACCATAGCCCTTAGTTTGCAGCATTCCGTTTAAATCCAATATGAACAAAAAGATATGATGAAATATTCGCATCTGAACTTTCTCGCCCATCAACTCTGGGTTGCGATTCCATGTGGTGGATGAGTATCCGAATCTGCAGGTTGTTCATCCGACCCTTCTTCCGGAGCAGGTGCTTCCGCGGAGCTTAATTGGGTATCGCCCACTGGCATGCTGCGAGTCCACTGAACAAGGATTCTAGCATCTTCAGGCACCTTATTGGTGTGTAGGTTGAGCAATCGCGATACCCGCAAAACAATTTGACCGTTTTTTAGATGTGCTTGAATTATTCGTGCGCTGTATCGAGCGTGGAAGCTCACAACCAAGACCTACCCAGAGCGTCAGCGTTATTCGGAACGACGAAGATAGATACGTACCGGGAAAGTTCCATGTCCAGGCCAAATAGTAACGCGCCTTAATTGCGTCTTTAGGAGGTGAGTTATTAATTGGAGCTCACTTTTCAGAAGATGGTCAGCCTTTGGCCGAGCATTGTCAGTTATAATTCCAATACAATGCGGTCTTGCAGAGTCGGGCCCAAGGACAGGGGGCAAGTTTCTGCACATTTCTACTCGGTATGTCCAGAAGTGATGCACAAACTTCTCCCTGCTATTCGGTTGCCTCATCCACCTGTCATCGCTCGGTCTTTTCTTGGCGAATCTGCGTGGTCTAGGTTAGATTCATCTCCCCGGTTTCATTCTTCATGCACGGATGAACGTACTGGTGAAAAGTCCATATATCGTCATTCAAGCCATCTGCGGCACCCGTGATGAAATATGCAAGACCCTCAGCATCACAAATTCTCTCCTTGCTGTAATTTATAAGTGTATTCTTCCAGTATTCATCGCCTTCGGGTCTCTTGCTTGGGATCTGTAATGGCTCATTTTTGGGCCATGTATCTGTCAATTCCATATGATGCTTGTTTGGTTTCATGAGGTGGGCAATGGCTTCGGTTGCCGCATCAGCAGGACAAGGAGAGAAATATATAGGATCAAGGTCAATAGGATCCTCGTCGTCGACGTTCAGAGGCGAGCTAAATTCGAATTTAAACTCTTCGACCTCCTCTTTTGAGAACATGAGACTTTTTTTACAGTCCTCAAGGTCATGCTGGAGGTCATGAAGCTTCAAGAACTCCTCATATCGCCATTTGTCCGCGGGTGCTACCTTTTCGCGGCCTTTTGTGCGAGAATCAGGTCTTTCTGAGTCAGAGGGCATGATTGCGCGTGTTTGCAGCCCTTTGATCGATCGTGATTGAGGAGAAATGGCCAAATCATGAAGAACTGTTGGTTGTTGACTCAATCCCTGGAGCAACTACGCGATATCACGTGACTGGGTCGCGTTCGACGCAACCAACAATAAACAAAGGGTACACGTGAAGGAAGATAAGTCAGGGCTAAGGGTGATCACGGCAACGTACAAAATGAAAGGATATTTAGCCCGTGAGTATTTCTTCCACAATTGCATAAGACAAGGCTCATTTCAGATCGCATACCACCTTCTGTCAAGCGAAACGAATCCACAATCTTACCTTCGGTTCAACCTGGGTAGTGGGTCCCCTGGCTCCAGGTTTACATACCCTAGAGCAAAATTTCAGAGTGCAATGATACCAACCATTTTATTGCAATGGAAATTAACATTGAGATCGGTTTCACTTAGTTAATATGATATGTAGAATAGTACGTACGCTTTTCTCCCTAAATCTAAATTCTCAATTACACTCTGAGCTCAACTGGCTGCATCACGTATTTAGGTTTCAAAGTTAACGCGTCTACAGATGAATGCAAGATTTCACGCTTTAGAGCAGAGAAAAGAGCGCTCTCACCGGAAAAAAATCTTCTGGGTGGCCCTTTAATCCAAATTGAACTTCTGTGTTAACAGGAAAACTGCGTCATCAAAATTTGCATCGTTGTAAACCCGTGCAACTCGCAGGACGTGCTTCGCTAACCACTCTAGACATGATCGTACTTGTTCAAAATGCGCCAAACCCAATGAATTGATGCACGAACCAAAAAGCGAGATCCGATGCGCAGTTTACTACCAGGTATAGAATAATTTTCGGGCCTATCCCACATGAACATACCCCGGATTCTGGGCCCCTGATGGGTTAGCGGTGACGCGATCAGGTGGGATAATTGTGCACCGCTTAAAACCCGGCAGCCCGGACCCTTGACTCGGGAGCCCCACGATATCGCCGACACAAGTACAAGCTAGAATTGCGTGATGAGCATGCATCTGTCAAATACCAGGAGCGGCGAGCAGAACCGACTTATCAGACTCAACCATCCCCACCTCAACCGAGGCAGCTCGGGGAAGAAGCCGATTGCCTGGCGCAGTTGGGGCATCTACAGAGCGGCCCAGATAATGTTCCTTTAGCGCTGATAGCTTTATTTCTATTTCCGAGTCACTACATGATAAAGTATTGTCCCCATGTCACCGCTAGCAATGACCCTGGTCGCCCCTCTCAAGTTTGGCTGTGTGCTCGCATTCGTGGGTGGGATAGGCTGCTACGCGTCACGCCATCAAATGGGTAAGGATGCGCCGTGCCTTGACCACTGAGAGAATTTGGGCGAACATCTATAAGTTTTGGTCTGTCACTTGGCATGTCTTGACTGCCCTTTGAGTTTTTTGATCTCCCCCGAGCTACGCAGCCCTATTGCTTGGCAAACTTGTTTTCTCGTCTCACCAGGCTGTGTCGCCCACCATGTCAGCCTCTGACGAAAAGCGCCAAGCGCAGGACAACTCATCCTCCAAGTCAGTCACCGAGGCTGTGGTTCACAGAGGCAATGAGAGCGACAGCACATCGGACGATGGATTGCCACCGAAAACATGGAGATCCTATATCTGGGACACGCTTGACAAGCCCAAAGAGGAGCGCAGGTTTCTCCTAAAGCTGGACTCTGTCATCCTGACCTTTGCATGCTTGGGATATTTCATCAAAAACCTGAACCAGATCAATATCAACAATGCCTACGTGTCGGGGATGAAAGAGCATATGAACATGTACGGAAACGAGCTTAACTACATGCAAACTCTATGGACTGTTGGATATGTCATTGGAGAGATTCCTAGGTAAGTCAAACTGTGGCTATTTAAGCCCTTCAAGGTCATTGGTTCTCGCAGGAACAATAGTCTGACAATGAACTAGCAACATTCTACTAACGAGAATCCGACCTTCTATTTGGATTCCTGCTTGTGAAGTCACATGGTCTGTTCTTACAATTCTCATGGTAAAATGCACAAATGTCAACCAGCTATACGCCTTGCGATTCCTGATTGGGCTTGCCGAGAGTACTTTCTATCCCGGAATGCAGTACATCATTGGCTCGTGGTACCGAAAGGATGAATTAGCGAAACGATCATGTATCTTCCACGCCAGCGGTTCCATTGGCGGAATGTTTTCAGGTTACCTGATGGCCTCAGTGTATCACCTTGGAGGAACTCACGGATTCAAAGGGTGGCAGTGGCTCTTCATCATTGATACGGTCATCTCTTTGCCTATCGCCGTCGCTGGATTCTTCTTCTTCCCAGATGTTCCCGAAATCACGAAATCGTGGTATCTGACCAAGGATGACATTGCGCTAGCTCAAAAGCGCATGCAGCTTGAGGGCCGCGCCAACCGCTCACCTTACACGCTTGCCAAGATGAAGAAGATCTTTTCCAGCTGGCACATCTACCTTCTTACCACTCTGTACATCTTTTTCAACAACGGTTCTGGATTCTTGACTCAGCCGGGATTCCAGCTTTGGCTGAAGGCAAAAGGATATTCTGTGTCGCAGTACAACACCTACCCGACAATTACACAAGCGGTCACTGTCATCACCACTCTAATCTATGCTTGGACGTCTGACACCATTTTCAAAGGTGGAAGATGGCAACCTATTGTTTTTTCGGGAACCGTTTTGACGATCTTTTATTCATCACTCACCGCATGGAATATTCCTGATGGCTGGAAGTGGGCTTGCTATATTCTGGTCGGCTTTGGTGGAGGCATTAGTGGTCTCACATTCGCTTGGGCACATGAGATTTGCAAGGAGGATAATGAAGAACGAGCCCTGGTGGTTGGGTCCATGAACGAAATGGCTTATGTTTTCCAATCATGGCTGCCATTGCTAATTTGGAAGACAACTGATGCTCCGAGATACTCGAAGGGATTCCCAACTATGATTGCGTTCGCTATTGCAATGGCGGTGAATGCGTTGGTAATTCGGTTCTTACACAGAAGGGAACTATTGGCTAAGAGAGCGGCTTCTGCAGTTGGGGAGATCTAAACAGCGGTCTCATGTATATAATCTTGATGCAGACATAAATAAGATTGTTAGAATTGTCTCCAAGCCAATTCGAAGTACGCTGCGCGTAGAGGCGTGCATTAACCGTCACAGTTCAACATCGCACAGGCCGACAGGAAGGTTGCAATGAAGCACACCCAGATAGCCTCAGCCGTGTCGCATGATAACCATTTAATACGCGAGCGAATTCGAGTGGCGCAGAAGTGTGCATAATAATCCTTGAAGAATTGCAACAGCATTGATTGACCAATTGATTTGAAATGGTGTACAGAGCTGTGGCGTTGAGCGGCACTTGTGCCGCGGTTATTTATGAATGATTTGATCTAATCTGACAATAGTACGATTGAGACAACTATCCGGTTGGAATCGCCTGAGAAGTACCAAGAATTTGTCCATTTTATGCACACAATTTTGAATTTCGAAGGCGTCAGTATGCATCTGTGGGCGCATTTATGGGTCGTTGGCTTTGTGACATAATCCTCGTGATGACGTGCTTCTGAGTCTCTCTGACGTCCATGCTCCCGCACACCCTAGGCTTCCCGGCTGGTATCTGTTACGAATCACACCAACCCATTGTATCAAGGCTACAAACAGCGCATCGGAGCCGAGCGGGAGGAACCGCGGTCGTAAGAGATGGGGTTTGATTACAACATTCACGGATGGTCTCTTGGCATATTATATCTACCAATGTCCCTCACTGCAGTCCAATTGAGCCAAACAAACACCAGAATCTCTGAAAATTCTATCAATTGACCCGCCCAGTATTTGAAGAGTTTTTAAAGTATTTTTTGCCAATGAGTCCGCATCGCACAAACGGCGATTCGTCAGCGCCCGAATCCCCGAATTTCGGTCCTGATACCAAGGTCGCCGTCATTGGCGCTGGAGTGAGCGGCATATGTACTGCAGCATATTTGTTAAAAAATAATGTCGATGTAACGGTTTTTGAGCGCTCTGGGAGCACTTCTGGGGTGTGGGTTTACGACTCCAAATCACCGAACAGCCCGAGCTATCCGAGCCAACTGCCATCCGCTGGAGACTATGAGACGTCTACGACTGGCCAGTTTTCTGCCCAGAAAGCATCCTCAAAATCCCAAAATGGAAATGTTTCAGACGATTCAGATGAGGAGCAGCTTCGAATCGCCTTCTCACCTCCAGGACCAGCTTACGCAGGACTAAGAAATAATGTACCGACGAGCCTATTGTACAGCAACCTCGGACCCTGGCCCGAAGGAACTGAAGAAATCACTAGCCACCGCAACATCAAGAGTTATCTCCAGGGTCTCAGTTCTGAACATGGAGTCGACGATATCACTGTTTTTCACACACGAGTGGAGGATGCTCAGAAATCGGAGGACGGGAGCAAGTGGATACTTCGAACGGCTACCTTGCTGAAGGGACCTGGAAACCCTCGCTTCGTGGAGCGAACCTGGGAGTTTGATGCCTTGGTTGTTGCATCTGGCCACTATAATCTGCCACGAATTCCCGACACACCCGGTCTTGCTGAGTGGAAGGCCCAGTTCGGCGACCGCATCATCCACACCAAAGAGTACCGACACCCAGAGGCATACAAAGACAAGACCGTCTTGGTTATCGGCGGCGGCGCATCAGCCATGGACGTTTGCCGCGAGTCACTTGCAGTCGCAAAGAAAGTGATCCAGAGCACTCGTGGTGGCGATTTCGATATTCCGCCGTCGATGCTTCCAGCGGAGATTGAGCACGTTGGAGGCATTGAAAAGTTTGTCGTCGAGCCTGAAGGAGCCACATCAACTACCAACGGAGAGTCAGATACCGTCCGTGGCCATATTGTCTTGAAGGATGGGCAGATTCTTCGAGATGTCGACAATGTGGTTTTGGCGACAGGATACTTGACATCGTACCCATTCATCTCACAGCACCACTCCGACACTCTTGATATCAACGACCCAAGGCCTGAAACTCTGGTGACATCTGAAGGAAATATGGTGCACCACCTCCACAAAGATATCTTCTACATCGAGGACCCATCGCTGGCTTTCATCGGAGTACCATACTATACAGCAACGTTCTCGCTCTTCGACTTCCAGGCTCAGGTTCTTGCGCGCGTATTTTCAGGAAAGACGAAATTGTCAAGCAAAGAATCAATGAGGGATGAATATGAGAAGCGAGTGGCGGCGAAGGGAAGAGGCCGAGGTTTCCACAGTTTAGCTGAGGAGGGTGCGGAACCGGGTTACATCAAGGAGATTATTGATTGGGCCAATTCTAACCTAGCGAGTAAGGAAACCGAGCCTCTGGAGGGACACACGGAAGAGTGGTTAAGGATCTACTGGGAAGCAAGAGAGAAGCGGAAGCAACTTAGGGAGACTAAAAGTCACCCAGAGTCCACATTTGCCAAATTCAAGTAAATACCTAGTTCTTCGCAATTCTAATATTATGTTTCTTTTTGGTAAGAATTCGAAAGGCCTTTGTCGCATTGGTATTTAATGAGTGAGAGGAAGCGATGATTTTCCGTTGACAAATTGGTCTTCTTTCCTAAATTGCCCTTACTTGGCTGGGGAAGTCTTTTCCCACGCCTCATCACCCCTCTTCCATGTTCTCAGAAATGTTTCGCCCAATCGACCCCAGATGCGTCTTGGCAACTCATGGCCAACATCCTCCCACAACACGTACTCCGCATCTGGGATACCTTTCGCCAGCGCCTCGCCATGAATCACGCCAAATATTTGGTCCTTGGCAGCCTGGATGACCGCAGCAGGACAGGTAATTTTGTGAAGGATCTCCACTCCGGGCCGCTCTGAGAAGGCCGCGGCCCCGTGATTAGTGGTCTTGCTGTAGAGCGTTCCGCCCTTTATGTCTCGGTCGGTGATGCGCGTGATCTGTGCCTTGTTCTTCTCCCTTTCGCCCTCATCAAATGGCTGGGTTGCAAGGTTTTCGTAAATTCTGATGCCGTAATCAATGTACTCCTGTCTTCCTCCTCCGACACTTGGAGGCATAAATGTTTCACCGAGCGCCTCGTATTGCTCATTGAGAGGCAGGTCGCCTGGAGAAGCATAAACCAATGTTAAGCTTCTTAGCTGTTGGGGCCTGCGCGCGGCCAGTATATAGGCCAGGGATCCGCCCATGCTTGCACCGACCAGGTGAAAGCCCTTGGCGGGCAGCTCTAGGTGGTCGATCAAACCCTCAATGTCCAAGACCATGTGCATCAGCGTGTATCCGCCAGGCACCGGAAACTCGGTGGAAAGACCGGTGTCGCGGTTGTCAAAGCGAATGATAAAGTGTCGGTCACCGGGCGGACTGAAGTGCTCGAGCATCTCTTCGTGCCACTCCAGCATCGATCCACCATGGCCGGGGATGAGGATGACTGCGGGGTCAGTCGGGTCTCCGAAGGTTTGGTAGCACATCCGCACCCCGGTCGGGAGCTTGACGAAGAGCTCCGGCGATGCATCCATTTTGAAGGCTTGGGTTGTTTGTTTTTCGTAACGCGTGAAGAATCGTTGTTGTTGAAGTTTTAAAGAGCTGACAGAACGCGTGCCGACTTCCGTTGGAATGAAAATTTGTGGGGAAGTCTACAGATGATTAGACGCGAAGGATTGTTAGGGCGCCAATGGAGGGCTAGAAAACGAATCACGGTTGCACCACACAATTTCTAGTGTTTGCCATGGTTCGTCTGATGAAGCACTGTGCTAAGCGATCATGAACTGGATGCCGAAGCAGCACGCTTTGTCAAGCAGTCGCCATTCATTTGTCCTGGTTGTTCAGTCACCGCAACGCATGTTTTCATTGTCACGACAAGGTTCAGAACACTGGACGTGCGTTTGCTTTCATCCACTCTAGACCTGGAAATAATTGTGTCGAAAAGTATTATGCTCGCTATAAGAATAGTGTGCGCTGATCTTAGATAGCATAAAATAGGCGTTAGTGTCCGCGGCTAGATGCCTGATCTTAGCCAACAACCACGCTGAGTAAAATTGGAGCCAGACTTTTTCTAAAATCCGCTTGGCTTCAACAAGGAAGTAGAACGTGAGAGCTCAATGGAAGATTTAAGGAATTGAAATGATTTATCTATTTATTCTCTAGCTTGGTGCTGCCTGTTCCCAATCTTCAAAATGTACAAGACGCCAGAGGCGGGAAGCTGAATAAGCCACGCCTAACAAATGATGGTTTCTACATGTGACAAGACTAGAGCGAAATTAAAAGAATAGAAACGAAAGCCTTTGATCTAATGGTCGAATTTGGCCAGCTCATTCTCTTTCCATCCAGCCAGGCCAATGTGACTTGCGGCTGGGCCGACAATAAAATGACCTAGTGAGGTGCAGGCTGTAGCTTTCAGAGCTTTGTCAGTCGTGATGAAGCCGAGACGTCGGAGTTCCCAGATACGGTAAATGCTCTGTGCGAGGAAGGAGGTGGTACTGAGTACCAAATCCCACTTCAGGAAGACTGTAATTCCTTCCTCGGTTGGTAGCTTGGTTTGCGTGAAAGGGCTGGCTAGCTGGCCAAACACAAGACCAAGTGATAGGTCTGGTGATTTCCAAATCTGGTACATTGTGTACAGATGGCATAAGGTTGCCGCACCAAATCCGACAGCATAAACTCGTTTCAAATTTTTGAGGCTCTTAGTGTCTTGTGACCTGACCTCCTTCTTTCCTTGACTGGATCTGGCCGTATCCTTGGCCTTAAACCTCAAAAATAGCTGAGAAAGGCCAGTTGTGACAAGGCCGACATACGCCGGTGATGGTTGCCAAAAAGCAACGAACTTCTGCCACAAATTCCTATCTTGCAGAGGAGTAAACAGAAGGATTGATGGAATGATAATACCAGCAGTAAGACCGGGCAGAAGTGCTTCAGAGACCTCCGGTGAAACAGCTCGGCCACCAATAGTACTGAGCGACATGGTGGTAACGGATGTCAGGATGCTGGCGATGTTGTAAAGTGGTGCCATCTTTCCAATTCCATAGATTTGGTACAGTGTACTCCAGATGCTGGGCCTGTTAATTTGTTAGCGATTGCCGCCATTCCGTGTGGATACAGCCGATCCAGATCGTGTCAAAAAGAGAGGCAGATAAACAGTCTCGCTTATGTAGAAGGACTCACCATGAAATCAATGTCCCCTTGTTCCCGGATCTGTTCCCCTCAATGGTCCAATCAAGTGCGCTAACACACAAGGTAGGAATGAAAGAAATCATGTGCAGCCTTGGAACAGGGTTTGACGGATCAACTAGAAATCCAAAGACAGTGACGAGCCTGGATAGAAGAGCGTCGATTTTCTGTACTCCCGTATAATGCTTGACTATAGGAGAGTCGATGAATTGCTGCGGAATTGACCAAAGCTTGAGAGTTCGGCGTGAGATCCAATAGAGGCCAATTTGCGAAGCAATTCCCACGGCGGCGGGAAGCAGAGTCGACTGTGGCTTGGCAGGAAGCTCGTCATCGTACGGAATAATGTGTGGGCGAGAAGGCCTTGGCATCATCTCAAGACGGGTGGCCCCAACAAATGAGGCGCCTACTTTTTGAAAGCTCACATCCTGGGGCAGCAGCCTTGGCAAGTATCTCGCGATAGCAGCCTTCAATGGTGTTTCTAGAGCGTCATTTTGCTGGCGTCGATGAGCTGCCTTGACCAATTTCGAAACGCGATCAAAACGATCATCCTGCGTTTGTTTGAACAATCCCTCAATCTCCGATGTAGCAAGAACTTTCTTCTTTCCCAGCTTTGCAAATAAATGGTTAGCAAGGGTTGCAGCAGTCTCGATAGCGCTATTTCCTCCATGGCCAGTGATCGGATGAAACTATTCATAGAATTAGTAATTAGTCTGGAGGAAACCTTTGAGTATCTAAAACGTGGCCATACCTTATGAGCCGCATCGCCAATAGTAATTATGCGCTGATAATACCATTTGCTGAAAGCGTGCTCATGTAAAGGCGTTAGAACAGAGCTAGTTCGAGCAGCATAGATATCGCCAAAGGTTATTGTTGGAGTAATAGGATCGGAAGCATGTAGTGCCGCTAGCTCCTCTTCGTCCTTTTTGCTATACTTTGGAATATCCTTTCCATACTTTGTCATTGGCAATTTCTTAAATAAGAACCAATACACTCTTCCCTCGGGGCCAATCATGACCAGGTATGAACGCTTGTCATCAAGCTTATAGTGGGCCCCAGGGTGTTCGGTGAGTTGTTGGATCGGACTGGATATTCCAAAAATGCACTGGTAGTCGCAAGGCACGGCTATTAGTACATCACACCTATTAGCAAACGCCCTAATTCAGTTCAGTGCTTGAATCATACTTGACCATTCGTCCAAGGGAAAGTGACTAGGCGTTGCCTTTTCAGAAAGGCGCCACATTTCGCCACGAACAGTGCTATAAACTCCGTCGGCTCCAACAAGTACGTCACCCATATGTGTTTCGCCTAAATCAGTTGTAACCTCGACGTGAGTATCAAACATCTGAACTGTTTTCACTTTTTGGCTTGTCAGAACCCGGTCCTTTGAAGTCAAATTCTCATATAGAACTCGGATGAGCATTTGTCGGTCAATGAAGATGGTTTGGTAACCATGCCTGAATGCTTATGTTAGGTCCCCAGTCACCCTTTTTTTCTCTTTCGGAGGTGCAATATTTACCTTTTCTCCAATGAACCGCACGAATTTGTGACATGGGAAATTGGTGATCCATCAGTGTCTCGAATCCATGAGTTATAGAGTGGTTTGTCAATAAGAGAGAAGAGCGCATCAGCACATCCGAGCTGATCCAATATACGTAGGCCGTTCGCTTGCAGGCCAATGCTAGCGCCAACTTGGGGAGCAATTTCTCGATAGGCTTCTAACACAAGATAATCAATGCCAAGTTGCTCCAGCATATTGGCAAGAGTGAGGCCAGTAACGCTGCCACCGGCAATCAAAACTTTGAAGTTGGAGGCTGCCATCGTATGCAATGAATGCCAATAGGCGATGAGAACAGAGATTGAGGTTTACAGAGATATCATGGAATTTTGTCATTAGTAGCTATTCTGCGACATGGCGGTCTTATATTTAGCGGGAAGAGTAATGTTGATCGTCGGACTCTGAAACTATCCGTCTTCGGCGTGGGAGCGCCCCGACAGCGACATCGTATGCAGTACGACATTTGCATAATGCGTTAACAGTGCCCCATATTAATGCTTTGATAATTCCCATTCCTATCTCTTTTAGCTCCAGTGGGCAGAAATTCTGGGTGCAGTTTTTTTTTGGTTGCAATGATTGGAAGGATATGGACGTCACAGGGCTAGAGCGGAGCATTATGACGTTCGATGAGGGCAGCAATCTGAACACAGCCTCGGATTCCCCAATTTTGTGCATCGTGTACAGTATCAAGTGCGTTATTTCCTAATTTATTGCCGTATTCAGGGGAAGTTTACACTACGATTGACTCCGTTTCATCGGTGCCACTCGGCTGCCCACTTGGTTACCCACTTCTGCTAGTTGATGCCCGCCAATCCCTCGGCATTTGTGGGTCTTCCACTGCGGGCGGTGTCTCACCCACTTGTTCACGAGGGTCTTTGCTAGACGTCTGTTGACTAGAAGGCTTTCTAGCCCAAAGATTCTGAGACAAGGCTTGAGTTTGGCCGTAATAACAATCACATTAGCGACCTCTATAGCGAATGGGAGGGTCAGAACTAGATGTTTTCTCGCCATCAGCAATTTTAAATGTGCACGATTCGTTAAAAGTAATTAGTTTTAGCCAACACCCTGACATTCCGTACTTGTTGTTGCAGGCAACTGAGACAACAAGTATCACTTTACGGCGTGTTTTATGTTGGAGCGGAGCTCTGCCGGTAATTGCCTCTTCGCCATTAGACTTCTGAAACCTGAGCAGGTTTGATGCGGCAAAAATATGAAGAAATTAAAACATCAGTATAATACTGACTCAATCATCCAGAACCATATTACATCAGCGTATGCCTTTTTTTCAAGATGGTAGATATCAATGATACCCGACTAGCCTTGCCAAAGGAAGGACAAACTTCCGGAAAATAAATGAAGATAAAGGGTCGGCCACCGGGCCGAAAAGAGTCCGCCAACCTTTCTCAAAGCGAGTTACCATTCCCGAAGAGCCAATCGCAAATCTTACTGGTCTTGGCCATTCAACATACCCTAAGAGATGCTCCAACCAGGGATAGCCTTTACTGGCTGGTGGATCAACAGGAGTAGAAATCTAGAACTGGTAAGCACGATCTGCCCATAGTTGAAAGTCGGACATCGGACAATAAGAAGCCGTTCGAACATGCATGGAAGCCACGGAACGGCAAAGCTTCGTGGATTCCTCTGGGGATCTAGGGTCTAATTTATAAACTCAAAAGTATGGGTGGGGCCATCAGGCCAAATCAACCCGGACTTTCAAACTCCGCGGACTTTCTGCTTCGAATTACAAGGCACATCACACCGCTTGATGAATGAACTAGCGCACTGATTACGAATCAGAAATACAAATTCTGAAGAAAGTGAGCTATAATTTGGCAAAAAGTGGCCAAACGGCAGGACTTTGTATCACAAAAAGACGACGCCACGCGGCTGAGATTCAAGGATGTCAAGCCTTTAGTCTTCGGCTCAACAACTCTTGTATCAGGCAACGGAGTGTAAAATAGCATAGCAGCGTCAAGTAAGGTTTATGCCTACAGATCTTTTGTACTTGTACTTGTGTCACCCTCGACCAGGAATCTTGGCATGGCAAGAGAAGGCTGAATGCAAGGCATTTTTGCACCTGGCTATCAGTCGCGCTTGGGGACATGGAAGAGATTTTAAATGAACTCATAATTCAGTTAATAATTTCTCACAGGTTTTTCGCTTGTTGGTACCCTAGGATAAACCTTTCAATGGCTAGGACTTAAAACAATGTGCTTTGCATTCAGGGATCTGTTTTTGATATTAAGAGATATTGGGTCGTGGGGTTGAATGTAGGTGTGAATGATGATTAATGTAATGGGCAATGTGATTTCTATCATCATATAGGACTCTTTGTGAGTATTGTGATGATCAATGTAGACCACACCGAAATAGCCAAAATTGCCCATCGCAGGAAAGGTTCAGGCCACGATCGCGTCAATCCGAGACACAATAGGGTACTCCCAAGTCCCATCCATCATGTCCGGCAATGCACCATAGAATCTGAAGCTAACAGTGAAAACTCCACCACCAACGGGACCCGGAAGCCAATTGCTGGTCCAATTAGATGGTGGCTCAACGTCGCCAGCCTGAATTAATACCTTGAGTTCCTTGTCGGTTCCATATTGAACAGGAGCACCATCTTCATATTTTAGACCACTCCGATCACCGATATTATATCTCTTGAGAGGATTGGGTACCAAATACTGATCCTGGCCATATATTGTCAAGCTCCAGAAACCAGTATCCTTTAATCTGGGTGGACCGGAAGGAAATTCAAGAAGATAAGAAGACTTCTTGGTAAGCGTAAGACGATCTGAGCCACTCACAGCCCCAGGAGTGTATGCTGGATATGCTGCTTGATCTCTTGTGAGGATCAGATATCCACGGTAGGCCGAAAACATCCGAGCGGCGTAAAAGGACCCAAAGTCTCCGGAAATCTCCGAGGCGGGTTGCGTCCAGTTATTTCCCATGTCTTCCGAAAGACCGACTGCTTTTCGAGAATCTGCAGCATTTGCATGCGCAGCGGCTACGGCAGCAGCCATGTCTGTTCCCTTGCGTTGTTGAAAACGACCCTGCGCAACGCCAGCCTTTTCCAGCACTTGCGCCACCCAAAATCGGTCGTTGAGAACCTCGGGTGGGTTGTACGGTGATAATGCTGCGGTAAGATTGAGGACTGAATTTCCGAGAGCCACGTCGGATGAATCATCAATCAGAAGACCAAAAATAGAAAGATCTAATGGTGGAATTCTTTTGGATGATTCTTCGGTCTGGGGAATAGCTTTGAACACCATCTGGTCCTGAAAAGCATGGACTTTCGAAAGATCTTGGGCTGTCCTCTCCTTGACGAGGATCCGATTGAGTAACATGCCTATCACAAATACAATTAGTGGACTTTTAAATCCAACTCATTCGTCCACACATACCATGGGCTGTTGGAGAGTTGACATATGCTTGATAGCCCGGCTTCAGATTGTTAGTCTGCACTCCGAAATTCTCATTGGTTAATCTCAGGAGGTATTTCCCTGGTTGAAATCCCTGCAAGCTGCCTGGGAGGCGTCAGAACTGGCAATTCAAAGAAGGATGTGCTGATTCTTGGAAAAGGAAACCCTACCAATGTTTCCAAAATTGTTCCCATACATATCATACCATGGCCACAGCCAGAATCTATCCGGAATGGAAGGAATTATAAACTCCAGGTCTGACTGCGACAGATCATAGAATAACGGTGTATAAAGAGTGTCCACATTTGGCCGTACCACACTGTGGTCTTCTGGTGATGCAAGATTTCGATGAGGGTACGGAATATTCGGTTTCGCATCTGGGATCGACCTCACATACAGCCCGTACGCATAAATTGGATATCCATATTGATATGCAAATGTTAGAGCCGCTTGGGGGCTGGAACCAAAATCTTTAGAGACCAGCACCATCTCTAAGATTTTAATTCGTTGGGTTGAGTGAAAAGAGAGAGTACTTCAACCGCCTGTATACCTTGCTTTATGTCCTCTGTGAAGTCATAAAAACGGGCACGGCAGAGCGGATACCTGTTCTAAAGTCAATATGCACTCAGTTCGCAGGTTTGAATGTAAATCAAGGTAATGCTTTTTGATCTGAATTGACTCTTCATCGAGACGCGATGGTCTAATCTGTGGTCAAAATCACGTCACTACCCCTGCGACTTGACTAGGATTGTGGTTGAATGATACAAAGATTGAGGGATTATCATGCAAGAAACAATTTATTAATTATTATATTATCTAATCGGTTTCTCTTCAAAACTAAAGCATTGAAAACTCAGCAGAATACCCGACGACCGACCGATCCATGCCGGTCCGCTGAAATATTCCCGAGCATGAGAATCATCAAAGATGCCCCACTCTGTTTGCGTCCTTGATTCGTCGCGTCGCGACCGAACAGATGGAACTTATCGTGAATAACAAAATCAAAGGGAACAAAGTTCAACAATTTCAAGAAAATGACCACCGCGCCGTTTCAACTAATTCAAAATTTCTTGGGCAGCTTGCTTTTTCTTGACAAATGGCGATATCCTTGTGAGTGCTTGTGATAAACTGGTTCCGTCTCGGCTCCCTTCCACAACCATCCTTATTTTCCACCAATTCAACTCCCAAATTTTGAAGCTGGCGCGCTCCCTCTGGTTCGGGCCTCGTGGCTGCACCGGCAACTACTTCTAGCCGATGTGTGTTCATATTAAGGTGATTGATACAGAAAAGGAGGGGGTAGGCCCTAGCCGCTACACCAAAAGGTCTACCTGTGCCTCGGTTAAGAGTAACACAGGATATTAGGGTCTATATAGCACAGATGCACGCATCAGTGATCTATGTGCTGGACAGCGACAGGCAACAGTTTCCAAAATTCTATCACCTTTTGAGTGCTTGAATGGATTAGGATTCATTCGTTCAGCCGTGTTCCTTGATCTTTTGAATAAATCGTCAACCCTGCTTCATGAGGCGGCATACGCACATTGGCCTGATTGGACAGCTCGTTTCCGCTCCGTCAGCATTGGCTCATGCTTTCTCAAAGAAAGAAATGTGAATAGACAGTGGAGTGGAGCTCTGAGAAGAACATCAAAAGCCCTACCAGCAGGGCCTTTAGTAATTGCTTGCACCTATTGTAGGTGTGGAATATGGGGAAATTTGTATTCTATTAGAGCCACGTAATGGTGATTCCATTTCTCTTAATAATGCAAATATCCTTCCAAACAGTAACAGCACAATGGTATTTTTGCTACACACAAATACAATAGAAGCAATACGCACGTTTCCCATTAAACATTAATTAATAAACATTGGCGAGAAGCTAGTAGTAGTTGGGCTTGATACAAGCCTGAGACTTGCTGTTGTAGGTCGTCCCCTGTGGGCAGGCACATGATTTAGATGATTTGTTGTACACCATGCCCTTCTTACTGCAGATGCAAGACTTAGACTTGGCATCATAAGTAGAGCCTTGACCGCAGATATAAGCACACTTTCCATAGACCAGACTCATGCCAGCAGGGCAAGAGCAAGTCTGGGACTTGGGGTTATACAATTGGCCTTGGTTCTTGCAGATACAGGCGTAACCCTTGTACATGGCATCCTTGCCACAGTTGACGCTGCACTTGCCAGAGATGTAAGTCTGTCCGCTGGGACAAGCACAACTCTTGGACTTGGTATCATATTTCATACCGGCTTTATTGCAGAGACAGGTCCTCGACTTGCTGTCATAAGTCGAGTCATTACCACAGATGGCTTCGCACTTGCCTGACTTCCCGAGCGTCTGGCCGACACGACAAGCGCAGGTCTTGGTCTTGGCGTCGTAGAGCTGTTCTTGGTTTTTGCAGACACAGGCATTCTTTTTGGAGTCAAAAGAGGAACCGCTACCGCAAACATCCTGGCACTCGCTCTTGCTGTTGAGCTGCTGGCCAGTGGGGCAAGAGCAGGTTTTGGATGAGGGTTCATAGATCTCACCCTTGTTGTTGCAGACGCACTCGTTGCCCTGAAGGAAGGACCCTTTGCCACAGACAGTCTCGCATTTGCTGCCGTTATCCGCCTGGCCAGCTGGGCAAGCGCATGTCTTGGACTTGGAGTCAAAAAGGGCTCCCTGCTTCGTGCAAACACAGACATCATTGCCAGCATTGTAGGTAGCATCGCTTCCACACTTGTCCTCACAGCTGTCGCCGTTGTCTGTCTGACCAGCTGGGCAGGCACATGTTTTGGATTTGGAATCATAGAGCTTTCCCTTGACGCTGCAGACACAAGAACGCGACTTTGAGTCGTATGTAGCACCATTGCCGCATATACTCTCACACGTGCTACCATTATCCACCTGGTCGGCTGTGCAGGCACACGTCTTGGACTTGGAGTCAAAAAGGGCTCCCTGCTTAGTACAAACGCAGGCGTTGTTACCGGCATTATAGGTAGCATCATTACCACACCTGTCCTCACAGCTGTTGCCATTTTCGACTTGGTTAGCTGCACAAGCACATGTCTTGGACTTGGAGTCGAAGAGGGCTCCCTGCTTATTGCAGACACAAGCATTGCTGCCAGTATTATAGGTCGCATCGCTACCGCACTGATCCTCGCAGGTACTGCCATTATCCACCTGACCAGCTAGGCAAGCACACGTCTTGGACTTGGAATCGAAAAGGGCTCCCCGTTTATCGCAAACACAAGCCTTGAGCTGAGCGTCGTATGCAGCATCATTGCCACAGACATTCTCACACGTGTTGCCCGTATCCACCTGGCGAGCTGAACAAGCACACGTCTTGGAGTTGGAGTCGAAGAGGGCTCCCTGTTTGTTGCAAACACACATCTCCTGTTCAGAGTCGTATGTGGCATCATTGCCACAGTCAGAGCACTTTTCGCCATTCCAGTGCTGGCCGGTAGGACAGGAGCAGGTGCCGAATAGGAAATTATAGGCTTGGCCCTCATTGTTACAAACGCACTCACCATCCTTCAGGTGAGTGATGGTTGGACATGGAGAGACGCACTGGGAGCCAGTCCATCCTTGGCCAGGAGGGCAAGCACACGTATGGGTTATGCTGTTAAAGACCTTTCCCCTATCGTAGCAAACGCAAGAACGCGATTTCGAGTCGTATAAAGCATGCTCGCCGCAGGGACCCTCAGCAGTGACAGTGCTGAATGCTAGCCCTGCACCCAGAAGAAAATATTTCAGCCTCATGCTGGGCGATTGTAATGCCGGCAAAGCAGGATGAAGTGTGACGAAATAATAGTAGAAGGAGAGGTTTTCAGAGGAGAACTGAGCTCCACCAGAAATTGCCAATGGGGCTTTATGTATTCAACTATGTTTTGACCGGCGACCTTGGGCGTTGGCACATGCACGGTCGCCAAGCTCAATAGTCTGTCTAGAGCTGCCTGGGAGGTCGCCCAAAAGCTCGGGTTTAGATGTGGAAGCCAGCCTCAGCATCCACCTCAGGTTTCGCTCAAGGCCGATTGGTTCACTAACGCGAGTCTAGACCACGTTTTGGCGGACAACAACGCCACGGTCAAAAAATAAATCATGCTTAACCACAGCCTCTAAGACAAGCCGTCCTTTGCTAGACCAGAAAAGGAGCTATTCAAATTACTTATTGTGGACCAACCGCATGCACGCCAATCAACGCAAGACCGAGGACCGAGGTCCACATAGCGGGCCAGCCTTCGGATCGTCGCGCACGCGGCTGATCAGAAAACAACCCTGCTGGTGCAGGGGGATGGGAGCTGAGGCTTGCCATCAGCAAATGGTTTACGGCGGCGTGGCGCAGGCCTGTGTTCCAGAACCGACAGACGGATTCAATCCGGTGTCTCACAATACAGGGGGAGCATAGCACAACTATTATGCACGCGACTGCGCATAGCACATATTTTGAGACACCATTAATATTAATTTATCGCCCGAATGCACCCTCAGGCTAGGGGTACTTTATCATTGGGTAAGTTTCTGCTCCTACTCTACTACAGATAGCCCTTCTGGTCCATAATCCCTTAGCTGCGGTAGGCTTGGGCACATCTGTTAGTCGCGTAACGGTCATTTTGACTGGAATCAACGTTGTGTTGTGGCCACAAGAGAAAAGTAGCTTCGTGTCAGCCATTCAAGGGTTGAATGTAATGAAGTGGCCTCGGTGTGTCTGTAGACGAGCGTCACATAGGATTCTTCATACAGATAAGGAGAAACAAGAGTTGCTTCCCTTCAGCCTCTCACTACCTGCCCCCGCCTATGTCCCTCGCTTAGGTCCGCCTCGCTTAACCCTGCCTCCCCCTCTTACCCTATAGGCTTAGGTAATAGCCCCAGCCCTTTACATTGGATTACATACACCAGACCACACATAGCATATATGTGAGACATGGGTTGTATTGATTTCTCGCGAGGACGGGGCCATTAACCAAGAATACTTTATCGTTAGCTAAACTCTTGCTCCTACACATGAGAACTGCGCAACGAACGGAGGGTAGACACCATGCTAAGGACATCGTAGTAAAATATTATTCATTTTCATTTTCTCATTTCTTTGCAATTCTTATGTGCATTCATATGCTCCACCCTTTCGGTTTCTACTCATTATCCTTGCATTTATAAGCTCATGTACATCGTTTATCAGCGCCACGCCGTTAATCCTTCCATATCAGGTAGCATAAAATAGATGCTTCCAAATCACTGTCGACTGTCAAGATTGGCCTTATTATTCCTAATGCCATCGTTTCCCGCGGATGAAATTTTGATGAACTTGATAAGGATCATGAAACTCCCCCGCATGAAGTCTGCGATTCGGTGTATCAAGTAGCATTTCTTGTAGCGCTCTGTTATAGACAGGAGCCACGTTTCGGCGTCTGTGGAAAACTGCAAATTTCTATGCTTCTTCGACCCTGCGTTGGGAGTGCAGACGATGGATTTCATCGCTGTCGGCTCGCGGCTCAGGCTCAGCGGCTTGGGCGTGAGGCTCATTGGCGTGTAGTCTAATATTAACGAACAGGGCCCATAGACCCAAGTCGTACATGATTCGCAGTGCACCTCCCGCCACAAAAGCGATCCAGAATCTTTTGTTACCTGCTAACGCTCCGGTAACAGAGGGTCCCGTAGCCATGGCCAAGGTGCGGATAGTGCTCGTGATTCCCATGACTGCTGTTCGCTCGTCTGGTTTCACTACCGCCGCAATGAAAGCTGCGCGGGGAGCCTGGTCCATGGCGTTCAATCCCATTCGAACGAAAAGTAGGAGGATGGTGAGAGCAAGTCCTTGGGGCGCCGGGAACAACAGAACTGCAATGGACGAAGGTAGATGGGTGAAGACCATTGTATTGAGCAAACCCAAGTGTCGGGATAAAGGTCCCGCAAAGACAGTGGACACGGTTCCCAAAATCCAGGCTCCAGACATGATGTCGCCAAGCTTTCTCTTCGCCAGATGGAACTTTTGATCCAGGAAGTACGTAGTAAGAGTCTGGGAAACCATACCGTCGGCCAGGGAATCAACCGCGAGGAGGAACCAGAGCTTGTACATGACTGAACGAGTTGACGAAGAAATCTGAGTGAAGCGGCTTTTAGGCTTTGTTTCGACGGAAGAGCTGGCTGGGCGTTGAGAGGCTTCATCGTCATCTGACTCATCATCCGAGTCCTCGAGCAACGCTGCGGCCGCCTCATCAGAAATCTCAGTCTCGGACGTTGTAATTTCGCACTTGCTACTCATGGAGAAGGCGAAAATCATGTTCAGTGTACCCATTATCATGTAAATCCAGAAGGTCGCATGGTACGTGCGGATTATGTCCCAGCCCGCACGGTTCTTCATCGAGTCCACAAACCTCCCCGCAACCTCTGTGCCAATTGCGGAGCCGAGGCTGGAGCTAGTGACGTACCACGATAAGACATAGGCCCTTGTCTGCGGTGTCGTGATGTGAGACAGCATCGACTCTTCAATGGCTCGAAAGGGTCCAAAATCGCCGCCTCCGGCACTGACGACTCCTACGACGGCAGCGAAAAGGAGGATCCAGAAGTTTTCGAACACGGAGAAGACGGCGCCGGAAAGGGTCATGAGCAGACCGCCAGCGAACAGGACGCGCCGGCGGCCAAGCCCATCGGCCATCAGTGTAACTACAAGACCGAGCAGGACATCTCCCAGAAGCGTCAGGGTCATGAACAGGCCGATCTGGAAATCCGTGAAGCCCAGCTCGGAGAAGAAGAGGGCTATCGTGAGGGAAACGGCACCAAAGGCAAACATGCGGCCTGTGCGGGAGAGAATGATAAGCCAAGCATCGCGTCCCGTGGAGTACAGCGACGCAATCCCAGACTCGTGGTACAGCCAAGCGACTGACTTGGCGGGGGATTTTGCGCACAGCCGTCCGTCAGCCATCGTGTGCGAAGGCGTCCAACGAATATTACAAATGTGACGAATGTGAATGGGAAGTGGAAGAAAACCTCGAGGCCGGTTTTGTTGGTCTTGGCGAGTAAGCCGAAATGCGGAGGCGCTAAAACCCTGGCGAATTGCCGAGTGGCGATCGGCGGGCGTATCGGATCACATTTGACCGAGTCCGCACGAACAAATGGACGCCTTGGTGGGCATCAGATGAGTTCGCCATCGACGCTAGCGTGCGGGAATACTGGGGTTTAGAGCAGGGACAGGGCACAGCAGAAGGGTTTTTTTCGCAGCGCAAATTTTGCGGTCTTTTTCGGTTCTCTGGAAAGATCGGCATGTGTGGCTTCGGATAAGCATTTTGAAAATTTTTATAATGGTGACGTACGGTTTGTGTGAAAGCCGGGACACGTTATTGTGTAATGCCTTGGATCTAGGACTCGGCTGCAGGTGCACTAGTTGATCGGAAAACAAATTCACTCTCACCGCTATTTCCGGATAATTATTTATGATTCATAGGCTCTAACTTGCTTATCCGTAAATTTAGATGAGTTTTTGTCAGAGAGTTGCTAGACCCCCGGTGGCAATTGTTCCTTTCAACCATGAGGGCATGCGAACGGTCTGAGGGACCATAATACAAAGTTGTTTCTACCAAACTTAGTTTTGCCGGTCCATTTGTAGTATGGTTAGGATAAAATTCCGTACCTGTAGTCGTCACGAATAAACAACAATAGCATGAACAACTGGAACCATTATACAAATCTCAAGCCAACTTAAAGGAAGGCTAACCAACCTGCTGTGTTGAGTAATTCGGTGGCAAGCAGGCGTATTTTGGCCAGCGAAACCCATCTTTGTAAAGAGAGTTTCATGCCAACTAGGCTACGGATGGAGTTTCAAACACCCTCGTTATTGGCCAAATTTGTGGAATGGCGGGACGGCTATTCCAGCTAGACTCTGGGTGAGCTGGGTGATTGGCTTCACCACTGTTCATCTAGAGAAGGCTGTGCAAGTGGCTAAGAACCAATAGCTTTTACGGATAGTGAAGTTGGCTAATCTCTTGGCTGAAGCGGCGGCAAGACCGTGGAAGGCAGGTATACTGCGTATTATTAGTCGAAGTCCCAACGCCACGGCTCTAGGTATCCCGAAGCATAGCGTCTTTGGTAGTGAATGCTTTTGAAGATTTTAAAGGCCCGACAAGCTATAGCCATCGCAGCGTGGAAATGTGTACTGGTTTTTATTTAGGGGTATTATCGATGATCATGGTCGAGTCTTTAATCGAGAAGCCGATTGGAGTGTTTTTCTAGTAGCCTTAAAACTTCATTATCTAAAGCATCGCAGTTTCAGAATGCTGGAATAGCTTTTTAAGATCCTTTGAATGAATTGGATTGTATTATGCTAAAGGAAGGTATGTGCTGAATAAGAATATACCGGCTGTGTTTGATAATATGGCGGACTCGTTCATACTAGAATAAAACACAATTTGAAATCATATTCCCCGGGTGGCGATTATATCCCCCACTTCAAACCTAGATAGAGGTGATGTTTGCGGCAGCGAGTGCATACAAGATGCCGTTCCGCTCAGGGTTGCACTCAAGTCCAATCTTTGGCAATGTTCCATCCAAAAAGTAGTCACGAATGGCCTTGATTGAGCATTTTGACGGGTGGCTGAGAGCGCCGTGCTATGATTCCATTGTCAGCGTTGAACTCGAAACGTATTTCCTACAAGAACACTTACTCCAATTCCGTTGTATCGCAAAACTCTGCTGCCTTTGAATGCAATAGACGCCTCGTATGCGCCCACGAGAGGAGTAACAGGGTCATATCGTCCATTGGCAAACAGAATGGGAAAGCTCGTGTTGATGTTCCTGAAGTGGCCGTCGTATCTTTCGGCGGCATCAAACTTCCACCGAGGACAGGCTCTGCCTGGAAGTTCAGCGTCGGCAAAAGAAGGGCTTAGCTCGACCTGGGCCCGGGCAAGACTATACACATCCTCGGGTTTGTCTGCTCGGAATGTGCCATCGAGGCAAGTAATGCCGACCACTGCTTGGTCTTCTTCGGTTGAATTGTCAGCCTTCGTTGCCTCTTCTGCGCTTTTGACAAATGCGTCAATGACTGTCCAGTTTCCGTGAAGAGCATATCCTATGACAGTCAATGCTTCAAGGGTCCCGGCCGGATTATAGAGGTTGCTAAATTGGCTCATCTTGAGGAGCTTGTAGTAACCGGCACTCTTGGTGGAGTTTTCGTTGAGAAACCCCTGCAGAAGGTCTGAATAGGCAGCCATCAATTCTTCTGCCGTTGTTTCTGCGCCGAAATAATTGGCCAAGCTGCACTTGTCTGCACCGGCATCGATGCACTCGCTAAAGACGTGAGTAATCTCACGGCTGGTGTCAAACGGTGTAAACAAATCGTAGCCATCATAGTAATCGGAGGCGGCTTGGTTTCCGTCCAGAAGCATGCGGCCAATGCGATCAGGAAACATGGCTGCAAATGTCTGACCCAGCAAAGTGCCATAAGATGTACCCCAGTATCTGAGAAGCTTGTCTTCGTCCAAGGCCTCGACAATCTGAACCATGTCTCGTGCGACAAATGCTGTTGAGATGAAACGACCAGTCTTCTTGTTGGCTTTGTAGCACCTCTCTGCCAAATCCCCATACTCCTCCCAGCTGGAAAGAACCTGTTGGTATGTGTCGGGGTGGGGTAAATGCACAGTGATGTCAGCTCGTTTAGAAAGCTTGGAGTCGGTAGTATTCGCTTTCGGGCATATGAACGGAATAGTGTTCCCCACGCCTCTGGACTTACGATTAGTAAAGAAGATTTAAGGGAACTGGGAAACACTTACCGAGGGTCAAAGCCGACGAGATCGTAATTGCCTTCCAGGACCCTACAAAATTAGCTTCTGGCAGTGCAGTTCGGCACTCTACGGACTTACGTGTCATAGTTTTCGCCAGAATTGATGATATCGGTAAGGCCTGACTCGCCTGGCCCGCCTGGGTTGAAAAGAATGGTTCCCTTGGATGACCCCTTGCTGGCCTTCCTTCTAACTAATTGGAGTTGGATCGACTCGGAGTCAGGATTGGTGTAGTCGAGAGGAACCGCGAGATTGGCGCAAGTCAAAGAGCTTTCCTTTGCCAGTCGCAAAATGTTCTCGTCAGGGAAAAATTCCGCAGTGCAGTTTCCCCACTTCAATCCTTTGGCACCAGACTTCGCTGCGCTATTAGACGGCAATGCGAGTGCAATGCCGGATGATAGCACGAGCGTCATCAAACTTTTAGACAACATGTTGAAATGAGACAAAACGTAAAGAGTAGAACAAGCGAAAGTAGCAAATTGTTGCTAGTGAGTTGAGACGTCTGAACAGTAATGGCTTCTTGTATCTTTTATAGAACATCTATATGGCTGTGCAAATATTCTCACAGTAATGCCAAGCTTCCTCTTTTACCGCTCGTATATTTCTTGCAGAATATGACCATATTCGGATTTTTGATCATGGCAACACCTTGTTTGAATCCTTTCAGAATTGCGACCGAGCGATGCAGCCCCAGACATGGTGATGACGGCGAACCGACACTGGTCGGCTTGGAGACAAAAACAGTGGCAGTGCTACAATCTAGCGCCAAAGTCCCAAGCCAAATTAACGTGCGGCTGTAAGTGAGCATAAATAAACTTAGTCTTGACCCACCGCGCAATGGAACAGGCGGAACATGAAGCCGAATTCGGAAACGCACACCGCCACACTCCGCATCATAGAAGCCCAGTGAGACAACACATCAATGATCTGACTCCCCTCACATTCAAAGTTCTTGGCTCAACATCGTGAGCTGAAATACTGCATGACTACTTGGCCGACAAAAGTTCAATTAGGGCTGGCCCACTACATTGTACGTACCCAGAGATCCACGTAGCCGCCAACATTACGTTTGGGAGAGTGCCTGAGTGGCCAGCTCGTAAAATTCGAAGTTCATTAGTAGATGGGGATTAACGTCAATAGAATATCAAATAAAATTATGAAACATGCAAGTATCAATTCGGTCACAAAACTTCATGATCTGCGGAGGCCCCCCAGGTGGAGCATTTGATCAATATGATCGTGGCTGAAGCTGACAGGGGTAAGGCCGTCAGCATATGCAAGGCGCCACAGCCGAGACCACAGCAAGCAGGTTCCAAGGGCTTATTTGGGACTTTGATCGGTATCCTAATATTGCTGATGCCTTCATAAATACCTCGACGGGGCCCACATTGCTGGTTGACCAAATAGCCCAGCCTTAGGTCCTCTTGGGTCTCCGCATCACCTCCTACACCCTTTTTCACGGTTGTTGAGTGGTCCCAAACCGGATTATTCCAGCGCTTTGCACTAATAGTAGTACCTGAGCCCCTTCCTTGCGAGTCTACGGCCGTTCAAAAAGTAGTACTGAAGGTTGGCCACGATCGCAAAGAAGAGTGCAACTGAGGCAAGCCCCAATATGACAGACCATCCCGTTTTGTACAATGGTGCGTCTTCCTCTCGAAATAGCTGCTTTCCCACGATTCCTGAACAATTGGCCGCCATAATCAATATGGCCATTGTGATGGATCTTTCGCCAGCTGATTGCGCGTTCAGAGACAGCCACGAACCATTGATCGGGTCTAAAATCGGTTAGATCGAGGACAGAAAGCACGTAGTCGGATGCACTCACGCCATGGGATAGAAAAGGCGATGGATAAAGTTAACATAGCAAACCTCAGATTGGAGTTGGAGGATTCAACGAGAAGTCGTTGTCCCAGCTGGCGCGCGTTAGAATGTGCAAGTAAACAAAAGGATAGAATGCAATTACCGTGAAACCCCAAAACAACAGGATGCCAAGTACAACGAGAGGGCCACGAATCTGGTACCGATCGCTGCGCACGTATCAGTAACAATTATCCGAGTTCCGAATTAGAATAGAAGTGAAACATACGCTGCCCAGCCCCAAAGAAGATTTACAAACAGAAGAATCCATGATCCAATGGAAACCATGGCGTTGGCTTTGAGACGACCAAAGCCGTATGAGGCAACAAGAGTTGGAGCATATGATCCCATAGTCGACGATGGAGCGATTCCAGCGATTGTGAAGATGACATGGGGAATCAAGCGCCAGTTAGTAAGCTTTGTTCGCTCGTTAGTTGGAATTTTGGACCGTCGAACATTGTGGGGACTCACCGCGGCCTTCAGCTCTTGTTTGCTTACCGACCGACGAGGATGAGCTTTGGACGGATCATCCCGAAGAACTCGTTGGTGGAGGATCTGGCTTTCTCGCTCGGTGAAGTAACAAACTCCAAAGTATGAAACGGGGTTGCTTGGCTGTCGTGGAAACAAGGATAAGAAAGCGATTCCAACAATAACTGTGAAAATGCCCTCGAGCTGTTCACGTGTCAGCCATAAGCCTAAAATGTTGCTGGAAAAGAATTTGCTTACAATGAAAAGCCATTGCCAACCTGCCAGACCAGCAATTCCTCGCATGTGCAGTCTAAGTTCTGTCAGCATAGTCAGTGTGGAGAGTACGGTCAGCACCTACATCCCATAAGCGATAATTCCCGTGCATGCAACTGCAAACATGTTTCCAATAAAATAGAATGAGAATCTTTTACCAGTCTCATCCTTCTTATACCATCGAGTCATGGTATACAGCCCAGCAGGAATAAATCCCGCCTCGAGCAATCCGAGTAAGATTCTGGTGACTAGAAATGACGCGAGACCCTTCTGGAATGCCTGAAAAGTGGCGACAAGGCCCCTGTGATTGTTAGCAATCTCTTTCTCGACATGATCCATGGGTCTCTTACCAGGCGACGATCTGACCTCCTATCCAAAGCGGCGGCCCAACTCTGTAAAGGATAATGTTGCTTGGGATCTATCGCTCGTCAGCACCGTTCTGCTCATGGCCGCATTGACGCAAATACCTCCAGCAATACAATTCCGACCGACAACAATTGCTGGCCAACGTTGAACTCGTTTTGGGTGATGCCGACGTCTCGAAGAAAATAATCCGTCAGAGCATTTCCACTGCGACGGTCAGAAACTGTGACATGAATTGGTCAACTTCTTGACTCACATGTTTCCTCTGTCCAGTTGAAGTGCGAAAAAGCCCAGAATAAGCATCGGCATAATTATCATATCGACTCTGCATTCCATTAGTTTTGTTTCTGCAGTGCAAAAATTGGCGAGAGTTGCACACTTCTTCACGAGCGCCTTTTCTTCCTCGTCGGTCCATGTAAGGTGCTGACCATCGCCATCGGAATGGCTGTCTTGCAGATTATGGCCGTCGGCCGATGTGCTGCGTTTCTCCTCCATATTATTGGCCGATGTATAAGTGCAGATCGCTGCGCGCAAGTTTAGATAGGATATATGGAAGAAGAAGATTTCTCCTGAAACAAAAAGCTTTTATTGAGAAAACTGAGACATTATTACATCTCCGCGGAAGTCGGCTTGGCAGAAGCTCAAATTGGCGACGTCCCGTCTTGATTTGGATTGCGAACACATACCTCATTTACCCTTGTTCTTGCGTGCTCGAGCGAGACGTTGGTTCACGTGTTGGGGAACCGAATTCCAAGCACAGTTTCGGCCACTCACGATGGACCAAGAGTTCCATATTCAGACCCCCTGGATCAAGGTCTCGGTTATCCACTCTTCGCTGTAACCCTCTTCGTCCTGGTCACTGGCAAGTACCCCACCCAATGAGCTTCATTGAGAACAGCTTTTCCCCCAGAACTGTAATATACTGGCCTTAAAGCAGCTGCTCTTAGGCATCAAATAATCTTGTTCTTATTATTGCAGACGATGGTTCTTCCTCCGTCCGATTGCCCCTCGTCCCCTATTTATCTCGCTTAATAGTTCACCGCCATATACCCTATAGACTTGAGCTTTTAGCCCAAGCCCTTTATAAGAACGGAAAATAATGCTTCATGAGATTTTTGCGATGATTTCAAATGAGAGTATGATGAGTATTTAAATTGACCTAGAATTCGACCAGATCTTGTCATTGACGCTGTCTCAAACAAGTCACCAGAACCTGCCTCCAACATGAACATTATCAATTTGACGATAATCTTCAAATTTTTGTCAGTTCAA
This sequence comes from Calonectria hawksworthii, assembly GCA_020975415.1. Lineage (NCBI taxonomy): Eukaryota > Fungi > Ascomycota > Sordariomycetes > Hypocreales > Nectriaceae > Calonectria > Calonectria hawksworthii. Next base: position 53,797 of record JAHXZK010000023.1, read on the forward strand.
CCCTTTTTTTCTCAGTCAACTATTCTATTCGTGGATAATCGCCATGTAAATTGACGGTTCAAAAACGAGAACTCGGACAACGCGACTTGAACAAATATTGTGGATATGCAACTGTGGAGTCATCCATGGGCTGTTTCCCCGCTCGGTTTCGCGTCCACCAACTGGCAGTCGGGGCACTCATGTACCTTGCAAAAGTGTTTACCAGCGGCATCTCAGTTTTCTGTTTCCCCAGTGCAATGTGGATCTGTCTGTGCGTGCAGCTGAACAACACAGAAGCCGGCATAACTCTATTGCTTTCCCCAGAGTCGCGTTGTGGAGGTAAAACAAGAAGACACGGCTGCGGAGAGAGTGTGACTCCACTGTGTCATCGTCATCAATGCTAGTTGATAATCATCCATCCGCGTTTCTCATCTCCTGTCATATTCATGGCCTACATGGTATGAATGAGCAATTCTCTGAGAGTCACGATCCTAGTGCCAAGTGGTGTGCGCGCTAATTATTTCCAAATTTAGCCTTGAAGTTACCGTAGCTGTGGACTGGACCACTTGGTTTAACCCATTCCCTTGGGTCTCTGGCTAGAATGAGGAGTTGGCAACGGTTGGGATCCTGTCAAATAGTGAAAGCCAACCTTGGTCTGTCGTATCAAGGCATTTCTCCCAACAGACAGGATGACGACACCCGATAAACCAGGCAAGGACAAGCGGTGTGAAGTGGGGCAGGAGCAGGGGCAGGGTGAGGCCCTCCTGGTGGGATCCGGAGTTGGCCTGCCCTTTATCAGATGGCCGGCAATTTCGTCGTGCCAGATAGCGATTATTTCTTTCACAACTCCCCTCCTTCTCCTCACAGAGCAAACCAAGAAGAAAAAACACAACAAAAATGTCAGACACAATGGAAATCAAGATCGACTTCGCCACGCCTGATGATATTCCTGTCATCATCGACTTCGTCAAGACAACTCGCGCCGAGATGTTCCCGTTCCTTGAGCCGATATCGCACGAGGAAATGGCCGAAAAGGAGCTCGCCAAATTCCAAAAGACCTACTTGCAACATCCCGACGGTGCTTTTCTCACGGCCCGGGCTGATGGCCGCCTCATAGCCACGATTGGATTCGTCGCTTACGACGGGCGCTTCAAGCAATTCGACTTTCAGAAGGATCGCGTCGTCGAGGTGGTACGCCTCGCTGTCGACCCTGCTTGGCGCCGAGCTGGCTTGGCTTCAAGACTCTTCAGTGCGCTCGAGCAAAAGGCGCGCGACGAAGGCATCAATCGTCTCTATCTTCACACACACACCTTCCTGCCCGGCGCAATCTCCTTCTGGGAGCGACAAGGCTTCAAGCTGCTCCAGGTTGAGGATGATCCTCTCTGGCACACAACCCACATGAGCCGCATGCTGACGGCATGAAAGTATTTGGGAAACGCTTGCATCTTTTCTCCTTTGCAGTTGACCAATTTGGCGCCAAGCGCTCTGGTGGCCCAGCCTCTTGGCAAAAAAAATCAGAGACCTGTGCCAACGTGGCCTCAGTCAACACCTTGTTGGGTAGCGATGTGAGACATGCAAACGCTTTAATGGGATCCCGTCAATCAATTAGTCCGCGCAAATATCGGAAATCGATATCTTGAGGATTCCTTTCATAGTCTTGTTTTTAGTTAATCTCAATAAATCATAATAATTTCTTGAAAATTTGCTCTGCATACACCAAGAGAGCCAGTGCACCCAAACCTAATGGAGCAGAATTTCGGAATGCGATTGATAAGTCGATGCCGGGTGCCGAGTGGTTAGATCTAATCCCTGTGAACGTACGAGATTGATAAATTCTTATCAATCTCTCCAGAGGCAGACGCGCATATCTGTGGACTTCGGCTTCGGCTTTGGCCAACAAAACGCGAGGGCGCAATCGGAGCTAGGGAGTGGTGGAGCCCCAGCTTTTTCCGAGGACGCACGACTTGATCTGATAAACAGGGAATTGATGCCACCAATGAAACACGTGGTTCGAGCCCGCTCGTCGGGAGTCACAATTGCATTCCGAGGAAATATTTTGCCGGCATTAGATATGTAAATTGACGCTATGCCGGCGGTTTTGGTCTTCGTGGTTTTCTTACCAGCAAACACTCCTCACAGTTGAAAAATAGCTTCGTCAATACGAACGTGATAATGGCAGGCCGAATCGGTGCTAGCGCGAGGTGCTTTACGAAGAGTGCATCGGGCTAAAGAGGAGGGTGAATTGAATTGAGGAAGAAGAAAAAAGTGATGTCGTTTCCAATCTTTCTTCACACCGCTTCCCATAATCCAGACTGTGCCCCTTTCCGCGATGAGGCCCATGATACTCGGGGCACTGAGCCTCGCCATCTCCACCAATGTCGTCTCGGCAGTCTCCGAGAGCCCCTCAATCACTGGCACCATGACACGCAGGAGCGTTCCAAGCGACTTTGTCGATCCTTTCTTGGCGACGAAAGCGGCCACAGCAGCCACCCTGCCTCAGCCTTATGGAACATATACCTGCCCAGATGACGCTATTTCTGGAACATGCTATCCGGTTACGGAGACTGCCGCTGCATCATTGTCTTGCGGCAAAAAGGGCAGCCTCACGGCGGTTAAGGCATACCAAATATTGGGTCTGATTATTCCGCAGCATACGCCGGAAGATTGTGCCTTGGTCTGTCAGCTGCAGCCGGATTGCAAGTCGTATGGCGTTGATTCATGGTATCCCATTGCCTGCTTCTTCTCAGATGAGAACCTCGTCGACTCGGGTTTCGTTGAAGACTCTAAATCGCGTGTTTCTTGGCACGACGTGGACTGCGCTATTTGCGTCGAATGTCATTACCAGATCCCCTTACCCGATTCGCTCGTCTTCTCCCTTGAAGCACTCTGTGAGTTCAAGGAAATCCAGTGCGCTCGGAAGGCTGAGATTGAGCCCGAGTATTCATGCAATGTGCGTGGTGTGATGCCAAAAAGGCCGTTCTTCCGCTCCGCCTCGACGTATCCCGGTCAGAGTTCTAGCCCGAGATGCGCAGCTATATGCTTTCAGGAAGACGGTTGCAGGGCCTCAGCATTCGATCACAATCGGAATGTGTGCGCCTTCAGCCATTTCGGTCTCAGTGATCCATCTTTTGTGCAGCGACCAGATGAAACTATATTCTGGAGCGACCTGGGATGTTGGGATTGTCCTAATTGCCTTAAAATGATTGACGAAGACACTTTCATGGATTAGATTATTTATGAAGGCGGGGACTTCATCCAAAAATAACTTGTCTGTTGGATCTTCGTCATAGGATAGAAACCACTCGCAATTACTTTTATAGCCTCAAAGGATGCACGAGTTCATGCATAGATATACACCCAAGAAGAGGCTACAATACATGCTGAAATTCTAGCGATTCCTATCCTCCAACTCAGCCCTATGAAACAAATCCTTGGTGACATTCCATACTCGTCGTTCGCATGGACCAGCATCGACTAGTGCAGACGCGCCCAGAATCCTACGCGGCAGAGAGATCGATCATGTAACCTCACATTGATCCTACAAAATACTCTGTGAAGAAATCCAGGCGTTTGGAACACTCACACAACCAACCCCCGAAATGGATGAAAACATGAGCGGCTAGCCATTCAGAATTCAGCAAGTTGTCAGCATGCACGTCGTGTCACGGGCTGACAAAAACGCGGCGCTAATTCACACATCAGCATCAGCACTAGAACGAAATCTGAAGCGGCCGGAATGGAGGGTAACATGTGCGATCTGACACTACGTCTTGTTGGACGAATAAAACAACCATCTTCACAGCACAACGAATGCGGACATGGATATAAACGATGGCTCGTTCAGCAATACCGTCAGGTTGTGGAATTGACTGCATCATCATTATCCCACCCTCAACCATTGGTGCGGTCTGCCACGTCTACAGACTGGATAGCTGGAAATGCCCGTCTTCTAACCCAGGCGTCCTGTACAGGGGTCTCAACGCTGTCATTCTTGACGTCAGGCTGAAAACACTGGCCTCAACGGAACTGTTGCCGGATCCTAGTGATTAGGTCAGAGGAAGCAGTCACGCTCCGGTGAACCGCGAGGGAGATTAAATGCTGGAACCGGGTGAATACACATAAGTATGGTCGCGTGGCCCTCTGTCCAGCTTGCATATAGAATGCTGGGCAAGTTTTGTCTCCGCCTGTCGCCATGATCCAAATACTCCAGTCCTCGGTCTTTGACCATTGGCCCAAGCTTCTATTGGCCCCAGTACTTCTAGTAGGTTGACATTTTAACCTGAATCGATCCCCGGAGCATAATGCTAATATTAGCTCTCCGTAGGTGCTCTCCTACCTGCTCTGCATATCTATCTACAATGTCTTCCTCCACCCGCTTCGAAAGTACCCCGGCCCCAAGCTCTGGGCGGCCAGCCGCGTGTTTTACGCCCGCTGCGTTTTATCGGGCCAGCCTTACAAGAAGATACTCGAGCTGCACAAACAGTACGGCGATGTGGTCAGACTGGCTCCCAACGAGCTCTCATTTGTTTCCCCTCAGGCTTGGAACGAGATCATGGGTCACCGAAAGCGCGGCCAGGGAGAAAATGGAAAGGACCCGATACATTGGACACACATTCCCAAGAGCATGATCGGCAACCCTGACCGCGAGGGTCATCGCCGCGTGCGGAAGGTTTTGGCCCACGGGTTTTCCGCCCAGGCCATGCAAGAGCAGCAGCCCATCATCATGAGCTACGTTGACCTCCTGGTACAGAGGTTGCGCGAAAATTGTGACGGCGGCAAGCGACCAGTTGAAGTAACATCTTGGTACAACTGGACAACATTCGACGTTGTCGGCGACTTGTCCTTTGGTGAGCCCTTTGGGTGCCTGGAAAACTCCGAGTATCACCTCTGGGTTGCGCTCATGTTCCAGAGAATTCGCGGCATTGGTGTGAGACAGGTTCTGGGGCACTTCCCCTTTGGGCTCAAGCTTCACAGCTATTTTATGACCAACACCACGAGAAAAGGGTACCAGGAATTCAGGAGACTAACACTCGAGAAGGTAGACAAGAGGCTAGCACAACCGGAATCAAGGCCCGACTTTATGGACGCGATGAAGCAAACCATTGACGGCCAGGTAAGATTTCAAACATTCCCTTGCAGATGAATCGCTAAAGATGTGATAGACCATGACCTATGGAGAAATTGTTGACAACTCGGGTGTCCTGATCCTTGCCGGATCTGAGACCACTGCGACTGCGCTCTGTGCTGTTACATATTTCTTGACGACCGAGCCTAGCGTTTTGTCCAAGGCTGTGGAAGAAGTGCGGTCCACATTTTCAACGGAGAACGAGATCGACCTAATCAGCGTGGGCAAATTAACATACATGTTGGCCGTCCTAAACGAAGCCCTCCGCTTATTCCCACCGGCCCCCAATGCCATGCCTCGACGGACGCCGCCTGGTGGAGACACGATATTTGGGCAGTACATTCCGGGAGATGTGAGTTGAGCAGTACTAAAGAGGTTGCTACAATCTAATTCTTGTTTCTAGACACGTCTGGGAATATCGCAATATGCCATCAATTACCTGCCCAAGAACTTTGCGGAAGCGGAATCCTTCAAACCGGAGAGGTGGCTTGGTGACCCCGCATTCAAGGACGACGCCAAAGATGCCTTCCAACCGTTCTCATTTGGCCCTCGAGACTGCATTGGCAAAAAGTATTTCTCAGCACTTCCTGAGTGTGTGTCCAGTACTAACTAGTGGGGTAGTCTTGCCTATGCAGAGATGCGCCTTATCTTGGCCAAGATTCTCTGGAACTTTGACCTGAAGATCCATCCGGAATCCAAGGGCTGGATCAAAGACACCAAGGCATACTTTCTCTGGCAGAAGCCCAAGATGTACGTCTACCTGACTCCAAGGGCGAAATACTAGAATTTGGTCCTCGGAATGGAACTAGGTGGTGTGAGCGTGTCCACCAAATTTGCTTCGTAGTCTCAGCCTACCATATTTCTTCCTTCTCTTGAACTCAATACACATAGCATGGGGACTTCAATAATCATTAGCTTTTGATCACATAGTGAGCATCGATAAAGCAAGCAGAAGCCAAGGCACACCAGCACCAACACCAAACCAGGGCGTTTGGAGGTGGCGGTGCAACAGCCAGAATGTGGCTAATGGGTGGAGTGCCGCCACACAATGTAACTCGAGTCTTACCCTGTATCCCCACGAAACACGTCAGCAAATGTTTCCGAGGAAAATACAAGAAGTTGCGTTACCTTTTGATGTCTGAGAAATAAATTACTTTCTTCATTTTCCATTAAACATACCCTAGATCATGACATTGTATGATTCGCTAATTACAAAGGGGTGTAGCACGGGTTGAGGGCATGGTGAGGCAAGCCCCATGACTTGAACGCCTCGTTAGGAACGACTACAGAACAACTACACAGAAGTGGGAAAATCCGTTATACCTGCGGGTTATACAATATTGATTGAGAAGAACTGTACCTTAAAAACAGAGCATTGCAGTCAGCAATGTTATCCAGCTCATGGGAGGGTGCGGTCTCATCCCGCCTGATAGGATTTATTGGGTTAAATCTCGCCGATCATGTAAATCCAGCAGGCCTATACATATATTATGATATAAGCTTATACAAGATGCATAAAAGGTAGGCAACTACGTCGTACAAACATGGCTACTGCGTATTTGATGACAGCTTGGCGCGCGATGTCACGGTGTCCACACCACCAGAAGATATTACTTGATGGTTGCCAGGCATCATATTTCGTCTCATTGCTATAGCTACTGGGATTGACTGCTTTATTGAATACAGGCTCACTTTCTGAAAGCTGGCAAATAGCGATTGTCTTGTCGAAGAATTACGCAGATTTTGCATTGCATTTGCTGCAATACGAGCGAAGATCTGACGACGCCACAGTTATTATTTGGGTACCTTGAAGGTGAAAGTGTGAGAGGGGTAATCAATGGTCAGCCCGCTAGGTAATGAGGTTTCTGCCAATCTTGAGAAGGAGGTTTTCAAGGCGAAGGATTTCTTCCTGTGCTATCCGCTAGTTTGGCGCACAGGGCAGCTTTTGCCACGGGTTTGAAGTGATATAAACATAGATTTTACAGCTAGATGTCACGCCTTTGACATAATTTTACTCTCTTGTTCGGTATGGAGATGAGATAGTGCGCGCTGCGTATTCTGCCCTATTATCAAGTGGTTCGTCAGACATGCGGATACACCGAGCATCAGCCCAGAAAATGGGATCCGTGCTAGCATCGAGTTTGCAGATCCCTGCAGTCGGCGGTTTGCTCAAGCGCAAAGCTAATCAGAGATACGGGAATCAGAGGACAGCAATCAGCCCTCAAGGTGCGTTGGGCATGGGTTTAGGCCGGGCACCAGGGAAAATTCTGTAGGTGCGGCTCTGATGATGCTCGGCGACGGGCAAAGCTGGGCACAGATAGTGGCTGCAACTATTGGAACGAGGCCAAAATGGTTCGTAAATGCCGCAGAGAAAGTCTTGGCTCGAGTCAACTGTGGTGAGCAGCCCCGCCTTGTGGAGGTCGGTGAGCAGAAGAGAAAGATGCTGGGCGCGCGAGGACTGCGGGTTGTGCGTTGTGAGGCCAATAACGCCTGCGTTGACCTTTTGTTGCCAAGCCCAGCCATGTTTTTGTGCGGAGCCGAGTGGCGGAAATGTCCTCACACCACGCAGAAATACTTTGAAAATAAGCATATATCTAACCTCAATCAGGCCTGCATTCCCGCATTTTGGTGGAGAGTGTGGAGTAGACGTCGCTCGTTGCTGGTCGTGAGAAACACCTTGATGGCCGCGGAAGTGTGGAGCCGAGAACCCGGATAGAACGCCTAGTGACATGAGGATTGACAAACGTTTCTGTCAACGACGATGCTGAGCTCTGGCTTGCAACGCATTTGCCGCCCTTCTATTCGCTGCATCGTCGGAGCTGCCACCAAGAACGCTTCGAGACCCCCGCGCAACCCTCGACGTGCATCGGACGCCCCCACTGCGATGGACTCGACAACTGACCATGGTGGTGAGCGAGCCAAGAGAGATGGCTGGGTCATGGCCAGGCAATGACGGGGATTCGCCAAGCTGACGGGGGAAAAAAACCAATCGAACCGGTTGCATGCTGCAGCTGCTGTTTGTACCCAGAACCCTGGGATCCGATCCCGAGTAAACACGATGCACGACAAGCTTCTCTATAAGTAGCCTCGCACCTTTCGTCCGGTTGAGACGAACCATCCCTCTCAAGCAGCTCCCAGCAGCCACCTACAGCAGCCTCAATTGCCCTCCTCAACCCTTCAACAGCCTCTTCGAGATCCTTCAAGATGATGTTCAAGTCTGCCGCCACCACCCTCCTGCTCCTCTCGGGTGCCATTGCCTCTCCCATTGTTGCCCGGGAGCCCAAGGCCACCGGGACTAGCTCTGCCGACAAGTCGACTGAGACTGCTTCCGTCTACGACTGGACCAAGGGATGGACCAAGGACTACACCATCCACCAGTCCTGCAACGCCACCCTCCGCCGCCAGCTGCGCGAGGGTCTGGACGAGGCCGTTGAGCTCGCCCAGCACGCCCGCGACCACATCCTGCGCTTCGGCAACGAGTCCGACTTTGTCAAGAAGTACTTTGGCAACGGCTCCACTGCCTACCCCGTGGGATGGTACGACCGCATCGTCAACGCCGACAAGACCGGCGTTGTCTTCCGTTGCGACGACCCCGACCGCAACTGCGCCACCCAGGACCGTAAGTAGCAAATTGCTCTTCCGCAACGAAACCTCACACAAACTAACACAACTGCGCAGAATGGGCTGGCCACTGGCGAGGTTCCAACGCCACTCTTGAGACCGTCATCTGCCCCCTCTCTTTCAGCATCCGCCGACCTCTGTCCTCTGTCTGCAACCTCGGATACACCGTTACTCAGTCCAAGCTCAACACCTTCTGGGCTACTGACCTGATGCACCGCATCCTGCACGTTCCCCGCATCAGCGAGAACATTGTCGACCACTACGCCGAGGACTACGCTGATGTCCTTGAGCTCGCCCAGACTGACTCCTCCAAGAGTGCCATCGACAGCGACACTCTCCAGTACTTTGCCATTGACGTCTACGCCTACGACATTGCCGCTCCCGGCGTCGGCTGCACTGGCGAGGTCGAAGAGGCTTCCTCTTCCTCTGAGTCTACCCCCAGCAGCACCAGCGCCGCCACTGCCACCAGCGATGCTCCCACGGTTAGTTGACACAATACCTCAGCTATGCTCTATCTAAGCAATGCTAACATTTCGACTCCAGGAGTGCCACACCCACGACGACGGTGTCGTCCACTGCTCTTAATTACTAGACATAGACTAATAGACTTACATTGGCTAGTTGATCAAATTGCTTGCTCCATCTCATTCTCGCGTGAAGTCAAAACCAAATAAGCATGCCTAATCCCATTGGTTCACTGTTTCGTGATCTACAACCTGCAGATGTCTGAATGTTTTGCATTTGAAACGACCCCACGCGGAAGCCAGATCCGATCTGAGGCTTGAACACATTGGGACGTGTCATAAACACGCTATCAATTGTATGGATAGCTGTTTTGGGTCCGCCCATAGGTCCAAAATCACCGTGTGTTTATTGGTGTGTAGAGGGCGAGTGCCCGACAATCCCGCGCACGTCGATAACTCATGGGTCAAGGCGGAACAAGCCGTTGGAATTCAAGTTAGCACAATCCTACGTACCTAGCTAAATCATCTTTGACTCACACAAAGTGTGCACGTCATCCAGCGCCGAGAATGGATTAGCTAACCCACGCAAGCGCTGACTTGGACGGGTAAAACGGCAACCTGCCCGCTTCCAACCGGCCGGAACCTGCAGAATTCAAGGATTCTACTGAACACCCGTGCAACAAAAAAATTGACAGGAAGAAATCGGGTCATCAAGCAGATGCCTAATTGGCTGCGTCATCACATTCCAACTTGCGACCATTAAAAACAGCTGTCAACTCATAGATAGAATCGTTTTCTTGGTCCCGTGTACTTGCTACCGAAATTTTATTAAGCAACGATCATGACAGCACCTGATGTTCCGGTGTTAATTGTTGGCGGAGGCATTGTGGGACTCTCCGCATCTCTTTTCTTATCTCACCATGGCATCAAATCAATTCTAGTCGAGCGCCATGCCACCACTTCGATCCACCCACGCGCACGTGGTGTCAACCGCCGCACCATGGAACTGTTCCGCGAAATCGGAGTCGACGAGGCTGTGCGTGCGGCTGGTGAGCCCCTTGCGGCTAGTGGAGGTATATACAAAGGCAGCTCACTTGTGGAAGTCATTGAAAGCCACAAACGCAAGGAGTCAACGGGTGCGTACAGGCCGCCTGGCGCTGCTTATTTTGAGCACCTCGGCCCAGTAGAGGGGACACGCGGAACACAGGATCTGGTTGAGCCGGTGTTGCTCAAGGCTGCCCGTGACCAAGGCGGTGATCTTCGTTTCTACGTCGACTGCATAGATTTTGAACAGGATGGGAATGGTGTTACGGCGACTTTACGCGACCGGTCCACGGATACGGAGTCAACTGTCCGCGCATCCTACGTGATTGCTGCCGATGGGGCTGGAGGCGCCATTCGGGGAAAGCTTGGCGTTGAGTCAACGGGTGCAGCCACTCTTGGATACCTCTTGAACATTCTTTTCGAGGCTGATTTGAGTGAGCTGGTCCGAGGTCGTGAATTTAGTTTATGCCTAGTGGACCGACCAGAAGTCACAGGATTATTTACGTCCATCAACAACCAAGAAAAATGGGTCTTTCATCTCTCTTACGACCCCAAGAAAGGCCAGATGATTGACGACTTCACACCTGAGCGTTGTCAGGAGTTGTTGAAGATCGCAATCGGGATGCCTGACCTTGAAGTTAAGGTCAAGAGCATCCTGCCTTGGGAACCAACAGTACGGGTCGCCGAAAAGTTTCAGCACGGCAGAGTATTTCTAGCTGGCGATGCAGCTCATCAGATGCCTCCATGGGGTGGACAAGGCGCGACAAGTGGCATCGCAGATGTTCACAATCTAGCATGGAAATTGGCTGTGGTGATACGGGGACAAGCCAATGAATCCCTGCTCACTACCTATGACGCCGAAAGACTTCCTGTTGGACGCCTTGTCTCTGAGGAATCAGGCAAGGCGGCTGATGAGCGCGGTCTATTCTCGATGAAGATAACTTTGTCGGCAATTTGGGACATGATCAGAAAAGTGCCCAGGCTGGCTGGGTATGGGTACATCTACAACTCTCAGGCAATTTACAACGAGGACAGCACTCCATTTCTCTGGTGGATAGTGGGATTGTTCCCAACGCTATCGCGATTCCTCGGGCTGGATGGAAGAGCTGGTAGTCGCGTTCCGCATCTTTGGGTCTCGCACGATAGCCGTCGTATTTCAACCCTTGATTTACTAGGCAAGCAATTTGTAATACTTGCGGGAGCAGATGGAAGGGATTGGCGCCAAGCTTCTGAGAAGGTAGCAGCTTCTCTGGATCTTGAGGTGGCAGCGTATTGCATCGGGCCGACGGAGCAACTCGTGGCAAGCAAGGGCGCTTGGGAGTCGCTGGCTGGCATTTCGTCAGGAGGCGCGGTATTAGTTCGTCCGGATGGATTCGTGGCCTGGCGCTCGTGGCTATACCCTTCCAATGCCCCTCAAAGGTTAGAAAGCGTGCTGAGGCAAGTATTGGGCTTACGGTGACTTCCTCTACACAGTTTATTCTCAACCTCTACCTTGAAATTTTGGCTATATTCTTACCTAAAATCATAATTCCACTCAATAATATAGTAATTACAAGTTGCAGCAACAATATCAAGCATTCGGCCAAAGACCCTATCATCTTCATATAAACGTCCAGGGCTCCCATCAGACCCCTCATAATGCTGAGTTTCCGGTAAGCTCAAACTAGATAGTGTACACTACAGTTTACCAGTATTCGTATCTTACACCACTATCGCACCATCGTAGGCAGTCGATTTCAGGTTATTCGTTCTCGGGCAAAGGTTCGAGCGAAACGACTCGACTTTTGGGAGCCTTGAACAGGTAATTCCTCGTGAGGCGTAGTATTGGTTCGCCCAGATGGGTTTGTAGCTGGCGTGACTAGCTTTGCCCTTCCGATACCCAACACAAACTCAGGAATGTAATGAAGCAGGTATTCAGATTATAGTTGACCCTTTCTACACATGGTTGATTTCCAACCCTGCGTTAGAAGAAATCCCGCTCAAAAAAAGAATTAATTATCGCGGGTGGCCGTTTTGAGCTGTTCCTGTGAGAAAAGGAACTTCAAAGAACTGATCTCAAAATTAGTTATCAACTCTTGAATCAACATCAGAGCCAAAACACGAACACGGTTGCCTTCTAGACAATGCCAACCCCTTGTGCACCGGATAGCTCCTTTGATACCTTCTTACCGCCTGATTTCACAGAGCCTATGAAAAGCAATAGAATGTACACTACTACGGTTGATAAATTTCATTATCCTGCTAATTATATTCATGGTCGCACCACAGAGCAAATAACTAACCCCCAGTCGTTTCAGTGCTCGTTGCAGCAACTCGTGGCAGCCCCTTTACCAAGGTCGTCCTCAATGGCTAGACTGCATGATGATAGGACCACTGGAAGGGAAGGCAGTAGGTTATGGCATCACCAATGTGTGTGTCTAGTATACAAGTTTAAAAATATCATTGCATACAGTGAAACCAGTGATTTCGCCTCCAGAACCCTGACTGATCGAGACCCTAAAGTTCTGGACAAAATTGATCAAGTTCTCATCGTCGTCAATCTAGAGGAATATTTATTAGTTACGGAGTATCCTGTTGGGAAATGAAGCTTACCTGGAGTTTCCCGGTTACAAGAATGAGGATTTGACTGCCCGCGAGCTGGCTGTCTAGCGTTGAAAGACGGTGGTTCTTCATCTTAAAAGGGAGACTCTGAAAGTGCTGTTAGTCACAGAGGCTCTTGGCGAGTGGCTGGCAATGTAATAGATGATTACCGTGAGCTTATTCATGATAGCCGAGGCTCCTTCAAACTTTTGGGACTCGAAGGTCAGGACGGATTCATTGTTCTTGCGTATTGTTAGCATGTTGTTCACACCTGGGAGCACCCGAGATGGCTTCGAAATTGGCTCACGTAAACGGCAGACAGGCCCTGGACATTTGAGCTCATCCCGGTATAGTACCCATTCGCAAACTGCTCTGCTCAATGAAAAAGAAAATTTCGTCAGAATGAAATCAACCATGGTTGGCCACATATCGGGTGAACATACGGCTGGTTTCCTCAAGGTCTGCGGCAAAATATGACGCAATTAGTGAATCGTCCAACTGTCAAATTGAGAACATTCTGATCTTACTGTTGACCATGTTGAGAGATTCGGCTTCCTGAATTGAAGCTAGGGGAGAGGGAATAGGTACAGCGTGTCAATCAACAAATGTGAGGTGGTAGCAAATATCAATCATTTACGAAGAATGTCCAAGGGCGTTGCGGTAGGCTTTTTAAACGTGTTGAGGGGAGTAGCTTCGGTGGATGCTGGCCTCGATTTGAGACACGCATGCGGTGGCTGGTTGAGCTGGCCGGCGAGCTATTCATTGGTTGGCTGGGAGCCCTGAGCGATCGTGCCGCTTTACAGCTTGCAACCTTGCCGGCTCTCGAAGCTAGGCGAGGATTGGCCAGCGTTGCGCTGTACTCTGGCTCACTGCGGAGGCGTGCAGCATTTAGCAATGCGATGTGGGGTCGCTGATTTGCCGTGGCACGGCACGAATGGCCAGGTTTTACCTGAGGCGCCAATCGAGGGCTCAGATGTTGGATTTGCCATGTGCAGCATAAGCCTAGGCGCTAGGTAAATGTGTGTGCGGCTAACGAGCCTTAATGTGGGCCTTTGGATCAGATTAGGCTTTCTCGTGTCACTGGGCAGAAACAGAAACACAGGACAAGGTGGCCAAGTCCGTTCCTTTCCAACCACTCATAGCTACTGGAGAAAACCAAAGCCCGCGTCTCGGTGAGCCGAGCTGGAGATTCATCACCGGGATTTGGACCCTCCAATAAAGCGGTGAAATGATCGTCTGATGTGGAGGTAATGCACACTACATTTCGTTTCATTTCCCCAGTGCTAATCACCAAACTTCATTTCTCCCTACACCATCGACTTCTAATCTATCCAGTAAAGGTTGGGCTTCTCGGAGCTCCACGTTACCGGGCAGTGGGAGACACCATGGCTGAACAATAAGGTGGTGACTTGAGTATGTAATGGAATAATTTCTATCCACGATTCATAACTAGTATGGAAGTACCCGTGGCTGCGTTTGACTGTTCGGATCGGGCAAGATACAAGAATTAACCAAGAAACTAAGCTGGGGATACGAGTGAAGGAAGCAGTTCCGTGATAGCCATATCTATCCTAGCGCATTGTGGGTTTTTCTTGAGAAATGAGGTTTTAAACTACTGACAGTGTTGTTTTTGAGGAAATTGCGAGTTGGCCCGTAGTCATAGATACAAGATTCACTCAGACGACCAATTCAATAAACATTTGAGTAGCTAAATTGTTCCAAAGCATCCTGAATCATTTATTTGATCTCATAAATAAAAACTTCAAGATTGCATAATTAGACCATACTTTAAACATCTCAACACTATCCACAAACAGCGAGAGCAATCGGCAATGTTATTACACTTTTCTAGGTGGAAGAGCTCCAGAGACGTGGTTGTCTTTTCGGCATAAAATTTAGTTTGTTATACAAGTATTATCACGCGTTGTACTTTGCACAAGGTGCCGGAAAAAGGGATAAAATAAGCCTTGAATATTATAAATAAAATAGCTAATTATACCTAGCTTTTATAGCTATGCGCTAGAAAACAAAGGGTTCTAAGCGCAAGCCCCCAACAAGGCTTGGTCCATTATAAGAGCCTTATTTCTTAGGCCTAATTTTCTTATTTTAGTCTTAAGCCTAATTTAAGCTATAGATTTATTATCCTATAGCCTAATTATAGCTTAATAAGCTATAATTATATAATTTATAAATTTAACTTATAATATACTTTTTAATTAAATATATTTATTAGTAAGTTTTTTATATATTTAATTATAAAAATAGTTTTTTATTTAAATATTAAGCTTAATTTTATTATATTATTTATTTAAATTAAAAATAATATATATTATTATATTTATTTAAATTATTATTTTATAAATTTAAATTTTAAATTATTTATTTTTAGATATATTAATTTTTTTATTTAAATTATAAGCTTATTATTATAATTTTAAATTAAATATAAAATAATAAATTATTTTTTAAATTATTAATACTTAATTATATATTTATTAAATATTAAGTAAACTTAATATTAATTTATTAAGCTTTATTTTTTAAATTAAGGAATTTTTTTTTTTTTTTTTATTAATATTATTTAATAATAATTTTATTTATTATAGGATTTTATTTTAATTACTCTTTATATACTAAGATCTAAGAAAAACTTTCTTTTAAATTATTAAATCTTATTTTATATAATTTAAGGTCTTTATAAATATTATTATAAGAATAAAATATAATAGCTCTTAAGGAGATTAATTTTTTTTTTTTTTTAAAAGTCCCTTTTAACTTTTACTTTAAGCCTTATTTTAATATTAATAATAGCTTATTTTTTTTTATTTCTTAGAGTAAAAGTCCCTTATTATTAAATACTTTAACTCTAAAGGCTTTTCCCTATAGAATTAAATAAAAGTATAAATAAATAATAATATTTTTTTTAAGCTTTAAAATTATATATAATTAATTAACTTTTTTCTTTAGCCTTTTTTCTTTAACTAAAAACTATTTAAAGATCTATTATATAAGTATTATATTTAAGTAATAATTATTAAAAAAGGTAATAAAGATTATTATTTTAATATAAATTAAGAATATTTTTTTTATTGCTTTTTATATAAAAATATAGGCTATATTTATATTCTTTAGTAAGCTTATATTTTATTATTTTATACTTTAAAATATATTTTAATAAGTTTATTAGCCTTTTTATTATAATTTCCTTTGCTTAATAAATATTATTAGCTAATACTATTAATAATAAAAAAATATATTTTTTATTTATTTTTTATATTTTAAAACTTAAATATTAATAATTATATAAATATATAATTAATATTATATAATATTATATTTCTATTTTAATTTTTTAATAAAGCTTAACTTTATTTTTTTACTTAATATTATTAATATCTTAAAAAGAGCTCTTAGGTCTTTTAATAATAAGATTAAGAAAAAGTAATACCCTTAGGCTAAGTAATTCCTTAAAAAGAATCTTATTTTCTTTAGTAAAAATATAAATCTTTTATAAAAACTTATATTTTTATATTTATTTTTTTATATTACTTTTAATATTAATTTTATTTAAGTATTAAATATTTAGTATTAAGAATTTAATATTTTAGTATTTTATTATATTTATTTTTTAAAATACTTTACTCTAAGAAAAAAAGGCTATATATTTATATTTAGGGTAATTAATTTAATATTTTCTTTTTATTATATCTTTATTATAATATTATTATATATAAATTAATTAAATTAAGTATTACTTTAAAGTATTTAAAGTATTACCTTAGTAAGGCTTTTATTAATTTATTTATAGGTATTTTAAAGATTAATAAATATAATATTTTAAATAATTCCTTTTTATATTTTTATTATAGTTATAAATTATAAATATTAATATACTATAAATATATATTTATATACTTATTTTTTCTTATAATTAAGTATATAATTTATTAATTATTATAATTAATATTAAAGTCTATTAATATTTATAGATATAATTCCTTAAAAAGGTACTATAAACCTATTATTTCCTTTACTATTTAATTTAAAATAAATAGTTTTACTTTAATTATAAATATTATTATAATTACTTAATAAATTACTTTTTAAATTATAAATTTTTTAAAAAAACTAATAAAATATCCTTATAATAATTTTCTTATTATAGTATTATCTATAAATAATATATTACTTATAATTTTTAGGACCTATATTTTTAAGCTTAAATTATATTATAATATAACTTTATTTATAAAAAATAAGTAATAAAGTACTTAGTTTATTATCTTTATATACTTAGGTCCTAAATTAATAAAGAATTATAATAATCTTATTATTATAAATATAATATTTAATTTTATTATAATTACTATATAAAGAATTAATTTAATCTTTTCTTAATAAAGCTTAATCTTAAGCTTAATTATTTAATTAATATACTTTAAAAGCTTTATTATTAAAATTAAAATTATTAAAAATAAGCTTTTTTTATTAATTTTAAATTTATATATAATTTTATTAATATAAGCTTTATAATTTAAATAGACTTTTTATTATATTTTATTTCTTATAATTTATATTCTAAAAAAAAACTAAATTTTATTTTACTTATATAATTTATAAGCTTAATATAAGCCTTTAATTATTATTTTTATAATTTATTAATTTTACTTATAATACCTAATAATAATATTATTTATAAAGAAAATTAAAAGTATAGTCTAATCTTTAAAATAAAAAAGGTATAGTTCCTTAGGGTATACCTTAAGGCTAAGCTTATTAAGCTTTACTTTAAGCTCTTTAAACTATAATTAAGGTAAATTCTTAAGCTTATAAAGTACCTTTTTAAGTTCTATATATATTTCTTTTTATTTAAATTTATTTAATAATTTATATACTATTAAATTTTTTTTATTACTAATAAGAATATTAAAAAATATATTTTTAATATTAAATTATTTTAATTTTAAATTAAATATTATTATTATTATTATAAATATATAAAATATATATATAATTAATATTATTATATAAGTATTCTTTAATATTAAGCTTTTTTATAAATTATTTTATATATATATTTATATTTTATAATAATTAAGATAATTATTATTATTAAATTTATATATAAAAACCTATTTTAATAAAAATAATTTAGAATATATATTTATATATTTAATTATATTTTAGGTTTTTTTTTTAGAGAATAAGTTTATTTTTTTATATATTACTTTAATAAATAATTCTTTAAGTAAATAAAATAATATTTTCTTTTAATTATATAAAAAAAGCTTAATTAGGTCTTTTTAATATATATATTTTCTTAGTATAATTTTATTATTATAAGCTTTAATTTTCTTTAAATAGGCTATAGTTATAATAAAGAATAATATTTTATAATTCTTTTTTCTAAATATATAAAAATCTAGTTAATTAGGTAAAATTCTTATTATTAAGACTTTTTATAATATATTTAATATATATAAATTAGATTAATATTTTCTAAGGATATTCTAATTTTAAATTCTTTTTTTATTAATCCTAAAGCTTTTATATAATTTAATAACTAATTCCTTATTTTATCCTTATATTAAAAAGTCTATTAAAAGATCTTTTTTAAGAATTAATTTAATAATTTATAATTATAAATTTTCTTTTTTAATTATTAATTAATTACTTATATTTAATTAATTTAAATTATTTTTATAAGGTATTAAGATTTATTTTCCTAGGATTAATACTATAAGATCTTATTTCTTTAATTAAAATTAATTTTTCTTTATTAATTCTAAGTATAATAATACTTTTTTATCCTAAGATCTAAATATATTTATTTATATCTTAGGTATAATTTATAATTTAGGTATTTATTAAGGTATTTAGAGTTTATATAGATTTTTTTTATTAATATTTTATTACTTAGTAAGCTTAGAAATAAAGGCTTTTAAGTATATTATTAATATTTTTAAGTTTATTCTTAAGTTTAAATTCTTAATATCTTCTTTAATAATTAATATATTATCTTTATTTAATAATATTAATAAAAATAATTTTTATATTTTCTTTAAATTATTAATTTATAATTATTTAGATTATTCTTTTAATTTTATAATTAGTAATATATTTATTATTTTTTTTTAATTTAATATAAAAAATCTTTTTATTAAATATAATATTTTATATAATAATAATTTTTCTAAGATAAGAAATTTATATTTAATAAAAATTATTAGTAAAATAGTTAATTAAATACCTAATATATTCTTTAGGACTTATTTTAAAGAATCTTTTATTTTTATTAGCTTTTTTATTTACTTTTAATAGGTATACTTTATATTTATATATATAGATTCTATTCTAATTAAGCTTAAGATTAATTATATTTTATATTATTAATAACTTTATATATTACCTAAACTATTCCTTAAAAGCCTATATTAAAGACTTTATTTTTAATACTTTATTTAAGCTTATATTATATAAGTATATAATATATTTTATACTTTTTAACTATAGCTTTCTTAGGAGATTTATATTATAAAGTATCTTTATTAATCTTATAATAACTTTTTAATTTATTCTTTTTATTATATTATTAGATTTATAGATTATTTATAGTATAAGCTTAAGATTAATATTTTTAATAATAGTTTATTATTAATATTTTATACTATTTTAAATAAATATTATTATCTTTTTATTATTATACTTTAGCTTATATATAAATAATTTAAATTATTTTCTTATTTATTATTTAAAGTAAATTATAATATTAAATATAATATTATATTCCTTATTTAAAATTAAAAATATATATAATATTTTATTATATTCTTTCTTAAATATTAAAAAATATCTTATTTTATTATAGCTTTTAGAATAATCCTAAAAATCTTAATAAACCCTTTAAAATAATCTTAGAAATCTATAATATAAAGGCCTTTAAAATATAATAATTACTATATATATTTATATATAAACTTTATAATTTTTATACTTTATTTTATTAATTTTAATATTTTAAGTATTAAAAGTAAGATTCTTAAGTACCTTTATATTTAGGTAATTTAATTATAAATATTAAAGTTTTTTTTTATTTTTATAAGATAATAATAGATCTTTTAATAGTCTTAGGTATATTATATCTAAGAATACTTAAATATAGGCTTAATATATACTTAGAATTATTAATATTTTATATAAAATAAATAAATTAATTATTTTTAAAATTATAAAGAAATAAAAATAAAAAGGCTTATATTAAAAAAAGATTAAATTATATTTAGTCTTTAATTTAATTAATATTATATTTAATTTTAATATTTTAAAATATAATAAATTATTAAAATCTAGAAATTAAACTCTAATTTTTTTTAATTATATTATAAATACTATATTTATATAAAATCTTTTAATAAAAATAATATTCTTAAGTATAAAGTTTATTATATAATATTCTTTACTTTTATTTAAAAGTTTAAAGATAATTTAAATTTCTTTTTTACTTATTAAAAATAATATTATTTTTATCTTTATTTATTCTTTTTCCTTATATTTAATATAAAAGCTTAAAACTAAAAGGCTCTTATTATTAATTAAATAAAGTATACTATAATTATTATAAAGTATATTTTTTAATAATATATATTTTTTTTTAATTATAATATAAATATTAAAAGGTTTATTATAAGTCTATATAAATAAGGGATTAATATAAATTATAATAATATTTAAGCTTAGAAATTAAGTAATTAAAGTATTACTTAAGCTTTAATTTATAATCTTTTTTCCTTTTATTATTATTTTTAAGCTTTATTATTTCTTATTATTATAATATTTCTTTATATTCTTATATTTATATTTTTTTAATTAAGACCTAAGATTTTTAATTTTTTTTTTATTAATTATATATTAAAGAGTAATATATTATTATAAGATTTAATTATATATTAATACTTTATTTTTTATATATAAATAATAATATTTTATAGCTTAATTTTTATTATTTAAATATATACCTAATATAATATAAATATTATTATATTTATAATATTTAATATAATAAATTAAGCTTATTATATTAAATATATTTTTATAATTATTAAATAATTTTATAATTAGCTTTTTAAGTACTTTTTTTATAATAAGATTATTAAGCTTAATTTTTACCTAAGTAAACTTAAATTTAATTTTAATTATACTTAAGAAATTATATAATATTATATTCTCTTTAATCTTTAAGATTTTATACTTTTATATTTTTATATATACCTTAATTTAGCTTAGGAACTAAAGCTTAGAATTAGTATTTATATATATAGTATTTTTAAAAATAATTTAATAATTTTTTTAAATCTACTTTTTTAAGCTTATTATCACGAGTCAAGCCTGTAAGTTATATGACCATAGCTCACTAAGCTATGGTCAGGCTATAGGGCAGTGAATCTATAGCTCAAATTAGGCTTAGGACCAGAGTAGGAAAATTAGGCCTAAGAAACAAGGCTCTTATAGTAGACCAAGCCCTATTAGGGGCTTATACTTAGGATCCTCTATTTTCCAATGCATAGCTATAAAAGCTAGATATAATTAGCTATTTTATTTATAATATTTAAGGCTTATTTTATCCCTCTTTTTAATACCTTATATAAAATATAATATATAATAATTATAAGTCTAAATAGATTTTAATATTATATAATATTATAAAATCTAATAATTTTTACTATTTACTTTAATTAAAGTTATACTTAGAAATATAAATCCTAAGTATAAGCTAAGAAAATTAAGCTTATAATAGACTTACCTATATCTTAACTATAAATAATCTTATTATTAAAACTTATAACCAAAGATAATTAATAAGTATGATTTACTATCTTAAAAAACTATACTTAGGACCTAGGTATTTAGGCCTTAGTTAATCCTAAGTAAAAAGAAAAACCTAATAATACTCTTAAAGCTTAATCTAAGCCAATAATTATAGTAATTAAAATAAAGATTAATTTAAAAGACCTAAAAACCCTTAGCCTTACCTTTACTAAATATTACTTAGTCTTTATTAAAGAATACTAAGTTATCTAGATTAAAAGAGTTAAAAATAAATAAAAAGCTTAGTTCTTATAAAGCTAGATATAATTAATAGTTAAATCAAATATCTATTAAGTATATATTAAGAAATTATAAGAAAATAATATAGAAAAGAAGATTATATTAAGGTAGTTTTTTAAAAAGCTTAAGGAAAAAATAACTTTTAGTAATATAAATTTAAAAGAGTAGATTTAAAGGAATTATTAAGCTATCCTTAAAGATACTATATATATAAATACTAATCTTAAGCTTTAGTTTCTAAACTAGGCTAAGGTATATATAAAAGTATAAAAGTATAAAATCTTAGAGATTAAAGGGAATATAGTATTATATAACTTTCTAAGTATAGTTAAAACTAGGTTTAAGCCTACTTAGGCAAAAATTAAGCTTAATAATCTTATTATAAGAAAAATACTTAAAAAGCTAATTATAAAATTACTTAGTAATTATAAGAATATATTTAATATAATAAGCTTAATCTATTATACTAAATATTATAAATATAATAGTATTTATATTATATTAGGCATATACTTAGATAATAAAAACTAAACTATAAAATATTATTATTTATATATAAAAGATAAAGTATTAATATATAGTTAGATCTTATAATAATATATTATCTTTTAATATATAATTAATAGAAAAAAAATTAGAAATTTTAGGTCTTAGCTAGAAAAGTATAGATATAAGAATATAAAAGAATATTATAATAGTAGAAAGTAGTAAAGCTTAAGAATAGTAATAAAAGGAAAGAAGATTATAAACTAAAGCTTAAGTAATACTCTAATTACTTAATTTTTAAGCTTAAATATTATTATAATCTATATTAATCCCTTATTTATATAGACCTATAATAAACCTTTTAGTATTTATATTATAATTAAAAAAAAGAAATATATATTATTAAAAAGTATATTTTATAATAATTATAGTATATTTTATTTAGTTAATAATAAAAGTTTTTTAATTTTAGGCTTTTATACTAAATATAAAGAAGAAGAATAGGTAAAGGCAAGAATAATATTATTTCTAATAAATAAAAAAAAAATCTAAGTTATTTCTAAACTTTTAGATAAAAATAAAAAATATTATATAATAAATCTTATACTTAAGAATATTGCTTTTATTAAGAAATTCTATATAAATATAGTATTTATAGTATAATTAAAAAAAGTTAGAATCTAATTTTTAGGTCTTAATAATTTATTATATTTTAGAATATTAAAATTAAATATAATATTAGCTAAATTAAAGACTAAATATAATTTAATTTTTCTTTAATATAAGCTTTTTTATTTTTATTTTTTTATAATTTTAAAGATAATTAATTTACCTATTTTATATAGAGTACTAATAGTTCTAAGTATATACTAAGCTTATATTTAAATATTCCTAGGTATAATATACCTAAGATTATTAAAGGATTTATTATTATCTTATAAGAATAAAAAAGAATTTTAGTATTTATGATTAGGCTATCTAGGTATAAAGGTACTTAAGAATCTTACTTTTAATATTTAAAATATTAAAATTAATAGGATAAAATATAAAAATTATAAAGTTTATATATAAATATATATAATAATTATTATATTTTAAAGGCCTTTATATTATAGATTTCTAAGATTATTTTAAAGGATTTATTAGGATTTCTAGGATTATCCTAAAAGCTATAATAAGATAAAGTATTTTTTAATATTTAAAGAAAAATATAATAAAATACTATATATATTCCTAATTCTAAATAAAGAATATAATACTATATTTAATATTATAATTTACTTTAAATAATAGATAAAAAAATAATTTAGGCTATTTATATATAAGCTAAAGTATAATAATAAGAAAATAATAATATTTATCTAAGATAATATAGAATATTAATAATAAATTATTACTAAAGGTATTAATCTTAAGCTTATATTATAGGCAATTTATAAACCTAATAATATAGTAGAAAAAGTAAACTAAAAAGTTATTATAAGATTAATAAAGATATTTTATAGTATAGGTCTCCTGGGAGAGCTATGGTTAGAAAGTATAAGGTATATTATATATTTATATAATATAAGCCTAAATAAAGTATTAAAAATAAAGTTTTTAATATAGGCTTTTAAGGAATAATTTAGATAATATATAAAATTATTAATAATATAAAATATAATTAATTTTAAGCCTAATTAGAGTAGAATATATATATATAGATATAGAATATATTTATTAAAAGTAGATAGGAAAGCTAATAAGAATAAAAGGTTTTTTAAAATAAGCTCTAGAGGGTATATTGGGTATTTAATTAACTATTCTACTAATAATCTTTACTAAATATAGATTTTTTACCTTAGAAAAGTTATTATTATATGGAATATTATATTTAATAAGAAGATTTTCTATATTAAACTAAAGAAAGTAGTAAATATATTGCCAATTATAGAATTAGAAAAATAATCTAAATAATTATAAATTAATAATTTAGAGGAAATATAAGAATTATCTTTATTAATATTATTAAGTAAAGATAATATACTAATTATTAAAGAAAATATTAAGGATTTAAATTTAGGGATAAGCTTAGGAATACTAATAGTATACTTAGAAGTTTTTATTTCTAAGCCTATTAAATAGTAAAATATTAATAAAAAAAATCTATATAAACTTTAAATACCTTAATAAATATCTAAATTATAAATTATACCTAAGATATAAATAAATATACCTAGGTTTTAGGGTAAAAAAGTATAATTATACTTAGAATTAATAAAGGAAAACTAACTCTAACTAAAGGAATAAAATCTTATAATATTAATCCTAAGAAAATAAATCTTAATACCTTATAAAAATAATCTAAATTAATTAAATATAAGTAATTAATTAATAATTAAAGAAAAAGATCTATAATTATAAATTACTAAATTAGTTTTTAAAGAGGATTTTTTAGTAGATTTCTTAGTATAAGGGTAAAGTAAGGAACTAGCTATTAGATTATATAAAAGCTCTAGGGTTAATAAAAAAAAAGTCTAAAACTAGGATATTTTTAGAAAATATTAATCTAATTTATATATATTAAATATACTATAGAAAGCCTTAATAGTAAGAGTCTTATTTAATTAATTAGATTTCTATATACTTAGAAAAGAAAATTACAAAATATTATTCTTTATTATAACTATAGCCTACTTAAAGAAAGCCAAAGCTTATAATAATAAAACTATACTAAAAAAATATATATACTAAAAAGACCTAATTAAGTCTTCTCTATACAATTAAAAAAAGATATTATCTTATTTACTTAAAGAATTATTTATTAAAATAGTATATAAAGAAATAAACTTACTCTCTAAAAAAAGAACCTAGAATATAATTAAATATATAAATATATATTCTAAACTATTTCTATTAAAATAAATCTTTATATATAAATTTAATAATAATAACTACCTTAATTATTATAAAGTATAAATATATATATAAAATAACTTATAGAAAAGCTTAATACTAGAGAATACCTATATAATAATACTAGCTATATATATATTCTATATATTTATAATAATAATAATAATATTTAATTTAAAATTAAAATAATTTAATATTAAAAATATATTTCTTAATACCCTTATTAGTAATAAAGAAAATCTAATAATATATAAACTACTAAATAAATTTAAATAAAAAGGGATATATATAGAGCTTAAAAAGGCACTTTATAGGCTTAGAAACTTACCTTAACTATAGTTTAAAAAGCTTAAAGTAAAGCTTAATAAGCTTGGCCTTAAGGTATACCCTAAGGAATTATACCTTTTCTATTCCAAAGACTAAACTATACTTCTAATCTTCTTTATAGATAATATTATTATTAGGTACTATAAATAAAATTAATAAACTATAAAAATAATAATTAAAGACTTATATTAAGCTTATAAACTATATAAATAAAATAAGATCTAGTTTTTTCTTAGAATATAAATTATAAAAAATAAAATATAGTAAAAAGTCTACCTAAATTATAAAGCTTATATTAATAAAATTATATATAAATTTAAAATTAACAAAAAAAGCTTATTTCTAATAATTCTAATTTTAGTAATAAAGCTTTTAAAGTATATTACTTAAATAACTAAGCTTAAAATTAAGCTTTATTAAGAAAAAATTAAATTAATTTTTTATATAGCAATTATAATAAGACTAGATATTATATTTGTAATAATAAGACTATTATAATTCCTTACTAATCTAAAACCTAAGCATATAAAGGCAACAAACCAAGCACTTTATTACTTATTTCTTATAAATAAAGTTATATTATAATATAATTTAAGCTTAAAAACATAAGCCCTAAGAATTATAAGTAATACATTATTTATAAATAATACCATAATAAGGAAGTTATTATAAGGATATTTTATTAATCTCTTTAAAGGACCTATAATTTAGAAAGTAACCCATTAAGCAACTATAATAATATCTATAACTAAAGTAGAATTACTTACTTTAGATTAAATAATAAAGAAAATAATAGGTTTATAGTACCTTTTTAAGGAACTATACCTATAAATACCAATAAACTTTAATATTAACTATAATAATTAATAAACTATACACTTAATTATAAAAGAAAATAAGCATATAAATATATATTTATAGTATATTAATATTTATAATTTATAGCTATAATAGGAATATAGAAAAGGATTATTTAAAATATTATACTTACTAACCTCTAAAATATTTATAAATAAATTAATAAAAGCCTTACTAAGATAATACTTTAAATACTTTAAAATAATACTTAACTTAATTAATTTATATATAATAATATTATAATAAAAGCATAGTAAAAGGGGGATATTAAATTAATTATCCTAAATATAAATATATAGTCTTTTCTTCTTAAAGTAAAATACCCTAAAAAGCAAATATAATAAAATACTAAAATATTAAATTTTTAATATTAAATATTTAATATTTAAATAAAATTAATATTAAAAATAATATAAAAAAATAAATATAAAAATATAAGCTTTTATAAAAGGTCTATATTCTTACTAAAAAGAATAAGACCCTTCTTAAGAAATTACTTAGCCTAAGGGTATTACTTTTTCTTAATCTTATTATTAGAAAATCTAAGAGCTCTTTTTAAGATATTAATAATACTAGGCAAAAAAATAAAATTAAGCTTTACTAGAAGATTAAAATAAAAATATAATATTATATAATATTAGTTATATATCTATATAATTATTAGTATTTAAGCTTTAAAATATAAAGGGTAAATAAAAAATATACCTTTTTATTGCTAATAATATTAGCCAATAATATCTATTAAGTAAAGGAAATTATAATAAAAGGGCTAATAAGCTTATTAGAATATATCCTAAAATATAAAATAATAAAATATAAGCTTACTAAAGAATATAAATATAGCCTATACTTTTATATAAAAAGTAATAAAAAGAATATCCTTAACTTATATTAAAATAATAATCTTTATTATTTTTTCTAATAATTACTACTTAAATATAATACTTATATAATAAATCTCTAGATAGTCCCTAGTTAGAGAAAAAAGGCTAAAAAAAAAATTAATTAATTATTTATAGTTTTAAAGCTTAAAAAGAAAAGTACTACTATTTACTTATACTTTTATTTAATCTTATAAGGAAAAGCCTTTAAAATTAAAATATCTAATAATAAAAGACTTTTACTTTAAAAAATAAAAAAAAATAAGCTATTATTAATACTAGGATAAGGCTTAAAGTAAAAGTTAAAAGGAACTTCTAAAAAAAGAGTAAAATTAACCTCTTTAAGAGCTATTATCTCTTATTCTTATAGTAATACCTATAAAGGCCCTAGATTATATAAAATAGAATTTAATAATTTAAAAGAAAGTTTTTCCTAGGTCTTAGTATATAAAGAATAATTAAAATAAAGTCCTATAATAAATAAAATTATTACTAAATAATATTAATAAAAAAAAAGAAAAAAAAAGAAATTTCTTAATCCAAAAAATAAAGCTTAATAAACTAATATTAAGTCTACCTAATATCTAATAAATATATAACTAAGTATTAATAGCTTAAAAAATAATCTATTATTTTATATTTAATTTAAAATTATAATAATAAGCTTATAATTTAGGCAAAAGAATTAGTATATCTAAGAATAAGCAATTTAAAGCTTAAATTTATAAAATAATAATTTAAATAAATATAATAATATATATTATTTTTAGTCTAAGCAAATAATATAATAGAATTAGGCTTAATATCTAAATAAAGGACTATTTTTGTAATTAAGTATATAAAAAACTTACTAGTAAATATACTTAATTAGAGGGTATATTATAAATTAAGCCTATAAATTATATAATTATAACTTACTAAGCTATAATTAGGCTATAGGATAGTAAATCTATAGCTTAAATTAGGCTTAGGACTAGAGTAGGAAAATTAGGCCTAAAAAATAAGGCTCTTATAGTAGACTAAGCCCTATTGGGGGCTTGCATTTAGGATCCTCTATTTTCCAGTGTATAGCTATAAAGGCTAGGCATAATTAGCTATTTTATTTGTAATATTCAAGGCTTATTTTATCCCTCTTTCTAGCACCTTGTGCAAAGTACAATGCGTGACACTTATATTACTAAAAGCTATTTTTTTCTTAAGCTTTTTAAAAAATTATCTTAATATAATTTCTTTTTCTATATTATTTTTTTATAATTCCTTAATATATACTTAATAAATATTTAATTTAACTATTAATTATATTTAACTTTATAAAAACTAAGTTTTTTATTTATTCTTAATTCTTTTAATTTAAATAATTTAATATTCTTTAATAAAAATTAAATAATATTTAATAAAAATAAAACTAAGGATTTTTAAATTCTTTAAATTAATTTTTATTTTAATTATTATAATTATTAATTTAAATTAAACTTTAAAAATATTATTAAATTACTTTTTTTATTTAAAATTAACTAAAGCCTAAATACTTAAATCTTAAATATAATTTTTTAAAATAATAAATTATATTTATTAATTATTTTTAATTATAAATTTTAATAATAAGATTATTTATAATTAAAATATAAATAAATTTATTATAAGTTTAATTTTCTTAGCTTATACTTAGAATTTATATTTCTAAGTATAATTTTAATTAAAATAAATAATAAAAATTATTAGATTTTATAATATTATATAATATTAAAATTTATTTAAGCTTATAATTATTATATATTATACTTTATATAAAATACTAAAAAAAGGAATAAAATAAGCCTTAAATATTATAAATAAAATAGCTAATTATACTTAGCTTTTATAGCTATATACTAGAAAATAAAGGATCCTAAGCATAAGCCCCTAATAGGGCTTAGTTTACTATAAAAGCCTTATTTCTTAGGCTTAATTTTCCTATTCTAGTCCTAAGCCTAATTTAAGCTGTGGATTTACTGCCCTATAGCCTAACCATAGCTCAGTAAGCTATGGTCATATGACTTATAGGCTTGACTCATAACAAGTATTGTTATTTATTTACAACTTTGATTCCTTGGCCAGCCTTTTGTTGAGCAGAGCTTCAATGACTTTTCCAACAGCGATGCACTTTTCATCCTGATACTTTCCACAAACAACTTGTACGCCCACAGGCATTCCCTCGACCAAGTCGATATCATCTATGCAACGGTCAGCACTTCCGGTCTGGTCCACCGTCATATCATAACAGAACTTACATTGATCTTTGTTGAACTGGTCCGACTTGTTTCTTGGCTTGTATTGCTCCCAGGCCGGGCCTGCGCTCTCGTCGGCTTCCCTCGTAACTGTTGTCACAGGTATGTTAAGGGCTGCCCAGTCCAGCAGGTTCCAGATGCTGGTGTAGCCCACGTAGGCGTGTGACTTGACCCATGTCCAAGGCTTGTATCCAACCCATGGTGTAACAGGCATGATGAGCGCGTCTACATCAGAATCAACCCAATCGCGGTGATACTTTGTCTCGTATTCGAACTTGTCTGAAACAAGCTATTGACCCTCGTGAGAGGGAAATGGTTAGCACAAATATTGACAGTAAAAGACCTCAATTCGCGTACCTGATGAGTCTGCTCCGTTGTAAGGAGGTTTTCCTCGGTTCCCACCAGCATTCCTTCGATCAGAGGCTCGCCAGATAGGTCGCAGAGCTTTTTGCAGCCCAGGCCACCATCAGAGAGAATCGCCTTCTCCCAAAGGTCGTAGGCATATCCGTGTGACGAAGCATCCCATTCAAAAACTGGACATGGGTTAGCTTAGACCACTAATTTAGTGATTAGACGTACCTTCGTGGCCCGCAGCCTTCAATACGGCGATGACTTCCTCCATCGCACGGATAATGGGCGGCTGAGGCTTGACGACGCCGTCATCGATCACGAATCCGATCTTGAGCTTTTTGCCCATCGGGATGGAGCATGCGTCGTTGTTCCAAGGCAATGGGATGGCTTCAGCATCTAGTTCCCAACCTCTTGCGTAGGGCAAGGCCTGCATGTAGGTTTCGATGCTGCCCAAGCTTGACGCAAGTGGTCCTGCGAATGATCGCACAATTCTCTGCTTGATTCTGCACTGGATGTTAGCAAGCCTTTTTCTTTTAACCGATCGGTGACTAAAACCAACCCAGGTCTTTCATATGGCTGTCTGGAGATGGTGGGCATGAATCCGTACAAGCCGCACAGGGCTGCAGGAATCCGCACAGAACCGCCGATATCCGTTCCAAGTCCAAAAATGCTTCCACGAGCACTAACTAGTGTCGCTTCACCGCCACTGCTGCCACCAGATATGAGGTTTCTGTTGAGCGAGTTTACCGTCTGGCCGAATACATGGTTATAAGAATCGGACATCTTGATTCGGAATTAGCTTTGTTCAGTAAGTGCGCGGCAATAATCTTACCATCATGGACTGTGGCACGTTTGTTTTGACGTAAAGCACCGCACCCAGTCGTCTCAGCACTGTCGCGAGCACTTCATCTTTCGGGCTGGGCTTGTTGGTCAATCCCACCCATCCTGCAAAATTAGCAACGAACCAACATGTTGAAAATCCATGGCGGGTTGAGTTCCGAACTTACCGAGTGACGCATCTTTGCCCTTGACGTAGATGTTGTCCTTTACACTCACGGGTAGACCGTGGAATGGTCCAACAGTCTTTCCCGTAGTTGCAAGAATATCATCAAGTCTTTGGGCCTCCTCGAAGGCCTCCTCGAAGAATATCTCCGTGCAGCAGTTGGCCAGTTGGTGTGAAATGGCCGTTCGCTTGGCAAACGCCTTGGTCACTTCGAGAGAAGAAATCTCTCCCCTGGCGAGCTTTCTCAAGAGAACGGTAATGTCCGAAGTTTCCGTAATGTTCAGCTCTGCGGGCGTGAGGAGGCCGGAGGAGCGAATGTACTCCAAAACGTTGGGGACTTCCTCAACCGAGGGAACGCTGGCCAGGCGCCACTCCTCGGGAATAAGAGAGGCTTGGCGATTCCGCTTCTCGGCGGCTTGCTCGAGGTATGTCTGTGCCATGCTGTTCTGTGTACTCTTGGCTCAAGGGCGTGATTGGATTCGAGCGCTAGGGAAGAATCTGGCAGGATAAGAAGAATATATAGAGACAACCATTTCGTCGTCGTGGGTTTTTGATTGCCTTCTCCAACGGGAAAATGGCGGAGGTGGGGCATGCCGTTATCCGACCCCTGCATGGTACAACTAGCGGCGCGTTGGGCAGTTGCAACTGCTACCGCCGGACCGGGAATATTATAAGCTCTCGGTAGATTGTAGATGGTGTATTTGTGTAAATTGTCGTATGACTGGGATAATGCTTACCAGTGTCAACGGTATCACCGACTCCCACCGGCCCAAAGGTAGTCGAAAGCTATATTCACATATTGTCTTCTGATTAAACCCCAAGTTTTCTTTCTTTTTATTCTCTTCGCACCTTGTTTTCCTCCGAGCGTTCGTCCGATCCACGTCATCTCGTGACTGACATTATCTCGCACCAACACCATCTCCATGTGGGGCGATAGATTGACTTCCCAATTAGGAAGGCAATCAAAATAAACAAGGGACAGCCACTAGGCCTATCTCCATCCCCCAAACGCGACCCTGCTTCCCCGCAGATAGAGGCTGAGGAAACCCCGTCTCGATGCAATAATATCATAGCCGGCAAGGGCCGCAGTATGCAGATATCGCACTGATTAGAGCAGGTGGAGCCACGGTATCGAACGAACAGGCCGTGCTTGGAAATGATTAGGCTTGCTCGTGCCGATACCACACTGCTTACCAGGCCCATGGTTCGTACGCTCCAGGGTTGAGCGCGAATGCGAGGCCATGATAAGAGATGCCAGAATGCGGCAGTACAAATATTCGCCGTGGTTCACCACCGCCTCTTGCCAATCCTCTTCCAACCCCCGTCACCTCCCATCCTTCCATCATTCCGCTTTAGCAGTCGGGCCATTGTGGTTTTTCACCCTGAAAGATGTCGCGGTCCAAGTTGCGCGAGTACTTCAATGTCACGTACCAACCGGGGGAGCGCATGTTGGTGCAAAAGATTGACTTTTTCATCTTGACGTTTTGCTGTCTTAGCTATTTCGTCAACTATGTAAGTGCAAGTCAGATTCGCTGCCAGAGCTGTGTCTTATTGTTGTACAGCTTGATCGTTCCAACTTGGCCAATGCGTATGTTTCCGGCATGAAAGAGGAGCTGGGGTTTGTGGGGGACCAATTGAATCAAATTAACACCTGCTTTACCGTGGGGTAAGTTAAACACCATGAACCTTTCTCGGTTGCCCCATAAATTTACGAGTTACTGATCACCGGCGCAGCTATGTCATTGGCCAAATTCCCTCCAATCTGTCTCTTCACTATGTCAAGCCTCGCATTTGGTTCCCGACAATGATTCTGCTATGGGCCGGACTAACAATGGTAACGGCATCGGTCAAGCACCCGCGTTCAATCATGGCTATACGCTTCTTCCAGGGTATTTGTGAGGCTTCGTCATTTGTCGGTACACACTATATCCTTGGTTCGTGGTATACAGAACGCGAATTGGGCAAGCGCAGCGGCATCTTTACAGCCTCTGGACTTGCAGGAACTATGATTGGAGGCTTCATTCAGACAGGCATTCACCAAAGCATGGAGGGTCTACAAGGCATGAGCGGATGGCGTTGGCTATTCATCATTGATGGTCTAATCACTGTACCAATCGCCATCTACGGTCTCATCTTCTTCCCCGATACACCTCACACTACAATGGCTTTCTATCTAACTGAGGATGAGCGTGCTCTTGCTCGAGCACGTGTACCCTTGACGGAGGAATCGTCCACCTCTCCATTTACTTTGAGTTTCGTCAAGAAGGTCCTGACCTCATGGTACTGGTGGGGATTCATTATCCTGTGGATCATTGCAGGAGAGACGGAATCATTCAGCAGCAACTCTCTGCTCGCGCTGTACATGCAGAACCACCCAACCAACACTTACACTGTGTCGCAAAAGAACAACTATCCAACCGGAGTCCCCGCTGTTGGTATCATCTCGACGCTGTTCTGGGCAACGCTCACGGATTTCCTGGGCGGAAAGCGATACCTGGTCGGTTACTTTATTGGCATTCTAGGCATCGTGACATCCATTATGATCCTGGCTGCCTCGACGAACCCCACGAGCTCCAAGTCAACAACAATCACCTTTGTTGCGTACTACATATCGGGCTCCATCTACGCGTGCCAGGCCACATTCTTTGCATGGTGCAACGACGCCATGCGCTACGAGGGCGAGATCTTCCGCGCCGTCGTTCTTGCAGGCATGAACCTCGGAAGCAACGCTGTCAACGCTTGGTGGAGTCTTATTTTCTACGGCGCTTCCACCGCGCCTTGGTTCAAGGTAAGAAGCCAACATGGCCGCTCATTCTGCAATGCAAATTTGCTAACCCGTCACCTAGAAAGGAATGTGGGCCATGATTGCATGCTGCATTGCTCTTGTTATTTGGTCAGCAGGACTGTCTTACCTGGCCCACAAGAATGAAACGAAGAGGGCTCTAGATGGAGAAACGCAGAGCGTCGAGGAGCGCAGGGATTCTGCAAGCAACACCAAGGCTGATGTGGAGGACGCCTGAGTACAGCAGCCATTTTCTTCAAGTTAGCCCAGCGTTGTGCGACGCACCAACTGCAGACCTGTTCACGACTGAGATGGGCAGCAACGGCACAATGCTCTCTAGCATCAATAATTAAACTGCTTCAGATCAAACTCGCATGTGAATGATTTAGCCAGGCTTGGTTCCACGTTGTCGAGCTCCATGGCCGCTCATCTGAGCCAGCGAGCCCCTTCCACCGCAACCCATCGTTATCAACTCAAGGTGCAGCTCTATCCAAAATAAGAGGTTTGATTCAGCGCAAATCACCTTTTTCGCTCAGTGATCGCAATTGAACTATAAAACTCTTGAATTTGTCTCAATCCTTGCCATCTTCAATAGCCTCGTGCTGTGTGACTTGGGAGTGAAAACGCCATGGCCGATGCAATTATTTTCGTATCTTCATTTCATCAACTTGGCAACTTATCCGCCACCCCGCACTCGACCAGTTCCAAATCTAGCATGCCACGAACTATGCAGAGTTTCTTCGGTCTTCCTAGGCGACGAGAAAGCTCCGGTGTTTGACAAGACTAAAACAGTCGGAATTTCGACAACAAGCGGTTCAACTGATTCGGCGCACTTGGCTCCAGCATTGCACCATGAAAGGCGGATTACATCCCAGTGCCACCCTGTTCTGTTTAGAGAACCGCGAGCTGAAATTGAAGCAAGGCGCTTTCCCGCTTCACAGGTCTGTGATGAACGGATTTCTGTTGAAATCAACCTTGGCCTTTATGCAGGCGATATCTTCATCATTCTCAGTGTAAGCATTGGCCTCGATATTAAACTTTGCCTGAATAATGTGTTAGATGGTGGTGAGTCTGGGGAGATTGAGGGCATTGGTCGTACGCGTGGGATTTCTCTCGGCAGGGTCACCGTCTTCTCGATGACCAGCTCGCCGTCCTTGATGGGGCACCGGAGATCCACTTGGGGACTTTGGTCGCAAAGGTCATAGGTTTTCCTGAGAATCTTGATTTGGCCGAGTTTTACTACGACATTGATGATGGCCCCATCTTCAATCGTCTTCTTGAGGGTGCCGGTGGCCTTGATAGTCAAATTCTTGCCGCTGGTATAGGTCAGTCCGAGAGCTGCGGCGTGGGGAGGCAAGGTAGGGTAGCATTACGGGGCGGGAGGGTCGGGTGAGACGTCCAGACGCTTCAATTGGAACAACTCATCGGGAGCACCGCAGTCCTCGTATGAGAAATGTTCAAAGGTCGCAAGGTCAGATCCGGAAGCTGGGGCTGTGAAAGCGCTGCCCACAATGGCAAGGCTGGCGGCGATGGTTGAGAACTTCATGGTGAGGTAGGTCTTGCGGCGGGGTAGCTTGGGAGGAAGGGAAAGGACCTGGTAAAGCTGCGGGCAGAGGGAGGTTCTTAAGACGAAGCCAAGGGTGAGTGGCTTGCGATGAGCCCTCGCAGGCACGCCGATCACATCGATCCGTCCCGCGCCGCCACGGAACTTGACTGGTGGCTCTCGCCTCTCGAGGAGGTCTCTCCGAGGGACGCTTGCAGCTTGGGCGATGCCAGACTTGGCTTAGCTGGGTCAAATCCAAGTCGTGTTAGGCCTCGGCCGTAGAGCATTGCAGGAACTCTTCAAGCAACTAATGACGCGTAGAACGCCTAAGTGCATTCATTTCTTCCGTTGATCAATTCCTCCGCTTAATGTGACGAATTGAAGCATTTAGCGTCTGTAAACTAACAAAACTAGGCAGGACGCGCTCCGCATGCCCATGCCTCTTGTCCTCCAATATTCTCTTAGTGATAATGCAGTTCGGCTTGGATTCATTGACGTCATATTGCCAGTTTCAATGTCTTTATTAAACAATGGAACATTGGGGTACTTGTTTCTATTCATCTTGAGAATCAATTTCATAGTCTGCCAAAAAGCCGAACAAGAAACAGGATTGAAAAAGGCAAATGTAATTATTCATCATCATTCTACATATCCATGGAGCTGGGTCTAGGAATGCGTGGTTTACAACCCAGGCTAAATTACCTCTAGAACGAAAATCCAAAACTCGATACGCGATTTCCCCACTCCGTTTCGGTATAAGAGCGCACCGGTACTTGGCACGGGGCAAATGCCATGACAGTCTCGGGTATGCGTCGTCGGACCATTCTGGGGCACTCAGTTCCTCCCTTGCATCGCGCAACGGCGAGCTACATCCTCGGGGATTCCTCTCCCAGCCCAAATCTCATTGACAATATCATCTGGCACCCAAGCCAAGTGCTATCCACCTCAAAGGTCTTCGCTGAAACCGAAACCGCGGTTGAGGAAGCTGACTGTGGCCTTTAGGCAGGTGAGCGGTTCATCATCGGCGCTGTAAGCATCAGCCGCAACGTTGAATGTTGCCTAGACGGTTAATTGGGTTAGACGACGAATCCGGAGCAGTGGATTGGGGTGACGTACGGGTGGGATTTCCTTGGGCAGGGACACGGTTTTCGTGATGGACAGCTTGCCGTCTTTGATGGGGCACTTGAGGTCCACCTCGGAAGTCTGCTCACAAAGATCATAAGTCTGGGAAATGAGCCTGATCAGGCCAAGCTTGACGACCACGTTAACGTAAGCGCCTTCCTCGATCGTCTTGTCGACGGTACCCGAGGCTGTGATGGTCAGGTCCTGGCCACTGATGCGTGTCAGCTCTGGTTGGTAGCGAAGCCCGGGGGAGGGGCAGAGGGGGCGGCATTACGGGAGAGGAGGGTTGGGCGAAATGACGAGGTTGTCGATGTGGACGATGTCCTGGCTGTGGTCGGTGTCGCAGAGCTCGACGGGGGAATCGCCGGGGACTTTGGTGCTGGATCCGGAGGCGGGGGCGGCGATGGCCTGGGCCACGACAGCGAGGCCGGCGGCAGCGATGGTTGCGAACTTCATGGCGACGTGGTTTGGGGGCGGGGTAGTGCGGATGGGAGGGAGATGAGACGGAGGGAGACTTTGGATGGATGAAGGCAAAAGCACCTTCTTAAAGCGAGGCCAAGGCGAGAGTGGCTTGGTCCCCCCCGAGCGTGACAGGTGTGGCGATAAGGACCGATGCGCCCCGTGGCAAGCTGTGGCACGCACGCTTGCAGCCTAGAACGCTGCTCAGTCACTGGGGAAGGACACCACAGGGCGCGTCCTGTGGCTTGTCACGAGGAACGCCTAGCGGTGAGGAGTGGCTGGGAATCCCGTGCAACCCAACAGCAGTGCACTGGCAACAGAGGCTGGGCCAACGGACCTGTTCCTTTTTCCGCCAGCCGCTTCCAGCCACTGATGCAATTGGGGAAGCCTTGGCCTTAGCTGGCGTGTGTTGAGACACTGTTTTTGGCACAAATTGTGCATGTGCCTGCCTGTGTCTCACACGCTCCACAGTGCTGTCCAGCAACCAACCAAAAACCGCCGGAATGCACCCCGTGAGTCTAGCGGCCTTTTAGCGCACAGTCGGGCCGCTTCCAGCGCGTCCAGGGGAATCCAAGGCGGTCGATAGCCCACCGCCACAGGGAATCGAGCTGCTGAGGAGCTTGGGGGGCTGGTCTACCTACTGAACGTGGACAGCTGAACCACTGAGATTGTGTCATGGTCCCGGCCTTGAAAAGAAAAGGGTCCCCCCCAAGCTGCTAGGTGTGGCTTGTAGCTGCTGCTGTTCCTTGCAGCCCGCCCGCTGCTAGCTTAATGTGGCTAGGTCGGACAGTACCTGGCAGCTACCCTATGGCGTATTGATGCAAACAGACGACGCCATACAAGAGGGAAAAGCGGCTGCAGTTTAGTCAGATAAAACCCAAGAAAGAAAGAAAAAGGATCTGAAGGTTTTAAACCCCATGGTATCTAATTTAACTGACTAGAATAATGGTTCATTTCCTCTCCAAGTCACACCAGACAACAGCAAGCGCAACAAAAATCATGATGATGGTTGATCCACTTAAGTCTATGACGACGACAGTTGCTTAGTTCACAACATAGCTCAAGCGGATGGAAATGCTTAAAACTTAACATTAATGGTATAAGAATAAAAGACATTAAACCTTCTTTTTCAGGAAAACCTTCAGAGACCTTCTCTTGGCCTTTTTAACCATGCCCCAAAACTTGCCAGTCTCTTTCCCGGGGGCCTCGTCCCACTGCATCGCCTGGGACTCATTGTACGCCTCCGCCACCGCGCCCTTCTGGCTCATTATCTTCTTTAAGTCATCATATATCATTACCATCTCGGGGCTGCGCGGCTCCGCGCTGGGGTTCTGCTGCTGCCGCGACCTCGACGGGTTTGGGTCCCCGCCGTCTGCAGGCTCATCGTCCGAGAAGAGCAGGTCGACCAGCTTGAAGGCTGAGTAGAAGGCGTTTCCCTTCTTGCCATCGCTGTCGTTCTCTGCGTCGTACTGAAGCACCGCGTTGTTGACGTTGGCGCCGTGCGTGACGAAGCTGACGAGAAGCTTGGCGTAGTGGTAGGCGATGCCCTCCCTCTGGAACTGTCGTCGGAACTCGTCCTTTTTGCCGAGCTGTCTGTTGCCGTACTTGAGCATGAGATCCCACGCGCTCTCCTGAGATGCGCCAAACTTGGCGTTTGGGTCGGCCTTTTGCGTCAGGAGCAGGTGGCAGATTCTCGCACACCGCGATATCATCCCCTTGCGGTCAGACCACGGGCGGTCGAACAGGAGATTCCGAGTCGAGTCATGTAGTAGCCCAGCAAGCTGGCCGGCGGTTGGCCCACCATCCTTCTCTGCGGGAATATTTACCAAGAAGTCGGCTAGACAGTGAAACACTGCTAGGGAATGAAAGCACAGAGGCGTTGCTGCTGGTGCTAACAAGGCTGCGAGGTGGTCCTTGTTGTATTCCACGTTTACGCATCCAATCTTGTATGCACTCGTCCAATGACTCCCCTTTGTGCTTCTGTACTGTGAACCATAGGACACATACGTCGCCTTCTCCCACTTGTGTGTAAGAGCTTTGTCTAGCTCCAGCAGGCATTCTGCTGGCACAGCGTGCTTGTGATGCTCTGCCATCGATGCATACCGCATTGCCCGGTCCATAAAGTACCACGACCCGCACTCTTCAATTTTCATCACCCTTTCAGTCGGACCGGCCTTGCACATCAGAATGGATGACCGACATAGACTCGACGCCGGGTGAAACGTTGAGTTACCGGTTAATTTCAATAGGTCGTCCCATATTCCACGGAGTCCAAGGAATTCAACAACTGTTCTGTGAATGAATCCAACCACTTGATATTTGAATATTGACGGCGTGAGGAGACCCTCCATTCTGTAGTTGATGGATTGGACCTCAAGGAGACCTGCGCACTCGGATTTAAGTCTTGCTTCGATGGCCTCAGCACGCGTCCTCTCCTCCTTGATAGACATTGGCTCCAGCTTGGCTTGCAACACAGCGGAGTCGGTGAGTGTTGCAAAATACATTTGCAGCGGCGAAAGCGGCCCATTGTCCCTCTGCATGTCTAACGCAATCAATGCAATCTGAAGAAACTCCGATGCTTGCTGTCGAGTCGAGTGGGGCATCAGCCTCAGCATGGCGCCGTAAAAGTCCTTGACGTTGGAAGGAAGCTCGTTTATTTTGCGGCTCAGTTTACCGAGAGAGTTGAAATCCAAGAGCCTTGCGCGAATCGTTCGAACGATGAGAACCACCCAGAGAAACACTCCTCGCGACTTCTTTACAATCTGGTGAATAATGACTTCCCAGCCCTCCTCGTTGCGTGATCGAAGGTGCTCTTTTAAATGGTCCAGGGCGTATGTGCGAATGTCGTCGTGTGTGTAGTTTTGAATGCGGAAACCCGGTGACGAGGCGAATGCGTCTAAAAATGCTGCGATTGGACGGCTCGAAACAAGAAACTTGACGTTGGGGTTGGCTGAAGCGGATTTGATAATCTCGGCGAGGTTGAAATAGTCTCCTTCGTATTCGTCGAGCCCGTCGATGAAGAAGCAAATGCGGTACTGGGGCGTTGCAATATCCAGGAGTCGACGAAACCACTGCAAAAGTTCGGAGAATGAGGGTGCAGCCACGGGGCCGTCTTCTCTCTGGGATGCTCTGGCGGACCATAATTCGGGCATGACGACAGAAATCAAATGCGGATGCTGGAGCAGAATGCTGTAGAGAAGTGCTCTCATGAGGCCGTGCTGGGACTTTTGGAGGCGTGATCCGAGGCTGCAAAAGAAAAAGTCGGCCGTGGCGAGTTCGACATCCTCCTTGGCTGCCCATTTCGACAAGGCCTGCTTGGTCTGGGCATTGTTCAAGATGTACTTCATTAGAGTCGACTTTCCGGATCCAGCTTTACCATTGATCCAATAGCACCCGCTTCCTTCCTCCAGCCACTCCAGCAACGGGACCGGAGGTGGCTTGCTCGTCTTTGGTGGCTGGTATACCCATTCGCAGCTTGACTTGTGGCGGGGCTTGATACCTTCGGCTCGTTCACTGTAGCTCCGGAAGTACAAGGACCGCAAAACTAAGTCTTGAACCGATCCGAAGTCCTTGATGGTGGCAGATCCCTCGTTGGTTGCTGGGTCAATCTTGAGTGTCATTAGTATTTGGGATCCGTTTTCCGAGGCTGCTCGAGGGGTATCCTTGGATGCAATGACTTTTGTCTCGCCATTTTGCAGTGTTAGTACTGCCGCCAGAGTCTTGTCGTGATGTGCGATTGCTTTGACCCAGGTCTCGTCGATTTTGCGTCCATGAGAAGATCCCGGCCTTGAGATGACGTCTAATTTGTTTTCTGCAACAATCAAGACCTCTACAATTTTTGCGGAGCCCTGATCCATCTCAAACCTGGCTCGTTTGCTCCCATTTGCAGTGCCAACGGTTGCATTTAGGTATTGCACCAAGCGCAGCGCTAGCTGATTCTGATAGACCTGCGCTAGGTCGGCCAAGTGGGCTATCTCCTCGGGCTTCCAAGCCGCGCGCATGGAAGCGACTGCTTTTGAATGGGCGTCATTTTTCTTGTGAATGTCATTTAGTTTCTTAAAAATGGCTGCCGTCTCCTTTGCAACACCAGAACACTCGTCTGCCAGCTTGCCAATTCCCTAATTCACGTCGGGTCAGATTTGGATGACGCGTCCCGGCCGTTCGGGAAAAAAAAATCTTACTCTCTCGTTGGCCTCGATTGACTGGCTCAATCGGCTGTAGAACTTGCGCCTCTGCTTGAGCAGAGTGGAAAACTGCGAAAAGTCGGCTGCGGTGCGATCAAAGGCAATCTCGCTGATCAGAGAGCTATCGGCCGTCTCATAGAGGCTCTGGACGCTGCGGCATTTTCTGGCTGCAAAATCGGAAAATTGTACGACATCAGCAGCGAGGCCCAAGACAGGGGGCGGATCCATGGTCGATCAGAGGAGCAAAAAAATAAAAAAAAAAAAGAGAAAAAAGAAAGATTAGTCCGCGCGACTAGGAGCGAAAAATAAAAAAACCGAAAATGTCGTAATGGAGGTGGATTGTCATGGTCATACCATGCTCGCACCCATCATCTTTCTCCCCTTCTTGTGTTTCTCGGGAGAAGAAAGAGAGAAGGAAAAAAAAAAGTGAAGCTGCGTTGGCATTCGCGACACTGCGACCCAAGAAGCGGCGCGGCCTGAATACGAGCACGTTGCACATTCGTTTGAACCGGGACACGCGGAACCACTCACATCACATCAGCCCCGAGCAAGCGAAGCGAGACGTGCTGGCCCCCTGAACAGGACACTAAACTGTGATGGGGGGGTCGTGGCGATTCATCCCCGCAAAGTTGCATCTACAGGCGCATCCATGGGCCGTCATTTCACAGCACGTCGTTTGTGTTACACCCGCCGCACCTCGTCAACGCGAAACAATCCCGCGTCAAACAGGCTCGTGATCCATGCTCGCCAAGATCCAGCTGCTTAATTGCTGAAACGCACAAGCCAGCCCAGCTCGGCGTCTTGGCGTGCCCAGCTGAAAAAAAAGAAAACGCACCAACCATCTCTGCGTCGGCATCCACAACTGGCCTGCGGCCGTTTTGAGCCGAAACAGTGACGTTTGGGTGGCCGCATCGTGGGAAGCCACCAAACAAACAAAAAGCCCACCGTCGCATGCGCAATGCGATTGCGTTAGCACCTGTAGTGTGGACCAGTAAAAAGAAATTACCACCGCCGCGTTATGACAACACGTGCCGTGCACACACAACTTTATTCCATTTTTATCGCTGAGTTGAGTGGAACCAGACGCTCAGTGATTGGAGATTGCCAGCAGGCCAAGAGATTGAGCGAGAGTGGATGTGTGCGGTACCAAAAAAGCCAATCGCTGCACACGCAAGAACCGTGCGTATGTGACAAGTCGCCATATTTATGTCATCTTGCTTCATTCATGCTGCACATTCACGAGATACGAATTCTGCTAACGAGGGGCTGCAGCACACCTTTTTATTCCCATTCTTCACCGTACTTCCCTGAATAGCCACCACTTCCAACTTTGGAGGATAACAAACAGGTGCAGTGTAGAAGCATAAATTAAGGTTCGCTGTATTAATAGCACTTGATAAGGATATCTCTGGTAAGGCAGAATCTCAACCTAAATTATTTGCACTCCATCCATGACACATGTCGATGGCAGCTTAGCAAAGGTGGTAGTAAATCTTTTTCCAAACAGGCCAATTTCGCTTTTCCTCTTTTTCCAGCTCGGTGATGAGGTGACTTCGAAAGTACCGTCGCCCCGTCGTAATGTCCATGTTAGCCGTCCGCACGATTTGCGTGCGAAACCATAGCTTGTGAACAATGTAAAAGGCAAAAATAACCGGCAGAGCCATGATTCGCAGGAAGAAGCCCTGGGCTCTTGCACCAGCTGAATCCGACACATCGAGTGGCGAAATGGCAATCCAGACCTGACCCACGAGAACTATCGAGAATCCGACCAGCGCAAATTGGGAGCCAGCAATACCGACAGACGAACGAAAAGGGAGCTGATCCAAGGTGTTGGATGCGTGGGCCCAGGCCTTGCGAAAGCGGATGTGGCAAAGACAAATACTGCCCCAGGTGCACAGCATGCATAGGCTGCTGAGGGAGAGGAGCCAGTTGAAGATGACGCCGTTGTCCTTTAAATCGGCCAAAAAGGCCAAAAGTCCAATCACGCATGATGCCAGAATCGAAACCAACGGTCGGCCTTGTCGATCAATGTATGAAAATAGCTGCGGGGCATGTGATTGCTCGGCCAGGGCCAGAAGCATTCGGGAGGAGCCATAGACAGAAGAGTTACCAACGCTCACAACAGCAATGAGAATAATGATGTTCATGATGCTGGGTAGTATAGATATGCCTGCTGCCTCAATGGCGATGACAAATGGGCTCGCTCGCGCATCCGCCTCGCTCATGGAACCCAGGAGGTGCGGATCTGTGTGGGGAACGAGCAAGCCGATGAGCAAGAGCGAAACGCAGTAAAATATCGAAACCCGCCAAAACACATGCTTAATCGCTGAGGGTAGAGACTTGCGAGGATTGCTGGTCTCGGCTGCGGCAAGGCCAATGAGTTCGGTGCCGGCAAATGCGGCGGATGAGTTGGCTAGGACTGTGCAGAAACCCTTGAGGCCGTTATTGAAGGCACCGGGATTAGACCAGTACTTCCACCCAATATATCCGGTATCGGGATGACCACCGATATTGATAACCACGCCAAGCAAGCTTTCATGGGTCAGCTTTTCAATGTAGCGGAGACTATTTGATGCCGCACGTACATGAAACTGACAACAGCAATAACTTTGATGATGGAAAAGACGAACTCTGCCTCACCGTATGCTTTGACCCCGAACAGATTGATTATGACGACTAGAATGAGAAATATTGCGACAAACACAGATTTCGTCAGTGCTTGGTTCCAGTAGGAGATGGTGTATGCACCCGCCACAATCTCCAGCGGCAGGACAAAAAGCCATTGCAGACAGTAGCTATCAAAGTAACGGTTAGCTACAGAGAATACAACCAGGCCAACTCATAGGTTTCAAGTGCTTTGAATTAGAAAGCGCACTTACTTCCATCCCATGGCAAACCCCCATGAGGGATCAAGAAACCGGGTAGAAAATGCCGAAAACGAACCAGCCACGGGGAACAGAACACAAAGCTCCCCCAGAGACTGCATGGTGCTGAACTGCAGTATGCTGTGGAAAAGGAATGCGAAAAACAAACTTGCAGGGCCTCCGGTGGCAAGTGAGCTCCCGGAAGCCACAAAGAGACCAGTTCCTGCAAGGACGAGTTAGCACCGGGGGGAGCCTACGCATGAAAGGATACCGTGTTTCACGCCAGGCTCACCGATGGCACCACCAAATGCTATCATTTGCAAATGTCGCCCCTTGAGATCTCTCGCCAGAGCTGTATTGGCTGTCCTGATATTCGCCGCGCCCAAGTCATAATGGTGACTGTGATGTCCAGCAGGTATTCTCAATGGCACGCTTTGTCCGTATGGAGCATCGTGAGAACCCGCAGTCATTCTCTCTGCGCGCCGAAAACCATCGATCCAACACGAAGAACCCGAATTTGCGGGCGGCTTTTCCAATATGTCCCAAGTGATGCCATGGTCGTGG
The DNA here is from genome assembly GCA_020975415.1 of Calonectria hawksworthii. Lineage (NCBI taxonomy): Eukaryota > Fungi > Ascomycota > Sordariomycetes > Hypocreales > Nectriaceae > Calonectria > Calonectria hawksworthii. Next base: position 98,301 of record JAHXZK010000023.1, read on the forward strand.
ATGGATGCATTCTCGTGCCCTGCTTCACCGGATTCATCGAGCTTGGTCTGTTTGGTGAAGGATATGAGCTTTTTCATCGTGGGAGGTAACGAAAACTGCGATACTGGGGAGTGAAGATGAAAATGAAAAAGGAGCGAAAGAAACTTTGCCATGGCAATGGGATCCTAGCTCAAGCAAGGCTGGAGGTCGAGAAACTAAGGTTTGAGGCTCAGGTGTGCAGCGACTCAAAGCGGTTAGCTGAGATCCCTTGGAATGCTATAGGGCACAGAGCCAGATGGGGCATATTTTCCGTCTTCGTGCTAGCCATGACGGCATAATGATATAAGGTTGATGTTCCTGAGTTTATACTGTTTCGGGCTTATCTGCAGCGTACCAACTTACAATTGAAGTGTAGGGTGTTAGCATTAGAGGTTGAAGTTGCCTGTCGCTGCAGCCCTCGAATTGTTTATATTACCCACAACAACTTGATAATAGCTTTTCAACCCAAGGATAATCCTGTGCAACACAGAGTTCAGGATCTTCTTGAAGTATCTTCATCTTTAGCATAGCGCTTTATACTGAGCATAAAACTCGGCCTCCATCACATCATCTAGTCATATCAACTATTCACTCCATGGACGGGCCACCCATTCAACCTGAGCCTGACAAAACGGTCCAATTCAGTAGAGCCATCCCGTTGAATGCTATGCTTTCCCAGCTCATACAGTAATTTATCGACGTATTCTCTTACACCAGAGAAGTGGACAATATTAGCAATGGCGTAGTGGATCGCGAGTAGTCGAGATGAAGGAGCGTCTATCGTTGGAGACTCGTCAAGATGGAATAGCGTTCGGGTGACGGGTACCGAGTCGTTTTTGAACCACCACGGAAAGCAGGCTTTAGTTTGGTAAGTGTACGGTTGTTCGACGGGCTCCAAGGCAAACCGGAATTCGCAGAACAATGTATACATTTTGAAGCTGAGGGTTATAGCATTGTGAGGTTGATCAACTTTTGCTCCTTGAACAAGCGATGCCGCCTCGTCGTCGAACATGTTGAGAATCGCCAGCGTCGCTTCCCTGGAAGGGCTCTAGAAGCGTCATTAGTCCCGACTTCCGGGAACTCTCTGCAGAATTAGAGAACATACTGCGCATTGCTGGATTTCCCCGATGTCCATGAGAGACTGTGGCAGGATATGCGCTACGTCAACAAATTCAAAAATACCCTCCTCGATAAGAGGGCTTCCTTCGTCATTCAGAGCCACTTGCCCAGCTTGCGAGGCACTGTCAAAACGCTCCCCAGCCTCGTGCTCGTCAAAGGATCGTGTTATAGCGCAACGATGGTGATCACGGACCAGACAAATGCGCCGGAGAGCCAACATATGCTCTTGGGCCTCATCCAAGACCTGCTCCCCTAATTGGGTTCCCATGCGTTCCCAGCGGGATGCAAGAGGTCGTTGGGGAGTGTTCACCGTGGACACCAACACTATGAGCGGTGGTTAGGGGTGACCTAGTGAATGGACACGGCGAGACCCACATGGCAAGAAGAAGTTGTCGAATAAGTGCTCAGCAAAGTTGAACAGTGAATCACGGAGTTTGGTCTGCTGATCGGCATCATTCAAGTCGATATCCTCGTCAATCGAAAGATGCGTCAAGTCGAAAAATGCCCGCAAGAAATCGTCTTTGGAGCGCGCATACTGATGCGTGAGCCGGACAAGCTTCACTCGGTCGTATTCGCCGCTGCTGTCATCGTCAACATTGAAGTGGTCCATTAGCTGGTTAAACCAACGGCTGGCCGAGAGCCTTTGAGTCGGAGTGAAGGGAGGCGGATGTCGCGTGAATAGGTCAATGTTGTTTTCGGGAGATGATTGGGGCTGCATGTTGACCACAAGACATGCGGAACCATTGGCGAAGAATGTTCCTCGAGAGAGGCCCTGAGACGAGCGTACTGACAGAATCCTCCTGGGAGTATCTCGAGAGATTCATAGGCGAAGAGAGAAAGGGTGGCAGAATAAATGACGTTTCGCTCATACGGGTGTAAACAGGTCAAAAGTTTGCTCGTTTGTAACGTGCAGCGAAGCAGGAGTGTCGATATCACGTGTCCTGTTCATTGTATAAAAATTATGTCAGAAATCTATCCAACTTGGTACAAACAACATGATGAGTTTTCCTATCGTCTTACATCATGTTATGACTTCTAAATACGGTTTGTACCCGAATATACCACTTTCGCTGACTTGATACCGGCATGTTGACAACTACAGACTCACGACACCTTTGTCTGATTGAAACTTGAACCGAGTCTTCTGGCCTCGCTCAACACATAAGAAATATCGACTTGGTCATTGATGTGATATATTAAAAATTGGGAATGTTTCTTGGAGAATAAACAATGCCGCGAGACTGCTGTAACTTCTGTTGCTGAGCCAAATCTCATCCGACAGACCTTGAGCCCGCGCGTTTTCCTAGACTCAACATGCCCCCTGACTCACGGTGTAACTGCCCACATATCCCTTTGAGTGTCGTAAGCCTCCACTTAGGTACCAGGTAAGATATATTACGAATTATAAAGCTCCTAATTAAAAATAAAAAAGAATTAGGATTATTTTATATAATTTTATTTTACTATTAATAAATTTATTTATATAAAGTTATATTTTATTCTAATAATAATATTTTGCTGGTCGGATGATTGAGGGAAGGTACCTAGGTGGAGGCTTGTGACACTCAAAGGGATATGGTAAGCATGTTCTAAATATGCATTGGTTCCGACCACTCTGCTTTGTCGACATTGTGAATCAATTCGATTCATCTGGCTCAGAACCACCCGCGCTGTGTGCAACTACTCTCTCCCACTCTTCATCATCACTCCCAGAACTATCTGTTTCCGATAGTTCGTAATCTTCGGGTTGCGAGGAATCGGATGAAGCATCATCATCCGTGCCCCAAAACGGGGTTTTGATTGTTCTTAACAGATCCTCGACGTCTTCGTCCAAGGCTTCAACAACTGCATCAAAGGCCCCTCCTTGGATCATCTGATCAATGCCTCGGTACCATGACACAAGTTTGTGCTGCTGCCATGCCTTTTTCTGATCGGTTATCATCGAGAGCTGGGCCCTCGCACCATCTCCATCGAGCTTTCTCAGCAGCTCAATGGCGAGATTCAAGATTCGAATGTCCTGATTAGCATTCCTATCTCGGATCTCTTTGCAAAGCTTCCCGAAGGCGCGACGCTCGGCTCGCGACGGGCTCCTGCGACAGCCAAGATTCCAGAGCGATGCCCCAGCGCAGTATAGAAAGGTTTGCTTCGGTGTGTCACCGTGAAAAGCACGGTGCTCAACATTGATGCCCCTGAGCTTCAAAGTTCGCAAATATCGCAAAATTCGAATATCGGAATAGTCTGCAGCCATATGCAGTAGATTTAGTGAAAAGGAGTTAGTTATGGTGTGCAAATCACTTCCCGCTGCAACGAGGGAGCGCAGGACGGGCAAATTATTCTGGCTCAATACGTATATGGCCGAGGTGAAGCCGTCGCCATCTCGAGCATCCCTTGTGGCCTTGCCAGCCACGCATAGAATATCAACTGTGCGCTGGATTCTATCTGCGTGTATGCCTGCACGGCTCTCGCAGAGGTAGTGGAGCGGTGTTCGGCCGCACCAGCCCCGGGCTGAGGCTGATGCTCCCGCCGCCAGCAACAGGGCGACCGCCTCGTGGTTGGCATTTCTGGCAGCGTAGTGGAGGGCAGTGCTGGAGGTTATATTCTGTTGCCGAAAGTTGCACTGGGCTCTCAGCAAGATATTCATGCAATCCACCGCATTCTCGCGAGCAGCATACATGAGCGGCGTCCACCCTTCGAAGTCAGGTAAGTCAACGTTCGCTTTCGCATCAACCAATTGCTTCACCACCTCGGCCTCCCCTTTCATGCAGGCCACATGGAGAGGTCCGTATCCAGTGTAGCACAGCTCATCCACAGCCCAGCCATCTTCTCTGAGTGCCTCCCACACCCCATCGCCTCGGACTGCCGCATCGTACACGGCGTTTGTCTTTGCCTCTGGTACGTCCTCCGCAAGTAAGGCGACTTTCTCCAAAAGTTGCCCTTCTCGGCTTTCCAACGGGGTACATACTAATGTATCTCTTGCCGTAAAACCTGCCCGCCTGTCAAATGTGAGTTGTTCTATCATCATCCTAAAAGAGGATAGGTCATGTCAACGCACCTTGGCAAACCTTGTTTGGGCAACACATTCCCCCACAATCTAAGGAGTAGCTCTATGACATCGTAAGAACGAAACTTGATCGCATACTGCGCACCTCTCTTGTTAGGCGAATTAATCAGCGTTGGTTTCTTTCCAAGCTCACCTCGAGCAACCCCTGCTGGCATTCATTGGTGTCATCAGGAAAACAAGCTGACAGCTCTTCCAAGTCATAGCCGCGCCCGTCCGACTTTTCAATCCACCCCCAGAATCCTTCTTTTCCGCTGAAAACTCTAGCTGGCCGCAATGCAACGCTCAGCCCTGAAATCCCATAGGTTGCTTTGAACAAAAGTGACCTGGCCCAAAGCCAACGCGGAGGCTGGAATTGGAACTCTACCCATTTGTCCTGGGTGCATTTGCACTTCGAGTGGGGACATTCAGCTCCTATTGAACCAGAAACACGGCTGTAGGTTGGTGACCCAAATAGATTCCCCAACCGCGTCGGGGCTTGGTTGCTGCTTTTGTTTGAGTGACACCAACATTGACATCTGGTGATACCAAAGCTGGGGACACGGTTGAAAGTATAGGATTCTATCGAATTTCCACCATTATTTGATACTGAACTTGCATTTCTGGCCACATCTTGATGTGAACTGGAGAGGACTAGTTGGTTGAGAGGAGCATCTCCACTAGAGCTTTTGCTTGAGACATCTTCCTCGCTGTCGTCCTCGAAAGAATAATGGCTTGTTTCTGATGGTTCGTCTGCTATCTCTTTGATGATTGGTCTTGGTGGAAAGGGAGCCTGAACTTTCATGATAAACTCAAAGTCAGAGTGATATCTGGTACCGTTAGCCACTCCTACCCTCAAACACTGCCGTCATGTTCTGGCTTGACTTGAAGCTCTCCGACCTGCTTACCTTTTCAAATTTTCTCCATGCAAACCCATCATAGAAACCATCTCGAAATCCATGGCTGTTTGCAGACTCAAACGCGCGTCTCGTGCTTTTTCATAGAGCTTTGGAAGCTTGTGCCGTTGTTGAACCCACTTTCGCTTCTTTGCTTTCGACAAATCACCATTCTCAGTTCGCTGGCAATCAGCTTTAATCTTATCGAGGTCATCCTTAATGCTTTGAAGCTTGGCAGTTGCTAAAGTAAATAATGATGGACCCGAGTAGTCGGATGAACTTAGCCCTTGAGGAAAGAAACCGTGGGTCCTCTGGAAACCCTTGAGAGTGAGATCGATAATAGTAATCTATCTGAGCATTAGCCACACCACAGTCGAATATTCCAAACCTCTATGGGGTGGCTTACCTGTTCCTTCAGGTCTGAAAAATCGTTCTGCGTTTCTGCCAGTTCATGCAGAAAGCTCACCGTCTTTAGAGACACCTCTGCCAAACTCAGACAACTTGAAACAGCCCCGATAACCTCCATGGCGTCAAAAACAGTTATCTAGCCAGGCTTTACCTGCCTGGCAACTTGTAGCCGCAGTGTTTTTGCCAGGCTGAGTCTTGGGCGATGAGCGAGTTAAATGCGGGGCAACCCATCCTGACGTTGCAATCCGCCTTGCACAGCCTGCTGCGGCTGAGAGCGCGATACCGGCCAATCAAAATCTGTTTACTGATGGAGTAAATTCTACGCAAAGCATACCCAATTTGTCCACCATATGCTACGGGCTTATCCACTCGATGAATGGGGAACAGGATAAAATATGCCGCCCTGAAGTCTCCATAGAAAATTGGAACAAAGCGTAGCCGCTTAGATTACATCCTCTTTTACAGCATAATATGCGCAATGACCCATCTACGATACCCATCTTTTACTGTGTGGTGCAAACGTGTCAAGCAAAGAGAACATTGGTATATTGTCCCTTTTTCTTTTTGGAAACCTAACACCTATGTGATCCAAAATGTCCAACCAAACCAACTAAACAGTAGGTGGCGGTATCAATTTCTGTTTCGGACGAGATCAGAGGCTTGGCCAGCGTTTTCTTTCAGTGGGAACCTGTGAGATTTGAGTGAACAATATAAATCTGACTTCGTTACAACTTATGAGACTCAAAAAGGCATATTTAGTGGTGTCTGGGTTGGGTATGGTTTTGGTATTTCAGCCCAGCGAGTTCGCTCTTATTTCTGTTCAGCTGGCTGGCTGGTTCCACTGGCAGGATTTCAAGCCCCAGGCAGCAAGCGGCCCATACAACCAGATTGGGGCTTAAAAGTGAATCCTCTGGCCACTCACATTGTCTGAACGAGTCGGGCCAGTGTCATTGTGGCCAACTTTCATGCAGAGTCACAATGAGGCAAAGCGGGGTCGCCACAACTGGTACGTCTGTCTGATTGTGCGAACCAAAACACAAGCGCTGGCTATCAGGGCTTTTATAAGGTCTGGCTTTTATGGAAACTGACCTTATATTGATAGCGAGCCTAGATGGGATAGTGTCTTCTGTTTTAGTGGCTTTGGATTCAAAGGATAAAAAACGGTGGTGTGTATATGATTCGGAGAGATGAAAATGCGCACCAGGCGGCCATGGTGATCTTACCCTTTGGAGACAGGGATGCAGGGGCGAGGCAACCTTGCAGAACCTCTCCATTAATTAATAATTGCTGAATCAGGCTGGCAATTCCTCTTCTCAATTCTCATTTTACCATCTCAGAACAACCCAAGCAAAGAAAAAGTCAAGCTCCCGTTTCTTCTACTTCAGGCCCGCCATACACGAATACACCATGAATTCGCCTACTCCGTTAGGTATTTATTCGATGCGACCGATGTCGAATACGAATAAGCTTAGGGCGGCTCCTATTCAAGAGGAGTTTACAATTGGTTGGGTATGTGTGCTGTCAGTCGAGTACTACGCTGCCAGAAAGGTTCTGGAGGAAGAGTACGATGGCAAGGATATTCCTTACGACAATAATGATCACAAATACACGTTGGGGCGCGTTGGGGAGCACAATGTCGTTGTGAACTGCCCCAAGGCTGCATCGTCAGGATTAGTGGAAGCGAGCAATATTTCTGCCAAGATGAAGATCACCTTTCCTTGGATACGTCTATGGTTCTTTGTGGGGATTGGAGGTGGAGTACCCTCGGCAAAGAACGATGTTCGGTTGGGCGATGTGGTTTTGGGGACAAGGATGGTCCCATACCTATTTGGTAAAGCGACGGAGGGCGGCTTCAAACAGACAGGAATGCCATCCATGCCCTCTGACGAGCTTTTGACTGCCATCACCGGCCTAGAGCAGAAGATATGGGATGGGTTGAGCCTTGAGCAAAAGGTCCAGAGTACTGCAGCAAAAAGCGGCGCTGGAGCATGGAAATTCAACCGGCCGAAGCACGATCGCTTATACTTGGCTCATTTTCGGCATGATTCAGATTGCCAATGCATCAATCCAGCATTGGTACCAACGGACAACTTTAAACTTGTACAACGCGAATCTCGCCCAGATGGCACCCTAGTTCGAATCCATCAAGGAAGCATTGCATCCGGTGACCAAGTCATGAAAGATGCAGTCGAACGTGACAGACTTTCTAAGACGGAGGACTATCTTTGTTTTGAGATGGAAGCGGCTGGCATGTTCAAAATGAAACGGTTCCTTGCCATCCGTGGCATTGCCGACTACTCAGACGGGCACAAGAACGACGCTTGGCACCACTATGCCTCTTTAACTGCAGCAGTGTGCACTACAGAGCTATTAAGCACCATTACTGCTAGAGAGGTCAGTCGGGTTCCTTGCGATGGTTCACCAGGACTGGCACCAGAAATGACGCGAATTGCAATCAAAGAGGTCGAATCATATCTCCGGAAGCAAACTGTAGAGATCCAGGGCCTTCGGAACTCACACAATATATTGCGAGGGCGAATTGATTTGGTAGCAGGATGGATGGCCCAAGCGAAGTCGGAGCAGGAAAGGATTCCTCGTGGAGATGGCACAGGAGCGCAAGATGAAGTCTTGCAAGAATATATCAAAGAGCTCGGTGCATCGCAGCTTGAACTGCTGGAGTGCTTTAAAAACCTTCAGCAGCAAATGACGACTTTAGAATCTACCTTGAGACAAGATTACGTCACGCGTGCGGAGTGGAACAAATTCAAGGCCGAGGTCGAAGAAACAACTGAACGAGTGAACAAAATGTCGTTGCATGAGAAGGCTGAGAGCGCTATTTTTACGGCATCAGATGTGATGAACGACGTTGGAGACCACATCAACAACAGAAACTTGAAGTTTGCGAGTCGATACGCAAAAAGTGCAGGGAAATTCGTTCCTATGTTCTCCTGGCCGTCTGGGCGGAGCGACTCCTTCAAGGCTGATGGGGGAAAGATGTCTTCGGAGAAAAAGGACAAAAGTTCTGAGAGTAAAAAGCCATCCCGGTGGTTTGGGGGGTCACGGAAAGAAACGGCAAAAGAAAAGGCTCCAGACTCCGGTCAGAAGATCCGCTCTTTGCCCCGTCAAACTTCACTCGATAACATGGATCAACCACAAGTTTCATTGACCACGAATCGGCACACTTCAAACGCTTCACCAAGGATAGTTCCTACCATCCAGCGACCCGAGGATCATTTTGCATCGGCCCTAGGGACCCTGCCGGCTTTTGGCCACCACATTGGGGCGAATGGCAGGATGGACTACGCCGTTGCGGAAGCCGAATCACGTTCCTCGACAAGCAGTGTCCCCTTATCGCAGCAGTCCACTGCAACCGCAAGATCCTCGCCAGGATTAAGGCCTACTTATTCCCCGCGTGCCAATTCACCTCTTGGCACACCTCTACTTGGTGCACCTGGGCTGACACCCCACCAGCGCATTCCATCGCCAGGCCCCTCGGCAAGTCCAAGGCTCAGAGGTACACCACCACCCCGACCTCCGATCAAACCAAAATTAGACCCCGAGCTCTTATCAAAATACAAGGCTGCCTCACGAAGCTCAGAGTCAATTGTGAAGAGAGCGGATGGAGGCGATCAGCAGTATGAGGATGCATCTAGTCGAGCCGCATTGAAAGACAAGCTAAATATGTTCGTGAGAGGCTTTAACTAAATAAACATGTAGCGACCGTTTCTCCCAACTTTAAGCCATGAGAATTTTGTAAATACACCTGCCTACGCTCTTGGTTGGGGGTGCCACTTGGGACATCAAGATAGGCGCAATAAGCAGCTTCGAGTCGCGGGCGACCATGTTGAGCTTTTCCTATGAGGATAGGAACTTCAAAGATTTGAACTCAATCAGCTTCGAGCATCACACTAAGGGTTGAAAGCCATACCGCCCATTTTCATCTTCAATGCCCGTCTCCTTAACTTTATCCAGTGCTCTCTGGCAGACCCCCGATTATATCTTGAGAAGGCTAGAGCATCGGTCTTTAGTAGTGTGGAAGTTATTTTCTAATCTAATAGGGTTATGGTAAAGGAGTAAGGAGGATAGCTAATAGGTGTCTACCTCTCTGAGGATATAATCTAATACTAGTCCTTATAATAGCACCTAGTGGTCTAAATTCAGGAACCTAGTGTCCAAAATAAGGCCCAAGGCTACCTCTTGTTGTCTCTATAATTCGGAGACGTGGAGCAGGATAATGGGGGTGGGCTAAAATCTGAGGAACTGGAAATGGGATTAATAAGGGGGTATACGGGCTATTCAGCCTGAGGGGTGAGCTCTGGGATAAGGGCTGATGAGCGACTGAGTTATAGCTGAGCTCTAGCTGAGCCGAGGCTAACCTGAGACTCGAGGATACCATAAAAGCGGCCATCTGTGATGACGAAAAGATTGCTTGAGTTTTGTCTCATAATACCGCTAGGCCAAACTGCTCGCGACACCTGGCTCAGCAGTTGGCATCTAATCGATATGTCTCACGTGATGTCACAGATGGTTAAATATGCCGAATGGTGAAGCAGCTCGGGTCTGCATGATGGCTGCATAATCGGCAAGTACAGCATCCGGTCAATCCGGTGGCTAATCAGCCACCGAGCCAACGATTCATTCGCTAAAATGAAATCGAAAAAGGAGGAAATAAGAGAAATGATCAAATAAGTCGACATACGAGGACGAAAGATAGCTGTCTAGCTCAACGAGCCGAACCGTCCGTCATAAAACGGCGGTTCTTTGTTGGGGGAGCTGTCGCCATAATACCACATTGAGCAAGCTACATGGGCGACTACCACCCCACGCAGCCGCTCGATGGCAGCGCACCATGTAATGTGCCTGCGTGTCTTGGAAACGTGCGCGTCCCCTATTCGCACAGCGGCCTTGTCGGAGCGCTTCACAAGGGTGGCCTCATTAATGGGCTAACAGCAGGGACCGGCGCGGGTGACGGGGAACGCATCACCACGCCATGTACCACGGCCCCTCTCGCTTACCACATGCACCTCATTTTGTGACATGCGCGCGTCATCACTTTTAGCGTTTTCCTAATGATCGGGGATGGGACAGGACATTTCCCGCCCGCGTGTGTATGGGAACCATGACTGACACTTGGCGTCCCGTCTGTCCATCCTGGGCTGACGGCTCGCAGGGATCCAGCCCCGCAGGCAAGATAGAGCGAGCTCAGGTGCTTTTTGTCATGTTTGAAGCACCATTTTGACCGCTTGTCCGAGGAATTCTGGAGTTTTTATCCTTGAAAAAAAACATTCTTGACCTTCTTTTACTTTCGTTTCTTTGTCGCTTCTGTGCTCCGATTGCAGCCATGGCGACGTTCCTCAACGGCAACGGCCATGCGCACCTCACAGCTGATATCGACTTTATCCAGACGCCCCCAGCTCCCAAGGATACCCTCGCGACAGGAAAGAGCTGCGGAGTGAGGGTGACGAATGTGCGTTGAGCTGCCCAATTTGCCCCCATCTCCATTTTCTGCCGCTGGTGTAAACCATTGCTGACGCACATACTACAAAGCTCCCCGCAATCAAGAATGCCCCTCTGCCCGCCGACGGCCCCGGAAACGAGCAATTCCCAAGCAACCTCCTCGTATTTGCGCTTCTATGGGTGCCATCATGGATTGCATGGCAATTTGGAGGCAGCCTGAAGGCGTCCATGTTTGTCGGGCTCTTCACCACCGTCCCGATCCTCGTCGTCATCTGGAGCGTCATGTCCACCGTGAGCCCGCGCATCAACGACAAAGTAAAGCTGCCGGGTCGCCCGGTCGAGTACTATTTGAAGTTTAAGAAGCCATTGGACCAAGCGCGATGGAACGGAAAGCACAAGATTTCCATGCAGACGTTTTTCGAGCTGTACTTTAACGGCGACGTCGACTTTAACGGCGACTGCCTCGAGGTCATGGAGTACCGGCACGAGTGGGCGCGGTTCAACTTTACGCTGGACCTGTTCCGCTACATCATCTTCACGTTCGCGCCCGACGTGCTGCTGCACCACCGATCGCAGGACGAGGACCAGATGCGGAGCAACTACGATCGCGGCAACGACCACTACGCGTGGTTCCTGGGCCCCCGCATGATCTACACGTCGGGCGTTATTTCCGACCCCACGCGCGAGGAGACGCTAGAGGAGATGCAGGACAACAAGATGTCAGTCGTCTGCGAGAAGATTGGCCTCCGCCAGGGCGACCGTCTGCTCGACATTGGCTGCGGCTGGGGCACCCTGGCCAAGTTTGCGAGCGTAAACTACGGCGCCGATGTCACGGGCATCACGCTGGCGCGCAACCAGACGCAATGGGGCAACGATGCGCTGCGCAGGGCAGGCGTGTCCGAGGCCCAGAGCAGGATCCTCTGCGGCGACTACCGAGATATTAATCCCGAGGCCAGGTTTGACAAGATTACCCAGCTGGAGATGGCAGAGCACGTGGGTATTCGGAGGATGAAGGGGTTTTTCCGCCAGTGCTATGAGATGCTTGAGGATGATGGATCCATGTACGTGCAGGTTTCGGGCTTGCGCAAGGCATGGCAGTACGAGGACTTTATTTGGGGTTTGTTTCTGAACAAGTACATTTTCCCCGGAGCCGATGCCTCAACACCGTTGACTTTTTATATTGCGTGTCTTGAGAGTGCTGGGTTTGAGGTCAAGAGGTAAGCTTTTGGTTTGTCTTTGGTGGTGTATGGACTAATAAGGTCTGCAGTGTCGATACCGTGGGTGTTCATTACTCTGGTACTCTCTGGAGATGGTACCGCAACTGGCTCGGCAACGCAGACAAAGTCAAGGCCAAATACGGGCAGCGGTGGTTCAGAGTAAGTGGTCATCAAACTTGAGTCCAGGATTAAGCTAACTATCATAGATCTGGGAACTCTTCCTGGCCTATTCTACCATTGCCTCTCGCCAGGGCTCTGCTACTTGCTACCAGATAGTCGTGGTCAAAAACCTAAACTCGACCCACCGAATCGAGGGTGTGTCGTCCCAATACGGCCTCAGCGGAGCTTTGGCAGCAAGCAAGGCCGCTGGAAAGTCAGTCAGTCCCAAGTAAGGTGTAACAACAGTGATATTTAGCGAGACCGGAGACATTCTCTCATTAATTGACTTTTGGAGTAGCAACAAGGTGGATACGTGATTTAGTACGGCAGAAAATGATGTTGGGATGGTTAATGAGGGTATTCATGGTAGCATTTCGTGGAGTTATGGCATGAAATTCCACTTCCTAGTTTCGATTAAGTTTTTTTTAGGACAAATAGTATGCAAGGCATTCTAACATTTAATAAACATAGTTGGTAATGGCTTATAAGCGTCCCGTTTGATTGTTTTCCAAGGTATACATCTTTGCCTCGTCCAAGGTGCATGCTTGGATCGCCAGCCATTATACCCTGCAAATATCACAAGCGCCCATCGCATCACTGTAATTTTCACATAATTGGTCAAATCCCTCGTCTATTAGCAAGATTCTCAGATTTTATCTATTTTTTTTCCTTTCCCGGTTTATTTTATCTATACATTACGCCTTTCCAAGCTCCTCGGAGCGGTCAGTAGCAGCCTTGACAGCTCGGGCAACAATATCCTTGAGGTTGTCGTTCTCAAAGCTGACGAGAGCAGCGTGGGTGGTGCCGTTGGGGCTGGTGACGTTCTTCCTCAGCTGGGAGGGAGGCTCGGTGGCCTCAACGAGCATCTTGCCAGCGCCGAGAGCAGTCTGCTTGGCCAGACGAGAAGCCTGCTCCTCAGAAAGACCCAGGCTGACACCAGCAGAGATGAGGTGCTCGACAAAGGCGAAGAAATAGGCAGGACCGGAGCCTTCAAAAGGTTAGCATTATAGTTTTACGATTGAGGGGTTTAGTAAACATACCAGAGATACCAGTCACGACATCAAGGAGTTCCTCCCTGTCAACCCACTCGGTAGCACGGCTGACACTGGCAAGGAGAGCAGTGGCCAGCTCCTTCTCGTCGGCGGAAACAGCGTCGCTGGCAATGAGACCGGAGGCACCCTCACCAACCAGGGCGGGGGTGTTGGGCATGACGCGCACGACGGGGGGAGCAGCGCTGCCGCCCTGCTTGAACCACTCGATGAAGCTGGCGAGGGTGACGCCGGCGGCAATGGAGATGATCAGAGGCAGGGTCTTTCGCTCAGACCAGATGCCCGCGAGCTCGGTGCAGGCCGTCTTGGCGACCTGGGGCTTGACGGCGATGATGACGACGTCGGCGTCCTTGGCGGCCTCGACGTTGGACTCGGTGGTGCGCACGCCCAGGGCGGCCATCTTGTTGCGGTTGACATCCCAGGGCTCCGAGACGAAGATGTTCTGCTTGGGGATGTCCTTGGCGAGAAGGCCGCCGATGATGGCAGCGGCCATGTTGCCGCCTCCGACAAAGGAGATCTGGGCCTCTTTCAACGTGGGAGCCATTGTTTTTCTGCTTGGGGGTTCTGTGATTTCCGGTGGTACGGATTGAGGCGGTTTGGTCTGGTTTTAAAGCAAAACAATTCGGTTGTCGTCGTCTTTGCGCCGCCGGCGGCCGGTCATGACGAGAGGCCAAAAAGTGGGGGTCGGTCAAAGCTACTCATTAGTCACAGACGGACGGTGGGCGCTCGCTGCTACCCCGCACCACCAAAAAAACAATTTGTGGTCGAGCTGTGATATGGGACATGAGATGCGAGTGGCCAACGGGAGACGAGCCATTTACAGTCATATTAGCTGCAGCCGGTGGTTGTAATTGGATCAGCAGTCGCTATCGTATGTCAGACCTCTTCCATCACCGTGTCTAAGCCCATTGCACGCCTGGAATTCCCATGCCGCACACCATTGGATCCCGCCGATGTCGCTGCAAATCTCTCCCCCCGTGCAATTTCGCGTCTTTGACCATCTCGGATCGAGCAGCTGTGTGAGCCGCGATAAAGGTGCCACGCCCAGCGATAACACAGGCGTGTTACCCTCCGGGCCTCCCTGTCGCAAAATACGCTATTTTTTACCTAGCGCTTAATGTCGGCACAACTGCACTGACCCTCCAAACCATCCTGTGAGACCAAAACGGAAATGAGCATGTCACCTGCGTTCGAGAGACGGGACTCGTAACAGTTTCGTAACATCAATGTCAACTTTTGGCCGCAGACAACCGCGCGGCATTTACTCCAAGGGAGTCCCGATGACGTCAGCGAGCCGCCGGCCGCCGCCTTAAACGACTCGCGTCAACATCAGACAGACGGACGGTTCCATAATAAGTAGGCATCGGTCATGTCCAAAACGTGTATAGTAGCTATGAAAGTACATGCAAAATAATCATTCTTGAAATACATGATTGAATACATCATCAAGTGCTTGTCCTTGTCAAGCTGAATTCTTCACAACAAGCTGAACCTGCACGCTCTGGTTGCTTCGGTTCCTCTTTGGCCATTGTTTCTTCTTCTTGTATTTATTGGCGCCCTTGCCTTTCTCCTGAGTGTCCTCTTCCTTGAATTGTGCCAATTTCTCTGGTGCCGGTTTGGTAAAACTTGGAACTTCGGCAACAGGCGGAAGCCCAACTTCCCCAACAGCGGTAGAAGGCAAAGAGCCGGCATTGTCCGCCATGTCCTTGCTATCGGCTTGCACGACTTGGTCGGCTTCTCTATTGATCCGTATCCCTTTGGCTCCTGTCGCCTTTCGCTTCAGCCTGATGGGACGCGGGACAATAGGCGGAAACTCCACTTCCCCGGTACCTACAGAGGAAGAAGAGCTGGCATCATCCAGCGTACTTTTCTCCATCATTTGAGTGAGGTCACATGGTTCGCTCTTCATCAGTCTTGCCCTGCCCAGTATCAGTTTGAGAGAACTCGGGGCTTGCACAATAGGCGGAAGCTCTTTCTCCCCAGTATCTGTGGAGGAAACAGAACCGGTATCGGCGGCAAGATCCTTCCTGTTCATGCGCACAAATCTCTCGGCTTCTTCTTTCGTCCCGAACTTCTTGTGCATGTTGTCCTTGAAGCCCGTCACGGACATCTTGGTTTCCCTGTTTAGGATTAGAATTGACAAACATCTAAAACGTCCTGCCGTGATAATGTACTCACTCCCACGTGTCAAATACACCGACCTTCTTGCCGACTGCAACTGCGTAATATGATTTGCCCATGGTTGAGTTCCAGGTTAATGAGAAAAAAAAGTCCAGTTTCTATTGTAACAATAAAAGGACGATAGTAGCCTAATGTTTTAGATTTTCAATATCGCCAACGCTAGAAAAAGGTCAAGAAAATAGGAGCAAGTCGCGGCGGTCAAGTTGGCTTTTATCTTTACCGGAGGCAACACGGTTGAAATATCATGCTGCGGGAGGCCGACCAACCTTGGCCAGTACTTGTTCTCAGTCAAATCATGGGAGGCCACGCTACATAAATTGCACTGTTCAAAGGTTGGGTGGGTGTCAGATGCCAGTTCCTGAATGGCCTGATTTCATTCTGCCTTGCCGGCCTCGTGGTGGGCCTCTTAAAACGGTGGTCATCCCAAGGCAAATTGCCTCGGCGAGTGCTGAGCAGTCAAACATATTACGTCACTAGCAAAAAAAGAAAAAGAAGAAGGAAAAGGAAGCATTTTACTATTATTACTTTCTTAGATTCAGCAACATTTGTCAAGTATACCTATGGTGTAGGCGGCGTGAGACGAGGTCGGCGTCGAAAACGGAACGGAACCGATGGGCATCGGCCCGAGAAATACTCTTCAGTCGTGATGTGCCCCATGGGTGTGACACCCTGGGCTTCTCGGGCCGATGACACGAGATGCATGCATCACGGTATTTCTATCGTCGATTACATCAAACGTACAAAGTCATTATCGTGTTTTACCAGATACTTTCGTCGTCGGTTGAGGCAGAGATGCCAACCAAAACTGCGGGAGATTCTTCAGTGTACCATCAATTGGCATTCAAATGCGAAATATCCTGGGCAAAGATTTTTTGGTGCCTAGCCACTAAATTTATCCAGTAAAATCCGTGAACATCTGAGCTACTGATAGCCAATTCTGTATTGGTTTAACCCAACAGCTATGAACAATACGAGTATTCCCATCGAATCAAAGAACACTGTTAGAAAGGCATTTTAGTAGTCTTCTCAATTTATAAAATTGTTTAATATTCGACAAATTATTAACACTTGCAAAAATTACCAATCGGAAGCAACGCGAGATAATTATTTACTGCATATGAACTGTCGATTGGTTCCTGTTCACGTCCTCATCGTGAGTGGCGCTCATAAACTCAATGTCCTTGGGCTCATCAGGCTGAACTCCAACCTCTGTAGCGCGGTGGGTATCTAGCAGCTCCTTGTTCCACACGTTCATGTACACGGGATACACCATGGCCAGAATATAGCCCACGAGGGGAATGCACATGGCTGTTGACGCGTTGGTAGCATCCATGACGGCGCCGGTCGCAGGAGTGAAGACAGTGGCGCCAGAAATGGCGGCCACGAGGAAGGATCCTCCACGCTTTGTGTGGCGACCAAGGCCACGAAGACCTATTTAAAGTAATGTCAGCTTGTTTCAAGGCATTCTTAAAAGTTTTACGCGTATTTGACATACCAGTGGCAAAAATGCAAGCAAAACAAGCAGATTCGAAGCAAAAGACGACAATCAAGACACCAATACCAGCAATCCCCTTGGTTCCGATGGCCGCCGCCATAAAGACAGCGCACAAGGAAAGGTAGGTGGCCAGAATGAGGCGGGGCTTGAAGGCGGGCATCATCATGAGACCGGCAGCGATAAATCGGTTAGCAGTGTACAGACCCTGGGCTACGGAGAGCAGATCAGAAGCCTGGGCCTTGGTCTTTCCGTGTTCCATGCAGTAGTTGATGAAGTAGTTTGCAAGGGCGACCTGAGCGCCGACATAGCAGAATTGAGACCACACGGCAAGAAAGAGGTTGTACTGTTTGCGCAATGGGCCAGGGTCATAGTCACCAATCTCACCCTCGAGCAGAGCCATGTCAGCATCTGTGATTTCGGGCAGAGGAATGAAGAAGAAGACGACAATGAGACAGCCGACAAAGCCAGCAACGCCAAGGTAGACCCATTGGACATTAGCGAGGGAAGCGGCCGTATCAAGAGTTGAGGCGAAGAAAACACGAGACGCTAGCAGGGGAGCAACAAAAGAGCCGGTTCCCTGGACACCCTGAGCAATATTGAGTCGGACTTCGGAGTACTTGGGAGGACCGCAGATGGCAAGGAACGGGTTGGCAGCGGTTTCGAGGGTAGAACTGCGAAATCATGTCAGCTTTTTTTTGCGTAGGACTAGCAACAGCGCGTCAACTTACAGGCCTGACCCGACAATAAACATGGAACCGCAGAATCCGCCAAAGGACTTCTTCAAGCCAGAGGGCCAGAAGAGGAGGCAGCCGATGGCGAGAATGGACAGTCCAGTGATGAATGTGGTACGGAAACCATACTTGCGGAGAATCCATCCAGAGAGCGTGGGTGGGCAGACGAAGTAGGCACCAAAGTAGGCGGCAGCTAATCCAGAGGACTGGGAGCCGCTGAGGTTCAACAAGGACTGGAAGTGGGAGTTGAGAACATCGAGAAGGCCGTAGGCGAAACCCCAGAGGAAGAATAGAGTCGTGACTACAAAAGACAAAATGTTAATATTTTGTCGATGCAACTAGCACCAAGCTAAAAGTCCCTACCCGACAAGTTTGGCACAAACGACTGTCTCACAGTCAAGTGGACTGCTGTGGCGACATTGTTGTCAGCCTTGAGATTCTTGCGTCCCCACATGGTTGGCGTCTGGTGTTGTGTGAGGCTATGCAGGCAAGTCAAAGCCCAGAGATAGTCCCAAGAGTCTGAGTCTCAAGGAAAAAGATCTACAGAGCATAAAACTCTTTTTGCGGGGAAGCACATGGCTTTTAAGATATCCGAGAAAATAGCAGATTGAGTAGTCCTCTTCCCCACAAACACGCAGCAAGCCCTTCCGGGGTAAAGGATCCCATCCCACTAAGACAAGCCGATAGCACTGCCGTTGCCGGCTCGGAGCAGGCTACAGACGGCACGGCTCGGGCCCAGCTCGCCCGAATAGGGCGCCTTCTTAGACCAGCAGCACAAGAGGATGGCGAGAGCTTCACAGCATTCGGGCTAACTTTGTCGCCAACAGGCGCCAGATCCATGCTGTCTGGGGTTGCTAGCGCGCCCAGGCCCCTCCCCGCATCCTTCTGGGGCCCCGCAAACGCACCAGGCTTGAATTGTCGGGCTCGCTTTTGGTGGTGGTGGTGGCCGAATGTTGCTGACCAGCTGAAGCCAAGAGGCGCGACCGCGGCGGGCAGGTTTGCCTGATTGGGTATGTGGCTGGGGGAGCCTTCTCCAAAATCTCCAACCAACGCGCGGCTCATGCCATTCTAGAGGCGCAGGATTCGGGGTAGAAGGCCACGAGCTGCGAGAGGGCGTGAACCAATGCGGGATAGCTTGGACAAAGTCGTGGGCCATTATCGCGCGAAGTGGAGGTGGGCTGGTTTATCCCTCCCCATACCCGCGAGACATGAACAAGTCGTTGAGCCCATGGAGTCGATGCATTTCGACAGGCGTTTACGTCGCCGTCACCGAGTCAAAAGGGTACACAAACAGCATTGCGGCCAACCCTGTCTTGGGTTTTCTCTGGTTTCTATAAGCCCTGGTAGACAAGTGGCTTACAGTTGGACAGCAGCTCCATCAATGCTAGGATGGCGCAGCTAACGAGTTGACGCCGGACTACCAAAATCCGCGTCCGATATGGTGTCTTCCTCTTTGGGTTATTCATGTGTCTCGTTTCTCGGCCACAATATTTTATTTCAACTGGCATTCTAAGCCTAATCCATATAGTGGCGGTTATGCAAAGTGGTGATGCTAAGGTTCGAGTTGGTGTGTGGGCAAGTGGAGCTCGAAATTGGTGCAGAACAATATTGCAGCATGCAGGATATATACCTAAAGTGAGCCAGCTTTTTGGCGCTGTGTACAGAATTTAGAGTGACAAAAAAAAAAGAAAAAAAAAAATTGGTAGACAGAGAAATATATGACTACCTTGTTATAATATCTCACCACACTCGAGCGCGTTCGATTTTGCTTCTCCGCATCTGAAGTCCCCATTGCCTACCCTACGCCGACCATAATCACCCGCTGTATCATTTTGAGTGCCGTAAGCCTCTACCTAGGTACCTCCCCTCAATCATCTGAGCCACAAGTAGTATTGTCGAGGTAGAATGTCGCTTTATATGAATAAAATGATTATTAATAAATATGGTATTATATAAAATCATACTGAGCTTTTTTGAAATTTAATTAGTAGCTTTGCAGTTCGTGGTGCATGTTGTTTGTTACCCAGGTGTAGGCTTACAGCGCTCAAAAGAATACTACCAAAAAAACATGGCGCACTAGAGTGCTCTGTATTTCAGGTAAGGCGCATGATAGAATTCAAGCATAAATCACTGTATTATATGGAGCGCCTAATCCTGGATGGATTTCGTGATCAGAAGCACCCCCTCTATACATTAGCGCCTCTAAGAGCTCCTGCATCAACAAGTGGGGCGAGCTCCCTTCGCACAACAGCGACTGACAAGTCGCTCTCGTCTAGTGGTTAGGACATTTCGTTGTGGTCAAATGAGCATCCCGAGAAAACCTGTGTTCGATTCACAGGAGCGACAAACTCGCTCTCCCTTTCCTTTTGCTAATTTTTTCTATTTTTTTTTTTTTGCAATCAGTCGTGTTCCCTTTTTCTTTTTTTGCGACTTTTTTTTTATTGCACGCACATTCGCTACTTTCGCGCAGTCGATACATCTTGACCAGAACGAAGATGACCCACACCATGCACGTTTCTTGAGAGTGATGCTATGTTGTGGAATTACGAACTAGATGAGGGCTCCTCAATGCTCTACTACAAAATCACCCTATTTCTCTACCCACAGGCCCTTGAGAAACTCCTCCACCTGAGTAAACTTGTAGTCTGGCAGGGCCTGATTCCACTCATCAGAAACATTCCAAAGACCGCGACTCATGCCAATCAATATTCCCCTGGTAGCCAGTTTGGAGAAAGCTTCGATCTGATCATCTGGAATTGAGGGAAGCTCCACCCGAGTATAATTATCAGTCTTGAGCTCTCCCTTCTCAAGGTCTTCCAACTTGAGCCAGTCAATCTCGAATGGTTTTCCTGTCAATGAGTTAGTGCCTGATGCACACCTCTTGGAAGAATGAATGGGTACCTAAAATGGATTCTCCAATTTTTAGGAGTTGTCGGATCGTCACCGGACTTCCGCGGATGCCTCCGACGGTGGGCCACTCGCCTTGGTACTCCACAGCGCGTGCAACTACACTCGCAATGTCTGCAACGGTTGTGTAGACATTGTAGTCGTCCAGAGACCCTTCTACAACAATAGCGCGCCCATGCTCAAAGTTCATGAGGAAAGGCAACGTAGATATGTACTTGGACACTTTGTGCGGATGGCCAAGGTAATTAAGAAAGAAGCCAGGCTGAAATCGGGTGTACTCGATGACCTTGCAAGACCTAATTAGTATTTCCTTTTCATCAAATCACCAACCGCTTACTTTTTTCTCCTTGTTGAGACTCTCCAGGTATTGGCTGACCTCAACCTTGCCGCCGTACCATGGAACTACGTCAAGCGCGGTCTCCAGTTTGACTCCACTGTCGTTTTGTTAGCTTTCAATCCAAAATTGGGTTGCCATCTGACTCTTCTTGACGACTGGGTTCTGTTGCTTACGTTGCCCACTCTGATGGTGCATATCGCTTTACACCAGCCTCAATGCATGCATCAATAAGGCGCTTTTGCGTTTCGTTGTTGGGGTCAAGGTGCACAGCAAAAAAGCACAAGACAGTCTCGACGCCCTTCAACAACGTCACTAGTTCTGACTTGTCTTCGTAGGTTGTCTGAATCCATTTTACACCCGGAAGGGATGGAAACTGCTTAGGGTCCTGTTCTTTGAGTTAATACGAGTCTTGGTTCGAGCCATTATGCTGGCAGAAATCGCTACCTTTCGAACCAAAGCAAGAATCTCATGCTTCCCGGTAGCTACCAGGGCGTCCAGGATTTCCCTGGAAAGCTCTGTGAAGGTAATATTAGCTCATGTACAGGTTTATCAAAAGTTGGTTCCGTATCATTTCATACCACTGCTGGCTCCTGCGATGGCGATTTTTGTCATTTTGGCTGTTGGTTGCTGATGTTGAGATGAATGAATACTGAATATTGGGTGGAACTTGTCTACTGAGCTGAAGAATGAAATGTGATCTTGGCATCCATATCGCCTGCATTTATATACAGAATTGAGCTATCTGATGATGTAGTCACCGACTAACATGAGTAATTGTCTTCGCTTGCTTCCCACCGTGGCGTCGTTTAGTCTGGACTTCCGCTTCGGGAATACTACGGGGGTCCGTGTGTATGGGCCAACTTTAGGCCGGTTATGTGATCGGAGCAACTCACAATTTGCGCTAGCACGAGCCTACTCGGTGCCCCCGGAGAGCTGACAAATTTTGTCCCGTGTACTCTCACATAACATCACATAACAGCTAAACGATCCGCCTTTGATTGGACACCACTCTGCTACTAATCTGACTTGTAACCGGATCGATATCGAGATGGCAAGCGCAGATGATGAAATCAAGGTGAGAGAAGCCACCTGGAACGATGCACGCCCTGGGCTAACGTTATCGCAGCGTCGGCGGGAACGAGGGCGTCGATCCCAAGCAGCCTATCGCGAGCGCCAGGCCGAGGCCACGCGCTCTATGATCGATCAGAATGAACATTTTAATGAAGGAGTTAAAAAACTGCTGGATGCTACGCAGGGCGATGAGCGTCCAGAATTGCTAAACGCCATACGTGACTTGGCCAAAACTGCTGGCATAGACACGGCACATATGAGCCAGCTTGGCACGCCTCAGTCTGTCAGCGATGATGATTTCGCGATCAAAGATCCACAGTACCCATACGTCCAGGAAACAGAAGATGGATCTAGATTATCGAGCACCAAATCTGCCCCGCCCCAGCGCATCATCGGCAGTGTTTGGCTGGATCCACTCCACTACGTGCGCATCTCCCTCCCGCCCGATGATATCCTGCCATATTTAGGTCAAGGGTCAAAGAGTTTTGCGGGGCTGCTGTTCTGGTCAATCATGAGCCATTTCCAGAGTGGGTGCAAGCAGCCGCACGCGGAGCCAAGTGTCATCATCGAGAAAAGCCTAGCACATTCTGAGACCATGGCTGATATATCCGCGCCTTTTATCGTGTCCATGGTGGAAGCGAGGTTAGAGTACAGGAAAAATGGTTCAATAAGCGCAAGGAATGCAGCGGCGGGCGAGGCAGATTTGGGAACCGTATTGCACGGTCAAGTCAGCCAGGAGTATCAAGCCAAAGGTCGGGATCCAAACTTGTGGCTGACATGCAACTCCATTGAAGTGCACGTGAGGAGAATGTTTGGTGAGTATGCATTTGGACTACTTGAAGATGCTTTGGCGGGGCAGGGAAAATCTCCTCTGCAGGACTTGATGAACGGTATAATCTGTGAACTTTATGATTCTGGCGTTTGCTTTGGCGATGGGCCAAGATGGAATATTGATGTTGTAGAAAGGATTTTTCTTGAACGGATCGGCGAGGTGTTGGTCTCTGCTTTATAAATAAAATGCTAAATATTAATGATGCAAGAAGTTTAATATTACTAGGGGTTGATAGTTTGGTGCGAGTGCAATCGTATCGTTGGGTTGAAAAGTCTACTTGTTCCGCGGGTGACCGTGTTGAGCTTTTCCTGTGAGAATAGGAACTTCAAAAATTTGATCTCAATATTACCAGGTATATTTTAAGCTGTTCAAACGAAGATGGATTTGAATGTATTGGTGACGTAGCTACGTGTTTTTTCTTCTCATGGAGAGAAAGAGATACAATTTGCACAATAACCGCATATTAAAACTCCCTCCACTCCCCACCAGGGCCTACAAAACCATTGTTGACCCATGGCTGGGTATCCTTCGAAAATTGCCGAATCCTTTCCTCATCCAACTCAATGCCTAGACCCGGACCCTGCATCAGGTTTATGTATCCATCCTTGACATCCCAAACCTCGGGATTTTTCACGTAAGAAAGTAGATCCTCACTACCCTCATGGTAATGGATCCCAATGCTCATCTCTTGGATCGCAAAATTAGGTGTTGCGGCATCCACTTGTAGGTTTGCTGCCAAAGCAATAGGACCAAGTGGGCAATGGGGAGCAACAGCCACATCATAAGTTTCCGCGAAAGCTGCGATTCTGCGCAGCTCTGAAATTCCGCCAGCATGAGATATATCAGGTTGGATAATATCAACGCAGGCGGCTTCCATAAAGGGTTTGAAATCCCACCGGCTATAGAGGCGTTCTCCTAGCGCGATGGGCGAAGTTGTTTGCTGTGATAACTGCTTGATACCTTCGGGGTGCTCAGACAGTAGCGGCTCTTCAATAAATAGGGGGCGATGAGGTGCCAAGAGGGCCGCCAACTGCTTGGCCATGGGGCGATGGAGTCGTCCGTGAAAGTCGACTGCCGCGTCCATTCCCAACTCCTTGACGGCCTTGACCCTCTCCACGCAGCTATCTAGCGCACTGGGCGAGTCGAGCCACCCGACATCTCCGGTGGCATTCATCTTAACTGCAGTGAAGCCCTGAGCTTTGCGGGATAGCCTAAAGATGTGTCAGCCCGACTTTGAAACCTGCTGTACTGGAGAAGAGCGACTGTGGAAAACTCACGCTTGCTCTCTAACATTATCTGGCCTGTTGCCACCAATCCAAGCATACACTTTAAGCTTATCTCTAAGCTTTCCTCCAAGCAATTGGTAAATGGGGACACCAAGTTTCCGCGCTTATCATGCTGTTAGTACGCCGCCACAATCATGACAACGAGAACAACTTGCCTTTCATGTCCCAGAGGGCAATGTCAACGCCTGCCAAGGCACTCATCAATACACATCCACCCCGATAGAAGCCGATACGCCAGCATCTCTGCCAAATGTGTTCAATATCGCTGAAAAGGTTAGCGAGGAGCAAAACTTGGAGATAATAACTTACTCTGCCTCCATGCCGTTAAGTTGGCTGGACCAAGCGTCAAGGCATCCCTCAACAGCTTGGGTATGCCCCTCCAGAGAAGCTTCTCCCCAACCTACATTCCCGGCATCGTCCGTAATCTTAACAAAGAGCCAGCGAGGGGGAACACGGAAGTACTCAAGCTTTGCGATTTTGGCCATGATGTTGCAGGAGTGAACCGAGTTATTTGAATAGATTATGAATTTGTTTGTGGCATTTTCATTCATTCACTGTTCTTCTTATAGCGGAAGCGCTGGTTCGTGAGACAGAGGATTGCGGGGTACAAAGCGTTGGAGTTCTTGCCGCCGATCGGGCGCACACTTCCGCATAACTAGTCCCGAGGCGATGCACCTTGTCGGCTCGGATATCGGGAGCGATAGGTATTGGTTAGTATTTGCTTGAAGAAATAATTACACGTCATTTGGCAGAACTCGCAGTCTGAGGTAAACAAACAACTCGGGAAATGAGGGGTTGCCATCCTGCAGCATGGGCTGAGCCTAATGCAACCATCCATCCTAGATTCATGTGATAGCAACTGTCGCCCGGTATCGGAATTCGAAAGGGAAAATACACTTAGCATACATAGATAGAACGCCCTAGATCTGGACAAAGGTATCATTGAGCTGGTACCTCAGTAGCATCTCATAGACCAAGCACAGTGCCTCTAACAGTGTTCAGATCCAAGGAATTTGTTGTGCAAGGTTCTGCACGATGTGATCCACCATGATTTGAACCCCATTTGCTGCCAGCGATCCCCTTGAATTAGATACCGTGCATCGAGAGCATGGGGATTTTGATAAGGAACGCCTTTTCGGTATCAATCTAATGTTCAAGACGAGAATCGAATCTTCCAGCTACTTCCTTGTATTCTCGCTATTCGACTGAAATGAAGCAGGCACCTTCGACGGCCGTACAGCCTCGGGAAAGTTAAAAATGGGCATCTGCCATCTTCTATCGCGGGGGAAGACCGAAGTAGAAGATGAGCACTATTACATAACGAACTTGGTCAGTGGTGAAGCGATTTTGCGTAGCACCTTTTGCTTGGCCTCGGAAGAACTGAGACAAAACGTGGTGCTACCCCTAATATCCGCATATTGCACAAGTTGAAATATTGCAATGTAATAGCACAATACCAGTCCATAATGTTCGGGGTTTAATTTCATATATTATTTTCTGGATTTGAGGCCTTTCAAAAACCATGTATTCTAGTATGCTACACTACGAATAAACAAGAAATCGAAATCCTTCGCCTCTCCTTTTCCAATAGTCTATTGCAGCGAGTAGTTCCTAAGCTTAATTAGAGCTCATCTTCTGTCTCGTTAGACTTGGCTGTCAGATTCTCGCGCTTCTGCAACATCGATACTCTTTCGTCTCCTCAGCCGCACTTGTTCATTAACGCGCACTAATCCTACCAATGCATCCTTTTGGCCTTCGCTCTTCATAGCTTTACTCATCTCCGTATCCGTGGATGTGCTTGCTACTGCCAGCCAGTTATCTGCAGGCGAGCCCGAGATGCGCGCAACTGCCGCCCAAGCACTGCCGACGAAACTGTCCCTTGTATGCTTCAAGAACAAGGCTGTCGTCAACGCTAATAGTGCTAGATGCAAAAGAAGAATTGACATGACAGCTGTAAAAAACCTGAACGAAACGGGTCGAATGACAGTTCGGTCTGCTGCCAGTTCCACCGGATTTGTCACGTTGAACTGGAACAAGTAGTCATAGTACGCCATGCTGAAGAGATCTGTGAGCAGCCCTTGGATTGCCCTTGGCGCGCTATTTGTGGCCCGTATCGTATCTTGGAATATGTTGGTGTGCAAGCGCGACATGGGACTGGAGCAGCTATCGCACATCCCAACATCATTGCCGCCATCCTCTACGCCATTGTTAGAGCTAATACGTAAAATCAAAACGAGGCTAAACTTACTTTGGAAGTAAAAGTCCATAAAGGCAGAGGACCATATCTGCAGTGGATATGTGGGTGGTCTGCCATCGGTCGGAGGCATAGTGTTAGTTGAAGAACCATCAAAGAAATACTTCAAGAATGGATTAATCCAAGAGTCCTTTTTGGAAAGTTTGAAAATCCCCCGGCCGTAGAATGGCAAAGCATCCTCGGTTCCCTCGAGCTGTACTCGAAGAGCTCGTGTATTGTACCGAGACTCCGTACTGTCCCAGCTTGCTGCTGGTTCTGCGGTGCCATATGGTCTCTCTGCTGTAATGTTTGCGTCTTGAAACAAGGCATCGAATGAACAGAGGGTCATGCCGACAGATATCGCACTGAAGTTGGTTTGGAGTGTGGTCCATTCGCTTGCATCAGTGGTAGTTTTTTTGATGGTAAGGTTTGGCCTATTCAATACGGCATCCGACCAGTCATCCGGTGTACCCGTGGTATTGATGATGAGATGTAATGAGCCCGGCGTGGAGTTTGTGTAGGGTTTCACAGGTTCGGGTAACATATCCGAAATCAGCCCCGTAGCGAGGTCATCGACAGGGACATGGCAAACGTTGATACCCCACTCATTGGCCTCCGTAGAAAAGTAGATTCTGCAATTGAAGGGAATAGGCTCAAACTTCCCCCCCACTCCCGATGGGGTGTTCAGTCGTCGGACCTTCTCTTCGGTCGATACCGATCCTTCGATGGTAATTTCAGATATATTAATTTTGACATTTGAAAACTCTGGTCGCATACAGGCGACCCTCGTGTCCAGAATTGTTTCTGGGCCATCGTAATTAATGACACTCTCTCGAGTAGATTGCGAATCAATCGGCAGGAAAGCACGCATCGACAATCCCGTATCCGACACACCATCACTTGAATCCGCAGGCTCGCCATACTCAGCAAAGGCCGGAGACGTAAACGTGCGGACTTGTAAGTAACCGGTTGCTTGCGATGATAGTCCAGTCATAAAATCAAGACCGTATGATAGATTTAGGTTTCGGTGATCAACGATAGTACCGTTGCCGACGTCGGATAGTAGAGCAGTTGATGTGAGCTGCAGAAGAGTTGTCGTGCAGACCATCAGTATGACTAGGATCCAGAATGGTACACGCCAACGACTTGAGGCCCAAGGAAGACGAGTAACAAGCTCAAGTGGCCCCGAGTTGGAATAGACGGCCAAAGAGACAGCCGCAGCATGAGAAAGAGGAGTTTCCATCGCCTGGAGGAGTGCCGCAGCGACCATCGATGTCATGGCGGCAGCCTGAATGGCCACTACCCATCGTATCACGAGGGAAATTACAGTGACTACCCGTGTCAACCAGCCCTTGGTAATTATGTTGCGCCAGTTCCTATTCGTTTCATTGCTGAACCATAAAAAGAAGAGAAAGGCAGCACACATGGCGATCAGCAGTGTGCCACCTGCCATTGCGAAGATGGTAAACGCATCGAATCTTCGTGCCCAGTGGTGCCGAGTTCTCGGCTCTAATGCCGTTTTTGGCGTCGGTTTGGTTTCTTTATGGTCGTTAGAGCTACCGTCATCTTCGGGTTGCTTCATTGGTGGCTCCATGATGAATGAGATCCCACAACAAGCAGGATTAGTTGTGTCGATCCAACGCGTTATTCGCAAAAGCGAATGAAATTTATGCAGCTGCTGAACAAGTGGGAAAATACAAAACAAAAAGAAAGACCAGATTGTCGAGGTTTTGGTCCTGTAGATGCTGACAACAGGGGTGGCGCAGCATGTTGCTAGTTTCGGTGCTTGCTAGTTTCGGTACTTGCTGCTTTCGGCCCCTGCAGGTGAGATCGGCTACGAGCCGAATCGCGTTGTGACTTTTTGCCAAGCAGATTCAGCTGTGCTTTTGGTTTATTGGCCAGCCATGGGCCCATCGACTTCCAAGGGTGCATTACTGCGCCGACAACCACAGACACGAAGGATCCATTAGTGGGTCACATTTTTTCTCAGCCACCGACATGCTGTGAAATATCACGTTACAGATCAGCCTTGTTGGGAAATGGGCAGGGTATTTTTTATGTTTAAGTATTCAAAATGCAAGCTATCGAAGATGTGTTGCCTCAATTTTAGGCTTGTTGTGTTCTCTGCGAAGCATTTGATACTAACAAGAACATCAAGTCAGGCATTATCTTTTTCTCAGATGAGCTGAAGCACAACGGATATTTCTACCCCTGTGCTCCTTGTCCTACTTCTTTCTTCTGCCATGAACTGTATGTAAGCCAATAGGATATTTTTCATTTTCCAGTCTTTATAAACGCAATAGCTCATTAGCTATCTGTAATTGTATCAAGTATCTAGAATGGTCAGAGAAGAAATATCTGTCAATCATTCGGTTTGTCAACTACGCCCAAATTAACCAAGCAATTCTCCTCTGCCGTCATTTAGCAGGACCAATTGTGCTGTTCATTGTTCACATACTGAATTATGTTCATCATTAGGAATCGCTAAGGCCGTCAGTGCCAGTTGTAATTTCCATATACTCCATATCTTAAACACAGTAAGAACCTAGCACGGCTTTGTTGAATGATATTCAAGTTTAAAATTCTTATATACTACTTGTCCGGGGTATGATGCACTATTATGCTAAACTAGAACATGTAGTTACTTAAGGGATAGCCTCCTCTCCTCGCTTCTCCCTCAGAACCTCGAGGAACATGCGGTTCTTGGTCGCCAGGTCCTCAGAACCACCGTAGTCCTTGAAGACTGCGTCCATGTCCTCCAGGGACTTGCCGTTGGTCTCAGGTACAATGTAGAAGGTCCAGACAGCCGAAAGCAGACAGAAGACGGCGAAGAAGACGTAGGCGCCGAAACCAGTGTTTTGGACGAGAGGGGGGGTGATCAATCCCTGTATACTGTTAGTTGGGTTCGTCATCAGGAGAGTGATGTGTGGCACTTACGATAATGAAGTTGTTAATCCAGTCTAAGGAAAAAGTGTGTTAGCCGGTGTGCTCTTTGAGGAAATACAGCGGGGTTCAGGAACTTACTGGAGCAAGTGGAAATGGCAACACCCTTGGCACGGAGAGAGCTGGAGAAAATCTCGGAAGGCATGGCCCAGGGAACAGGTCCCCAACTGGCACCGAAGGCAAGCATGTAGAGAAGCAGGAAGGTAACGCTAGTCCAGCCGGCATCGGTGTGAGCGGGCCAGTTGTTGGAGAACTTGCCGACGAGAACGGCAATGATGAGGTGGGCGAGGAACATGGCAATGCTTCCGGAGATAAGAATCTTGCGACGTCCGAAGCGATCGAGGGTCCAGAGACTGGAAGCGACACCGACGAGCTGGGTAACGTTGAGAACACCAGACATGATCAACTGCATGTTGTGGTCCAGACCCATGGTTCTGATTGGGCGAAATCGTTAGTTTGCTGTGTACCCCAAATTCTCAGGCAGATGAACTTACTCGAAGAGTGTGGGGGAGTAGTAGATGAGAGCGTTGATGCCAGTGAACTGCCAATTATTAGCCAAGCCCTTCCAAACTAATCGCATCTATAATCTTACCTGCTGGAAGAACATCAGACCAGCACCGACGTGGGTTCGTCGCCAGCAGCCAGGTCGGAGACAGTCGACCCAGGTGGCAAACTCAAGCTTGACCTTGGTCCAGCCTCCGCTGTTGACAAGGTTGGGGTGTCTCTGGTTGACAATGTTCTGCTGGAATCGAGCTTCGGCAATGATGTCGACCCATTCGCGCTGGACACGGTCGTCGGAGGCAGGGAGCTGTCGGAGCTTGGCAAGGTTGGCGAGGGCCTCATCCTCACGGCCGTTGGCGGCCAACCATCGGGGCGAGAAGGGCAGGAGGATGGCACCAAAGCCCAAGAGCAGACCGGGGATGATCTGGATAAGGAATGGAAGCTGCCACGACCAGTGGGAGCCGATGTACTGGGTTCCGTAGGTGATCCAGAAAGAAACGACGATACCGATGACGATGCTAAGCTCCTCAAACACGAGCAGGGTACCACGAATCTCGGGGGGCGAAATCTCGGAAATGTACAGAGGGACAACCATGCTCAGCCTAATGTCTTGTTAGTTTCTTATGTTACCTGGGGGTCGATATGAGTGCGACTTACATGCCGATACCGATACCACCAATCAAACGGGCAATGACCAGCATAGTATAGTTGACAGAGGCAGTCTGAAGGGCAGATCCGATGGTAAAGACGACCACGGCCATCATGATGGAGTATTTTCGGGAGTACATGTCGGCGATCCAACCCTGGTTCATGGCACCTAAGTTGGTTGTCAGTGACCAGCTCAAAAACAAGTCTTGTGTGAGGGCGCGTACCAACAAAGGCACCGAGGGTAATCATGGCTGTCATGAGACCCTTGTAGAAACCGGCGCCAGAAGCACCATCCGCCACCTCAGGGAAACGGTTCAGGAATTCTTCCATGACGAGGGTCACGGAAATGACACCTTGGCTGTGGAATGTTTTAGCATCATGACTCGTTTCGTTCGTTGTTCGGTTCGGCTCGTCTTACTCGTATCCAAACAGCAGACCACCAATGGCGCTGAAAGACGCGCAAAGGGCGACATAGCGAGAGCTGAAGATGCCACGGAAGCCTAAAGTGTCAATTTTTTTGGGTTGCAAAGTCTCAATGGGGGCCATCTACGTACCAGATGGGCCGTAGGGCTCGACAGTCCACTCGGGGGCAAAGTCGCCCTCGTCGTGCTCGGTCTCGAGCTTTGTCTTTTGGGGATCCATGGTGTTTCAAGTGCTTCTTCGATGGATCGATGGAAGAAAAGAGCCGGCAGACGTTGAGTGGATCTTCGTTGTTATCCGAAGAAGTTGTCTGGAACCGAGTGCTCGGGATGCAGGACACAGATGCAACGCAGACGCAAGCCGGGACTTATATACTTGGTGTCGCCTGTGCACCAAAGGCCAGAGCCAAAAAACCAAGGCACTACGACCAAGCAAAGCCATGCCCGCGCAAAGGCAAAATAACCAATCGGGAAAGAGCCAATTCCTCGAGGCCTAGCTCCAACCGTTCATCATGGGGCCCCGCGGGGGGGCCATTCAACCTGTCATAAAACCCCATGGTGCCCCGAGTCAGCCCACAAGCATTCCCCAACGCTAGCCAGGGCCATGTTTGGGGAAAGTCCAGGGAGGCTAGCACACTCCAGCTTCGGGCTGTGTGGGGATTTGGGACAAGGCGCCTGCGCGGTTTTAACCCCCCTTGTCCCCGAGCCAGACCACGAGCTAGCCAATGGCGCCGTCGGTTGCTGCATCTGCGCTGCGGGGAATATTACTCCTGACCCCAAGTTTCGCCCGTTCTGGCTGCTGCTCAGTGGATAAATCGGCTCACCGTGGCAGTTCCCCCGTCCATGCAGACCTTCTTATCACGTCCTGCAACTGCAATGGAGTTGAAATGGCTCCAGAAAAGAGCACTGTCGCCCAAGCCGCCTGTTTGGTAAGGACGAGGACTTCTCGCCGATTTAATCCTTCGGAGACCACCCCGAGGGCGACTGGGGGCCTAGAACCCCCCCAAAGAAACCTTGCTTCGTTGATTGATTGGGTCGATTGGGTCGCTAACCGTTGGAGCAGAACTGTCGAAAGAGGCATTCCAAGTGCACATGGGCTAAGCAACCCGTTGAGCCGGGTCGACCTCACGAGACGGACGCGTCATGCGACAAATGCATAGCTCTTGCTGAGACGTGCATTCCTTGTGAGAACACGCGATTCAAACACCACTCGAGCGAGTACGGTTACTATCTATCTATCCCCGAGCCCTATTGTCAGCCACCACGTCTAACGCTCGACTATAGTTTAAACCCTTCGGATTCGCAACGCTGGGTCAAGTATCCGAGTCGGGGTCAGTCTCCATCTGCTCTTCGTCACAGAACCAACCCCAAAAAAAATTGAAGCGGAGAAACTGACATGTGTTCCAAATGAGCAGTGCGCTTCATTGACGAAACTGGAGACCTTGCGTCATTCTACAATGTCGATGATAAAAACGCAGTCACATTGCGTTTCGCACCAGAGTCATTTGCAGGGGTCTCGCCCATCAGCGATCCACAGTCAGAGCCCAAGCAGGGAGCAAACGGGCGTCAGACTGCCGCAAGTCACGTCAGGAGAGATATTCAACAACCCTCATTCTCCCCACTAATCGAAGGGACAGCGTTATCTCAACTTCCTCCTGGGTCGAGCCTGGGACTCCACAAAGATGCTGAATCATACGACCATGTGTGCTTCCCGCTGCAGGACATCCAGGAAGCCAGGTTGATGAAGTATTACCTCGAATACATGTGCACATGGGTATGTCAATGACAACGGACGGAGCCGCGTTGGTGCCCGAGGTTTGGGAAATTGGAGTTTGTTGACAAAAAAGCAATAGTTTGACTTGTGTGATTCGGCGCGGCACTTTGCCCTCGAGGTTCCCAAGAGAGCGGTGCAGTGTCCCACGCTCCTCAACGCCATATTCGCCCTCTCGAGCCGGCACCTGAGCATGCGCGAGCAGTTTGACGAGTATGCCTCGACACGATACCACCAAAACTGCCTACGTCAACTATCGAGCATCTCGAGCGACTCGTCGGCTCTCAAAAATGACGATCTCCTCGCGGCCACTATTTTGCTTCGCACCCTGGAAGAGTTAGACGGTGAGCCGAGCCGCGCGCCGGGCTGGTCCCCACTGCAGACCGCTGCTATCCGGGCCCACAAACTGACTGACGATTGTGTGTGATGGTAGTGCCCCTGCTCGGAACCGATCACGAGGGACACCTGCTCGGCATTCAGGTGTTTATGAATGCGCAGGAATCAGCCGTGGTGGCGACGGAGCTGAGAAAGGCAGCGTTCTGGATCGGCCTGCGCCAGGAGGTGACCATGGCCTTTGCAAGCCAGAGGTCCATCAAGATCTCGCTGAGCCACCGGTTCATCGACCAGTCCTTCACAGAGGGAACCGACGACGTGTGGGCGAACCGCATCATTGTGCACTGCGCAAACGTCATCGAGTTCTGCTTTGGAGACGGAGACCAGACGTCGAGCGAGTACCAAGCATTAAGAGAGTATGACGAGGGTTGGCTGCGCGCCCGACCCGCATCTTTCCTGCCCCTGGCGTACGGACCGGCAAATCCCAGCACAGGAAGACATTTTCCCCAAATCATATACATGAATCATGCAGTCGGTTAGTACCCTCACTCCTCTCGTTGCCTTCCCCCAACACCAGCTTCCGATGTGGGGTTCTTTTTTTTGTTCTGGCAGCTAACCGGGACGCGCACAATCCGCACAGTTATTGGAGTCGCTCACGGGATCCTAGCGCGGGCCCTGCTCCAGTGCTACGACCCGACGCTTCCCAAGCTGGGCCCCGGGCGCGTGGCCGCCCAGCAGAGGCGCGAGGAGACGGTGCAGGGGGAAATCCGCCAGCTGTGCGGCATCGCCCTGTCCAACCGGGGCACCATCCCCGCAATGTTTACAGCGTCGCTCGGCATCGCGTCGTGTGGGGACAGGTTCAGCCGCGACGACGAGAGGGCCGCGCTGCTCGACGTGCTCATCAAGACGGAGACGGACCACTTCTGGCCGACGGCGGGCGCCCAGATCACGCTCAGGAGGGCATGGGGATGGGAATAGAGTAGTAAGAAATAGAAAAGGAAAATAGCCGAGCTGCTTGGGTAATTGTTCATACGGGAAACCAATTGCATTGTACAGTACACTACACACACTACGTGCCTAAGGGAAATTTTTTGCGACGCATCCTTACTCCAATTGATGAATCATGTCACCACTCCCCACCTTCCGCCATGGTTCCGCATGCTATACCGTTGCAGCAGAGCGGAGTGACCAACGCTTACGCTCCTCTCAAGCAATTGGAGACTAGCGGAAACAGACCGAAAGAGGGCCCGAGTCGGGGAGTCCGTCCTAAACCTGTTGCGCGGGCAATACGCTCCGCTCGGGGAAAGGCACCCCGCCGGAGGGAATTTCCCCCGCACAGGACCATCTAACCTCCAAATCCAAATCAGGACAAGCGTCCCGGGGGAGATCGCCTCAAAGTGGAGCGTCTAAACACCAATATCGACGAACCGGTGAATGCAGCCTCCGTGAGATCTCATCTGGATATGCATGGCGCCGACAAGCGATGATCCAAAAAATCTGTCCTGTCATGGGGTCTGCATGCGTGCGCCTCCACAGGTTTTCGCAGAGCCCCCTTTTTCCCCAGATGTTTAACAGATAGAGATCCGAAAGGAAAAAAAAAAAAAAAGGTTATAAGACGGGATCCCGTTCATGAATATCCCCAGATTCTACATCCTCTATTGCCCCAACCACACATACCCCCCCTGTTCGATTTTTCATCTCTTTTAGCCTGCAGAAAATGGCCCCCAGAAAACTAAAGATTGGCGTTGCAGGCCTCGGCCGCATGGGCAAGCGTCACGCCCTCAACCTCTTTGAGTCAGTCCCCCGCGCTCAGTTGGTCGCCGTGACTTCCCCAGACGCTGCCGAGAGGAAATGGGCCGAGGAAACCTTGTCAGGGGTGGCCGTGTACGAAAACTATGATGACATGCTCCGACACGAGGGCCTCGAGGCCGTGTGCGTCGCCTCGGCTACTGCGGTCCATGCTGCCCAGACTATTGCTGCCATTGACGCCGGCAAGCATGTCCTGTGCGAGAAGCCCTTGGCAACAACTGCTGAGGTGGTACGTTTTTCATGATACACACAAGTCGCGTTGTTCTTTGGTTATGCTAACAAGATACTCCTAGTCCCAAACTGTTGTCGATGCTGCCGCCAAGAGACCTGACCTCAAGGTCATGTGTGGCTTCTCTCGACGCTTCGACGAGAGCTACAGAGATGCCCACGCCAAGATGAGCGCCGGTCTCATCGGTCGCCCCTCAGTGCTTAGAAGCCAGACTTGCGATGTCTTGGACCCTACCGGTTTCTTCGTTGCCTATGCCGAGTTCAGCGGCGGCATCTTTGTTGACTGCTCCATTCACGACATCGATCTGGCTTTGTGGTTCTTTGGCGAGGACGGCGAGAGCAAGATCAAGTCCGTCTCTGCTGTTGGTATTACTGCTGTCGAACCTGATCTGCAGAAGCACAACGACCGCGACAACGCCGTGGGTCTCATCGAGTTCTCCGACGGCCGCATCGTCCACCTGTACGCCTCCCGCATGATGGCCGCCGGCCAGGAGGACGTGACCGAGATCATCGGCACAAAGGGCAAGCTGAGCGTCAACCTGATCCCCACGTCCAACCACGTCCGCATCTACCAGCCGGGAGGCATCCGCCACGAGCTGCCCCAGAACTACTGGGAGCGCTTCAAGAACGCCTTCAAGCAGGAGGCCGTCGAGTTTACCGACTGCTGCCTGGACAACACGCCCGTCCCCGTCAAGCTCGCCACCGCCGTGGCTGCCGTCAAGATTGGCGCCGCGCTGCAAAAGTCCATGATTACGGGACAGAAGATTTGGTTCAACGGCCACGGCGAGGAGACTGACAAGGCGAGACTGTAATTGGGTGCAACTACATTTTTTAACTAAAACGCATGGGAACAATATTTTGAGGTGCGCAAACTTTACCCCTGGATAAAATGAATAGAAGGGTTAGATATAAAGTCGAACAATTATGACGATCGACTATGATAGATTGAATCAATCAATAATGATTACGAACAATGATGCGGTCCTGTTGCGATGTTAAATATAACCAGACGGCAATATTGACTTTTATCCTATTTTCTCTTCACAAATTACAGCTGATTTTGAGAGTATAATTTGCTAAACTATTGAGATCGGGAACAACGGATAAATATGATACACGCTCGACTAGTAAGCACACAAGGCTACAGGGTAGCTGCACACCTCCCAGTTACGACACAGTCGAAATCAGCGGCAATCTACTTGGCAAGGTGTATAGCTTGTATGTTGTTTCGGGTGTTGGAATTTTGATCATCTATCGGTAGATATTACTCTTGCGGAAATCCTCGTTCAGAGAGGACGGCTCT
This sequence comes from Calonectria hawksworthii, assembly GCA_020975415.1. NCBI lineage: Eukaryota > Fungi > Ascomycota > Sordariomycetes > Hypocreales > Nectriaceae > Calonectria > Calonectria hawksworthii. The sequence goes on from JAHXZK010000023.1 coordinate 134,689, forward strand.
GCAAATTGTCGACAATTTGACTGTTCATCTCCAAAGTTAGAATCCAGTGCTGGTACTGTAACGATACACCCCACGAAATCTTGTGACAAAGTTCACTTTGGAATAACATGCACGAATGTAATCCGAGTGCAGATCAGTTTGTGGGTTACTTCCGATTATCAAGCATTACTATAAAAAACACAAGGACCTCGGAGCCGAGCACCCCAAGCTATACAAGGTGTGGTGTAGAGAGACTTAGCTCATCACCATCAACTCTAGAGGTTTCACGCACAGGTACGAACCATCTTTTTTGCTTTTGTTAATCATGTAAATGGAGGAGCTGGCATCAGGAACAACCCAAATCCAATCGAATCACTAATGTTCTGGCAATTGGCCCGAACCCGTCACGCTAACCTCCAAGATCCTTGTGGTCTGCTCTTTAAATGTGCGGAGGGAGCAATGGGGTACTACGCTAATTTTTGCCCAATGGGATATCACAGCCTTTACGAATCACTACTCGAGGTATGTGTTTTCGCAACGTCGATACTTTACTGCTCCGTCCGCATATTCAGAGAAGTATAGCAGCAATTCTTGCAAACTAGTTGAAGACACTTGCTAGACTTGGTGCGGTTAAATGGGATACTTATTGGCATCGACTGACGATTGGAATATTACACAGGTCGAAAAATATATAACCGCGACAGAAACACATACTGCGACATGGGATCCACCATGAAACGGAAGAAACGAAACCTCCTGCCAAGACATCTTTCATCCAATCTTTGACCTTTACCGACAGGTTAAATAGGCTCTGCGATTCAGCTCGCATCAATGATTGCACCCAATCTCAAAGAGGACTGGACCCATGTGAAACGTCATGCCCGTCCCAAAACCGCCACCCACGTCGCAAATCAAGACCAGCAGCCGAACTGGAACATTTGCCTCCCCACCGCCAATCTACGCCACCAAGATGCGCAGCGTTGCACCCGCGTACCCGACTTGGCGATCACATCAACCCCACAGATGGAAATCAGGCGTTGTCCTGCCATTCGGCAATGAGCGAGCTGATTGCTGATCTACCGGTGGGCACTTATCATCGCTCGGGGGACCCTAACAGGAAGGTGGCAAAGCTGATTGGCGCCCTCACTTTGCAGTGGACGAGGGGTGGTCAATCAGAAGCCAAAAAAGCAACACAGCCAAATTATGCCTTCAATCAGACTTCTTCTTTCCCTGCAGCGCTGCCCTGTCCAAGACATGGCTCGGTCGGGGCTTTTGGCATAATGGATTAGGTGCCTCCTACAAAGGATCCCCTTCGGTCAGATAACAAAGAAAGAGGTGGCGGGACGCACGGCACACCGCCGCTCGGATCCATCTCGGGGCGGATCCCCTGGCGCTGCCAATCACCACGGCGCATGCGACACCCGTGGGCAGCGTTGTGGTCGCGGGTTGGGGTTGTGTCCGTCAGGGCAAAACAAGCTGTCGTCCAGGCACAACCCGGATAGAGAATCCTACAGGCTCGTTTTCTGAATGCGCGCGAAAGCGTGTTTCTTTGGACGCTTCAAAAGGTCCCGGCGCCTGTGTCGATCGCCGCCCGCCATCGCCCTCTTCCTCAGCGCCATTGGCTGCGGGGTCCCTTGGACAAGCATCCTGCTAATACCGCCGCACGTGGGGTTCGGCCGGGTATCGCACCTCACTTGGCCTGCGTTTCCATCCCAAACGCCTGATCCTCTCGTTAAGCTGCGCGACCCAATCATCTGCAGGAACCTTTTGTAATTGACCCCTGCTGCGAGCAAGGCCTCCCCCGACGTCCCGAGGCATTGAATGAGTATAACTTCATCGCTTCCGCCCGCGAAACAAGGTTTGATCAGTACGACTCTCTGCGATTGCACCACTCAGCACCCTCAACAAGGAAAAAAAGAGCTGACTTCCAATATGGCTTCTCTCCGCGCAATGATTCCTCTCGCAGGAGTCGCTATGGCTTCTGCCTTTGACTCGTGCCCCAGCGACCTGCCTCTGTCTTGCCAAAACACCACCAGCGTGTCAGACACCTGCTGCTTCATCCCCGCTGGCCAGATTCTCCAGACCCAGTTCTGGGACACCGACCCTGTCGCCGGCCCTACTGGTGAGTCTATCTCATGATATATTTTCGCCGCGCTCAATCGGATTAATTGTGCCCGCAGATTCCTGGACCATCCACGGTCTCTGGCCCGACTACTGTGACGGCACCTACCCTGAGTTCTGCGACACCAGCCGCGAGTACCCCAGCATCAAGGACATTGTCAGCGAGTTTTCCGGAAACTCGACCCTGTCGTACATGAACACCTACTGGCTCAGCGACGACGGTGACAACGAGTCGTTCTGGGAGCACGAGTGGAACAAGCACGGCACCTGCATCAGCACCCTGGAGACCAGCTGCTACAGCAACTACCAGACGGGCGAGGAAGCCGCCGATTACATTGAGAAGACCATTGAGATCTTCAAGACGCTGCCCACCTACCAGTGGCTCGAGGAGGCCGGCATCACTCCCTCCGACTCGGACACCTACACCTCGAGCGAGATCCTGGCCGCTCTCAAGGCCCAGCACGGCGCTGAGGTGACCATTGGCTGCAGCAGCGGCTCCTTGAACGAGGTCTGGTACCACTTCAACGTCAAGGGCTCTCTGCAGGCGGGCGAGTTTGTCGCTGTGGACCCTGATGGCAGCAAGAGCACTTGCCCCACCTCCGGCATCAAGTATGCCCCCAAGAACTAGAATCGGGATGGAAGGTGATCTTTGAGACATGCCTTATACAGCGCATAGCCTTTGTATATGACCAAATGTATTTATGAATTACAATAGAACATGATTTCATGCCAGCTATGGGTTTGCCAACTCGCGGGGTCGAATTTGAGTGTATGCATGCTTACGCAAACAAGGATGAGCCAACCATGTGCAACGTAAAATGACCCAAACAAGACATGCAGATGCAAGGCGCAAGATGCAATGAATATGTCAATGATATGTTTTTTTACGAAGAAGAAAAAAGCATCAAAATTCTAGCTCATTTTAAACACCTCCTCAATATTCCGGTCTAGTCGCATCACGTCATTCAAAGCAACAATTGAAACATTGCTCAAAAAAAAGTTGAATGTGAAGTTTACGTATCTTTTCTACGAGAAAAATAATGGCGAAAAATCAAAAAGAAAGATTTAACGACGTGGGCCTGATTTGAACAGACGCCTCCGAAGAGATATGATTTCTAGTCATACGCATTAGACCACTCTGCCACCACGCCTATGCTTTGATGTATTTGAGCTGCGATAATTTTACTTTTACAGCAATGACGCGACTTGCCATTTCAAAATTTCATCGCAGCTGAAAAATTCGGTTTCAATGCATCAATTACAAAGAATATGGTGGGAATGGTTCATCTTTAGCAGGAAAATGTGCATTTCCAATTTGTTTTGGTGTCGCAGCTAACAGCCAACGTAGTCGTTCGCAAGCGAGTATTCAATTACCCTAAGCCCTGTAAGTGTTCGAATATACTACCAGACTTGACCATGCATGTATAAACTATACTGCCAGGTATTTTTTTTCTCTTTGGAGTTGCTACGTAATACGCGGAGGATCCATTAAAAGCAAAAGCAAAAAATGTGGTCATTGTTTTACGTTCACAGTGTCTTCCATTGTGGACCTCGACTTAACCATAGATTTTGAGCCCTTGTTGAATAACTTACTCAATGAAATTTATGATTTATGACAGAGGTCGAAATAGGCTCAATAGATTTATTATCTATACAGAAATTCTAACAGTGCCAATAGGCATCCCATTGCTTGCTGCATCACAGGTGTCACGACACATGCACAGCCAACTCTAGGGTAAGCGCGGCTACATGCCACCCCAACTACAGCGCGGCTCTTGACTCATTCAGGCTGCTCATCAAATCTACCGTGCATTCCGCCCTGATAAGCTTAACTTGAGCTGCTCGTCAGCCTTGAGAAATAATTGGGGAATGCCGTGCTTTTGCATAAAGTCAGATGATTTGTCTGTTACCGGCGATGAGGTTTCGCTCCCCTAAATATGGGCCTTGGTCGTGGGTTTTGCAGGGGTGGGAGGATTTTCGGCCTCTTGCTCATGGGGGGCCAGACATGAAGAAAAAAGATCACCCGCAGGGAGAATTAGGCAGGAATTCAGAGATTCCGAAGGACCCTTGGACGCGTAGGCGCGAAAAGAGAGTGGGTAAGGAGCATTGACTCGGCGAACAGTTGTCAGCGGAGAGGGCGTGGTTGCATGACGGCGCTAATAAGGGACCACAATTGAAACCATCGTGAGGTGCAATGCACATTATCGTAAAGGAAGAAAATGGAAATTGCCGGCTGGCAAGAAAACCTCTCATCTCGGATTCGGTCACAATGTTTGCCCTGTAGAAGGGCAATGGAATTCACATCATCAATAACCTAGCAGCTGTTATCAAACTTTGGCATGCCGAAAAAGAAGTCATCTCCATTCCTTGCCTGGCAGACGTGGACGATGGCCAGGGCGTATCAAGAACATCGCGGGATGCAACCCAAGGCAGGCTCTCTACGCGCTAGATGCCGGTGTTTACCGGTTGGGAGTACGGGATGGAGTGTATGCAGCCATTGCCCCTCCCCCAGAAGTTGATGATCTTAATGTCCAGAAGCGAGCAAGGTGCCTTGTTTGATCGTAGTAGTTTGATATTAGCGTTTCTCCCACAACTTTCTACCCCGACATCAATCGTAAGGTTTCCTAGGATGCAACACGCCTTCGATGGCCCGAATGCGCCCTGGAAGCATACTGGGCGCGCTGGCTCGTGCAGCCATGGGTGGTGGTTGTGTTTCTAGCTCCGTATTCTGCTGCCAACCCATGGCGCCATTTGGAACGACCCGCGCCGAGTGGGGATGGGCCAAGAAATGATCTGACGTTAGCTCGCAGGTTCCCGATGACAACGAGAACACCGTTCGGACGCCATTTCGGACGACATTCGTGCTTGTCGGATGAAGAGTAGAGACGTAGGACAATTCATGCGGGCGACAACCGAGGTCCTTCACCCCGTCTGGAGCAGCGGTGGATATGCTGGAGATTGGGGTTATCGATCGGGCGGAGGGAAGCTGGGGAATGGCTTCTTCGCGACCTTCATTGGCCCTTTGGACAAGATTATTACCTAATGCGTACGCAGTTGCAATTACTCAACAGCGCGGAGCACACATACGAGACCCTGATGGAGGTGATATGGAGTAAGAACCAGGAGGGGGACCTGGAGTGCGCTAGCGGGCGGGTTATGGCCGTTTAGTTCCGGCGCAACCGCAGGGGATGATTATCAAGACACGAGCTAACGCCAATTGCGGTCAAGTGAGGCTAAAGAGGCCATCCACCGGCAGATGAAGTTCCGAATCGTCGGATCGGTATTGTTTGCTTCCCGTGCCAGACCTGTTCCTGTTGCGTTCCTGCACGACTACCTTAAAAACGGGCGGCTCTATCAGCGCCCGAAACCTAGCAACCCACGTAACGGCCATTATGTACTTGGCAGATAACGGTGGATCGATCGCCCAGAAGAACGGCCACCAGGGATCGACCCCAGCCTTGGCGACCCTTGGCAGGGCAAGGCAAGCAGCATCTGAACGGATGGGGGGCCGCTTGGACTCTCTCTTGCTTGTGCATCCGCGATACTGGTCAGCCGTGCGCACATTCTCCAGCTTTTTTTCTCCAGGGCCGTTATATAATGGAAATTGCCACCTGCCCAATCGCACGACGGGCGCTCTCCACGGACAAGCTCGCGGCGGCTCCGGGGCGTCCCCGCCGAAAAGCTTCAGCGAGTCGTCTCTCACTGGAGCTGGCCGGCTAAGTCGGCTTGCCTAGCTTACGGACGGGCCACCTGCAACCCCGTCACGATGCCCACGACGGCGAAACAGCCAGGCACAAGTTTACGTGTCGAAGACGAGTAAATTAAGCGTTTGCGCGCTCCGCTTTGCCTCTGGGCCTCCTCCATTCCCATGAGCTTTAACCCGCGGGGAACCCCAGCGGAGGTGGCGACGGACCGCGGAAGCCAAGGCTGATAACATGCCGCATTGCCTGGGGCGGCGAAAACATGTCATGATGATAGGAGCTGCTCTCGGTGGATTACTCTTTTTTTTTGTGAGGTATTTTGTCGGCCGCCGAGTGGCCTCATGATGCTGCCATTGGGAGCTGTGGATGCTTATTGATGCTCCCCTTTTCCGCGCGTTCCACTGTTTGCCTGGTGTTTTGAGAGAGCGAGCGTAAGCCCTGTGTTGTCGTTGCCACTGCTGCAACGTCGTCGTTCATTTTTGCATGTTCATCGCCAAGACGGCTTCCCGCTTCGCTTGACGTCGATGCCAAGACGCGAAAAAAGAGATCCCGTAGTAAACCTAGCAAAGAGCCGCATTCTCTCATACCCAAACCAGCCAAGAAACAAAATTCCCCGGTAGGCGTGCCGCGCCGACCGCCCTGCCAATACCACCCTTCCAGGGCGCGCAAACTACACGGGAAGGGCGTGCGTGGCGCCAGTCTTAGCTGGTCCTAGCAAATTAGCCATTAATGCCAGATGAGCTTCCGCAGCAGCCTTCTGGAAGCCCATGAAAAAAACAAAAAAAGGGCGCGCGGGACCACGGATCCGATTGCAGAAGTGCGCCCGATGGCCGCAAAATTGTGGGCTGGCTATTCTAGAACGGTTTGAGCCTTCTGCCCCGGGGAGGGGAGGGAGGCGTGAGGCGACACCCACGCACACCAACCCAACACGACGTCAGGATTTGTGGAGACGGGCGGAGACCGAGGGGGGAGCCTCACTGCCTTTTTCTCTTGTTGCAAAAGCTTGTTACGCGAACAGATTGGACCGCCCTTGATAACGGGCCGGAGCTGGGCGGGGACCCCAGAGTCGTTAGCCGGTCAGCTTCCGGTCCGATTGAGAGAGACGTGTAAGTGAGCGCGCGTAGTGGTGGTGGACTTACTCCACATGTCGTGTCTGGCGTAGAGAGAGAGGGAGGGCAGAGAGTAGAGGGCGTCATTCTTAAAGAATCGCGTCCCCAAAACCTTGGTGGTGATCGGCGTTCCGTTTCTCATTCCCTCTCACTTCACAACCCCCATCATCCATCGCTCGCCGCCGCCATGGATGACATACACGAACCCGTGAAGCCTGTGGCCGGCGTCGCCAGCGACGATGCCGCTGCCCTCGCCCAGCTCGGCCATAAGCAGGAGCTGCAGCGCAACTTTGGCAAGCTCTCCATGCTGGGCCTGGCCTTTGCCATTCTCAACACCTGGACCGCCCTCTCCACCTCCATCAACCTCGCTCTGCCCTCGGGTGGTCCCAGCGCCGTCATCTGGGGCCTGATTGTCGCTGGTCTCTGTAACCTGTGCCTGGCCGCCTCCCTCGCCGAGTTCCTTTCCGCCTATCCCACCGCCGGTGGCCAGTACCACTGGGCCGCCATTGTCAGCTGGCCCCGCTGGTCGAGAGGCATCAGCTACGTGACGGGATGGATCAACGTCGCTGGATGGGTCGCCCTGACTGCCACTGCTCCTCTGCTCGGAAGCACCATCATCGTCGACACCATTGCCTTCATGAACCCCAACTACGAGTCCAAGACCTGGCACCAGTTCCTCATCTACGTCGGCTTCACCCTCCTGGCCCTCGTCATCAACACCTTTGCGACCCGAATCCTCCCTCTCTTCAACAAGGCCGCCTTCATGTGGAGCATGGCTGGATTCATCATCATCAGTATCACTGTCTTGGCTTGCGCTTCTCCCAATTACCAGAGCGGCGAGTTCGTCTACGGAAAGTTCATCAACAACGTCGAGTGGCCCGATGGTCTTGCCTGGCTCCTCGGTCTTTTGCAGGGTGCCTTTGCTCTTACGTATGTAACATGTCCATCTGCCTGATATGTGATTAGATAAACTAACTCGTTTCGCAGCGGCTTTGATGCTACTGCCCACATGATTGAGGAGATCCCCAACGCCCGTGAGGAAGGACCCAAGATTATGATTTACTGCATTGCCATTGGTATGGTCTCTGGATTCATCTTCCTGAGCTGCCTCCTATTCGTCCTCAAGGATGTCAACACCGTCCTTGAGTCTGGCGCCGGCCCCCTTCTGCAGATCTTCTTCGATGCTACCAACAACAAGGCCGGCAGTGTCTGCCTGGTCATGTTCCCTCTCATGTGCATGGTCTTCACCGTCACTGCCATCATGACCACCAGTGCTCGCATGACCTACGCCTTTGCCCGAGACCGCGGTCTTCCTTTCAGCAGCGTCTTTGCCACCGTTCACCCTACTCTTGATGTGCCCGTCAACGCCCTCATCTGGACCGCCGTCTGGGTCATCATCTTTGGTCTTATTCTGCTCGGATCCAGCAGCACTTTCAATGCCATTACCGCTGCCTCCGTCGTCGCTCTCGGCGTCACCTACGCTATCCCACCCATGATCAACGTTCTGCGTGGAGGAAACATGCTGCCCGAGTCTCGATCCTTCAAGCTCAGCACCCCCATGCGATGGTTCTGCAACCTGGTTGGTATTGCTTGGTCCATCCTGACCACTGTTCTCTTCGTCTTCCCTCCTGAAGAAATTGTCACCACTTCCAACATGAACTACTGTATCGCTGCCTTTGGCGTTATCCTGATCATCGCTGGCCTCACCTGGGTCTTTGACGGTCGCAAGAACTACAAGGGCCCCAGACTTGAGGTCTGTGATATTGATGGTATCGGTGGAGATTTCCCCGCCGAGTTTAGTAACCCATCTGAGGATGAGAGTAAGGCTGCTATGAAATAAGCACCTTTATTTTTTCTGTATATTTATCTTCATGTACCATAGAATTTCAGCGTATATCCTAAGCGATCCCTGAATATAATAAGCTTGAAGCTTTATAATAACCTAATGTATTTGCTGTGATTTACTTTCGTTATTGTGCCTTGCAGGGCTGGAACATATTGCCTACTACTCCTTTGTCTTGCTGTTGCAGGCAGAAAGAACCTCAAAGTCAACCTTTCCTGACTCAATTTGCTGCATATTCGGAACATCGCTGTGCTTGACACCCTCAAAGATTTCGTCAATCTCTTCCAAAGTCTTTCCCTTTGTTTCTACCCATTGGAAGTAAATGAAGACGATCAACAAAACATTCCAGCTTGCATTCATGATGTATGCCTTCCAGCCCATAGCATCAAGCGCGAAGGGGAAGGCAAATACGAAAGCGAGCCCAAAGCTGAAGTAGGTCCACGTGTTGACACCCATGCCTTGGGCGCGCAGGGCGTAATTGAGGACTTCCGGTGGGTAAAGGTAGCACAATGGCGTCCAAGCAAAAGAGTAGGATCCCATGAATAAGAACATGCAGGCTACGGTTCCGTAAATCTGGCTTTTGTTGGAGGAGCCGCTGTAAAGCTTGATGAAAATGCCGATTAGGAAGAGGAAGATGGTCAACAGTGTGGTGGACACTAGTGCGCTCATGCGGCGACCAATTTTGTCAGCCGCATACGTGCCTACTAGAGCGCAGACAAGACACCAAGCATTCAGGATGATATTCTGCAATGGGTGTTAGTTTTGAGAATATTGCGCAGATTCACTCACTTACAATCTGGAGCTGGGTGTTGGTATCCGTAATACCTGCATTTTCCAGCATCGTGCCAAAGTAGCTTGGACGATATTAGTTCCTCTCTCAACATTGGGGATGGGTTTTGTCGTGTCAACTTACTAGCTAGCAATTTGGCTTCCTGCTATAGAGTTAGCATGGTATTTGGGAAAGACGGGGCAAGATACTGACCAACAGCGACGGTTGCGAGCGCGCAACTAAATACAAGGCTGAGTCTCTTGAGGGCGCTTCGACTTCTCAGAATCGCACTGAGTTTCATCTTTCTAATGGTTGAGTTTTCGTGTTCCATGGTGTCGACAATCTCCTTGTGCTGAGCGAGAACAAGTGGATGATCCCTGTCACCATCAAAGCTGATTTGAGCCAGCACCTGCAGAGCCTCTTCATTTCGCCCTTGGAAAACGAGCCATCTGGGCGATTCAGGCAGGAATGGAAGTACAGAAATGCACAGAAGACTCCAGAAACCCTGCAGGAGCGAAGGAAGTCTCCATGCCCAGGTGGAATTAAACTCGGCACTGCGGTATGTGACGCCAGCAGCAATAAGGGCGCCTGAATACGCGTTAGACTTGTGTCGCGAAAAGTAAATAGATTTTTGAACTTACCAACGTAGTAAAAATCATTGATCAGACCCAAACCCCACCCGCGGTACTTGTATGGGAATGTTTCCGCAAGATAGATGGGGGCTACGACCATGGTGCACGACTTTCCAAAGCCAAGGCCGATTCTAGATGCAACAAACATTGCAATGTTTTGAGATGCGGCCTGGATAGCGATGAAGCACAGTGTAACTGAGGCTGCCAAAAGGAGCGCTGTCCTCCGGCTGAGACGGTCTACAACATGGGGAAAGGTGAGACCGGCGAGGATACCACCGATATAAGTGGCCGAGGTACTAAGACTCTTGGTGACAGTGGTAATCTCGAAATATTCTGTATAAGATGGGAGGATGTTCAATCCGTTCCTGTAGCAAAGGTAAGATTATGGTCTGTGGTGGGAACTAGAGGAGCAAAATTACATCATGGAAGCATCAAATCCTACTGTCTATTTTTTCAAGTCATCAGCAGGTGAGATATTTGCAAGAATTTCTTTCGTAACGTACAGCGGATGTGATTGTCGCGCATGCCATGAGCATCACCAGAACGAGTCTGGACGACTTGGGGACATGGGGCTCCCACAAAGTGGCGAAAATGCCCATGGTTTCAGTTGATGGATGAACTTGATCGGAAACTGAGGAGGCAAATTATGGGCCGTTTTCTTGGATGAATAATTGATTTGACCAAAAAGACGAATCATGCGGGCTTTAATAGACGATAGAATTTGGTAAGATGACAGGTGTATTGGCCTGCGAAGGAAGCAACCAGATACGACCAACTTGAAATGGGAATGGCCATGGGGGTGGAGATTGCTGCGGATACCTTCCCCGGAGCCACAATGTGGATTACTTTGGCTGTCAAGGGATAGCTGTATTCTAGGTTCATGGGCCTATTACCCCCGCTGATTGAGGGGGATTTGCTTTGCAACAGCTACATCTCGGGTTGGCTCCCGATTATCTGGGCGACATGAGTCCATATTTCAGACTGTTATTAGAGATTTTGATGTGGAGTAGATCCTGGGGATGATAAGAAACTGCGCTATTTCAGAGCCGCCTCCTCATCTTTCTTCACAAGTAGTGAGTAGAGTTAGACTCTCACTACTGAGCCCACTTCACTAGGCTATACTGATATCGCGACAAGCATGCTCGATCGGCCAAGCTCATTCTTCCAAGGCATTTATCTATCTTTCTTGTCCAAAGGCTGCCGCTGTCCATTTCTATTCCACCAAACCGAAGACTTCTTAACCAGAACCAATTGCAGTTCTCAGAAAATCATATACAAATACTGAGCAGCTCTATCTCGTTCTGGCATATTTGGAAAGTCTTGTGAGAACACGACTGACGACTCAGCCAGCCACGCGTCTCTTGACTAGTGTCAGGGCCTCCTTACCTGCAACGCCGAGTCATTCAATTGCCAAGACTTATCAGAATCCCATTTCATCGGTATCGATCCCGAAATTTGGTCGGAACTGCTACCGCAGATAACACTCCAGGGAATTGTGCCTCGCTGATACCTAGATAAACATGGCTGATTGTGAGATGAACGGTGGCGGGAAGACGGTCCGTAATACCGCGTTAACACCGTATTCGGCAAGGGTTGATGGTTAAATTGTGGTTAAACAACGGCACTTTCGGGGTTTGTGAGACCCGTGGGGCGCTTTGATGCTAGTAGCGCGGGATGATTCCCGAGTGGATATTGGTGTTGGCCATGGTTCCATATCAAAGCGATAACAATCTCCCTCTACAAACATTATTTTTATTCCCGGTATTAGTATTGAAGAAATTCTCAAGATTCCCCCATTCTGTAACCGGAGTTGCGTCAGTTACTCTTTGTTTCCCAAGTTTCGTTAGATTGTCGCAAGGAAATGGCTGGAATCGATGTGGAAGAGACGCTTCGAAAGCTGTCCTTAGACGAAAAGGTTTCGCTCCTCTCAGGTAAGCGTTGAATGGAAATAGTTGTGATTGGAATATTCAACCTGACCCGAAAAACGCTAGGAATCGACTTTTGGCACACCAAAGCTCTGCCTGAACATGGCATCCCTTCTATTCGAGTTTCAGATGGCCCAAATGGCCTAAGAGGCACAAAGTTCTTCAATAGCATACCAGCGGCTTGTTTCCCCTGTGGAACTGCCCTCGGGGCTACTTTTAACCAAGAGCTTCTTGAAGAGGCTGGAAGAAAAATGGGCGAAGAAGCCTATGCCAAAAATGTGCATGTCATTTTAGGACCTACAATCAATATGCAAAGATCTCCTCTTGGAGGCCGGGGCTTTGAGTCGATTGGAGAAGACCCGTTTCTGGCTGGGCTCGGTGCCGCAGCCCTAGTTCGGGGCATTCAAAGCACCGGGATTCAGGCCACCATAAAGCATTTTATTTGCAATGAGCATGAGCATAAGCGAAATGCCGTTCAAGCCATCGTCACGGAGCGCGCCCTCCGCGAAATCTACGCACTGCCATTTCAGCTTGTTGTGCGAGACTCACAGCCTGGTGCATTCATGACGGCCTACAATGGTGTGAATGGCACTTTTTGCTGCGACAACTCCAAACTCCTCGAAGACTTGCTTCGCAAGGAATGGGGATGGGAGGGCCTAGTCATGAGTGATTGGCACGGCCTCTACAGCACAGTTGAAGCAATCAAGGCCGGTCTTGATCTCGAAATGCCGGGTCCACCCATGTTCAGAGGCGATCTTCTCAAATTCTCTGTCACGTCAGGCAAGATTTTCCCTCATGTTTTGGATGCTCGTGTTCGCGAGGTGCTCAAGTTTGTCAAGAGATGCGCCGCACTTGACATTGAAGAGAACGGGCCCGAGGAAATGAAGAATACTCCCGAAACGGCAGCTCTTCTTCGGAAGATTGGAAATGAGAGTATTGTTTTGCTTAAAAATGATGCCGTCCTTCCACTATCGAAGAAGAAGAAAACTTTGGTAATTGGACCCAACGCCAAGGTAGCCACGTACTGCGGCGGTGGTTCCGCTTCTTTGAACCCATATTATACCGTCACTCCATATGATGGTATTAGCGAAAAGCTCGGCTTGGACCCAACCTATACTGTTGGTGCTTATACTCACAAGCTGCTTCCACTACTAGGAGGCCAGATGCAGCCCAAGGACGGAAAGCCTGGAATGAGCTGGAAGGTTTACAATGAGCCACCTGCAGCGCAATCCAGACAGCTTGTCGATGAGCTGTGGTTGACTAACACAGAGATTTACCTCGCGGATTATACAAACCCGCAGCTTCAAGATCTTTGGTACGGTGACTTGGAGGGAACCCTGATTGTCGAAGAAGACGGCGAGTACGAATTTGGAGTAGTGGTTTGTGGAACCGCAAAACTCTTTATCAACAACGAGCTTCTTGTTGATAACGCAACAAAACAAGTTCTTGGAGACGCCTTCTATGGTTGCGGTACCATTGAAGAACATGGAAAGATCAGCCTCAAAAAGGGTCAGGTCTACCAAGTAAAAGTGGAATTTGCCTCGGCGCCTAGCTTCACTTTGAAACCAAACAACACCATGGTTGGAAGTGGCTCGCTCCGTGTCGGTTGCTGCAAGGTCATTGATGCACAGCAAGAGATCCAAAAAGCTGTTCAATTGGCAAAGGAGCACGACCAGGTCATTATCTGTGGCGGCTTGAATGCAGACTGGGAAACGGAGAGCAGCGACCGTGCTAGCATGAAGCTTCCAGGTGTTTTGGACCAGCTCATATCCGATGTCGCGGCTGCGAACTCGCAAACTGTCGTGGTCATGCAGACTGGTACTCCCGAGGAGATGCCTTGGCTAGACACGACGCCTGCCGTGCTTCAGGCTTGGTATGGTGGAAATGAGACGGGAAATTCTATTGCCGATGTCATCTTCGGTGATTATAATCCTTCCGGAAAACTATCTCTGAGTTTTCCCAAACGTCTACAGGATGTGCCATCTTTCCTCAACTTTCGCACCGAAGCTGGCCGTACATTGTACGGCGAAGATATCTATCTCGGCTACCGCTATTACGAATTTGCCGAGAAAGAAGTCAATTTCCCCTTCGGACACGGCCTATCATATACTACCTTTTCATTTTCTGATCTTTCTGTCAAGATTACTGATGGATCAATCTACGCTACATTTAAAGTGGTCAATACTGGGTCATTGGGAGGAGCCGAGGTTGCCCAATTATATGTCCAGCCGACACAGCCCTCCAAGGTCAACAGGCCCATCAAAGAACTCAAGGGTTTTGCCAAGGTTGAACTTGATGCTGGGGAGACCAAGGAAATCACGATAGAAGTGGTGCAGAAGTATGCGGCGTCATACTTTGATGAAGAGCGGAATCAGTGGTGCGTTGAGGCAGGTGACTATAAATTGATCATTAGCGACAGCAGTGCTATTGATGAAGCCAAGGTACTGGAGAGCCCGTTCAAGGTAGATACGACCTACTGGTGGACTGGTATTTAGACCTTTGATGAAATAATGCATATACAATTTGCGCTCGCAGAAGCGCTGATCAATCAAGGGGCGACGCATCCTCCTCGTTTCTGGTCTCTTCTACCAAAGTCAAACTAGCGCTCTATTCGCTTTTGATTACCCTTTACGGTGGCATTAGGTTACGCTGATTACAAGTCTGAGGAAATTAGAGTTGGGCTTCGATTTTTAAGAGCACGATGTACTGTGGGGGAGCGGATTCAAAACAATGGCCGCGAAGGTGGAGATGGTGTGGGCACGGATTGCAAGGGATCATCGCATACATCAGTGTGGCGGGGCGGCTAGAATATCCCAATTGAGACCATTATGGGCCGGCATTTTGTGGGGTTCGCAGTTAATAGATTCGTATGCTTAGCCGCCCCCTCAGTGGTTTAGGGCCATGCTCCTGTAGCATTGAAGTAGCGGTCATTCTCTTGGTTTCATAACCACATCTGTAAACTCGCCCCTATCCTTACAAAGCCGCACTTTCATCTGACTCGTGTCATCGCGTATAATGGCCAAGGTTTTTGACGTCGTCATCTACGGGTCGACGTCGGGCGCAGTGGCTACTGCTATCCAGGCTTCTCGTCTTGGGCGCTCTGCCGTTCTCATCTCGCCACAAGCCCATATTGGTAAGATGCTTACAGCCCAATCCTTATCTGTTGCCTATTTGCTGACAGTAGTGAACAAGGCGGTATTCAGGTCAACGGCCTTGGAGCCACCGATATTGACAACCAAGCCGAATTCCAAAACAGCACAACGCTTGGTGGCATCAATTTGGAATTCCACCAAAGAATCAGCAAACACTACAATAGGCTTGATAGACTAAATGAAGTTGCCGAGAAACGGTTGAAGGACCCTGAAGTCTGGCGCTTTGAAGCTAGAGTCGCTGAGCAGATCATCTCCGAATGGCTGAGTGAATTTCCGTCTCTCGTCATTATAAAGGTACGACAAGACCAAGCTCTTGGCATTATTATTAGTATGACTAATCCATGAGCTTCCGGATAGTCTCCCCTCGCAGAAGTAGATGGGGTGCATCGTGTTGGGGATGTTATACATAGGGTCAATCTCCTCAACGGCGAATCGGTCTCGGGCAAAATCTTTGTCGAGGCATCCTATGAAGGGGATCTTCTCGCAGCTGCAGGGTTGTCCTGGACTCATGGTCGCAAATCGTCAAAGGTCTACTGCGAGAGCCTGGCGGGTGTTCGAGCCGACACAACCTATCGTCAGATTGACGTTGATGTTGATCCCTACATTCAGCCAGGCAATCCTGCGAGCGGGTTGCTTTACGGAATATCTGACGAGCCGTTTGGGGAGCCTGGAAACGGTGATCTTCACTTGCAGTCCTATTCGTATCGGCTACCATTGACCGACGATCCGTCAAATCGCATTCCGTTCACTAAGCCTGAGGCATATGACCCGGCACACTACGAACTTCATCGGCGCTTTTTGCTCGCCGGGGGAGACCTTTATTCTCCACGAAAGCGGCTTCCGGGAGGAAAGACTGACCTGATTGGATCAGAAGGGGCTTTGTCTACCGACCTTCTCGGTATGAATGACGAGTGGCCCGTGGCATCGTACCAGGAGCGTAGGAAGATTTTAGATGAAACAGCTCGCTTCACCAAGGGACTTATGTGGTTTTTCGCGACTGATGAATCAGTACCTGTGAGTGCGGATATTAAATGACGAATTTGCGTGTTGCTAACAGCTCAAGGAACATTATCGCAAAGAATGGTCTCGATTTGGGTACTGCCGGGATGAATTTCCCGATAATGACCACTTCCCCTACGAACTTTACGTTCGCGATGGTCGTCGCATGGTATCTGACTATGTGATTACAGAGAGCACTGCATCTCGAGAGAGTCCTGAGCCTCTCGTCAACGACTCCATTGCTGTTGCATATTGGCCTACAGATACTCACAGCGTGCGTCGTATACTCAGGGATGGCAAAGTGCACAACGAGGGGTTCATTTTCAAGGATGGCCACAAGTGGAGACCATTCGGTGTTTCATATCGCTCACTGGTTCCTAAAAGGGTGGAAGCCGCCAACTTTATCACTGTGACTTGCCCGAGTTCTTCTCACGTTGGATATGGTGAGTACGGATGGAAGATCGACACAGATCCAAGTGGCTAACTTTTTCATGTTTTAGGGGCTGTAAGATTAGAACATCAGTTTCACGCCATCGGGCAAGCCTGTGCGAATGCTTGTGACATTGCGTTGTCAGACAGGTTGGCTTTGCAAGATGTGCCATACGACACCCTACGCGAGCGACTGGTTGATCAAGGAGTCATTATTGACGCCTCAGTAGTGGGGGCTCCCTCGTTTAGTGATGAGGCATAAAGTAAAAAGTCCCAAATAAGACCATGTAGTTACATCAGTTGTAAATGAGAGCCAGCACTAGACTAAAGGATCTCCGTTTCTCTGAGCTTATTAAAATTTTCATTAATCGATTCCAAAACGGAAGGGCAGACCGACGTGGCGCCTTGCTTCTCCAGGATGTTACGGCAGGGATCCCAAGTCGCTAGCCGAGGAAAGGCGGTAGATCGGGCTGGGGGTCATTTGTGCCCCTCATCTGTGATATGTATGTATTACCAAAAAAAGGGAAACCCACATACGCCGAAGCCCAAGTAAGCTGGCTTTTTAGAAATTGTTGCTGAGTGGGTACAAGTAGGATCCATACTGGGGTCACTGCCCACTCGCCTCGTACATGGGGTTTTCGGACTGGTCTCTTCAACACGGCGGGATTAATGGTTCCATTCTGTGTACAAGCTAGCTTTTCTTAGCGTAGTACCAACCCCAGTCATCCCCACGCTCGATATCCTAGCTCAGGCCCCAGATATTCCCGAGACCTCGGAGCGATGACCGACTCGTTTGGTCGAGGATAATTACGCGTTCCCCTCCTCTTTGGCACCTCCAACTATTCTCGCCAAAACAACATATCCCTCATCGTCAAATTCACCACTGGGTCGTTGATCTTCCAGAATGGCCGGAGGTGGTAACGTTTTTGCCAGTCGGGCTTCGTTCGCCATGGCGACGCCCCGGCTCATGATGTTTTGTCTTGTGTATGCCATGGGGAGCATATTTTTCGGCTAGTATGACATCTCACCGAATTTTCCCGGTTTCTGTGTTGCATGCTGACGGCGGGCTAGCGATGGAGCGTCTTTCGGCGGCGTTCAGGCCATGGCCCCATTCATGCAGGTATTCGGGCGATATAATGAAACAACTGGAAAATATTTTCTCCCGAGTCGGACTGCCTCCTTGATGAACAGTCTCCCACTTATCGGTAAATTTACGGGAGCCCTCATCGTTGGCCCAATCATCGAAAGAATAGGACATCGGAAAACAATGGCCGTTACATGCGGAATCCAAATCATTGGGCCCATCAGTGAGCACCCACAACGAAAGAAAGAGAACGATAAATAACACTCGATGCAGTCCAGGTAACTAGTAAGCATGTGGCGCAGTTCATTGTTGGGAGGTTTCTGGTATACACCGCGGTTGGGTTGGTTGAGAACGTAAGGCTTTCCGTTGGCTTTTCAGGTCGACCAGAACTGACCAATTCTTACAGGTAGTACCAACCTATCAATCCGAACTCGCCCCAGGAGCTCTGCGCGGTTTCTTTGTAGGTTCAATTCAGCTATGCCTGACTTTTGGATCATTCATTGCAGGAATTGTCAACGAATCAATGTCTCAGAAGACGACCGATTTGGGCTGGAAGGTTGCTACTGGAATACAGGGTGTTCCGGCCGTTCTAATTCTGGCATGTCTCTGGTTCACACCAAACTCTCCCCGTTGGCTGGTTTTCAATGATCGATCAGATGAAGCCTTGACAGTCTTGCGGTCTGTCCGGCGGGCAGAAGACGTTGACCGAGGACTCCCCGAATTAGAAATTGCGGCTATGAGGGAAGAAGGCCCGGTCGGAAGGAGGGAGAAGGGTCCTTGGAAGGACCTGTTCAACTCGAAAAATAGAAGGAGAACTGGGTCAGTACGGGGTACCAGGGGTTGCAGATACATTGCTGACACTATACAGTATTGCTTGCGCCATCATGACTTTCCAGCAACTTACCGGAGTCACTTTCAGTTCGTCGTATGGGCCTACCTTTTACCGTTCTGTGGGTTTAACCGACATGGCCTTCATATACGCCGTCTTGAATAACGCTGTGTCTGTTGTGACTGCATTGATGGCGATGGTCGCAGTGGATGTATTTGGTCGAAGGTCTTTGATCATCCATGGAGGATGGACTCAGGGTGCCTTTCTCGTTTCGCTGGCTGCTCTGGGTAGCCTGAAGAATAAATCAACCAGTGACAGTAACGGTATCGTCGCTGGAATGATTCTGTATAATGCGATTTTGCATATGACACTGGGTCCGATTGCCTACATCACGGCCGCTGAAGTGGGTTCTCAAATTCTTCGTGAGAAGACAATGGCATTTTCGGTGAGAATTTTGGTTCTCCCCACTACTTACGGCATATTAAAAACTGACATCATATTCACAGACTGCAATCAATGTTGTCGTGGGCTTTGTGGTTGTGTTTGTGACGCCGTATCTACTCTCCGACATTGGATCACGATTGGCCTACATTTGGGGCGGCTTCGCTTTTCTCTCCACTTTGTGGGGATGGTTCTTCATGCCAGAGCTTAAGGTATGATGCATATGGATAATTCAAAAGTGGATTTGCTAACAGGTTTAGGGTCGAAACCTGGAGGAGATTGACCAACTCTTTGAGGCTAATTTGCCAGCTTGGAAGTTTCACCAATATGAGACTGAAGGTCTCAGTCATGAGCTGGCCAATCTCGAACAACGACGTGGGAAAGCGGTGGACATAGAACATCAAGAGAATACGGCTGGAAACATCGATGCATAAAGGATTGCCACCGTGTTTTGCTGGGGCTCCCTAAATCTGAAAGATGACACATATTCTACCGGCTTTAAATGAGGTCGCGGTTGGAACCATATAGTTAGGGGGTTATTAGCAAAAGTCTCATTCATTCTTAGATAAGAATTTGAAAAAGAAGTTAGCGACATGGGTATGGTACAGGGTTCATGGAACGGGAGGAAACCTTTTGTAGGTATAAAGTCTATCCAACTCATATGT
This sequence comes from Calonectria hawksworthii, assembly GCA_020975415.1. Classification (NCBI taxonomy): domain Eukaryota; kingdom Fungi; phylum Ascomycota; class Sordariomycetes; order Hypocreales; family Nectriaceae; genus Calonectria; species Calonectria hawksworthii. The sequence goes on from JAHXZK010000023.1 coordinate 154,367, forward strand.
CTGAGTAGTGCCATTGTATGTTGTCTTCAGGCAGAAATGTTGCCATATACATAATATCGAGAACTTGACGAGCCTGCCACATTTCACGCTCCATGCTTTCCAATTCCTCCATTGGCTTATGACGAAGGCCATCTACATCTTCAAATCGCGGGAAAGCTAGTTCATAGACTACTTGAAGATGATCGCTTTCCAGGATGCCATGGTAATGTTGGCGTATTCTTCGATCCAGTGAGAATGGTGGTGTAGGTCCACCATCCAGATAATGTCGATAAAAGGTTTCATACCTGGGATCGCTTTTGGGAAGCTGAATAGATATGTCAATATTATGAGTGAGTGGTAAGAGGGGAGATAACAAGGCTCGTTCATTGATAACAGACCACGATGACTTGTCATCATGGTCTATCCAAATTTTAAGTGTTCTGAGATGCTTAAGGTGTGAAAGTATTTGCGATGTTTTCAGCCATGTAGAAAGTTGAGAAGCCCAATCATGAGCCTGTTCTGGCTTAGCGACCGGATTTGGATGGTCCATAGCCTTGCATAATCCCAGAGGAAATCTCAAAATAACGTTTAATTTTTCTAGTGTTGGAAATACCGGAGCGAGAAAGCAGGAAGAGGTGGCTAGTTGATTGCTTTTATTCGGGATCATAAATCCAAGTGTATCGAGATTTGTAAAGTAAAAGTCCGCACAGTCGCCAATAAATGTAAGCACATGTTTATACCTTAATTGACTTAGTGGAGGGTAGGTATGAATGAGGAGTGATGAAATACATTGTTTTGCAGACTAGCGCAAAGGCTAAGATCTGCCCCTGCATGGACCTGTTTTCCTCGCACATCCAGTGAGGTCCCCATGAGGACCGTAGGCGGCGAGCCCATACTGGGTTGTCGGACCATGGATCCAAGTCTTGGTCGCAACGTGCGGCGCCGCGGTGATCTTCAGAGCCCTCTTCTATGCAGACTGAAAAGAGCAGTTTGCCTTGCTCTTTGAACACATGGAACTTTATAGGCAGGACTTGAGCATAAATGGCACGACGAATTTCATACGGCAGTGCCAAGAGGCTAGGTTGCAATCTCTGGCTAGGCAAGTTTTCCACGATAGACATGCTGGTTGGAAATCTGATGGGTTGCAAAAGCATGGAAATGCAGCTGACGAAAAATGTGATGGAAGAATCTAGGGAATGAAACGGTGGCATAGACTGGTGGCTTTTAAATGAGGGGGCGGCTGTGCTGCCTTGGACGAGCCATCAACCAACAGACACAACGACAACCAACGACACGCAGTTATACAGCACTAGACCCAACACAGTGGGAGGGGCCCGCCTTTGGCTCTGAAACTTGGCCTGTAGCGCGGAAATTAACGGATTCCCTGCGGAGATGTTGATGGATGGACACCGGGCTTTCAGCCTCACAAAACGGCCACGAAGGTATGATTGATAGGGACCGGATTTAAATAAAAAATAAAAATATAAAATTTTAGACGTATCCACTGTATAATTTTACTATCACTTTTGATTTAGCTTGAACTTTCCCGAAAAGAGGTCTATCATTTCGCCATTGATTTGTTCCTACCCTATTGTAGTTGTATGCTGAGTGCAACGGTCTCGTCTGAACCTGCGAGGTAAGTTATGGGGTTTATATTGGCAGGTTGGATTAAGCACGTTGGATCTGAGAAATTATAAGATGAGTGACAGAAAAGTCGTCTCCTCTGGCAATAGGTCAATTTATCAATTAATCAATTAAAGCTAACCATGTCGCATTGAAAGCTGAGTTATGCCCGAGGTGGCAACAACTCCTATGGGTTCAAGTACGTGATTCTCCTTAGTGCAGATTAGGGCATAGAAGTGAGGGCTGATGGGTGGATAAATAGCTGAGCCGAAGTTGAGCCAGCGAAGAAAGAGATCTTCAATGTAGCGACCCGTGATCGGTCACCCGTTGCTTGTGTTTCATTTCATAATACCGCATAATTCATGATGCCCTGGTGACTTCGGTCAACCTGATATGAAGCTTTCCCTTTTCCCATAGTACGTAGGACCTCTGTTGATGCCAGTCCTTACTCTCGGGCATCATTTCAAGGTCAAACTTCCAAATGAGGCGAGCGAGCAAAAGGCGCATTTCGGCATATGCCAGGCTATTTTTGCGCAAGCAATGTCAGCCAAAGTTCTCCATCAATGAGCTCACTTAGGTGGAATGATTGTGTCAATATACTCACTTTCTGCCGATGCAATTCCGCGGACCAGTAGAGAATGGTTGGACAACGGCCCTATTATCATTGGCGTATTTAGGATCATCCAGCCATCTCTCTGGGGCAAATGTGTCGGGGTCGCGAAAGTTTTGGGCAGATCGAAATGCAACCCAGTGTGCAACCCCAACTGATGTCTGTAATTGCACAGTATTAGGAAAATCGGGATGCAGGCATATAGAGGCTTCAGGGTATAAAACTTGCATTTTCAGGTATCCAATGCCCGTCCAAAAAGTCACCGCCTTCAGGAGTGACCCTAGGAAGAGCAGTCGCAACAGGCGGGTCTAAATAGTTAACAGATGGACGATGTGAATAGATAGCAGAAGGAAGGTCTTACACATGCGGGCGCCCTCGCTTAGTACAGCAATCAAATACTTAAGTTCGTTGACCCTCGATATGGTGATTTCATCTTCGGACTGAAAGGCGGAGCGGATCTCATCGACCAGTTTGTCATACTTGTCGCGATTGGTCATGAGACGAAACGTAGTTCCGCTGAGTAGGGTAGCGGTTGTCTCACTTCCAGCAACGATGAGAACGCTCGAGGTCTCAATGATCTCCTGCTCCGTCATTCCTCTTTCATCATTGTAGCGGAGAATATAAGACATGAAATCCTCTCTTTCCGTGTTTTGACTTTTGAGGCGCTTCAAAGCTGTCTGTTGAGTAAGTTTGTAATGTTCTCTGGCACTCCGCTTCACCGACGTCGGGGTCAGCGCCATTTCGACGGCTTCAAGGCCGAGGCGGGCTGATACTTCACGGAATGGCACCAGTTTAGAACCTTCGAACACCATTCGCACCCAAGGATTGTAGCCGCCGCTCTCCAAGCACCCAAACGGCTCCCCAAAGGCAAGATCGCCGATGAGATCGAATGTGGCGAAGTTGAACCAGCTCACCATATCCACAACAGCGCCTCTGGCTGCCAGTTCAGTAAGGCGACGGATGAAAAGATCGACGTATTTCTTAATGACATATTCCTGATTACGGAGTGCTTTCTCCGAGAATGCATGTGCCAGTAATCGGCGCATACGTCGATGGTCTTCATTACTGGAACGGATAATGTCGCGAACCTCCCTCTCTGGGCGATACAATTGATCGTCCTTTTGAAACGTTTTTTCGCCACCAGTTTTATAACCGTAGATCTTTTTCACGGCATCGGCCGTTATGAATGAAACGTCATTATAGGTGAAACGAACAACAGGCCCATATCGATCGTGTAACTTCGAGAGGACCTCGTGCCAGTCGCCCTTTACTATGTGATAGAGGTACGGTAGCTGGGAGGCGGCGTAAAGCTTTGGACCGGGAACTTTTGCAAGCGGGTGAAAGAATACGTCATAAATGCACCTAAAAAAGACATACAAAAGGAACTTGAGAAGCATTGCATCAGCAAATGAAGTCATCACAAGGAAATAGTAGGCCACTTGAGCTTACAGAGATGCCTAACAGAAGGCAGATTGCGCCAATATCCAAAGATACAGGCCACGGGGCATAGAGAAGAGTAGCCATGTTTGAACGAGTATTGAATGAAAAATGTATGCCACAGAGAAATTGACTTTGAGAAAACAAACGCGGTTAAAAGGAGAAATCGAGTGATCTATCGCCAAGAGGAAAGCTGTGTAATTAGTCCGTCAGACATACATATTCTCCCGAATTGAGAAAGAATTGCCAATCGGTATGGTACGATAAGCCAACAATATGCTCAACATTACGTACAAAATTCACATGGAATAGGCCCAAAGCTTAACCATGCATTGAGATAAGTCTTGCTTTGCGTGGGGGAAGGACCTATGAGAAACGTTTTCAAATTGTCCCATCATGGCTATCCTTACCTTATGAAACCGAGTCCGGGCCGGGAGGGTTGCAATTCCGACGCAATATGTATGGCCACTCAATAGGGAGACAAAACGAATAGTCATGTGCATATGCACACCCGTCTCGATGATAAAGTCTAGGCGAATCAATGCTCCCTATCACATCTATCACACATGTCACACATAAATTGCCAATACTACCACCCTCCTTGATTTTTTGGATGCAGTCAAACTCAGCGCAGCATTTTCCTCAATCTATCAAGTCATGGTGGATCATCTGGTGAAGCGATGTTTGCCAAGTAATATACTGGAATCTGAATGAACGTTGGGGCCATTACGCAGGGTTTGACTCGGTAATAATCGACCGGAAGCGACCATTTTTAGTAACTGTGCCCATTATGAGGCCTCCTATAGGTTCGCATCGATGCAGTATGAATTTCTGCGCTTTTGTAATCATCATGCAACAGGCCGGATCTGGCATATCAAGACGAATAACCCCTCAGTACGCATCAGGAAACGGCCTGTATTGATCAGGCCTCAAAAAGGAGTAAACAAAAGGCTCACCAAGTACAAACCGAGTAATAAAATACAATAATTTCTTTCGCCCAATATTCTGAGTCCTAGCTAAAAGTGAAGATTTTTTGTATTTCCAAACTTAATGTCCTTTGGTATACTGAGTGGGTGTATTTGCCATTCTGTCATTGTTAGGCATTGACAAATTTTGAGAGCAGGGGAACAATTCATCTTGCCTTTCTCCATTTTTATGACATAATCTGGGCCGATGCCACGCGAGGAAGCATATTCACGAGCATAGTACGGAATTTCATGATGTCAGTTTAGATTTCGACCTAGGTTGATCCTGCAGTACAGTACACATGATGGAGGACAATGTATCATTTTATGTACACATGAAGCGCTTGGCCAATAGGACCAATAGGATATCCGAGATTACGAAAGAGGAGGAGGCATGGCACCCACAACGTATACCCCGCATTTCCATGTTAGGATGATGAAATAAATATGGAACTCCCGGGTATGATAAGCGGTGCATTATCGCCAAGCTAGCTTGTGTTTGGGAAAGGTCGTAGCTGGGGACAAAATAGGATACTATGAACGCATCAATGGAACCCTGGAGGCACACAAGTCTCTTCTGAATGGTTCATCTAGAGGCTAAAGGCCTCGGCCAGGCTTAATTTGTTACGTTTGGGGCGCGGAAGCTTTGCCAAAATCGCCCACTGATTGCAAACTAGCTTTATTGTCTCACTCACTGCTTGTGCCCCCACGAATTCCTCCCGGTATAACGTTGAACCACATTCGAGAAATACCAAAACAGAAACTAGGCACGAAGTTCAAGCTCAAGAAAGTTTAGCGATAGGATGAGCGAAACCCAGGCTGAAAAATTCGTGTAAGATGTCTACCAAGACTATGAAGACAATCCTCTATCGTTAGACCCGCGATAGCACAGTCCAATACTACTCTTACGCGAGTAAAACTAATAAAAAGCCTTAGTTTACCAAGGTAGGCGTGCTAAAACAGTCAGATAGACAGAAAAGGTGACCGAAAAAGACGCCAGTCGATGGACATAGTTGCTGCCTTCTTAACGCGATCAAGGGCCATCGAAAAGTCACCAGGCCGGTCTTGAAAGGGCCATAATCGGGTCGGTTGCAGCAGTACCGACACTATCTGATGACTAAACCTTCATTAATTTCGTATAAAAGAGGCTATGATTGATAGGCCTAACACATATGGGTGTGATGCTGACATGGCCCTTTGAGCGGCTAATTCATAGCTTGTCACTGCACTAGCGGGCACTTGACCGGGATGCAACCTTCTTCAAGTGCCGTAGTTAGCTGTGGGATTAACCTTGTATATTTTGGGAAAGACCCGAAAAGGCGTGATGGTGTAGAAAGCTTTCTTTTTGATGCAGCTATTCGTCTTCGGCCGATTGCCTACAGCATGGTGTTCACATACACTATTGGCATTGCACCCACAAGGTTTCATTCTTGATTTGTAACAAACGCCGGGTTCCAAGTACGACATCAGATGTGCACCATAATTTATGTCAAAAAGATGACAGCCAAAAAAGTCGAATGAACCTTCAAGCGCGTGATTGCAAGCCTGCCAAGCCATGGTTAAGGATGGGAGTGGGACGGCTATCGTTATTCGGACTTCGCCATTTCCTTTGCGAATTCCGCTCTATTGCACGGCAATTTACGTAATTGGATAGAAAGCACGGCAAACTCCCTTCTGCCGAGTATCGCTCAATTCCGACTCATTATTGAATCGAGCGTCTCCGAGGCCCCACCAAAGCTCATTTCAGTTTTCGTAGCAGATCCGACGTCGCGTGAGGCTTAAACATAAGGCAAAGAGCATGAGTACCCGGTAATATGACTCCATTTACCTCAAGAGGCCTAGCTTGCGCGGAGAAGGCGACTTAAAGGGAGGAGCTTGCGATCAGTCAGTCTCGGGCGCCAGCGGGATAAACATGGTGGGGCGACGGCCCATTTCCGAGTTGACTAATCGAATGATGATGTGCCTCAAGGCTGTGATGTTTTGTCAATCGACGTTGAAATTGAGTTTGGTACATCTGCAATGAGGATAGAGTCATATCAATCTATGCCGAGATCGGGTCGTTTTCTCACGATACGTGCAAGCCATCGTGCAAATGGCTCAGGATGCCGATGGCGGGGTCCGAGGTGCGGGGGGCCGTATAAATAGCGACATCTGACCTACGACTTAGCCATCAGCAAGTATTATCTTACGTCTATCACCAGATCAAATAGTCATCTTAACATTAATCCTCGCAAGATGGTCGACCTAAGCATAATTGACACGACACTTGCGTCGCTCAAGGCTAGCCCAGAGACGCTGGAACTGCTCCGCGATCTGCACACTCAGGCTCTCACCGAGCCAGCCTATCACAGCACCGATTCTCAGCCTGCGTTGGCCGCTTTGGACAGATTCGTGGCTCTTGACCCTGATAAGTGCGCCCTTGTATATTTGCTTCTCCGTGCGTCCGGAGCGAGATTTGTGGTCGAGGCCGGGACATCGTTTGGCCTTAGCACCATCTACCTAGCTCTGGCCGTGGCCCAAAATGCCGCCACTCAAAGCACCGCAGGAAAGGTGATTGCCACTGAAAATGAACCAACCAAGGCCGCCAGGGCTCGGCAGTACTGGCAGAGAGCCGGCGATGATATTGAGAAGTTCATTGAACTCAGAGAAGGAGATTTGCGCGAAACGCTCAAGACGGATCTTCCAGAGCAGATTGACTTCCTGTTGCTTGATAGTGAGTTTTTCTTGCTGGCCGTTCAACTGTTCAAATGAGAATTAACACGTGGAATGACAGTTTGGACACCGCTTGCTTTGCCCACGCTCAAGCTTATCCAGCCACGTTTCAAGATCGGGGCCCTTGTCGTGGTGGACAATAACGTCGTTGCTAGTAAGGGATACGGAGATTTCAACGCATATGTGAATGATCCGGCAAATGGGTTCAAGACTACCACGGCGCCATACTCGGGCGGCTTACAGATTGTCGTGTATGTCGGCACCGGAAACTGAAGGATGCTTGCTCAGGCGGTCTTCATTTTCGGACAGAGGTTGAATAAATAGTTTCTCTTATCAAATTGATATCTTGATATCTAGTCCGAAAAGAGTCCTAACTCTATCTACGTATCAACCGCTCATACATATCGTCTCGTCTGCTCAGGCCTGCTCGAATGCAATGCAATGCAATATCTTGCTCACAATCACAAACCGCCAATAATATCCCCTAGCCTCTTCAGTTTATTATACGATTCATCCTTGGCTATTTCAATTTCTCCAGAGGGCGTGATGACTTTGTACTCGTCAATCGACTTGATGCCAAACTGATACGACTTGTCATCATGAACGAATGCAACCAGAATTTTGATCCAATCCAGCATAAGCTGTTTCTCTTTTTCGGTTGGCCCATGAATTATGGAGAAGCTAAGATTATGTTAGGAGATCGGATTCATAGTGGGTCGATGGAGAGCTCTTCCGTAACTTACTTCCAGAAGGATTTGTCCATGGAGTGAGTAACCCCATATGACAGAGGGGCCACCTTTTCAGTAATAAACGAAAGCCGATAACCAATTCTGTACCTCCAAATATCCTCTACTGGAACACCATGGCGATGCAAGTCATCGACGAAGCACCTTGTAGGGGCTCGAACTTGCCCATCGGCAACAATGTTCCCGAAAACACCCTTCCACTCCTCGAGATCCTGCGAATCGGGAAATTCGTACTGCTTTAAAATATTATCAGTTGTAGCCGGTGCATAATAGTTTGAGACCTGCAGGTGTAGTTCCTCAGGTCCCGGCTTCTGCGGCGCATTGTACTGCGCGTAGAGCTTGTCTTCATTTAGAACCTCGCCAATCAGCACTTTCATACCGCGCTTCTGGACCTCCTTCGCAAAATCTCCAGTCTTGAGGTACTTCACCATCTCGGAATGAAAGAATTGATCGTCTGTAACTGGACGGAAAGTGTGGTTTTCAAGGTGTGACAGTGCTGAGACGAGGTCTTCTTGGCTGATTTCTCGTAATTTCGCAAGCTTCTCCTTTGCTGATAATTCTTTTGGAACTTTGAAGTACTCGCAAACTTCATCAAACTGGGGCTCCACCTCGTCGACGGTTTTGGGCTGTGCCGGAATTGCGTTTGAGGACATGAAGAATCGATGAAAGTGCTTGTCCTGTGATGATGTCGGTGCCCTGAATTCATGCAGGACCTGAGCTTCTACCGAGTAGGCACCCGCGCTTCTTCCAGACAGTGTGATGTTGTTTGGATCACCTCCAAAATCCTTGATATTTTTGTAAACCCACTCGATTGCCAGCCGCTGGTCCCAGAGGCCAAAGTTTCCCCAGGCATCACCGTCGCTCTCCTCAGCCAAGGCAGAACCGGCAAGAAAGCCGAAAATATTGAGTCGATAGCCAACTGATACAACAATAGCTTTCAGCCCGCCTGTCGAGATCATTTCTGTCGGATCCATGTCGATGTCCTGAGACGGATTGCCAATTTGGAACCATCCACCGTGTATCCAGACTAATACTGGCCATGGCTTGCCTTCCTCATCGGCCTTTTCCACCGGGGTCCATATGTTCATCAGGAGACAGTCCTCGGAGCCACCGGACTTGCGACCTCCACTAATCTGAACACCTTGGGAACATGGCGGCTTAAATTGTGTTGCTTCGTATGGTGCACCGCTGGGATCAAGGTACTGGAATGATTCGGGAAGCGGTCGCGGTTTGCGCCATCTGAATTCACCAGTTGGAGGCAAAGCATATGGTACTCCGGCGTATCTGCGTGCCTTCTCATCGTATTGCAGGCCTTTGATGCTTCCCTTGGCACCAAGGTCGAGCGTATGCTCTTTAATTGTGTACGAAATATTGTTGCCCATGCTGCCAATTGAGATGCGATGTCGTCTTCGATGGTGAATCGAATGCAAAAGGCAAAGCAAAATAGTGCTGAACCAACTGCATTATGGCGAACTTCGGCCTACTAAAGTAGATCCGACAGCTACTTCCAGCTATCTGCTCAGCGACCTACCCCGCGGCATTTAGTTATGCGCCCGATGCAGCTAGCATTCAAAGCTATCAACGACTGATGGCGGGGTACATTGCGTGATCCATGACAGAAAAGGTGGAGCCATCATTGAGACGCCCTCCAAGAACCGATATCGTATCTATCGGAGCAAATACATGTACCCAGTGTCAAGACTAATAAACAGTGGGTTCTTGTTAGGTCCTTTCTAAACACTAGTACCTTACGTAGCACTGGATCGACAGATATCAAGCTGAAATCGCGCTCTTCTTAAATGGAACTATTCTCTTTTTTTTTTCTTGGTGTGTGATAACTACTCTATGAAATTTAATTATGTCATTACACCTGCTGGCTCTCTAGTATTTTATCTATTGTAGGTCCACCAGGGATCGCCACATTGCGAGGCCCGCGGGCTAACACGCCCAAAAACCAGAGGGCCAAAAACATAAACACAGGGCGGGAGCTTGAGGAAGCACAGAAGGAAGCACCCAGTGCCCGCGCCTTGTTTGAATATTTGATGTATGTGATATTCTGGGTTCGATTTCCCAGCAGCCGAGCCAACGGGCCACGATTGCTCTCTTCTGACGATCTATCCGACTCGGAATCGATGTGATAGCTGTGCTCTTCGTGACTGGATTGCTCCAAATCTTCTTCGAGATCCGATGCCGCTGATGGGATAATGGCCTCCAGCACGCGTTCGGTTCCGGTAGCCGCCAAATAACTGACCAAGAAAAGGATGGGCGCAAAGATGATGAAATCTCTCCATCGGTCTCCAATAAAAGATCCGTCTCCGTAATGTCGGCCTGTCAGAAGCACACCTTGGTTATCGGCCGCCGCAAAGAGGTGGGCATGGAGAAGGTATAGCTCGAGATAGCAACCGCCGACCCAAGCCATTGCCTTGGAGTGAAAGTTGCTGAAAAGAGGCGAAGCATTTCGCAAGGCAACGTAAGCGAGAATAGGAACAGTTGTGGCCAAGTCATGCCAGCGCCAGTACTCCGAAAAGACCGAATCCTGGGCCTCGTGCATGAACCAAGCGGCCGAAAACCTTTCAAGGGTCAAGAGGCCAATGACGGCAAAGATGTATCGGAAATAAACGGGAAACTCCTTGATATGGTGTCTCACAGCGGCGAGAAGCATGCCGCTGAAGGCAATGTATGCATCCTTGGAGAGGCGGCTTTCTACCGCGACAGCATCCCAGTGGACGTTGCAGAATATTCTGAGCAGAAACAAGCCCACTCTAACAATGGCTGTGAGCTTGATGAAGCAAGCAATGACAGCGGCGCTTGCGCAAATCTTGACGAGCAACAAGTGTAAATCGGCATTTGTCTTCTTGTGCTCAAATGCCATGACGGCCCAAACAGAAAGGAAGAAGAAATTGTACAGAATGACATAATAGTAGTGGGTGTAGCTCGTATCCATAAATAGACAAAGGAGAAACGACAAAAGATTCTGGCGAAGGAGGACCTTGGCCCCGTGTAAGAAAGAGTAATCCTTTTTAGCAAGGAAGTGCGAGGTGTGCTCGTATCCAACGAGGAAAAGATATGCCGAAATCAGCATCGTAGAGAAAATCGTCAGACGGACAGACGAGTATCCGTCAAAGTAGTGGTACAGCACAATCACCAACTGCATCCAGCCCTTCCACTCGGAAATTTGGCTGTCAGACAAAATCGGCTGATCAGTCTCAGTTGAAGTCTTTTCGCACTGTGGAGATGGCGAAGTCGTTTTCTGGATGGTGAGGAATCCGACGAGGACCCACGGAATGCAGACGAGAACGAAGCTACTTGGCTCCCATACTTTCTGCCCCTTTGCCATTATTTGTGTGCGGTCGGCATAGTAGGCCATGAGCAGCGGCAGTACAAGCGCTCCTGCAGACCTCATGTTCAGGAGCTTATTTCGTGGCTTGGACTGCTTGGTGACAAGGTCAAGTGTCTCAAAACCAAGACACGCGATCAACAAGAGAATGCCAACGTGAACAAGCAGCTGCTGAACAAAAGGCTTCTTGCCGTAGTCGGTGCAGCAGTTTTGGTGGGTCGGGTATTTTCGAACTCGGTCGAGTTTGGCGTTGCATCGGATGTTGAGCAGAATGTTGGCGCGTGCCTTGGCGATGTGGTCGATGTAGTGCCATCTGTTACCGTACGGCTCGACAAAAGTCTTGTCTTGGCCTTCGACAGTGTCGGGAAGCGCCCAAGTTATGGGGAAATTGAACTGAGCGTCGGTTTCGTTCAACCAGTGCTGGAACCTCAAGATTTCGTTGCGCTCGTTGCTCTTGGAGACTTTATCCGACTTGCCGGGGTCATACAATAAATCTCCAGGAACCACCGGGCCGGAAGGTGGCACCAAAAATGCCTGGTTGCCAATGCCGTCATCGTCGCTAAATGCTGGGGTGTAAAATTCCTTCTTCTTGTTTCGAAAGACCTCAGACACATTGAACACAGTCTCAGTGTACCGACCAAACCACATGTCTCGCAACTTCTGGTCTTTGCCAGATGCAAACCAAGCGCCGCCACCGAAGACGATAAGGGCGGGACCTTTCTGGTCTTTGTTTGATATAGATTTCTCCTTCTCGTCGGCGAATGTTTCGATGCTCGAAGTAAACAAAGAGGTGTTTACCTGGGTAGGCTCGTTTGGTCGGACTGCCCAAGGATCCCAGGTACCGGAGAGGCGAACAAAAGGATTCCAGATATAAGTGACATCCTGTCCGTAGTTCGTAGCCGTCCATGCATTGTGTCCTTCGAGTCGTTTTCGGTTTTCGGTATCATTGCGTAGCTGTGACGGTGGTCTGTTAGTGTGGTCTTGGCAAAAGAGGGGGCGAGCCTGTCAGCCCGCACAAGGCTGAATACTCACAAGCTGGGTCATTCCCCAAGCAACTTGACGAAGTGTCGAATCCCCAGTGAAAACAAAATTTCTTCCTTCCATGCACTGCCTGATATCCTCGGAAGAGTACTCGTGGATCAAGCATCCATCCGGCTGCCACTTGTTGAAGGGCTCGCGGTCTCCATTTTTATCGGCCGGGTCGACCCAACGGCCGGTCTGGCTCACGGCACGGCAGCGGTGGGGATCGTCACCGGGAAATAGGCTCCAGTAGAGAACGGCGGCAAGGAAGGTGTAGCCCCATGCCGTGGCCAGAATCCGTGAGGTCATGGACACCATCTTGGGTGATTGGGTGCAGCGTGCAGCGTGCAGCTGTCTTGTGGTCTGCAAAAAAACAAACAAAACGAAGGACTTGACGGGAAGGAAGCGTACGTGCCAGACAGCCAGCAGGATTCGAGAGATTTTATTGATTACTACAGTCTGAACGCGTCATAAATCAGGGGTTGCCGATAGGCAAAAGGTGGTAAAGCGGGTCATGCGCAAAGGTGTGTGTTGGGTCTGCAGATTGTCCGTGGATCCGTCAATCGCTCTGTACACTGACGCTGGAACTGGAAGGATTCGCCGCCGCGTGTGTGTGATAGACATTGCATGTGCTGAGCCGTGTTTAATAAGAGGAGGCTCCCCGGGAAGGCACGGTTCGCCTGCCTCCGGGAACCCAGAACATGGCAGCCACCCAGCAGGCTCGAAAGCCAAGCTACTGAGACATGTCTACCCGCGGAAAGCTGTCAAGATTGGGCCATTGCCAAACGGAATGGATCATCGGCCAGGGTAACGTGCAGATCAACCGGATTGCCTTCGACCAGATGGAGTACTCGCCGTAATTTCTTGACCAAGGAGGGTGGCACTCGACAGGGCTGGGGCCTGCTTAGCGCTGACGCTCCGCATTTCACGGAGGTAAATGGTGTGCAGATCGATGGCCCAACGGCCAGTAGCAGCTACGCTCCCTGTGCCCCTGGCCGCGCTGTGCCTCGCGTGACAGCCGTGGCCTGATGCTCAGTGCCCTGTACGGATGCAGTCCTAGCATTCCGACCGGCGTTGGGACCTCCATTTTTCCTCGGAGGGTCGGGCCCGCGATTGGGGACTGATTATGGTGTGGCTTGCCCAAGATTCATGCTTCTTTTGCTTCCCGGTGGCACCCCTGCAAGCTACTGGTTTAGTCTTGTTAGCCGAGGTGGTTAAAGCTCCGTCTGGCGAGTGGCCATGGCGAGCGGGAAAACTGGGAACTGCTCACTCTGGCAAGGATCGCAGCGGTTCGACTGCCCTGTTTGTGGGTACGCACGAAGCGATTTACCACCCTCTAATTACTGGGCGCATGCGTTAGGTCGCAGAATCGACAAGGACTCCTACTCTAAAGCCGCTCTGTCCTCGGCACAATTGCACAATAATCATTTCGATAACCATATGCCAAATCAAAGAAAAGTGGGCACACCAAAGAAATATCAGGCTGAATTTTGTCATCCTCCATGTCAAAGTACCATCCATCCATCCCATCTGCAGTTGCGACTCCAGCTGACGCGCGGTCGCGATAAGCTGAAGGGTTGCATGTCTTGAGGACCTGCTATTGGCCTACAGGTTACTATCAATAGATTCGCCACCTCGAGCGTCATCCGACGTGACTTCGGGATGGTGGACACCAACCGATTAACCTTTGGACAAAGCAGCCTTGGCAGCGGCTAGCACTCCATCTCGATCCCACTAAAAAAAAGATGACATGACCTAACCAAATCCTCTATTTTGGAACGGTCGCATTTTTTATAAATACTCAAATAGTAGCATTTAATGAGAGGCGTCAAAATAACAGCATGAGCGATACATGCGGTGAAAGTATTGGGGCCAATATTGTAGGTACTCTTCCACTAAGCCACGTTCAATACGGGCTGAGTGATGGGTGAGGGATCGGACAAATCGGACTTATTTTCCTCCGAGTACAGGTCCAGCCAAGGTGAAAAGTCCTCGCTCGCCAAATATTCTTCGATGCTGGTGGTGGCGCAGCCAATTTCCTTGGGGATCTAAGACAAAATTGGATCAGTGAGAGGTTCCACAAAGAAAGATGGGGAATTTACCTGATGAGGATGGAGAAAGCTTGGGTCGCCCAAGTCTAATTCCAAGACGCTGGCAAAACTCTCCGCAACTCCGAGTCCGTGAGGTCCGCCTTCAAACTCAGTGGCTTCTTCGACAGTCACTTGCTTTAACTTAATATTGGAAACCCCTACAATTGATTCCCACAGCTTGGCGTATTCACGGTGGGTCACGAGGCTGCCATACCCAAGTAGCGCAGTTCCAGCTGGCAGCATGGTAAGGGCTCTGACGAACTGTCCAACATCTTTTCGAGGCACGACAACACCAATTGGCGCATCAAGACTTGCGGGAAGAATATATGTGTAAGAGCCGTCTTCTTCCTATATTAAAAGTCAGATAAGATGCGGTTTTATGTCGACTACACAGTAATTGCGTAACCATGTAATCATAAATGCTTCTCATACCTTGTTTGGGCGTCTCATTTTCCAAATTTTCCAGTTGGTTGCATACTCGGCCAGCAGAAGCTCCGACATTTTGGCCCCCAACTCGGGGAGGGATTCTTTGATGTAAGACACAATATCCGCTTTAGAATCAAAGTGGAAAACATTCTGATATTTTCCCTTGGTAAGCTTTTTAATGCCGGGTAAGCTGGAGAAGATGAACTGCTGAAGAGTATCCACCCCGGCAGCAGCCTGAGCGATGGCCTTCCCGCGTTTCAACTCCAACTCATAACACCACTGGTTGATGAGCTGTCCCGGCCGAAGTTTTGCATAGTTGAACATGTTGTACATCGGATGCCAGTAGTCAGTCATAGCGAATATTGTATGGGCGCCCTGGAACGCTTTCACAAGGGACTGAGGATCATCTAGATCGGCTTCCACCATTTCAATGCCCTTGTTGTGCCATGATATACTTGATGCGGTCGTTAGGTCTCTAGTGATACCTCGCAGTACCCAACCTGGCTCTTTGAGGAATACATCTGCGACAGACGACCCCTAGAAAGTCAGTCAACAGCCCAAACAAGCAGATAAAACTCGAAGACTTACCTGATTTCCATTTATACCCAAGATGACGAGAAGCTTGGCCATGATTCCAATCCTGCAGGAACCTAGAACGATGGCTTGAGTGAGAACACAATAAACTCTAGGCTATGCCGCGCCATGATAGACTACCGGTCGGTCGTGTATTTATAAATACTTTTATTACTACAAAAGCCTTGTACCCACCACCATAATTTACCACGTAACATCTGTTTGTTGGCGCGCGGTTGATGACTATGTTGCGGACGTTCCGCTACAGCGGTGAAAATAAGAACGTTGATTCGTAATCTTCAGCAGCGGAACTTCCACCCGATTACGTCATTGTTTAATGACCTAATTCCGTAGCGGAAGTTCCGCTATGTGAAAATAAAAGACCTTTGGTGATAGCTTCGAACCGGCAAAAGCGGGAACGGCAATTTCCCAAGACAGTATAAGCTAGTATGATGAGAGAAACCCTCCTATTCGCCATTTGGGCTACTGCTGACAGGTGTACAGTCTTTTCGCGAATCAAACGGTTTGCTTACCCCGTTTTGCTGAGGTGGGGAAACGGAGCTGAGGTAATCAACAGCAGCTCAAGATCGCAGTTTTTTGGCTTCCTGCGAGGAAAAGAACACCTCAGCACTGTCATCTACGGAACAAAAGCAATAGATCTTTTGAATATCGCGGTGCCCTTGCTCTCAGACCAATTCATCATTTTAACGGCCAGCAACTTGAACCACACGCGCAGATATCAAATCGAATCCTAACTCTCTGCAAGGATGAAGCCCAACATGTTCCAGGATTGGTTCCCGTGGACCAGGTCCCCTGTTATCGGGAATGCTCCCATGATGGGGACGGCTACTCCGCGGTTGGCTGCGGAAGTTGCCAAAGCTGGCGGTCTCGGTATGCTATGCTCAAGCCCAATCGCAGTTTGCCACTGGCCAGGAAACGCAGCCACTAACCATGTACAAATGATGCAGGTTTAATTGGTTGCATCGCCGACCTATCCCCAAATTCGAAGGATCTTGCCACACTTCAAGCCGACGTTGACGAGGCCCGCCAGCATTTAGGCGATGATGGTTCGTCGGGCACCGTGCGAGTTGGTGTTGGCATCATCACCGGTCACTCATCTGTGACAAACTTTCATGAGACTACACTGCCCATTCTGCAACAGAAGCGTCCTGCTGCAGTTTGGCTGTTCGCCCCCGACGGCGATGTCAAGCCGCACAGGGCCATCATCGCGGCACTGAAGGCTCTGGAGACACCGCCCAAGGTGTTTGTGCAGGTGGGCAATGTTGCTGCGGCAAGAGAGGCCGTTCAGGATGGAGCAGATGTGGTTGTCTGCCAGGGAGTCGACGCCGGTGGGCATCAATTTAGGCAGGGTACTGGCATAATCACCCTAGTACCAGAAGTCAAGAGCATGTTGCAGGACGAGTTTC
This sequence comes from Calonectria hawksworthii, assembly GCA_020975415.1. Lineage (NCBI taxonomy): Eukaryota > Fungi > Ascomycota > Sordariomycetes > Hypocreales > Nectriaceae > Calonectria > Calonectria hawksworthii. The sequence goes on from JAHXZK010000023.1 coordinate 171,312, forward strand.
AGGGCAGACAAGTTGGTGTTCTCGCCGCAGGTGGCATTACGGACGGCAGAGGGGCTGCAGCGGCATTGGCCCTAGGTGAGCATGACAAGTGGGATGATTCGTACAAGTAGCTGACAAAATTAGGTGCCGATGGTGTTATCATGGGAACCAGGGTAAGTTTGAGTGGCAGCCAACATATCCCTGCATCACTAACACCTTCAGTTTATTGTCGCCGATGAGTCCCAATACCCTGAGTATGGCAAAGAATTGGTATTGAAAAGCGTTGATGGTGGCGTCTCAACCCTCAAGTAAGTATACAACATCTACGCTACTCATCAGATGGTCATTTACATAGTTGATGCTGCCAGGTCTCCTTTCAATGATCAGATTAACAAAAGTACTCTTTGGGGTCCTCTATACGACGGTCGTGCCATCATGGGGGCTGTGCATGAAAAATTCCTTGAAGGTGCCTCCCTCGAGGAGTGCCATCAGTTCTTGAAGGATGGGTACTCGGAGGAAGAATCCAAGAAGATGATCAGGGCCTGGGCGTAAGTTTGATTGCAACCTTCTATTACAAGCGCGAAAACCTGACACAAGCAGTGGTGCTGGAGTTGGATTGGTCAAAAAGAGACAGCCTGCAGGGGAAATTGTCAAGGAAGTGCAAGAGGAGGTGGAACAAGTCCTTCGGGGTCTGGCGGGCCGACTTTGAGACCGGAATGTTTCATGCCGGTGAATTGCTCGCTTAGCCGAGGATACAGATATCAGATTGGATGCTTGCCAGCGCAGAATTGGTTTTCTAAACACAACATTCGATCAGGTATAACCGAGGTTAAGGTCTGACAAGGGCTTGTAAGCTATGTAGCCGCCATAACCTAATGCTCCGCTTAAGATGATGAGACCTATCAAGAAAAGAAGATGATTAGTAGCTTGTGCTAGACCCCCTCTTTGAGTTTGTCGATCATATTCGAAAAACGCTTCCTTTCCATTAAGATGAGGAAAGGGGGCCTCGATTAGTTCGCCCTTTATGGGGTCTTTCACCAATGAGACTTCCACCCCGAGATATTCGCAGAGAGGTTTCCAGTTATCGCGGATGTGGTCCTCAACGCGTCTCTCAGAAGCAATTCCATTGTGGAATTCGCCACACTGTGCTGTGGATACCGCAGACGATAACCCACATCGGAACGATGCGATTCGGAGAAAGAGTTTGTGTACTCCGGCTCTAAGTCGTCATATTTGATGATTTTATTCTTAAGTCATGATCAGTTATTTTTGATGAATTTTTGGGTATCTTATGGTCGCGGGTGGTATTAAGAGGGAGGAGAGGACTATAGGGTATGTGTGAAGACTACCTTGAATTAAATTCTTCGAACAAGGAACAGAGATGAACAACAGGTAGTTGAGTAGGCCTTGGGTTAAACGAGATTCAAAATTGACTTTCATAAAGAATCGCCATTGGTCAAGAATTTTATTTTTAGCTTGGGTAACATGACGACTTTCTGCTGTGTCACGAGGACGTACAAGCATTGAAAGCCCTGTGTTTTGGATTGTCTCTCTTTCTGCCCAGCCGGACTCGTCCCATGTGGCATGCTTGTCAGGGGCGCCTAGCACCTGTTTGGGCCCATTGAATTGTGATACTTCAGACCTCTTTGCTTCTATGGAAAAAGTCATGATGTTGTAGTGCATAGGTTCCCCATTCTCATCTGAGCTGGTGTCAAAATCGGACCTGGAGAATTCTTAGCCAACGACTTGTGCCGTAACAGGAAAGGTGGCCGATCAACAATGGCGCCGCCTCCAACCGATCTCTTTGAATGTGCGGAAGCAGCAGTGAAGTACCACGCTAACCTTTGCCCAATGAGATATCACAGACTTTGTAAATCACTACTTAGGATGTGTGGTTTTGTGGAGTAGGTACCGTACTGCTGCTTCCGCACACTCAAGGAGATGAAACAAGGTCTCAGGATGAAATATGGAGAAGCTAAGACACTAATTTTCGCTTCGCAAATAAAGCCGCTTAGGAATTTCCACCCAAAAGCCTGCAGACGTCATTTGAATGTCACTGTTTTCGCTTGACACGTGAGAGAGCACTAGCATGGGTATGACGCGTCAGAAAGCTTGGTCGTTGTGGACGCTGTGGGCCACCCTGGCCAAACGTGGCGTTGTAGTTTCGCGCTATCGACTGCTTAATCACCATAATTATGCAAAGGTTATGACTGAATGCCAGCGTCTGTGTGAGCCATTGTTCTAGTTCTATAGCGGTGCTATGCTATTTTAATACGTCGTAGGTGAATGGCATACTTTCATCAGACTAAATACACTATCTTGAGAACTAGTTTGTGTGCCCATAAACAAGCAATGCTTTGAATTGATATGCTCTCACAAAGATTAGTACGAAGAATGCAGCACAAATATTTTAAATATGTAGTATAAAAATGCAAAGTGGATTTTAATCATTATTCAATGCGACTTTCATCATAAACATCCACACATATTATCGTGACAAGATCAGCCCTAACCCGTCCTCATCACTTACCCTATGCTCCAGGGCATACCTTTAGCCAAACACATGGAGCTTCTTTCTATCAAGCTTCTTGGACGCTGTCTTTGGAATCCAGTTTACAAGCACCCAGCTCCGCGGTACCATATAGGGTGGCAAGGCATCGCCAATGCATCGCTTATTTTCCTCAATCTTATTTGTCGCGAACGAATCTCGCTCTGCGTCGCTTAAGTTAGGCTCGCCCTTTTTCATGGAGCCATTGTTATCTGGGTGGTCATGAAGATAGACAAAGGCAGTCAACACAAGATCAGCGAACCCGTCTACCTGGCTGACTAAATCGACCACAATGTTATCGTCGCGAGTAAGGCATCGTCGCGCCTGGAATTCCACCTCTAGGGCTTCGACGCGACACCCTTCTAGTTGGAGTACGAAGCAATGGCCCAGGAGCTGGTGATGGCACCGACGGTGATGGCGCTGGCGGCAGAGGCGGGAGACTTGCTGCTGGCGGAAGTGGCCTCGTTACCGGCGGCAACAACTGAGACGACACCAGAGGACGAGGCAGAGGCGACGGCGTTATTGAAGGTAGTTTGAGTAGCGTATCCTTGCGCCCAAGATGCTGGATTGTTCCATCATCATTGAGCCGGCCGAGGTCTCTGGATAGATGCAGGCGAGTTGTCTGGCTTCGCTCCGGGTGAAGCTCGTGCATCCAAGAGGGAATTCTGTCAAGGAACACGGCCTCGGTCTTGAGACCGACTTGATCGAGGTAGCCCCGAGCCACGTGGTGGCCCTCCCTCCATCAGTAGCGCCCACTGCACCAATCAGCATCAGGCGATCCAGGGATGTCGGGTCAACAATCCAGATCGCGCCGGCGCTAGCACGACAGATGTTATCATTGCGGTGGGGCTCGGGCGAGAAGTTGAAGGCACATGTATATTGTGATAAATTGGTTCGCTTACAGGAGACGTTTGGGTCATGGCAGGGTCTAGAATTGTCTTGGAACTTGAGAGCCGTGTTCCAAGTCCGACTCGGAGGCATGGAGAAAGCACCAATGATTTCGTGGCCTTCGGGCATCGATGCAACGGTCGATGGCTGATAATTATGCATGCGCTTCATGAAGTTGAGGAGCTCCTCCGAGTTATTAGGCCTCAATAAAAATAGAGCTGGTTGGCCTCGACCGATGATGTTGGCAGGACTCATACCATTTGGTCCATTGACATGGCTACTTCAGCCGTTGGTATAGTTTCCATTGTGGGGTGAGATCCTTTCGAGTTTCAATTCATGATACTCAAAGAAATGACTTCTAATGCAGCATAGAATTGCAAAGTCAGAGTTCAAGACGCCCTAATAATTGCAGGTAGACATGTATCTTGATGTTCAAACGCCGTGGAGGTCTATATACTCGCAACGTCCCAAACAGTTGGATTCCCACCAAGTTCACTCGTTATAATTCATGGATTTGGAGAGGCTTCCACCAAAATTCTTGCTGGTCCAAAACTGTGGTGCTGGGAATTGAGATCGTCGTGATCTTCAGGATGTGCACTAGTGGCTGAGTCAAGTTGTTTAAGCGTCCAAGGCGGACCTTCTTCAGCGCTTGTTGCGTCACGCACTGAGCGGCTACTCGAGTTCACCAATGTGAATGCGATTTGAAATAAAGCGATTTGTACGTAGGTGTCAAGAAACAAGGACCCAACAAAATGCCCCATTCCTGGCGGTCCGGCGATGCTGGAGTGGGTGACGTAGCATATGAAAGGCGGCCTGTGCCACGTTATTCCGCTAACGCACAAACCAAACTGGCGAGTGCCCCGATCGGACGCCATCTCAGGTCAAGTGGAGGACCGAATTTTCGGGCTTGCTTGCTTGAACAGACCCAATCGAGGAAGATTGTCCGCGGGTCATCAGTTGAGGCTGGCTGTCAAATCGTGCCGGGTCTAGGCGTGGGGCGGCAAGAAGACGTGACGCGTTTGATTTTTACATTTGTTCTATGATGTAGTTGCAACTTGCATGCCATGTTCACTGTGGTGTAGTGCGTGAAAAGATTTCCTCAATCAATTGACCATGGGCATCACAGAGAAACCTCGCCATCCTTTAAGCGGGCATTGGGGTCAACGATGGCGATCAAGCACTTGGTTTGTGACCGCGTCAGTTGCCATAGCGATATTCACGGTGAGTGGCGCCTCGTGACCGAGATGAGAAGACTAGCTGAGAAATATAGGATACTTTCCTCTATGGGTAAGTTGCTGTATTGGTTTATCTGATGCCTTCATTGACTAATGAAGATTGCCACCAGGCTGTTGGTACCAATATTCCCAGAAGTACTTCAAAAGAGATGTTCTGTGTCAGAAAGCGATGGTAAATATTTGCTTGCCATCCTACAGAATGCCTCGTTAACAATGAGCAGTCCAAACCATGACATCTCTCGTCATTGGCCTAGCCGGAGCTGGTAACTTGGTTGGAGCCTGTAAGTGAACACGGAACCTGTGCTTCAACGCAACTAACGTTTTCTCTAGTATTCTTTGGTTACCTTGCTGGTGAGTGTTAAACAATGATCTCCAAACCATCCAGTCTTATATGTCGCTAATTTTAAGACCACATTCGGAATCGCCGCACTTCCCTACTTCTTGGCTTTGGTCTCTTCATCGCAGCAGCGGCCATGCTCTGGGCCGCCAGGAATGTACCCGTCATATCCGTTGCACAGTTCCTACAGGGCTGCGCATCTGCCGCGGTCTGGAGTGTCGGAATGGCCCTCATTACTGACGTTGTTGAGCCCAAGAAGGTTCCCGTGAGTATGGGGTGGGTGAATACTGGATTTGGCTTGGGAAAAGTAGTAGGGCCTCTGGTGGGAGGCGTCACCTACTCCTATGGCGGATACAATGCTACAATGGCAACAGCTGTTGGTCTCTTGTGCCTTGATGTGGTACTGAGACTACTTATCCTGGAAAAGAAGAACATACCGCCCACAGACGCAACCACAACGTTGGCAAGTGACTCTGCCGTGCACTCAATAGAGGCAGCTGAGAATGGCGACACTGAAAGATCTGTGGACCCAGAATCTAGAAAAGGCGCAGAGAATGCGTATCTCACACTTTTGAGATGTCCCAAGCTTATAGCCACTTTGTTTTGTGCTCTTATCCAGGCAATCACTATGAGTGCATTCCCCACCACCATGCCTATTCATCTTCAGCAAGTGGATCAGTACACACCAATTATCGCTGCATTGATCTTCCTCCCTCTCGCGGTGCCGGCATTCTTCTCGCCACTTATTGGTACGACTTGATGAAAGATGATTTGTTTTTGGAAATTAACTGGGTTTCAGGGATATTATGCGCGAAGATTGGAAACAGAATAGTGGCCATTTCAGGCTATCTCCTGTGCGGAACAATGTTCATTCTGCTTCGGCTGCATAATAGCAACAGTAAGCCCCAAGAGATTTGGCTTTTCTTCGATATTTCCTTTATTGGGATTTCTATGTCGATGATTATGACTCCTATTTTGGGCGACATCTTCTGTGCTGTTGAGCAACTCGAGAAGGAGAAACCAGGGCGGTTTGGCCCAAATGGCGCATCTGCTCGAGCGGTGAGTTCGGATTCCCTTGAATTAAGTCGAAGTATGAATTAATAAAGGGTTGTGTGGTCGTTAGTATGGATTATTCGAGTTTGTGTATTCGGTTGGCCTTTTGGTAGGACCATTTCTTGGTAAGTGAAGCAAGGATCAGTTGCAGATGGGAACTGATATGGAAATAGCTGGATGGCTGCACTCTGATTTTGAGTGGTCTGGCCTTACTCTGGGTCTTGGTGAGGATGTTCCGAAATGTTTTCTGATGGTGCCTTCTAATCAATTCTTAGGTATCATTGACTTCCTCGCCATTGTGCCCATGGCAACGTTAAAATCTTGACATTTCCAACAACGCTTTAATACTGCCTGGAAAAGGATTTCTGATACGAGGCTTGAAGACTTTTATGACGTCGCTAACTAAATGTTGGGAGAGATTAGAATCACGGGTTTGGGCTTGTTCTCATCTGATAGGATAGCTGTGTATCTGTTGCCGTTGAGAGCTGGGGCTATAGCCCGAGCCTATCCTTTTGAGTGCCACAAGCCTCCACCTGGGTACGTCCCCTCAATCATCCAACCAACAAAATATTATTCTTAGAATAAAATATAACTTTACATAAATAAATTTGTTATTAATAAAATAAAATTATATAAAATAATCCTAACTCTTTTTTATTTCTAATTAGGAGCTTTGTAATTTGCAATATATCTTGCCTGGTACCTAAGTGGAGGCTTACGACACTCAAAGGGATAGGGTAAAGGACTAAGGGCGGGACGAAGCGAGAGAGACCTAAGCGAGGAAAATAAAAAGGGGGGTTGTGGGAGGCTGAGAGAGAGAACCCTCCCTTCCCCTTTGTTAGAAAAGGAGTGTATTATTATGTGTAAGGAACAAGTGTTCTTCTGAGTACAGGGTAGAATATATACAAGTCCTTCCTTTTTGTCTTACTGCTCCCTTAATATGTAATCTTACTTATTACATGTAAGATAATTCCAATACCCCTCCTTAAGTAAGGTTAGGTGATAAGCTAAGTAATGGTTTTCCTATTGCCCTTATCAAAAACCCATTATAGGAAAAGAGTAACAATCACTTATTTTTCTATAGCAATCCTTAATATAATTATCACAGTATCTTTTATTTTATATCAATACATCGTATTCTAGCCTTTTTGACCTATTTCTCTAAGTCCTTTTATTATGACCCATGCCCACCCAAGGCGGTGGCATGCGGCAGAACGCCCCTAACCCACGAAAGGTACTGCGATATATTATTATAAACCAATCACATTAACCTACCCTAGACCAGACCAATAACCAATTATATTGGCTTACATACTAAGACCAAGGGATTATAATATAAGCTAAAGGGATTATAGTATAAGCTATTTAATCTTAAATATAAGCCATAACTTAGGTAAAAGTATATAAATAGATTACTTTTATTATAAGGAATAGAATAATTAGCTTTTAATATAACTTAATTACCTTAATTATTATTAACTATTACCTAATATAATACCTCTTTATAAAAACTAATTATATTATTTATTATAATTAATATACTTAATCTCTCTACTAATAATAAACCCTTTACTTTAATTAGCTTATTATAATTAAAAATCAAATAAAATATTATATATTAAAAGCTTTTATTTAGAAAATTACCTACCAAGACTTTTAAATAATATATAATATAATACCTTAAATACCTCCTTCTTCCTAGCCTTTCTAGGCTAATGGTTACAGAAATAAACCCACTATTCTTAATAAAGATAATAATATTTAAATAAACCCCTAAGAGAAAAAAGAAAAAAAGAAAAAAGATAAGGATAATAGAAAAGATTAATATATTAAAGCCCTTAAAAAAGAAAATAATACTATATATAACCAAATCAAGGACCTTATAGGCTAACTAGAAACTCTTACTAAGTAATTTAATAATATTAATATCCTATATCTTTAAACTATAATTATTAGCCTTAGATAATAACACCTTATAACTATATAAGCCTATAAAAAATACATTATTAATCTTAATATATTTACTATTTCTAGAAAAAATATTAAAAAAATTCTTAAGCCTAAGAAACTACTAACTTAAAAAGAAAATATTAATACCCTATCTAAATAATTTACTTAGCTTAAGAACTACTAAATAATATTCCTAATTATATTTACTATAAAACCTATCTTATAAGTATAATATACTATTAAAAAATTAAAAGGAAAATCCTTATAATCTATAGAAAAAATACTTAAAGACTTTATTATAAAGGAATAGAATTAGACTTAATTATCCATATAATATTTTTTTATATTTTTTTTAAACTTTAAAGAAAAAATAAAAAAACAATTTAAAACTATTAATAAAAAGTAAATTACTCTTAGAAAACTTACTAAGCTTATATAAAAAAAATCTTATAATAATATATTCTTTAATTTTAAATACTATTCTACTAAACTTAATTAAACCAAAAAAACTAAAATCACTAAGTTTTACTATTATCTAAAAGAATTTATATAAAACAAAATACATTAACTCCTAAACTCCCCTATTATATTCAATAACTACACTACCTATACTATTAAATTCAATAATCTCTAGTATAAAAGATAATTATAAAAATAAAATAATAAAAAGAATACCTTATATAATAAAAAGGCTAAGCCTATTATCCATAAAATAAACTTAAGACCTATAATCTTAGGAACTACCTAGTCCTATAATAAATCTTAAATTACCTATTATAATTATAATAAAAAAGAATATTATAAAAATAAATACTAAAGACCCTTAACTAATTAATAGTTTAAACTTATTCTAGAAGATAAAAAAATAGTAATTTTTATAGTTATCTATACTAATAACCCTTTTATTACTATAGTATAATTAAAAATATAGGATTCTTTATAGGAACCCATACCCAAAGAAAAAACCCATAAGATAATAGACTAAACCTTCACTATATTACAATAAAAAATATTACCTACCATCTTAATCCCCTAATAAAAGCAAGATAAGTATATTTAATAATACTATCTTACCCAAAAAATAAAAAAATTATATATCTTATATAATAATTTTAAACAAATATAGAAAATTAAACTTCTAGTTAATTTTAATAATATAAACTAAAATAATTATTTACCCTAATAGTAGAAAATAGCTATTATAAATAAAATTAGCCTTTAATAATAAACTAATAAAAAAGCTATATATAATAAAAAGCTTTAATAATAAAAATACCTTAATTAAAATATCTATATCCTTGGATAATAATATTAATAATAAAAATAACTAAAACCTATTTAATTTAAAAAGTCTAATAATCCTAGACTTAATATAGAACACCCTATATATTATAAACTTATTTAATTTTACTATTTTAATTATATATATAATAAATATCTTAAAACTAAGCAAAATAATAAATACTTTTTTATATAATTTACTAATATACTAATTAAGAATACCTATAAAAATTAATATAATAATTACTATATTATTAATTAATAAGAAAAATATAATAATATTATTATCTTAGTACTCCTAAAAAATAAGCTTAATTATAAAGGCAAAAAATAATTTAATTACCTAAACCTTAAATATAATATTTATAAAGCAAATAAAGCATAGAATTAGTATAAATTTACTAATATTATCCCAAAAAACCTTTAATATCCCTTAAAGAACTAAAGCCTTAAGAATAGCCTAAGTAAAAGCTTATAAAATTACCAAAAAAACTCCCACAAAAGTCTTTATACTTAACCTTTATAAACCCATAAACCTAACTAAAATTAAAAATCTAGATTAAAGGATAATAATATAATACTTTAATTAATAATAAAGTAAAATTTAATTATATTAATCCCCAAATAATTAATAAATTAAAGTTATTATAAAAAATAAAAAAAAAAACCTTACACTATACACAATATTAAAGGAAAACCACTTAAGTATAATAATAATATAATAAATAAAGAGCTTAATCATCTTAAAGTCTTTATTTATAGAAAAAACTAAGATATTAATTTTAATATTATAAATATAGAAAACCATAATTTTATTTTAGAATACCCATAGCTATATTACTATAATCCCAATATTAATTAATATACTAGCTAAGTATAAATACCCTTTAGATATAATATAGCCAATAATATTTCTAATAATAAAAAATCTTAAACTCCTAACCCTAATCAAGTAAAAAAAATAAGTAATAAAGTATTACCATCTAAAGAAACTAAACACAAGTATAAAAATAATTAAAAAAGATAATAATAATAATAAATCACTAGCCTATAAGTATAATTCTAATACCTTAACTTTAACCTTAAGAAAATAAAAAAAAAAAGTAAAAATTAACTAATAAATATACTACCCAAATACCATATTTACAAATACCTTTTTATAAAAAAACTTAAAATAAGCCTACCCAAATTCAACTAATAAAACTATAAAATTATACTAAAAAATAAAACCAGCACCTAGTTTTACCCTATTTATAACCTTAACTAAATATAGCTTAATACCCTAAAAGAATATATTAAAAATATACTTAAAAAAAAATATATCTATATCTTAAATTCCAAAGCTAACTATCCTATTATATTTATTCCCAAAAAGAATAATAAATTATAACTTATTATAGACTATAAATAACTTAATAATATTACCATCAAAGATTAAACTCCCTTATTATTAATTACAAAAATAAAGAATTAATTATATAATATAAATATATTTATTGCCCTTAATCTTAAAAAAGCCTATAATCTTATTTAAATTAAAGAAAAACATAAATAGAAAACTACCTTTAAAACTAAATTTAGACTTTTTAAGTATCTTATTATACCTTTTAGATTTATAAATACCTTTATCTTATTCTAAAGAATAATTAATAATATCTTTTATAAATATTTTAATATCTTTATTATTTACTATCTAGACAATATCCTAATCTTCTCTAAGAATAAAAAAAAATATAATAAATATATCCATAAGATTTTAAAAGTACTCTAAGATACTAAATTACTAATTAAACCTAAGAAAAATAAGTTTTATATATAGAAAATCAAATTTCTAGAATATATTATTATCCCCAATGAAATTCACATAAATCCTAAAAAAATTATAACTATTAAAGATTAGAAATTACTTACCTATACAAAAAACATCCAATTCTTCCTTAGATTTGCCAATTACTACTAATAATTCATATATAATTTTAGTAAAATTACTATACCTCTTATAGAACTTATATAAAAAGGAATACTATTTAGATAAAGCCCTAAAGCCTAAAAAGCCTTTAAAGTAATATAAAAAATAATAATATCTAAGCCTATACTTATAATATTTAACCCTAACCAATCCATTAAACTAAAGACCAATTCCTTTAATTATACCCTTAAAGCTATTATTAGCTAAAGGGATAATAATAATATCCTATACCTAATCATATTCTACTTATATAAGCTAACCAAAATAGAACTTAACTACCTAATTTATAATAAAAAATTCCTTATAATTATTAATACCTTTAAAAAATTCTAATAATATCTTCTTAGAAAATTATATAAGATTATTATTTATACTAATCATAAAAATATTACTTTCTTTACTACCATCCAAAAACTTAATAAAAAATAACTATACTATATAAAATACCTTTCTAAGTTTAACTATAAAATCATCTATATTAAAGAATTAATTAATAAAAGAGCCAATACTCTAAGCTACTAATCTAGCCCCCTTAAGGAAAAACCCTAAACTATAAAATAATTCCTAAGGAAAATACCTAATAAATTCTATAAATAAGTACCTATTAATAATATAATAATTAAAATAAAAAAACTAATAGCTATTATTTAAATTAGAAGATAATCTAGGATTACTTTAATTATAAATATACTAATCTAATAAGTAAAATAAGGAAATCTATTATTAAGGAAGATTAAGAAATATAATTTTATTTTATCTAATAAAAAAAAAACAAATTTACTTTAAGTACTAAAGGAATATTAACTTTAATTCCTTAGAAAAATCTATAAATATTCTTTATATAAATACAAAGAAATTAATAAAATCCTTAAATATATTAAATAAATATTTTTCTTTAATAAAATAAAAAAAAAAATCACCTAGGTCTACTAAGAATATAACCTCTATTAATACTCAAAAAAACCATAATATAAACTATATAATAAATTATAATCTTTACCCATTATAAAATAATCATAGAAATTAATTATAATAAACTTTATTACCAATCTTCCTTTATTAACTAATCTAATTATAAGAATATACTATAATAATATTTTTATTATTATAGATTATTTTATAAAAGCATTATATTATATTTCCTACTAAAAAATAACTAATAAAAATAAATTTATTTACCTCTTTTTCTAGTATATTATTATAATATATAAACTACCAATAGAGATCATCTCTAATAAAAAACAATCCTTTATATCTAAATTTTAGTAAAATCTAATATTATTTATAAGCCTAAACTATAAGCTTAGTATAGCTTTTAGACTACAAATTAATAAATAAACTAAATAATAAAACCAAAAAATTAAATAATACCTATAATATTATATTAATTACAAATAAACCAACTAGGTAAAAAAACTACTAATTACCTAGCTTACCCACAATATATTATATAATAGCAATACTAAGATTACCCTTACTTACACTAACTTTAGTTTTACCCCAAACACCTATCAAACACTATTAAATAGCTTAATCTAAGCTAAAACCATAATCAAATTAAATAAACTAAAAAAACTCCATAAAAAAATAAAAATAAAACTTAAGTTTATATAAATTATTATAATAAAATACTATAACCTAAAAAGGCTAAAGAGATTATCCTTTTTAAAGAAAAATATAGTCTACCTAGTAATAAAAAACTTATCCTCAAAACAATAAAACAAAAAACTTGATTTTATATAAATTAAATCCTACCCTATTAAATAAAAAATATCAAAAAATAATTATAAACTAAACCTATCTAATAATATTAAAATCTACTTTATTTTCTATATTTTACTTCTTAAATTAAGAAATAATATTTAAATAGAAATTAGTCTTATATATAAACCAAAAATAAAAACCCCTAAAAATCAATAAAAAATAAAAAAAATCCTTAAATAATAAAACTTAAATAGGAAATTTAAAATTAAATAAAAAAACTATAAAAAAATAATATAAAAACCTATAAAAAACCTTATATACTACTCTAAGCTATTAAAATAATTCCTTTGGAAAACCCAAAAAAAAAAAAATCCCTAATAATCATATTCTAATTAATAATCCTAATAGTACTAATTACTTAAACATTAATTATAGCCTCTAATTCCTCCTAATCTACCTCTTCTAACTTATCTAAAGAATTTAAATCCTACTAAAATATCTTTTTTCCTTTTATCTTAAGAAAATATTTCTATCTCCAAAGACAAATTAAATATACTAAAGCCTTATTTAGCTTTAATTAGATATTAAGCATAGCTTTCTTTACCTTCTCCTTAGCCCTATCTAAATAAATAAACTCTATTTTAATTTAAAATATTATATACCAAAAAATTAACCAAAAAATAAACTATAATAATAATAAAAAAATCCCTTACAAAAACTAATAATAATCCCTACTATATTATATATATACCTATATCTAATATATTTAAAATACTTAAAAGACTTAGGATAAATAATATATTTTAGGCCTTTTAATAAATAATAAAAATAAATCATCTTAAATATAATACTATTTTACTTAATAAAATCAATAAATTTATAATATTTAATAGCCTTATATAATAGTATATTAATAAATATAAAAATAATTATAAGTCTAGATTACTTACTTAGTACTAATAAATTATAATAATAAATCTTAGGAATAAAACCAATAAAAAGAAAACATTATATTATAATTTATACCTACCTAAGGCAATAATATATAGTAGAATACCCCTAATCCATAAAAGATACTATAATATATTATTATAAACTAATTATATTAACCTATCCTAGACTAGACTAATAATTAATCATATTAACTTATATACCAAAACTAAAGGATTATAATATAAGCTAAAGGGATTATAGCATAAGTCACTTAATCCCAAACATAAGCCATAACTTAGGTAAAAATATATAGATAGATCATTTCTACCATAAGGAATAAAATAATCAGCTTTTAATACAACTTAATTACCTTAATCATTATTAACTATTACCTAACATAATACCTCTTTATAAAAACCAATTATATTACTTATTATAATTAATATACTTAACCTCTCTACCAATAATAAACCCTTCACTCTAATTAGCTTATTATAATTGGAAACCGAATAGAACATTATAATTTTTTATATTCTTTAGTAGTTCTTCTAGGAAAACTAGCTTCTATAAGGTTTCTAACTCTTATTCTAAATAAAGTTATTTTTTTATAATTATATTTATATTAATTTAATAAGCTATTAAGCTTATAGGTATATTATTTTAAGAGGTATTTAGGGTTATTTATTGTAGTATAGTCTAAAGATTAAACTAATTAAATTCTATTTATATCCCTTCCTTAAACTATATTATAAGCTTTTCTATTATTAATAGCTTTTATAGTATAAATTACTAAAAATAATTAAATTATTTAAGGAAGAGAATTTCTTTTATGATTGGTATTGCTAGTAAGTTTATACTTCTCTAGGGAAATTTATAGTTTAATTAATAATTAATTTAGATATTTTTATTAAAAATAATCTCCTTAGATTATTTAATTTACCTAGTAATAGGATTCTAAAAATAATATATATTCTTAGCCTTATATCCCATAAGAAAATAAAGCTAGGTTTAATTATTAAGTTTCTTTAGGTATTTTACTTTAAGAATAAGTTTATATACTTTATAGCTAAGCCTTTAAAAGTATAAAATAAGTGGTTTTATACCACTCTATACCTTAATAGGCATTATTCCACTAAATATACTATAGAATAATCTTTTCCATAGGTATATAATTATATATAATATTTTATTCTATAATTCCTTTAGTAGTTTACTATTATAAAATATAGCTCTTACTCTATTCTAAATAGTCTAATAAGCTTATTCTATTAGGTTTTAGTTTAGCTAGTATAGTATAGTAAATTCTATATAGATTCTTTTTTTATAAAAGTAATTTAATAAGGAATAATTTTTAAATTTACTATTATTATTAAGTTAATATTCCTTAATTATTATATAGGTATAGTTTTTAATTATTTAAGTATTGGCTTTAATTAGGCTTTTTACTTATAATTTATATTTAAGTAGGTATATATATGGCTTTTTGGTAAAATTATTAATAATTAGGAGGTAATAGGACTTACTAGATAATATTTATAGGGTTATTAGTCCTCTTAGATTAGCTAATTATTTTTAGGCTTAATTTAAGGCCTAGTGGATAATTACTTATGTATTCTTTGCCTTCCTTTTACTATTTATATATACTATATAGGGCCCTAGGTCTAAGTTTATAATAAGGATATTATAATCTTTAGCTAAATATTTATAATTAATATAATTAAAGTAATTAAGGTAAATATATAAAGTATATAGGGATATTAATATAATTATATTATTTATTATAAATATAATAGGGTATTAGTTTATTTCTAGAGTATTCTAATAATATATAGTCTTTACCTAAAAATAATTTAAATATTTAAATCTTTTATATATAATATTTTATATTATAAAGGCTTATTTAAATTTAATAAAAACTATATTATAAATTTAAATATAGATAAAGCCTTTTTATTCTATAATAATACTAATTAATAATAAATTAACTAATATTAATAATATATAAAGGATTTATTTAAGGTATATAAGTTTTATATTATTAATATATTAAATAATAATTAATACTTTCCTAAAACTAAGTACTATTATACCTTAGCCTATATTATTTATAGAAATAAGGATTTTAAATATAATATACTTAGAGTATATATATTAATTATAATAAATATAGTATTTTAAGGTATTATCAAAAATCCAATCCAATTAATAAGTATTAATTATATATCCTTCTATCTTTATACTATATATAACTCTCTTATTAATTATAGCTATAAAGTAATTTAAGATATTAGCTAACTAGGTCAAAAAAACTTTAATATTAATTATATATTTATTTTATACTTCTATAACTTATAGAATATCTACTTTTATATTATAGGCTATAATAGCCCTTAATTTATTCTTTTATATAAAGTAATCTAAATTATTATAGTTTAATAGGGTTAAGACCTATCTATAAATTAAATAGATCTTTTTATATAGACTAATATAATTATTTAGTTTAGAGAGTTTAGGATGTTTAGTATATTAATTTTATCTAAAGTTATTAATATATTTATTATATTTCTAGCTCTTATTTAGTTAATTATTATTTGGGCAATTATTATAGTATACTTAATTATTAGTAATAGCTATATATACTATACTAAAGGTAGCTAGCAAGGCAATATATATAAAGATCTTTTATTTAATTTAGTAATATTACTATTTATCTATAGCCCTTAATATAAGTTATCTAAGACTAAGGGGATTTCCTTTCCTAATTTCTATAATTTTATAGTTCTAATAAAAATTACTATAGAAAATAGTAAAGGTATTTCCTAGATTAGTAAGAAACCAAAGCTAGCAAAGTTTATTAGGAATCTTCTAATTTAATTATATATACTTAATTTTATAAAGCTTTTTAGTAAATAACTAAGTATAATCCTTAATATTTTTATAGGATTAAAGTATATTAATTATTAGATTATATATAATATTACTAAGAATATTTATATCTTTATATTAGTAATCCTTTTAGAGTATTAAATAAGCCTCTCTAGTATTTTTAATTTTATTAATCTTTTTACCCATAAAGTTTAAATACTAATATATAATATCTACTAAAAGATTAGAGTTTATTTTCTTTTAATAAGCATTCTAGTAAATAAAGTAGTTTTATTCTTTTATAATATAATCTTCTATTAATTATCAAGATTTTATTTAGGTATTATTTAGGATATATATTATACATTCCAATATTATTATACTTTTAATACCCTTATCCTATTTAGCCTAGTTTTTAGACTCCTTAAATAAAAGGATAATATAGTAATTTAAGCTATTTCCATATATTTTTACTATTTCCTTTTATACTATAAAATTAAACTTATTTAGGCAAATATATTCTTTAGACTTTTTTAATTATTAATAGTCTTTTAGTATAAAATTAATTTTTATTAGAAGCTAAGATTAAGTAAAAGGTTAATTTAAATAGAGATTAAGGATAAATAGAGTAGTATTTATAAGATTATTATTTACATTATATAATAATAAAATAAGACTTAGTTAATATAAGAGTTTATTACTAAAGATTTTAGTAAATTTATATAGATAAAAAAGATCTTTCCCTCTAAATATTTTTTAAATATATCTATTAATTTTTTAGCTATAAAGATAATAATCTTTATATTATTTTCCTTCTTTAAAAAATATAAAAATAACTATTTTACAAATTTAATATAATTCCCTTATAGTAATTAATATATTATTAATAGAAATATTTCTTATATCTTATTATTAGATTATAGGTATATATAAGAATCTAAAAATAATTAATAAAAATAATATAAGATTATTAAACTAATATATATTACTTTATTATCTTATAAGCATTATAGGAAGATCAATAGCTAAGATAATAATTTCTAGTTTAGGGCTAATAAAAATATAGGATTTAGTATTAATACTTAAGGTACTTAAGGTACTAGATATACTAAATATATTCAATAACATTTTAGAGATAGTTTATTTTATATAGTTCTTGGATTTTTATAATTACCCAAATATCTAAACAATATCTAGGCTTATAATCTGTTAGAAAAGGAATATATTATTATATGTAAGGAACAAGTATTCTTCTGAGTATAGGATGGAATATATACAAGTCCTCCCTTTTTATCTCACTACTCCCTTGATATGCAACCTCACTTGTTACATGTGAGACAATTCCAATACCCTTATGTGTATGAACCTTCTATGTGACGCTCGTTTGCAGACGCACCGAAGCCAGTCCATTACGGCCACAGTCAAATAAATTAATTTGTGTGTTGTTCAAACCCCAGGGGGCTCAGCTTTGGAGAAAAATACAGTAAGCGCTAAACTGAGATACAAATTCCATTTCTATCCGATTGCTTATGGGGTGGTTGAGCTTAGTCATTCCGACGTAACGCGAGTGGTGCCGATGGGTCCGGCGCTTACTCGTGGTAGTGGGGTAAGCCTCCACCTGTCTTTACCCGTGCTTTTCTGTTCTGTTGGGCTTATGTCACAGCGCTGGACACGCGACTCAGGCGCCGGTAAAAGTGATTGACGCTGATGAATATGAAGGGAATATGTGTGACTCCTCCCGAGGAGTCCAGGAAGCGCCGCGCACCCTATGCGCTGCGCGCCTGCGGCGATTGCAAGCGACGAAAGCGCCGATGTGACGGTCAGATGCCGTGTTCACACTGCAAAACCCGTTCTGTTGAGTGTCGCTACACCGAAGACCCAAGATTCTCACCAAATTGCCATTGCAATGATGGGAATTCAAATGAAGACACGCCAGGGTCCCTCCCGCGAGACGAAGAAAATCCCGAGTAAGTCCGCCGTTACCCTCCGTGTCATTACGTGCTGATGTGATCATGCTGAGAAGCCAAGCTAGCAAGATCCAACAGCTCACAACTGTGGTGGAGAAAATGCAAGCCCAGATAGCCGGACTAGTGAAATCGCCGAGCAACGTGCATGCCCAGTCTCATTCTGCGGAGTGCATTAGCCTGCAGGAGGCCGCCCAAGAGTCTGGACAGAGCGTATGTGCCAATCAATTCCGACACCGTTTTCTTTTGATATTAATGAGTTGAAGTCCTCGGCCCTAGGATATCATGGGGCAAGCAGCTCAGACTACACTTTCAACATAGCCCAATTGCAGATGCGCCAAACGGAGCACCGGGCCAGCAATTTAAATCCGCCTACAACCGACAGGATATTGCCCTCTTTTGACGAATTACAGTCTCGACCCCAAGAAAAATGCATGAGAGTTCAAGGGCACGAGCTGGGACATGCGGTACAGTCGGCAAAGGTTTGTCTTTGCGCAGGATGCACGGACTCGTTGAAATTGGTCAGCAAAGATGAAGCCACGAGGCTCGCAAAACTCTATCATGAGGTTGTTGGAACTCTTTTCCCCATAATGGACGTTGATCATCTCACAGAGCAGATTCATGCGGTGTACACATATCTGGAATCCCCAATGGCATCTCCAGGAACCGAAAGACCAAGCTTTGACTCCTACGCCATTGATACAATCCAAATGGTTCTTGCGATTGCCTTGAAATCTCAAAACAATGAGCAGAGCAAACTTGGGATAGCGATTTATCGAGCTGCACAGTCCAAAATACAAGCCATAATGATATCTTCAGTCAGAGATGTACAAAGCATCAGGCTGCTATTGCTCACTGTTCGTCTGGCTCAACACCATGTGATTTTCAAATTGCTAATGGCTCAACAGGGTATTTACCACTTATTCAACGATGAAATACAGCTGGCTTCTCGAATGTGTACTATGGCTGGCCGGATGGCCATGGAGTTGGGACTTCACCGACCGGATATACCGCTTGATATGATTGAAGATGAAAGAAAGCGGGCAGAAGTTGTTAACATGCTGTGGACCATTTCTGTTCTTGATAGACAGTGGAATTGTGAGGGTGGATTGCCGCAAAACTTCCGAGACACAGATTTTGTCAAAACCTTACCAAACCCCGTCAAGGTAAGAGGTGCTGCTATGAAACCTAGAACTTACAAGAAATCGCTAACTCTCCGGCTTGAAAGGCCCCGTATCTTACAATCATGGCTACCTATGCCTCGTTTAGCCCCCGAGTTTGGGATTTGTCTAGCCGCCTAGTTAGGGACGAGGTCCGCGAGGATGCGGATTTGTTCGAATGCTCCAATATCCAGACTGAACAATGGAGGGCGAAGGCTCTCTCCGGGCTTCAGTTTACCAGGCCGAGCGATCGCGTATCTCCAGCCTCAGACGCCCTCCCTCAGCCTTTACCTACACTTCTATACCTCCGTGCCAACCAACTTCGGGTTCTGATGATTCGGTCTTACTTCCTTTCGGACTCGAGGATTGTGCAAAATGCCGAAGTTTGGCAATCTGGAGTAAATATTGCGTGCGACACCATCAATGTGCTCTCCGACCTGGACACCACCACCAGCATATATCAGAAACAGCATGCAATATTCCAGCATTTTTTGGCTTCCGCCACAGCCTTGCTATTTCTCATCATAGCAAACGAATCTAGCAACCAGCGCGACACACCTCTCCTTGTCGTCGATCAATTCCGTCCCGCCAACCCAAAGGAAAGCATAGTACGAGCCTTCAATCTGGCCACCAAGTATGCGCAGGTTTCTTCTGCCTCGCGTCGGTTATGGAGGCGGATGCAGTCCATGGAAGAGCCCCTCTTAAAACTAGGAATTAAGTATCAGGGGGAAAATGCCACTGCCCAAGTTTGTGAGCCTATACCCCCTGCTGGAGTTGGCTCACAGACATCACTTGCCCCAATCATACGCCAAGGCGGCCACACCTTGGATCACTCGACAACAAAAGAACCCTCTACCGGAGCGGCGAGTCAAGATAACCAGGCTGGGTTCCCTGAGACTGAGATGCCATTTGACTCGATGTTCAATGACTCTCTCTTAAACTTTGACTTTCCTCTTGGGTTCGAGTCAAATACTGATATTCAGATGTGGAACGAGTCAAATGCCCTTTTTTTCGGAGACTGAATAGCTCGTACCCCATCTCTTTGTAATCGAATATCAATTATGGCATCACACAGCATTTGGCATATTTACACGATTTGAAGCCCTGCATATGCTCTGCAGATTTCCCTGTCTCAATAATGATATTGCTAAAACTTAAAAGAGTTTTCGCCATTTACAAGCCCCATTTCAAATCTCACTCATCAAAGAAATGACTATGTAGATGACCCAGTATAACTCAATCCTGCTGGGTCGTTTCCCCTTCCGTATGAAAAGCTATTGAGCGAGGCTTCTAAATTCTGCCACTCTAACGCAAGCTCGGCTTTGCTATCACATCTTCTCGGTACTCTATGATGAAGCTGAAAATCCTCTCATCTTCAGTGAGATGACTAAGAAATTCGGGGCTGATCTCTTGGCCATCTATCCATTGATATCCTGTAGTTTCCGCATCAATAAACGGCATCTGCCATGGAAACTCGGCAAAATTTAAAAAAACTGGATGTTCGAAATTCTAGTGGCTGACCTTTTCTATGTTCTGGTGTATCCGTTCCATCTTTGTAAACTCAAGGTGATTGAGTATGGTGTCGTGTCAAGTGTTTTGAACTGGAGGCAGATTGCTCTTTTTAGTGTGAGAAAATACCAGACTCCCTGTAATTTTATCCTTCGCAATGTGGCCCCCATTCCAATCGCCCGTGGGGAAAGGCGGCAGCATTGGGATCAAAATTGGAGCGAAGGTTCTATCATCCTTGGGCAGAGTGCCTGGTTCGAGTATCACGTATTTCACGTGTTTTCCATCGACCAGGAAGCAGTATTCACTCTCTTCTTCATCATTTGAATCCACCAGCGACGTGAGGAGCTTAATAGTACTGTTTGGTTGCTTCGTCATGTTGTGATCTGTGTTTAGTTGGCCAAATTTTAAGGTGGGACACATCAATACGTTCAGGGCAAAGGACGCTCTGGAGGTTGCATAAAGTAAATATACAACCAAGCATTAACTTGAAGGTCAGAATATGGTTGCAAGAGAGAGAAAAACAGAAGATGCAATTTGCTTCTGAGTTGAGATTCCTTGCAGTTGAGCAATTGCTGTGCTATTACCGAACACTGGAGGTTCAGGCGGGTGGGGTTTAGTTGCAGCGGAGCTTAGGAAGGGACAAAGCCTATGGGATCCTTTGCGACAGCGCACGGGTGGGGCTGAAAGCAACCGAGCAAAGCTTTGAGGAACCATAACACTTTCCCAGCAAAGACCAACTAAAAAACATGTGCTAAAGTCCTTGCAGAAATTTTCTTGAAAGGGAGTTATTCATGTTTAAACCGATCAAGCCCTATCGTCTTAATTTGCCCATATTTCTCGATATGCTTCATCAAATCCTCGCCGGTATACTTCTGTTGATAGTTCGTTGCAGCTTCTGCGCTTTCCCTGCACCCTTTGCAATGGGATCCCCAATCAGCTAGCTGGCCCGAGGACTTGAGGTGAGGCGCGGAAATAATTGACATGTATCTTCGGGCCTCCCTGTAGGTGCGATCTTGCCGCCTGCGCTCATAGGTGGTACCTTCTGGCAACATTTCAACTACGGCTTTCCAATCATACAGCATGACCCGTTTCGAGAAAATCGTGGCCGAAAAAGAATACATTCCTGGAAGGCCGAGGACATGCGGTAGCTTTTTGAAGTCCCGTCGCCGTAATCCAGTAGCCCTGGCTGCGTGATAGGCAGTTGTCGGGAAGTAGTTGATGTTCGAGGTGAGGCACACGTAACAGACCCGCGTACAGGTGATGAGATAAAGATAGCTTCCGAAATGAGCGCACTCGGAGCATTTCTTGGCGGAGAGTGTTGAGTACAAGGTTTTGCAGTCATAGTGATTCGCTTGGATGCTAATGATTGCGCGAATAATGTCGGGGCAGTGTTTTAACATAGTTTGATACTCATACAGGGAATCGACACGGTCCATCATACGGCGGCAGACACGTCTTAGAGCAGTCAAGGACAATACATCCAGGGCAAGAAGAACATCGGCAAATACTTCGGGAGGAAGGGTATTCAAGATGCCCATGGAGTGCTGGGGGTGCACGTCATGTCGGCCGTTGTCGAGCGGACATCTTGCTTCCAATTTTGCGTCATCAAGCGTGTGATCAAATCTTGTCAGTAGATATCCACCGGGTGGAGCTTCCGTCAAAGATGGGTACATGGTGTGGCTCAGTGCAGAGGTGAAAATTAAACTGGACAAACGGAGCGCGTTCGCAAAGGCGAGGGCGCGTCTTTTCACGTGACGTAGTTGCTTCGCCCTGAGCTTTAGGGTAATTTCCACTTGATTTCGCGACAGGAGACAAAGATGCAAAGAGTAGTATTTCACTCTATCTACATGTATAGTAATCGAAGCTGTGGAACGCTTAACTGCAGGCCAGAATCTAGGCCGCAGCAAGAAGTTGAAAGTCTTCAACGCTTCGGAGAACGGACTCCTGCAGTGACATCCACCCAGGTTGTCCCAACTCCTTCAACAACTCTTCCGCGCGGTCTCTCTGTTCAAACTCTGTAAGATCGGTACCACCGCTCACATTCTCAGGGAACTTCTTCTCGGGTTCGTTTTTGCGCAGAATATCGAGGATTTGGTCCCAGTTGAAGCGCCCGGAGCAACCGAAAAGACGTTCCCCCTTCACATCAGGGTGGATTGCCCCAATAACATGGAGCCTGCCGACATCTGCAGCGTCGATGAAATACTCTGTATTTGACATTTTAGTGATTCGGTTCTTTTTATAACAGAGAGGGAAACTTACGTGGCGGGACGAATTTATGCTCAGGAAGAACATTTCCATGGTAGATGCTAGCGAGAAAACCCGCAGAGCTTGGGTGACCCTGCTTCTCCCTGTTGAGAGATTTACCAAGGACTGCATTCGGAAGAACTGTACGTCATGAGTAAGCGATATTCGAAAACCAAGAGTTGTAGATACACACCTGTGTTCACAACGAGATCTGGTCGCTGTGCAGCGTGTTCCGCGTGGTACTTCCACACCGCCTGTTCGCCTTCAGTCTTGCTGGCAGCATAGACGTTAAAGACATCAGTTGGCTCATAAGGAGGCCCCTTCCAGGCAAGTTTGACGGCGTCTTCATTCCAGGTGTCATGGGAGATGACGACCCTAGGCCCATCTAGGATGGGTGTCACGGTCGCCGCCGTGGACGATGTCAAAACGAACCTCTTGACGCTGGGCTCTGCATAAGCAGCCTTGAGCGCGTTGAGAGTACCGGAAATGACCAAAGGAATCACGCTTTCGGGGTTAGGGTCGGAAGGCAAAACAGATGCTGTATGAATTACAGCGGAAACGCCTAAAAATTGTTAAAGAACTTGAGTTGTTGAAATTAGAGTGGAGCATGTTTAACTCACCCTTGACGGCCTCGTCATAGGCATTATCGGACACCATGTCAGGAACCAAGACAAGCTCAAAAATGCCTGGGCCGTATTTCTTGTCGAAAGTCTCATTCATCCAGGCAGCTTTGTTGATATCACGAGTGGTGCCTCGGACCTTATACCCGTGGGCGAGGAATTGGTCGGCGATGTTGGAGCCAACCCAACCACTCGCACCGGTAATAAGGACCTGGGAGCCCTTGGGGATAGCGAACTTCTGGAGGACAGACATTTTAATGTTTTGGATCGTGGTGATTTGTTGAATCGTGGTGGTAAAAGTTGTGAAGCTGAAGAAAGTGCGATGTGAGATGATGCTATTCGATTTGCCAAGCGAGGACTGCTGCGTTTATATCTACAAACATATTGTATTGTGATGCAGCCGGTGGAACAATCTATCCGAGCTTTTGATGCCATCTTGCATCAAATTTCTGCGCATAACATGGTGGAGTTGCGCTAACACAAAGTCCGCTGCTCTGGCGGACTTTGAAGTGATAAAGTTTCAGGTTATCAATTTGAGATCGGAAGCAATTCGAACCCGGATAGTCTTGATTTTGGTGGCGATTTACTTCGAAAATGAATTCATGGTAGTGTTCTGAAGGTCGCTAGTTAATTCTAAGAGAATCTGCGGTAAATACATATTGGACACGACGCGAAATATTTCCCTACACTACTATTTCTAGCGCCGAATATTTCAATGTACTTGTCATATCCATACCTTCTCACTTCAAATATGCTCCAATTACTTCTTGCCTGTCACTTGTAGTCTATCAAGGTTGCCTACGGTTAAAACGGCAGTGGAAACGGGATTACGGACGAAATCACGGATGAATAGATGCCCGTTATTGAACAAAACTTGAAATATTTTAAGATGAAGTGCCGAAATCCGATCAATTGCCTGTAAATGGTCTAGCTGATCGGGTTTAGCTGAGATATTCGTACATCCATGCTTAATAATAGCATCATTTTCCCGAAAGCGAAACCATATTTTCTGGGACCCACGTCGGTATCGCAGAGCCTCCCAGTTCGGGATGGTACGAAAATTATCCTTTGAAGCAATTATCGGGATGACAAACCATCTTATAAGCGGAGTCGCTGCAGAAGATGTCTACTGACACTGGGAATACCCTGTAACGTTGATAAGCAGCAATTCATAAAAGCGAGGGGGAACATGCGACATACAATCATTTACTTTAACGCAGGTGGATGGACTTGCGCACTATGAAATCTTGTCAGCAAACGACCGATACGATACAGTGTTCCAACCAAGCAAGAAAAAGTCGAAATACCTCAGTTGACCCGGTCCAGTTAAGCCCACCGCATTGGCCCCATTGTGGCACTGTGCCAGATCCACCAGTCGCTGTTGGCTTGGCCGTTGTGGCCGTGGCTGTTCCTCCAGCCGTTGTTGTTGTCGTGTCTGACGACTAGATGAAAAGTTAGATGGATCCGCGCGATCCATTTGTCGGAGGTCTTCTTACCAAAAAGCCGAACCACTTGAGATCTTCCTGGGGGAAAACATCTATGGAGTGACTAACGCCTTCTCCAAGGAATGTCTATAACATGCCGTCATTAATCTTCCGTTCCTGTTGCGGCGCTGTAGTTTAAACTTACCTGGAGCTTGTCTCCGAATACATTCTTTGTGTATGGACTCCTCGGGAAATTGGCCACCGTGGATTGTGGAGTCGATGAGTAACCAAAGACGCCAGTCCACTGCTTGATTGTCTCGTAGTAATTTTGTACGTTCAGTATTTCATCAACCGACCCGTGGTAAATTTGCATCTTGGGTCTTGCACCAGTGTATCCAGGGTACATGTTGAGCACAACGTTGGCCCACTGTTGCTGCGTCCATATGGACTGACCCGTTGAGCACGTCGAATTCCAGAAGTCTTGGATGTCATCGGCGCTCATGAAGCAGCCTGCAGGAACTCCGGCATAGGCGATACCCGCGGCAAAGATGTCTGGGTAAGTCGCAGCCATGACGTTCTGCAACAAAGGTTACCTCGTCATTCATTTGGGGATGGAAAACAGACTTGGAAAACTCACAGTCATCATGGCGCCGGATGAAATGCCGGTAACAAAGACCCTGCTGGCATCGGCGCTGTATTGCTCAATGACAAACTTGACCATGTTGGCGATAGAGTTGCTCGCGCCCCCGCCGTTATGCGTCAACGTCATTTTTGAAGATACATCCCAGCAATTATCATTCGTATAGGGTGTTTGGGGATAAATGACGACGAAGCCGTATGTCTCGGCAAAGCTAGCCCACCAACTACCTTGGTAGAAAGCCTGTGCGCTACCGCTACACCAATGGATTCCAACCACAACAGCAGGGTTGGCTTTCAAGGTTTGTGGTACATAGAGGAACATGCGTGTGCCCGTCGGATTGGAACCATAGTCTGTCACTTCGGTGAGTGTGGAACGAGGCACGACCTCTGCGCCGTAGACGGCATTGACCAGGGTCAAGATCCAAAGACTGAGAAGTGTCAATACGTTCATTGCGTGACTGGCGATATAAACTATGAGGTGCATATGGAAATTTCTGATCATGAAAACGGCGACATATTTATTTATCCAGTGAGAGAAATGTTATGTTTGCTGCTAAAGTCAAATTGGCCTCAATTGGCGATACGGATCAGAAGCCTCCGTTTCTTTCCAAGAGCATCACGGCGACCGGACACCGCTCCCGCGTTCCCCACCCCTGGTTGCCAAACAGCTGATGCCCTGGAAATCATTGTAATTCTGGAAACCTTGGCCTGTCTTGGTTACTTTTAATCTGTAGTCTGGAATAACAGACGGAACGTCGGCCCGGCCGATCTTGAACGATCGAGAGGGGTATGGATCCATAAGGAACCCCGCGCCTCCACCCAATCATGGCAGAATCTTGTTCCGCCAATCGCCCCAGGAAGTTAAGAGGTTTCTTTTGTTAATTAATTCTAAAGTTCCGCGATATAATTGGCCCAATATGGGAATTTTCCTTTCTCACTTCATCCGTCTGCATCAGCGGTTACTCATCGGCGGTTACTTGTTAGCCGTTGATCTGCCTTTTTGGGTTAACCACTTACCCTGGGCTCGTCCAGCCTCTGACCCAAAGAACAAGTCGCATTGCATGCCTATATTTGCTTTTGCCAAGCTCATCGCAAGTGAACACAAGATATATTGGATTCTCCCAGCTGTTTTTTCAACGTTGTTAGTTTGTACGCTACACCTATGTTATCTCCCGCCTAGAATGTGGCCTGATTTTGTTCTACTCTTTGCTGAAATCACCTCCCATCACCATTATTTCTTCTTTATCTAAATGCTTCATTAGAAATACTGAACTTTGATCATGCATCGACAGTAATCTAATCACCCGCTTCTTCGACACAGTAACAAATTTCCGTAATTAGATCAAAACCCGATTTTCTCACTTCCGTGTATTTGAATTCGACGACAAGTTCTAATTAACTCGTTTGTCCGACTTGTTATCGGAAAGTATGCATTTCGTACTTTGTTGTTGAGAAAATCGATGCCTAGATGTTGCGTAAAGCGCTAAAAGACGAATATCTCTTGCAGGACGAATCAGGACCCATTTTAACCTCCGCAACACTAGATAAGGATCTTCTTCACCAGTGATATGAGATGTTGGCATCAGCACTAACGTTTGAAATTTGTGGGGGCTGTAACATGCGGGTTCGAGGCAAAGCGCACATCTGTGGACGAATTAAAAGACCATGAACACTTTGCCGAAAGAGTAAGCAGCAATCTGACATTCTTGAGCTATTTTCTTCCCCCTCCACATCTAGCGTAAACCTTTAATCCCCTCGCTTACTAGCCATTGCGAAGAGCCAGCCTCACCGGAGAGGGTTCCTGATTATTTGACACATCAACCTGTTCCAAGCCTATTGAAATGGGGCGCAACTTCCTCTGTTGCTTTGGGTCAAAGCCGACTGGTCGGTGTGCACCGCAGTCCTCTGCATCGCTTAATAGATCCCAATCAACACATTCTCCTCCAGTTACTCATCCGCCACCCGGCTCGCTCACTCCAGAGCTCCATAACTCCCAACCCGATACGGAAGGCTCCCGCAAGAGAATATGGAATGAAGCCTACGAAAAGGTCAAATCCGATGAACCAGAAGTAGTCGAAGCGTATGAGAAGATTCTTTGCGTTCATTTCTCTATGGATGAATCCCCTTCCCTGGAGAATACAAATGTCATCAATACTATTCCATCAAACGCGGAGGGCCGGGCTGAACAAATGAAGGTGCTAATAAAAAAGGGACTCGAGAGGACCGAAAAGGGAGTGAAGATGAAGGAGACAATCAATGGCGGAATTCATTTCCTGAATGTTACGAATGACATCGTGTCATTTGTTGCAAGGAGCGAGCCGACCGCCGCCTTAGCCTGGGCAGGCATTATGACATGCTTGGGGGTAAGGCCATATTGGGTAGTCGTGGGCCCTATTTGATTACTAACTTTCTCTAGTTCATTAATAATGCAATGTCTGAGCCGACTACCAATCGAGCTGGGTTGACATATGTTTGTAATCGGCTTGAATGGTACTGGGATCTGACACAACTGCTGCTCAAACCCGACAAGGACGAGTCCATATCCAACCTTCAGGGCCGCTTGAGAACGCATATTGTGAATCTGTACAAGAAACTACTATTGTACCAAATGCAAAGCGTGTGTTTGTACAACAGACACTGGGCTAGCGTTCTTGGCAAAGACCTCTTCAAGATCGACGACTGGCAGGGCAGTATTGATTCTATTATGAAGACCGAAATATCACTCCGTGAGGATATAAAGCAGCACGGATCACAAGTCGTAAATGAGCGTCTTACGAGTATTGACAAGAGTCTGGTTAATGTGAACGAATCAATCACAGATCAGACAAAGGTTATACAGCAAATTGACGACAACGAAAAAGATAATGAATGCCTGAAGGAGCTCTGTATCGCCAACCCCGAAGACCACAAGAAGCTTATCGAGAGAACAAAGGGCGGTTTACTCAAAGACTCGTACCGCTGGGTTCTTCAGCATGAGGACTTTGTCGACTTTGTCGGGTCAAATAAGGAGAATCATCTCATGTGGATCAAAGGTGACCCTGGAAAGGGCAAGACAATGTTGCTCTGTGGTATTATTGATGAACTCAAAAACCATGGACAGATGGTTTCTTACTTCTTCTGTCAAGCTACTGAGGATCGATTCAGAAGTGCGACGTCTGTTATGAGGGGCCTGATATGGCTTCTTTGCGAGAAACACCCTAGATTGGTATCTCATGTCAGAAAAAGATTCGACAAAGAGGGTAACGCAATTTTCGCAAACAGTGAACTGGGGCTCATATCACTAGAGCAGATACTAGTTGATATTCTCAAGGATGATTGCTTGCGAGATGTATTCCTGATTGTTGACGCCCTTGACGAGTGTTCAGAAGACAGCAGAAATCACCTCATCAACCTTATTATCAAGCTTTCGCGCTCCAGCAGAGCGAAATGGATCATATCAAGCCGTAATTGGCCATCGATCGAGGAAAAGCTTGAATCTGCAGAAAATGTTAGGATGCAATTGGAGCTGAACAACGCATCGATTTCGCTTGCTGTCAAGGAATTTATTCAATTCAAGGTAGCGGAACTAGCAAATTCAAAGCATTACAAGGACGAAACAAGATCCGTCATCTACCAAAGCCTACTGGAGAAGGCTGAAGATACATTCCTTTGGGTCGCTTTGGTCTGCCAAGAGTTGGCCAATGTTCCATCTCGACATGCCATAAAAACTTTAAATGCGATACCGAAAGGGCTGGATCATTTATACGAGCGTATGTTTACGCAAATATCCGAATCAAAGGACGCTGAGACCTGCCGGCGTATTTTGGATATCACCTCGATTACTAAACGCCCGTTAGCTCTGAGAGAGCTCCAGGTACTTATACCAGAGCTTGATGATTTCGACCAAGACGTGCAAAAAGAGATTCTTGGAGAATGCGGGTCATTCTTGACTCTCCAAGCAGAGACTGTTTACTTTGTGCACCAGTCGGCCAACGACTTCCTGGTGAGGCGATTAAATCCCAAATCCACCGCAGAAATTCATCATGCAATTTTCCAACGCTCATTGACCGCATTGCAAGTGCTGAAGCGGGATCTATATGATTTGAAATCCCCTGGGGTTTTAATTGATGAAGTGCATTTCCCCGAACCTAACCCCTGGTCTCAGCTTGACTATTGCTGTGTTTATTGGGTGGAGCACCTTGAGGGATCCGACAAGAGTAGCCTTTTGTCGGACGTCGGGATGGTCGGCCAGTTCATGAAGGAAAAGTTTCTATATTGGCTGGAGGCTCTCAGCCTGCAGCGAATGATAGCACAGGGGGTAAAAATAATGCAGAAACTTGACACTATTGTGGTGAGCACACCCATCCCACCGTGTTGAAAAAGCCGACAACTAACATTTAGCTAGCAACAAACAAGTATAGACGGAGATGGAGACGTAAATCAGCTTGTCAAGGATGGGCAGCGATTTATAATGTCCCACAAGCATATGATTGAGAGCGCTCCTCTTCAAGTTTATGCATCTGCGCTAATATTTAGCCCCAGCAACAGCGCAGTCAGGAAACTATTTGAAAAAGAAGAACCAGATTGGATTTCAGTAAAGCCGAAAATGGCATTGAATTGGGATGCATGCCTTCATACCATCGAAGGTGTTCATTTTTCAGCTTCATTCGCCTTCTCGCGGAATGGACTATGGCTCGCGTCAGTCTCACATGACAAAAAGAGAGTGGACATCTGGGACGTGTCTTCGGCTCATTGCATAAGATCATTTCAGCTTAGTGACTCTTTTGGGGAATGTATATTCCTAGGGGATAGCCGACGGATCGCGGTAGAAGTGCACGCTGAAGGCGAAAACGAGGGTCCAATTCAATTTTGGGACGTGGATAGCTGCTTATGTGTCGGGGAACTGTCAGGCTTTGGGGGCGCTCTAAAAGCCATCGACTTGTCACCTAATGGGAAATTCCTCGCGACAATCTCGCATCAAATCATCAGCGTGTGGGATGTGGCTGAAATCAATAACAGCCACCTCGTTTGGAAAGCTAAAGTTGACCATCTACCTGGCTACGCTGCACTATCGTTCTCGCCGGATGGCCAACACCTAGCCTCCGTAGTGAGTGGAACGCTAGCAATGTGGGGTGCGGCCACCGGCAGCTGCCTCTGGACTACCAGACTTAAGGTCGAATATGCCGTATTAGCATTTTCAGCAGGCGACAGATTGGCCACGGGCGGGCTTGGGGAGCCAATCAGACTCTGGGACCGAACCGACGGCACCTGCATCCAAACAATCTCCAACAGCAGTACGCATACCACCTGCATGGTTTATCTAGGTCAAGGTAGAGGCCTTGCGACCGGTGATGGCAATGGTGGGATCTATGTGTGGCGTGATGATGGAACCCTTGCTGGGACACTCCGAGGCCATTCACTGTCCACTGGTTCACTAGCATTTTCTCCAGCTAAGCAGCTGCTCGCGTCACAGTCCAGAGAGCAAACCATCAAGATCTGGGACATTAGGAACATTTCAGTTGCTCAGGAAGCTGACCATGGCATTGATTCAGTGCACCAACTGGAGCTTTCCCCTGATACCCGGTGGCTTATCACAGTTTCAGACCACAAGACAATCAACATATGGGATACATCCAACATGACCTGCATTCGTACTATTACAACTGAGAAGAATCCCCGGGTTACTTGCATCGCTCCAGACAGTCGGTATTTTGTGTTGAATTCATTCTTGGAAGGCGAAGAAACTGAAATAGAAGTATGGGACTTGCCTAATGGCCGTCACATTAATACTTTTGTGGGTGTTATTGATTCGGCCTCCTCACCAGATGGTCGGTTGTTGGCCATGGCCTTTGCTGATGCAAAGATTCACATCTGGGACATGACGGAGCAAAGGATCGTACAAACCCTTAATCACCGCGCTAGCAAATTGGCCGTTTCAGGCCCCAGCTATTGTCTCGCTCTTGCGTCAGATGATCGCGGCATTCAGATTTGGGATGCTCTGAAAGGTCATCACTTAAAAACTATTCAGCTATTCAAGAGTCTTTACAGGATGTCCCTGTCAAGAGATTCCCAGTGGCTCTACGCAGATTGGGAGGATGGTTCCAAACTCGTGGATGTATCTACAGGCACCCCTTATCTCGAAGTTGTTGCTGAGGGTGGAATTATGCGTGAATCTATTTCAAGGCCGACGCGTCTTGTCTTCACGAGAGGTGCTGTCATGAGGCTTTGGGACACGACGACCAAGAGTTTCACTCATATCATCCGCACACCTTTCTCATTTCTCAATCTTCACGTTGATGACAGGGATAACTCCCGTATCTACACTGAAACCGGATGTTTGGATTTGCATATGATTCCTTCAGTTGGCATACACAGCAGCCCAACAGCTGAGATTGCATATCATGGATACGGTATAAGTAGTGATAATGCATGGATACTGCGAGGTCGAGAACGGATACTTTGGCTGCCTGCAGAGTACCGGAGGAGATCACGTGTCGCAGGATCACTCTTTGCAGCCCCCTCGCATTCAAACCGTTGGGTGTTGATTAGATTTTGCTGAAACGCTGCCGCTTGCTTTTGGCTGGCTATACGGAACCACGTCTCGTCTAAAATTATTGCGTTAGTCATTGTGAACTAGTCATTGAAGTGGCATAAAAGAATGTAAATGGATGCAATAGATTATTGATCCCGGTGCGGTAATGACAAGGAAGGCCATCTTCAGTGCTACTGATGTCTCTCAGCTATAATCTGCCCTAGTTTGAGATTACTCTCTTCAAAACATAAGCCAAATAACCCCAACATGGAAAACATCCGAGCAAAATAGGTTTCTTGTGATTTAATTCCCTATACCTGGAGCTTTGCACGAGATTAAGGCGAAAACGTGCGGTTTTGTCCAAATCTCACGATATATTCTACTCCGGTCGGAGATGACAAAAAGATGATACTGGGATGACATGTTTATTATATTTCAAATGCACAAATGACGATATTTCATATCACAAATGAAAACATTATGTAATTCAGCCTCAGCTCCCAACAGCTGAAGAGATTGGTTGGTTACTCATCATTCTCACCAGTCATTTTGTTCAAAACGAATACCAATCTACCCTCCTTGCTATCCCAATGGCTCTCAACATCCCCAAGCTCAACCTGGGAGATTCCCTCCTCCTTTATGCCTTCAAGAACTTTCATCATACTTGGCAGTTCATCGCCAAGCTCACCAAGGCTCCACGAACCGGCCCCCGCGCCCCTGATAGTCACATCTCGTTTGCGGAGTGCGGCCGAAGCCACAGTGCCGAAGTTTCCTGTCACCGCGCCAATGCAGACCCAAGTCAACGGATTCTCGGCTTTCAAAGTCGACGGGGAGGTAAAAAAGTTGGTGAAGTAGGGCCCATAGAGGTAATCCAATACCACATCAACATCTGCGGCGGCACCGAAGTCCGCCGTTTCGGGGGAATCCTGAAGCACAATGGTAGAATCAAGATCGAGGGCCTTGAGGGCAGCCTCGTTTCTCGCTGCGCCGACGATTCGCGTAGCTCCAAGACGCCTGGCCACTTTGATAGCCAGCCTCCCACTCATGCTTGTTGCGCCCAGGATTAAACACGACCACGGCTTTACATCGGTTCCGTACTTGATAAAGTCCACGCGCGTGCGCAGGGCCATCCAGCTACTCATGAGTGGATTGATCAAAGCAGCCGCCTGCACGGGGTCCACATTTGGTGGTAGCTCCTTTACCTTGCGCCTTGGCACATTGACCAACTCTGCAAAGGAGCCGGGTTGTTCCTCGCCACCAAGAGTCACAAAGTAAACTGCCTTCCCAGTCTTTACATCAATTCCCGTGCCGTCCATGCCAGGCGTATGGGGCAGTGATACTGAAGTGTAGTGCTTTCCCTCGGCGCGGCTGCGAGTAACTTGATGGAGCCCGGCGGCGATGACTCGGATTTGAACAGTTGAATCATCAACAGGGGTTGGTGGTGCCGGTACTTGAGTGACCTTCGGAGCGGAACCCCACTGCGTAATCTGGGCTGCGAGCATGCTCATTTTGTAGCTTGAGTTGATTTTGTCTCTGTTATTGTTTGCTGAAAGAAATGATTGTCTGTTAAGGCGTGGATTGGAGAGCCGGAAAATTCATGGCCTTGGTAGTAGCCAGCTTGGACTTTATACTTCTGTGTTAAGGAAATGCGTTCTGCCTAAACATGAAATCATGCACGAAATGTTCAGCTCAGCCCAGATGTTGCCGATATATCCGGCATGGAGGGGCCGCATCTCGCAAAGGCGTAATCTATGTTTGGCGACTCGTTGGCGTCGTGCGGCTGGCCGCTCATCAACCTCTCGTAAAGTGGGTCTCAAAAATGTCGGATATCTTTATAATTCCCGGTCCGCCCGATTGTTCTTAATTTTGTCGGCCTCTACGGTTCAAGGACTACACCTAAATAACTTCTAGACATACCAACACACAAATTGAATTAATATTTCTTTTTAAAAAAGAGAAAATAATCCGTTTATATGTTGACAGCATACAAATATGAACAAACACTTACTTACACCTTAGTAAATTGTGTTGTGGTAACATTGAATGTCCACGGGCAATACAAGTTCGGACCGGGTATCTTCTTACATTCCGAATGCTGATGGTCCGGAACTTAGCTGCCGTCGGGTATTTTGTAACGAGATTGATGGCCGACTCGCCGCCAACGCCGACAGGCTGTCTTTGACCCATGGGGCACATCGGTCTCAACCTGAACTTCATTCAAGCACCTAAATTCGACACAGTATTCAGGGGTTCCGACACAAAACAAATTTCATGGAAAGCCCATCACCAGCGCGTGTCATGAACAGTGACATGGCACACGATGCCTATAGGTATGAACCAAAAAGTCATCTAATAATAACCCACATATTTGTGTACTCCACCTGGTCATAATTGGCTTGGGCAGGTGTGCTACTATGCACACGAAAAATAGTCATCAGTCGCGAGCATATCGGCTGACGCAGCGCGCAATAAGCGAGGTGGGATGCATTACGTAGTGAGGCGGCAAGGATGACGAAGTTGCGCCACAGGATGACAACTAAGCTTAGGCAGGCAGCGGTCCAGCGATAGACGTCGCCCAAAATACGAAAATTCATAGATGGGTCTTGTCATAATCACCAAGCCGGCTGAAAACATTTGTGCACCAACTCCCGCGCGTTCAGCCATAATCGACCTCTAGCCAAGTATCATTGGGCAATCTAGAGCACAACGACCCTAATGTAAATTTTGCATGCTCTAAAGCATATGCATTCGACAAAGAAGTCTATTTGGAGAATAAATACAGTTCTAATGGCAACCCTAATCCAACATAATAGCCAAGAAAATGACAAGTACAAACCTCAAATTTGTTGCTCAAACGCCTCGGCCAAGAGTATCCCTAAAAGACTCCTGCATCCAGGTCGGAAGACCTCTCAACAAGGAAATATGTGAAACAGAAGAAGGCACAAATATTTGGCCGCCATAACATCCGAAGATGTGCTTCAAAATTGGCCTGCTCACATCCTCGACCTTCAGCAACGATCCATGGCCCTTCTCAATCTGGTCTCTCATCGGGGCTGTCATGGCCGTCTGTACAAACATAGGGTGTACCACAGTGGTAATGACACCTGGAGACTTGTATACGTGTTTGATTTCGCATGCCAGCCCCTCGTGGAAGGCCAAGGCGCCGGCCTTGGTTGCTGAGTAGTCGACATTAGTAGGCAATGCGACGTAGGAAGCCACGCTTGCAAGCGTAATGATGTGGCCCTTGTCTTTGAGAACCATTGTAGGCAGGAATTCTTTGGTAGTTGTCCAGAGGGCTTTGAGATTGATGCCCATAATCTTGTCTAGTTGGCGGTGGGAAACCTCAAGGATTGAACTTGAGGGCGCAATGCCGGCGTTGTTGATGAGAATAGAAGGATGGCCAAGCGTCCTTCGGATGTCGTCTGCCGCTTCTCTTACAGCTTCGGGGGATGTGATGTCGCATCTCCAGTAATAGACTTCCTCAATACTTGCCAGGTCCGGTGGCAGATCTGCAATATCAAGAATTGCAACACGAACGCCCTTTGCAACTAGCCCAAGCACGACGCTCTTGCCGATGCCGTTGCAGCCACCAGTGATGACAGCAATCTCATTTGTCCATTTCCAACCCGGGTGGGACAGGATATGCCAGTTGTTGCCTGCCACTCGGTTCCAGAATCCGTTGAGAACTCGTACAATGCCAAGTGATAAAAGAGTCTTGAGAACCTTCTTGACTGTATCAAGACCAATCTTCTTGATAATCTCGTGGTTTGTCACCTGACCAACTAGATCAGGGCGGCCGCATGCCAGGAATAGCAAGGCAGAAGCGGGAACTACCGGCTGCAGAGCCAGCCCCCCGATACCCTTGACAATATTGATAGTGAGCTTGACACCTGGAGAAGACATGGTGAATGAAGGCTGAAGAAAATATGAAATTGCTGTCCGGTAAAAAGCTACCACATAATGGGGATGCGATCCGGCTATTTATTAAACAGCAGAAATCCTAAGCTCCACCAGTCTGCCGTAACGCAAGTGCAACGCATGACGGCATGCCCAGATGAGAAAGCGAGATTCTCGGACTTCAGTCCCAATTCCAGCCCCGGTTGGCTCCGCAAATCCCATCGCGGGGGCATCAATCTACGAGCTCGGCTCAACAAGCCATTCGGGTTTTCCCAAGGATACGATCAAATCCGAGGCGCATTGGGCTAGTTGTAGGATCCCATCGGTGACTTCTTTCTCAAATGGGCATAGCGCGCAGAGGCCACCGCTGCGGCGTCATGGGGTTGTGCACCCTGCTCCCACCCCGCATTTCGGCGTCGCAGTCGATCCGAGGCTCCGTCGAATAAAGACGGGCAAGATGGGATAAACATGGGGTAGTTTGTGGTTGCTTCGGGGCAAATCTGAAGCATGGGACACAGACCATTCGGAAGGCAAGGTCCGGCTGTATGCGAGGATCGTGGGGAAGATGAGTTTTCCCAACCCATGCGAGAGGCGGAGCCATGCATAAGACCGACGGAGGCATGGCAACTGGAGGTGTCAAGATAGGAGAAAAAGTCTAACAGCCACAGTCGCAAACAGGCTGTTTCGTACGTCAGTATCATACGTTGAACGGAATTACGCGAGATCTTAATTTTGTTTGATTGACGTGTTAAAAAAAAAAGAAAAAGAAAAAAAGCGAGGCATGACGTCGAAAACGCGTGCGCCCACCCTACAGCTACAAACTTGCACTAAGTGTCCACGACGTATTATACGAAATTTTCAAATTGATGAAAGAAACCATACAATAGTCTACGAAATTTAAAGATTTAGCGGTGTCTGTTAATAAACTCTCCAGCCTTTCGTGCGGATTCCTCTGCTTCCTTTTGGAATCCAAGACTGTCGCCAATCAAGATGATGTCGTGAGGAGACTGTTCATCCATGACCCACTCAACATCCACCTCGCACTTTTTCAAGTGCTTCACTAGTCTCTCATTATCCTCAACGAGCACTTCTTTGCCCCCGGTAAATACCCAAATCGGCGTCTTGCTACGAAATGATTGGTTACAGGTAGGAGTCAAGTAAGGGTTCGACAGCGAAATTTTCCCAGAGCCCGAAAATGTCGAAGTACCCCACGTAATAAAATTCTGAGGAAC
The DNA here is from genome assembly GCA_020975415.1 of Calonectria hawksworthii. Lineage (NCBI taxonomy): Eukaryota > Fungi > Ascomycota > Sordariomycetes > Hypocreales > Nectriaceae > Calonectria > Calonectria hawksworthii. The sequence continues at coordinate 209,254 of JAHXZK010000023.1, forward strand.
GTAGTCGGCTTTGAAGTATTTCAAGCTTTGAATGTAAGTGGTGTTGTCGCTCAGGTTAAGGTCTGTCCAGGGCGACCAGATGGTTGCCGCGGCGGGCCAGGGGATCTGAAGCTGATCACCAAATTCTGCAATGTACTGCAGGAGTGCGAGGGCCAGGTTTCCACCGGCAGAGTCGCCACCAAATACTATCGAGGATGGTGGAATACCCAAGTCTCGTGTGAGATGTAAGTAGGCCGAGAGAGCATCTTGGAGGGCTGCTGGGAAGCGTCCACCTGGATTGCTAGAGAGACGGTACTGAGGAGTAAAGACGTGGGTACAAGAGGTTTCTTTGAGAATGGTTTTGGCTAGAAACCCAGTATTGTGATCTCTGCCATCGCCAATAACATAAGCTCCTCCGTGGAAGTGAAGCAGAACAAGGAGGTCGTCTTCGCTTTGGTCTCTAGCCCGGTAAACAGGCCTTGGTGTCCAAGTTCCTCCAGTGACTTGTGGCTTGATATCGCTGTCATTCAAAGGCCCCTTGTACAGCTCTGCAGATGCAGGTAGTATGACGCTGAATCGCTCTTGTTCCTGCTTTGGCTCCAGAGATAAGGGGGTTTGGACACGAATAGCAGAGACGTTGGTGAGAATTGCCTTGAACATCTGGTTTGCCAGTGCTTGCTTAAACGTCAATCCGGGATGTGGCTTGCCCCCCGGAAACAATCCTAAAAGGACTGCTCGTATGAAAGTAGATCCCACATGAGCGGGAGTAACAAATAGAAGATAGGCAAGTTTGAAAAGAGATTCCAGTGCCATGGTTGTCGATGTTTGGAAAAAAATTCCCTCAAGAGAACGATGTGAAAGTAGAGAGATTCAATGACTTGGCAAAATCATGAGAGGATACCAGCCGGTAACTGGAGACCTTTTAGGAAGTAAAGGAGTCCGATGCAAGCTTTCAGGGCATTTCCCCATACCCGCTAGGCTATCGGAACGAGATTGGCTTCTGCCGAGGGAATCCATGATCCCTGCTCGCATTCTCGGACGCCGCGGGTTGACCAGGCTAGCTTCGCCTCCACTACTGGGATCCACAAAATGTCCCGGAGACATAGTTCCCAATTGGGAAAAAAGTCGGGAGTGGTCTGCACGTCGATCGCAAGGTGGGTGTGAAACAGACTCGGCCTGGGCTGTGTTGGTACGTCACGATGCAAGGGGGCCGAATTTGAGCAAGTGAGGTGATTTTTCTAGACACATTCTCAACAATGTATATAAGCGGAAGTGGAATCCGTTCATCATTAGATTGTGTTGAAAGCCAGACCTGCATTGAAAACCACATCTTTTCCCTTCATCTTTACACTGCAAACTACCCCAAATCGAATAAACTACCTTTTTTTATACAATGAACGGGAAGCCCACGCAGAATGGTGGCCCAGGAGCTGCTGAATTTCTCGACGTCATTATCATCGGGGCTGGTATCGCAGGCATAAACATTGCCCATACTGTCACCACACAAGCCCCACGCGGAACCTCGTATGCTGTCTTAGAAGGACGTGGTCGCCTTGGGGGCACCTGGGACCTGTTTAGATACCCAGGTATCAGATCAGACTCTGACATTTACACGTTTGGATACTCTTGGAACCCATGGAAGGGAGAGAAGCCCCTCGCAGGTGGCAAGCAGATTTGCGCCTACGTGAGTGAATCCGCAGCGCTGCACGGAATTGACAAGCACATCCGATACAACCATCTTGTTGAGTCGGCTTCTTGGTCATCAAAGTCGTCCACCTGGACTCTCAAGGTGGTTGTCGAAGGCGGCGAGGTGAAGACATTTGAGGCTCGCTTCATTGTCCTTGGCACCGGCTACTACGACTACAACAAGGTCCTTGAGGCTCAAATCCCTGGCCTCGAGAACTTCCAGGGCACTGTGATCCAGCCCCAATTTTGGCCCGAGGATCTTGATTACGTCAACAAGGATGTTGTTGTCATTGGCAGTGGAGCTACCGCCATCACCCTGGTGCCCAACATGGCGGCAGATGCAAGGCACGTAACCATGCTCCAGCGAAGCCCAACCTACATCAAGGCTCTGCCTATGAATAAGGGCACGCTGGCCAAGACTGCCCAAGCCCTGCTGCCCTCTTCCGTGTCGAGCTCGCTTACAAGAGCCGAGCACTTGTTCAAAGGCTACTTTTTCTACTGGTACTGCAGAACCTTCCCCGAGGCTACTCGTCGTGCGATGCGCGAGGAAACCATCGAACAGCTCCCCAGCAACATCCCCGTCGACCCGCATTTCACCCCACGTTACAAGCCTTGGGACCAGCGATTGTGCGTGTGCCCCGACGGAGATTTTTATGCAGCCTTAAGATCCACCAAGGCCAGCATCGTCACCGACACCATCAAGGAGGTGACCGAGGACGAAATCATCCTCAACTCTGGAAAGACGCTCAAGCCCGACATTGTTGTCAGCGCAACTGGTCTTAAGCTCAACTTTGCTGGCGGCATCCGATTCACCATCGATGGTGCCCCGGTGGACTTCTCGGACAAGTTCGCTTGGAAGGGCACCTTGATACAGGACATTCCCAACCTGGCCTTCATCATTGGTTACGTCAATGCTTCCTGGACGCTCAGTGCCGAGACGACGGGAATTCTCCTTGCTCGCCTGTGGCGCCGCATGAAGGCCAGCGGTGCCACTGTCGCAATCCCGAGGTTGGCAAGCGGTTCCGAGAACATGACGCCCCAGTCAATTTTCAGCCTTGCATCAACTTACTTCCAGAAGGCTGACCCCGTCTTCCCCAAGGGAGGCTCAGGACAGTGGCAATTGAAGACAAACCACTACTCGGATTACGCGAGATTGAAATGGGGCGATTTGACCAAAGAGCTAGAGATTCGATAAGGGCTGACTGACGGATAGATTTTGGGATGGCCATGGAGGAGTTTCGGTTTTTATTTCCTTTCATATAATTGCCGCTTGTTCACTCGTGATTCATCAATGTATTTTTTTTGGCAGAATATTAGCTTGAATGGAAAGAATCTCATACACTTCGCATGTCCACCTCGGGTTAATTTCCTAGTGCCGCCGCATTGACATCTGCACGACAGGGGTATCTAGCGGTGACACCCATGGCACGTGGAAAAGTTAGCACCAAAAAAAGGCCCTTGAGGCACTTGAGAGGCTCAACCTAGGCTCAGCCAAGGCAATGCCGAGACAAGTACACCTTCCCCGCTTCTTCTTTCGCCCCTGATTTGTTGTTTTAATGCCCGGATCCCAGAATCTGGGGAAGTCTATTGTTCTTATTTTTCCTCCATCTACTCACCTTCTCCTCGCGTCGATTTTTTTTTCTTTCATCTCAGCCTGACTGTGATGAGAAGGAAAAAAAAAAAAGAACCTCAACTCAACGCCAGCCACCAACGATTCCAAATGCCCAGTAAAGCCTGCGATGATTGCCACCGGAAAAAGGAACGATGCCGCTTCGATCGCGGCGCCAAGGTCTGTCGCCAGTGCGCCAGCCAAGGGACACCATGTTCTTTTGTGCGACAGCGTCGACGGATGGGACGTCCGCCCACAGCAAAGCCGCTTCCGTACGGGAGTTGTGACGTTATAACGTTTGATGACGAGGATGGCAAGCCGCTGGAGAAAAGCCCTGAGCCAACGGCACAAGCTCGCCTTATTGCAGCACCACAACCAGATCCGGAGTCCGACAAAGCCGATACCGTCAAGATTGTTGAAGCCTTCACGCGTCGCTTCTTGCACCCAGCTCGAGCGAAAAATGTCCTGCATCCGGAGCGGTTCCAATTGATCCAACAGGTTTTATGCAACAAGGCGGCCTTTTTTACCCACCACCAACATTTCATGGTTGGACCCAGTTTTGCTGATGAGTTTCGGACAGCCATCTTGAGAATCGTCACGCACCTGCATGGCGTACTCATAGATGCCTACCAAAGCGCGTTAGGAGTCTGGGATACTATGAGAAATACCAGGAAAGCACCCAGCGACGTGGACATTTTGATAGGCGCGGATTGCCTCAAGCATCTCCAGTCGACACTCATGATGTGTTCGGAAGACGCTGTGGCGCTGATTATGCTGGGGCAGGTCCTGGCTGTCTATCATGTCATGGCCATGGGAACCTCCCCGCACGCCATTGTTAGAAGCTCTTTGCATTTGGCTAAGAGCTGGTATCCAACTCTACTAAGTCAGCCTCAATCCCTGCCCATTGTCATCACACCAATATTGTGGGACACAGTGGAGTGCTTGGTCAGGCGGGAGATTCCGGTGGTCCAAATACCATGCATGGACTCTTGGAGACCAGATAGATCTATTGGGATATCGGCTAATTTCTTGCCACTTTTATACGACTTGTGCGTCGTCAGTCACAAAATGAATGGCCAGCATGCCCAATCAGGAAGCGAACAAAGCCAAAGTCCAGAGAGCGATGGAGACTCCCTCGCGCATATCGAGTATCGAATCACACGCTGGGAATCAGAGATGCCGTCAAGCCTAAATTCCGACTTCACATTATTAGAGATCTCAGCAATGATGATGCAGGCCAGGCTCTACCGCACGGCGGCGCTGCTAATCATCCACCGCCTCCGTTATCCCCTGGGAGTTGAGGATGAGGCTGCGAGAAGACTAGCGACGGGGATCGCAGCCGAGTTGATGAGCTACGCGAAGTGGGTTCCGGATGATATGAAGGGATTAGCTGTGGGATTTCCTCTGTTTTTGGCGTTGCTGGAAATGGAAGGGCCGGTCGAAAAACAATTGTATGACCACGCACCATCCATGTTTTATCCTAATTATTTGGATTATGTATCAAAGTTTGTTGGGTTTGTAAGGAGTTTACGGGATGGAGGTTTCTCTGGTTTGTGGTTCGATCTGGTAGGGAAGCCAACTGATTTGCCAATGATTCCATAGATTTTAACGTGTACAAGAATGTACTGCATTTTTAACTTGTTGATTTGTAGAGCTGAGATGTGATCTGAGAACTTCCACGCAATTCTTTGCATGAGATAGGCAATACCAATTTTTAATGGCCCGTGATGGCTCACGCAAGCATCGAGCGTATTTCCGTAGCCACCATTTCAAAATTTGGTGACTTCAATTGTCACTTTTGTTTTTGCCTGGCGTAGAATCAGGAACCGATTGAAGGGAGTCATGCTCCATCTCGGTCTTCAAGACTTGATCCGGCTCTTCCATCAGAGTTAGATAATTCGAACAACAAGATGTTAGAGGAATGAAAATGATACGTACTTCGCTCCCAAGCACATTTGGGGTACCTCTCGGCTATGGCCTCGATTGGGAAGCGGTTCAGGATTAGGAATTCATGAGTTGAAAACCGGCTGCTAACTCCCAGTGCATCTGAAAGCAGTTTCCTGTTAAGAACGCGCGTTTCTTTTGACAACGACTTGGTGTCTATCCGGTAAACAAAAGGAGCGAGATGCCTAGGCCGGTCATTCGCCCAATTAAATGCATGGTCCATATCATTGAAGGCGGACAAAAAGCAACTAGGCTTCCTGCTAGCCCAATCGGCGTGGGCCTCAAGAGCATCGATGAGCTGATTACGAGAAAAGAATGTTCGGTTGTTGATTGCTGCCACGACATCGCCAGAGCTCCGGTCTTGTAGCGATTGCGAGTTCCCATGTACTACTCTCCAGAGCATCTTTGGAGCCTGTAGACACTTGGACAAGTTAAAATTCGGATTACCTGCCATGGCGACAAGCAGTTCCTCCAAGGCATCCCCCGGGGTTTTGTGACCCAACTCATTCATGTTAGCGCAAGTTATTAATCAGAGAGGAACGGATGAGTACCGTAGTCTGCTGTTGAGCTTGTCTGGACTTCAGCTGTTTGGTTTGGTTCGCTTCGGACTTTACCCCTCGAGAATGAGATAACGAGATGGAGTCTGGAAAGCCTGACCCACTGCGTCGACTTGTGTAAAAGAACTTGGAACCCACCACATCAGTCAGGCGACTTCCTGAACCAGTACCTACGAGCCCAATTCTGGAAGACGAGGACCTCATTTGAGTAAACATATTGTGAACAATGGAGAAATGGCGATATTGAACAGGGCCAGTTGAATTGCATGCGAAGATAATCGGGAGGCTGCGATGACTAGGAATAAATAGAAGGCAATCCATGGTCTTTTAAATTATTTTGAAAGCCTAATTATCCCAACGCCATCACGATGATTATTCTGGATGTAGCCGAGATAACCCCCACCAGTCCTTGGACAGAAGACCTGAACAGATGCAGTATGTATGAACACTGGGTAGTCTGAACCTACCAAGCCTGGACACAGAATGAGACTGAATCTTTACTCCTACAAGTTTCGGCCCATACTTCCATGTCACGATTCAAGATATGTAATTAGTGGTCAATGTCAACCTGGTAAGACACAATTGTGTTGCATCAACAGCCGCCCTCCCAGCAGAGGAATGCGATAGGTCACGTTGAAGTAGTATCTGCCCATAAAACAAATGTGCAAATGTCGTCCATAACATCACAGAGGTAATTACTGGGTGTGCAGAAAAATGCACCAAAAAGCCGGAATGGGCTCTGGTGGTGCTACCGCCATAAAAGGAACCCCCCTTTCAAAGGGATTGGGGACTAGGCAATCAATGGCTCAGCTGGCTTGATGCAGCAATGAATCAAAAGGCTCAGTGGTAACACCCACTCGGATTTAAAACTGGAGGCTGCGTTAAGCGACGCAACACGGGACAATGGGTGTACAAGTCTAGCCAATGATTCACTGCAGCATGTGATTGTTGTGTAACCTCAGAACGCCGGATAATTCACACAACATCCAATAGGATAAAAGGGATCCTCCTTGGGTCGTACACACGCGCTAGTGGGTATCGGGTGCCCAGGCATTTGTTTGAGTCAATCAGTTCGAACGGGCTGTGGCATGCGCGCATTCACGGACGCGAATGTGCAGGCGAGCAAACACGGCAAACCCCAAACACTGGATCGCGGAAGGCAACCTTTGGGGTTCCATATGTATGACGCAAGTTCTTGTTTCGGTAGGAGTAAGCTCAGGTATTGACCTGGTACTGCGCATTTTGGCGTCGTCTTGCAGGTAACTACGACTGAGTATGCCAAATACTATCATCTGGCTTCAATGACCTTGCGTGGTGATTTACACACCGGGCACGTGGTATTTCGTCAACAAATGCTTTCAGCCAAGAATTCTGCTTGAAGGGGCGACTTGATTGCGATGATAAACTAAATCAATCTGAGTCCCGATCATGTATCACTGGGTGCATATTGCCCCCACATTCGGAGGTTTGCTGTGCTGTGTTCACTCTCGCTTGTCACACAACACAAGGCAGGCACTGCTGGCCACCTGTTGACGGTTGCACAACTGTAAATTCACACAGACAACCCGACCCAAATCCTCACGGGCGATGCATTTCCACTTCTTTCACACCTTGTGCTCATTTGCCTATAAAGTCCCCTAGTTGGCAGCTCCTTCACCAGTCATCAAACCAATCATCAACCTTTCACACTTCAACCATGTCGGAATCTGATGCCGAGGACATTTTGTGGAGCCGAGAGCTCCGCAGTCTGAGTATCACAGAGAAGAATCGTTACCAAGAGAAAGAGAGTGTCCGCCATGCCGTCGCTCGCATCAACAACCTTCGCATGAGCCCGGTCAGCAGTAGGCTGGCGCAGCACATTCGAGACCTTTACGAATCCGGCGCCAAGATCTGGACCAAAGACATGTTTCTCAAAATTGAGAAAGACCTGGCCGAAGAGACGCGATCGTCCGTTGCCATGATCCGCAGCAGTATGTCTTCCCTGTCGTCCCCTCACCTTTCCCCGCCCTTTTTTTTTTTTTCGCTCTGACCCTCGTTCTTGTTGCAGTGAACGGTGGATTGGCACCACGGGAGGTCCGACGAGCGGAGCGTTCTTGGGAGTTTTACAGCGACTGGATGTAAGATAATTAGCCCAAACAGACACCCGCATCTCAAATTCATGGAGGCAAGACTAACCAGATGGAACCTTTTTCCTTTTTCAAACAGACCTTTGGTGGAGTTTAAAATCTACCACAACATTCTCTTCGAGACCAAACTCATTTTCTGCGAAGACAGTCTCGCCAAAAATGCCGACCGCTTCACTCGGGAAATCGACAGCGAGCTGACCAGGAACATTGTGACATGTGGTCTGGATGTCGATTGGAATGAAAAGCCAACTTCGAATCCGATGGAATACTCCTCCTTCCAGGGAATATGGGAGGAGGCTGAGGAAAATTGGATCAACAGCCCTGTGTGCGCCGAGTTGCTGGAGATTCTCGACGACATCGATCTTCCAAAGTCTGCCAAGAGAATTGTTTGTTTCGGGCTTGGTAACCTGGACTATGAGGGTTTCGATTACCTATCCGAAACAGATGGCCTACCTTGCTGCAGCGCCATGACCCAACATGCCGCAGCGCTCACAATGGCTGCCGCCTTTGGAGAAGCCTTGGGTACCGATCCCCTTCCCGTTCTCGCTCAGGATCCGGCCTACTCGCCAATGTCGATCCGCCTCCTGACTGAGGTGGGAATTGAGGTGGTGGGTGGCCATGGGTCTCTCGGTTTCACCCATGTCGATGAAGACACGATTGTCTTCAGCTGCTGTCCTGCGATTCCAGTGAAGCAGATTGTGGCCGACATTGCCAAGCCGGCGGCAATGATCTGGAACCGCGTCATGCCCCTCAAGGCAGAGAAGTCGCGATGGACTCGTAACCCTGACTCTGGCCATCTGTCCTCGTAAGTCTCGACATCCCTCTGTCCCGTCCAAGGAGGCGTTTATGCTGACACTATACTTGTAGGCCATGGCCATACGATCAGGACTCGCCTCGTACCCGGGCCCTGATCAAGGACTATGAGAAACATGACTTTCCCTTCGATTGGGAGCGATTTGGGAAGTTGAAGATCTACGTTCGGAAAGATTGAGTTGGCATTCTGGGCTAAGCGTGCCAGCTAACCATAGTCAAGTGAGCCGCATCAGGTGGGCAGGAAGTTGAGAAATTGCTATGCGACCACTAATAGTTCAAAATACAAACCTGTCACTCACCTTTTTTTACGCTTTCATTGTGACGTGAATTTTGTGTTAAGAAAATACGAGTGCGTCAGTAAGTACCGCGTTTCAACAGTATGCTGATTGCAATGCCGTTCTAAATCGCCGAACAGCCCAAGAGCAAACTATGGGGTTCAATGGAGCAATCGTTTATTATCTAGAGCATCGGCTATTTCATCTACATACGCGTACGATTAGCTGCCGGTCCTTAATTCCAGGGTCAGATGGGTCCCGGCTTGGTTCTCTGCAAGATGACGTCCACCGTTTGTACCTTTTTCCACACGAGGTTCCAGATCCAGTCAGACAGGAGCCGCACTAACAGGGAACATGGATAGATTTGGAGGTAGGCGATTCAAATTCCACAGCAAAGAAATACGTGGAACTGTCAAGCGAAGTGCACGAGCTTCAATCCGCGTAATTCCGTCGCCTCCGCCACTCGGGAGCCACATCAGCGGCGAAGTGCAGGATCAGATAAGATCTCTTTTTTGAACGAGGCAAAGTGCCTGCGCCGTTCTAGATCTCTGATCCGAGAGCGGCTTCTGCGCAGTGTTCCGTGGGGGTTCGATTGCATTGGGAGCGGGACGTGGGAGTATCCGCGTTTGATTTGCAGGGTCCAAGCTCCACCTGGGGCGGAATGCCACCATTCGGAATCGCTTTTGCCGGTGCAGAGTCCACATGGCGACAATCAAAACACGAAGCGGTATACGAATGATGACGCGCCATGGCAAAAACTTTTCTTCATCTAGCTAGACGGCAGGGCCTATAGATTCTGGTTCGCCGCGGAAATATCCCTAATTGAAGGACCTGGGCCTTCCAGCCATGATTACGTACGGCAGGCTGAGCCGCTTCCTTGCGAGCCGCATACCCGATCGCAGATACACTACAGCAAATCAGACCCAGTTCGGCTAGTCGTTGCTGGCAAGGCGCAAATCCATCGAGATCGTAGCTTGAGATTGGCACTAAATTAACCCTATCATAATGCATACACACCAAAGTTTTGATACAGCCACCGCGGCAAAAGCAATCATGATACTCTTCAAAAATCAGTCTCAGCCATTCATCACACTCGCTCCCAGTTAAATCGCCACTACGGCCATTGTAGGTACTCTCCAAATCAGCATCTGCATGCTTTGTGAAAATTTCGTCTGGCGCAGCAGTGGTCACAGCCCTTTGGACGTCGTAATCGCAACGGAGATTTACACAACCAAATCGACCGTCCCCACCATGGGCATGTGCTTGCCGCTATCGCAAGCCAGGACCCATTTAAAGTCGCGAAGTGCTGACGATGCGCTGTGTAAGAGGAATATATCGCTTGGCATCGGAAATTCCTCGCCTCCAGTGCCGATTTACAAGGGCCCGGCCACCGCAGTTCCGGCTTGGCATTCTCAGTTAATACGCTGACTTACACGAGAGAATCTAGCAACCGGTTTGTGGGCAAGGGAATTGGTATCTGGTAATGGATTCTTAGCACACGGTCCACTGTGGTGACCAAACGGCGCGGCCGAAATGCTTCCTTTGGGGTCATTGTCGAGTTGGCCCTAGTTTGCCGCTGTCAAAGGTTGAAACAACGGGCTGCTGACGTCGATGGGCTCCTTTTTCCCTCAGCCTTACATGGAAGTATCACAATGAAGCCTGCATATAAGAACAATAGTACTTCTCTGAGGATCATCTCACTATCTTCCCATTCCCTCACCAACCTTAGATCTCATAGCAACACTCGGATTCGGCCATTGTTTCAATACATTCGCTTTATTACGCCATTCATTCTTTCTGAACCATGAAATTCATTCACTCCCTCCTTTTGGCTGTTAGCAGCATATCCTTGGTATCAGGCTCCGCCATAGCCAAGGTCAACAAGGCTGAGGCCAGTCGGTTTTATGAAGGCTCATGCACATCCAAAAACATCCGCATTCGCAAGGAGTGGCGCAACTTGACTAGCAAGGAGAAGAAGGCATACCTGAAGGCAGAGAAATGTCTGATTGCTCTCCCTTCTCAAACCGGCATTCAAGGAACCACCACCCGTTTCAGCGATCTTCAAGGCCTTCATCGTCTCTTGACCAACTACACCGTCGAGGGCCAGTTTGTGCAGGATGTTATCCACAATGTGGTAAGTCAATCCCATCTGCGATACAGCTCAGTCGGCTTGAAAGAGTAGCAAGAGAAAGCCTCTATCTTTTTTCTTTCTTTTTGGTTCGCCCATTAACCTCGGATAGGGCCAATTCCTGCCCTGGCACCGCATCTTTATGCATGCTCACGAAACCATGCTTCGAAACGAGTGCGGCTATACCGGCCCCATGCCTTGGTGGGACGAGCAAAAGGATGCCGACGCCGGTAACTGGTTTGGCTCCAACATGTGGGACTCTGACGCCTTTGGTGGCAATGGAACCGGCACCGATAGTTGCGTCCAAGATGGAGCTTTCGCAGGCCTCATGGAAAAAATGGGTCCCGGCTTGGCCGACACCACTTATTGTCTGAGCCGCGTCTGGGACGACAGCTGGGCTCAGTATTGCGGAACTGAGTCGGTCAAGACTTGTGCGAAGCACAATGACTACTACAGCTTCTGGGTTTGCGTTGCTGGCCATCCCGGTCTTCACTATGCTGGACACACCAGTCTCGGTGGTGTGGTAAGTCAAGCAAGCCTTTGGTGCGGACTTTGTCGGTTTTAACATATGTGCTGCAGATGTCTGATATCACTTCGTCGCCTGGAGAGCCCGTTTTCTTCCTGCACCACAACTACGTTGATAGAGTGTGGTGGAAATGGCAGCAAGCAAACTCTTCGCGTCTCACCGATATGAGCGGAAACGCCTGGAACGCGACGTACTTTGCCGAATACAACATCACCACTCCTTCTGGCCAGGCTGACAACACCACGCTCGATTACATTCTCCACACTGCCAACATCTTGCCTGACACAAAAATCGCCAATGTGATGAACATTCAGGGTGGATATCTATGCTATGACTACGACTACTAATCCTGGAAGCGGATTTAGAGTCTTATCTTGAGATTGCGGTTTCCGCTTTAATATAAAAATGAGTGGAGTCGACGGTGGACGTGACGCAGGTGTCAGACAATGAAAGTGGTAGCTGTCAATAATTACCTAACAGAACAAATCATGAAACCGCTCATAGCGACCAGTTTCGTTTGTGTCAATTTGCATACAATAGATCTCTCACATTTGTATAGAATACAGCATAAAATTATATGTTTCAGGGTAGCTCAGAGCGACTTCATTCCAATAAATGTTCCAGTTTACCCTAGCAACACGGGATGTCACTCTTCCATGTGAACAAGACAGACAAGCCAGATATCCAGCTGTCATGGAGCGATCAGATATATTATAAGATTATATCAATCTGTATTAAGACTACAGCAGAAATACGGAGTGGTAAGCTGATTCCCACAGGCCCCAGGCCTTCACAGGGGTTTTAAATAGAAAGCAGCTCCCCCAAGCCATATCAACTCAGTGGAAGTTTATCTCCTTGCAATTTCTAAACACTAATAAAACTGCATATCAGGGCTTCGATTTTTAAATTCCTTAGAATTACCATTCTCATGCATAATGCTCTATGGTCAAACTATCGGAGAGCCTTCGTAAATCTCTCGCTTTCTCCAAATATTTCACTACATGTATGTTGCTTCCAGCCAGCTGTATAGCACGATTGAATTGGTTTGCAACCACGTCATTTTCTGCTCCTGCATTGACAAGTAGCTTCACAATGTCAAAATAGCCCCGCTCGGCCGCGATTTCAATGGCGGTCTTCTCGCCTGGTGCGTTAACATCAGCACCGGACTCAAGAAGGAAGAGTACGAGATCAAAACAATCAGTCATGCATGCTCTCTGTAACGGGGTCAATTGTCCTGATTGAGAATTGATGTTTGCGCCGCTTTCGAGGAGAAGCTTTACCAGAGGGAGCGCGTTCTTGTATCGGTGGGACATGCATGCAAGTTCAAACGACGTAAAACCGTTTTCTGCAGCAATATTCACATCAGCGCCATGCCTGATAAAGAATCGAACCATATCTTCATGCCCTGCAAAGCATGCTAGGGTGATCGGAGGACCACCCAAAGAACTACACTATTGGCTTATCAGCAATGCAGATCCTCCCCTCTATCTGTCCATGCTGTTAGATTTCATGCTAGAAATACTTACTAATTCACCGCGAAAGAAATTTACGTCTGCCCCAGCTCCAACAAGATACTTAGCAATCTCGTAGCTCCCCGTTTTAGCCGCCAGTTGCAATGGAGTTAGTCCAGTAGATTGTGACGAGTTTACATCTGCCCCATTAGAAACTAGTAGATGGGCAATCTCCAGCTGACTTATGTCGTTCTTCCAACAATTCGTCGAGTTAAGCCTTTGATCCGCCCCCAAAAGACATTGGAGTGGTGTATGCTTCCATAGCAAGGACTCTTTAATACAACAAGGATCGCCCACGCAAGCTCCTTGTGCGATAAGGTAATTCAATTTATCAAGGACATCTGGTGATTGTAGGAAAGCCACTTCCGCACAAAACATTCGCATTTCGTATGCGCCAGGATAGACTGAGTCGGGGATAAATTGATAACCATTCTCCCAAAGAAATTTCACAATCGGCATTTCGCAGTGTATCAACGCATACATAAGTACAGTGGTTGATATGCTGCAATGAGGTAAGATTGCTGCATCGTTAGAGTTTGAGCTTTGACTAGCGACAACTGCTAGGAGTTCAGTGTCCTCGCTCAAGAGAGCAAGCCCCAGTCGATGTTGTTCTGTGAAGGTTTCCATCAACTCTGGTCTCAGCAAAACTGGAATCAGCGATTTGACAAAGCTTTTAGATTTCCAAGCCCAAGCCAGGAACAATTCCAATGCTGTATGAGATACGCAAGCCTTTGCTTCCAGCAAGAAAAGCGCAGTTTCTTCCACTTGATGGTAGAATGTCCAAGAGATTGGTTCGAATATATCCCAATCTACGGAACAAAAGAATCTTGTTTGCTCATACATGGCTGTGAACCCAATGTCCCAAGGTTCAGGACGGAGAATTGCAGATGTATATTTAGCCTTTCGGCTTCCAATACATCTGGCAAGTGATTCCCCCAAGGCTTCCTTTGTTCTTTGCTCGTTGTGTAAGATTGGGCAATCCGGCTCGATGCCAATATTTGTAAGTTCTCTGATTGTCTGGTACTGTCCGAATCGAACTGCCATCAAGAGATACAATTCTCCGATGGCTAGAGGATCAACGTTCTTCCCAAGAGGCAAGCTAGATCGCCATTTGCATATTTCACGACTCAACGGGTCCAAAATCCAAGGCAACGCGTTCCTTGCAAAATCCGGCGAAAACAAACTATACACCTCAGAAGATGTAAAAGGCGCGGTAGAAGGCGCAATCTCATCAAATGCACCCATATCCTCATCACGAATCAAGAGTTGGGGCAAAAGCGCCTCAAGCCTTCGAGCAAATTTTCGAAAGTCGCGATCGCGAACTTTGCGTAAATCATGCAAAGTAAACCCATGATTCAACAGGAGAATTACCATTTGCCACTGCTCCGCCTCAAACGCAGTGGCTAGAATCCCAACGTCACGGCATGCAGATGTTTCCAACAATACCTGGGCAATTTCTGGAAGCTCCAATGACACAATTGACTTCAGAAAAAGAGACATATCCAGCTGTGTGAAGCCCCCGCTGACATTTTCCTCGATGATTCGAAAAGCCAGTCGAACAGTATGCAAGATTATGGCCAAGGGGGTTTTGTTGAGCCTGCTCCTTCTATCTTCCGGTCTGTAGCCAATAGCGATAATGAATTTGAATGCGAAGGGAACGAGCCGCTCACTGTGTAATTCGAATATCGCTTCTAAAAGATGGTGATTCGTTTGATTCATAAACCAAGACAGCAAGTAGCAGTCCTCATAACTATAAAAGAACTGGTCATTGTTGATGATGGTGTTCATTGCCAAGGTCATGAGGTCCATTTTGGAGAAGGAACATAAATTGTCAGCTGTCATTGGAAACCCAGGAATTCGGCTTCTATGAGCAACTAGTGCATCGGATCCTAAAATAGATAGGAGTGCTTCCCAAGTCCAAGAATGTATTGGATTTCTCGGTACTTCGCTTCTCGTAGAAAGTACAGGCAAATGATGCAGCATTTCCAAATCTAAATATCTGTTAACAATCCAATCCAGCTTTATGCTAGCTATAAACCTGCCTGCAATGAATATTCTGCTCCGCCCAGGTAGAGGGATCCCATGAACTAGAAGCTGGTGTTGAAGCACTTCGATCGATCCATAGTCACATTCGGATAATGCCTCCGATGGGACATGCAGGCTCTGTACATCATCTTCTTGATCAACTAGAATTCCCATGTTATCTAAGATGTCCATGTCTCTCTGCATCGGTGGTGGCGTGCGAATCTCAAGGCGATCTAAGAATATGCGTAAGCATTAGAACTATTTATTCAACGCTCTATGTTCTTGTCGGCTTACCGATATGTTCTGATGTTGTGCTAGTACGATTGTAGCGTGAATAACGTCTGATTTCAATATCAAGACGCTGGTCACTCACAATCTTACCATCTATCCTGACCTCGCTCCGTTTCTGCGCGGCCTGCCTCCCGCGTACAATAGAAGAAACACGGGACCAGAGGGAAGCATTGAGGTTTTTAGATCTTCCGGATTTTTTGAAAAGATATTTCCACTGCCGCTGCCTAATATCCTTGATGGTCAGAGATTGCCCTTTGTTCATAGGTATCATCGCGCAAACTCACGTAGCTTCGAGCCCATGTTGTGTTTCCATACGATCCCTTATTTTCTTCAATGTCCATCCCTCATCGTAATAGAGATTGAAAATCTCGTCTCTGAAAGGGTCCCATTGCGCAAAGTCTTTGATGATCACCGCCATCATAGGTAACTAGGACTAAAAGTTTTTTCGTTGAAATGTTTCTGTGCTAGACTTGAAAGGCACGATGTGACAATTGTGAAAGCTGCCATGCCAGAGTGGCTAGTTGCATCTTGAGAGATTTCAAAATCAGACCAGGGTTAGGGGATATTTATACTTGTAAATTAAACCAGCCACTGCCTCGATGATAAGTACTGATGCGCAAATCAATCCCAACTAAAATATTACAGCGTCAGCCTTTTGCTAAGCAGGACACCCCATAGGTCAGCGGAAGGAAAGATGGTGCAAACGCCCTAGATCTGATTGCACAACAGAGAGACACTGCAGTGGCTAGGGCCTAGGACGATGTGTTGTGCATTTCTGATTGGATGACAAAAGGACACTGCCTCAAACCTTGATACGACATTAAGCCAATTGAAACATGTGACTATGCTCCCGCTAAAACTTCTCCGTCCAAGCAAAATACTGAAAGGTAATAAAAGTAGTCACAACAGCGACCAAAGACTTAACGCCATGCCTTAAGATTGCAGTTGCTAGTGACTGTATTGGTTATTATAGCGCGAGTTAGGACTTGGAGGGTTGGTAATCCACGGCTATACACGACCCCAGCTTGTCGAGATTCGTGTGTGCGATAACAATCGATAATTATAAATGGAGGAAAACAGAAAGTCTTTTTTATACTAGGCAGATGAAAGCGCACGATCACAAGTTCAAAACCAGGTCTGGGGTAATTTCACTCGAGTAAATATTTGTTCAAATGTCACTTTGCTCGCTGACGAAGGATAAAGAATAAAAGTCTTTTCTCTCAGATAGTGATTGCATAAACTTGAAGTAGTATTTTCTCATTAATTTGCTTAATATTCCTCACATTGTCCATGCGCAGATGCGATGGAAGGAAACGTACTCGTTGAACGGCTATGATGGAGATACAGCCGCATTTGAATCTAGCTCATCGGTTTATAGGGACGCTTCGCACACACCATCCGATAAATGCCATACATTCGATTTTTTTTATTCAATATGGCGCCCCCGTCAAAGGCCAAGGACACACACGGAACTGAATAAGCCTGCTGAAAGCATGTACCCAGGTACGTCCTGCCCAACATGTCACAGCCTGATTTTTCCAGTGTGACCCACTCTGACTTGAGCCACTTCAGCTTCCGCATGTCTCAGCCGTATGCCAATCAATTTAAACACGCCATGGAGAGGGACCAATTTTTGCCAATCAGGTGTTGATGAGACGGCCAAAATCTTGGCCTTGAGGCCAGCACCTCTGTTAAAATAAGCGCTAAGCCCTTGAAGGCCAGGCTGGCGGTAATGAAAACGGCTTCAGGTATAAATTGAGAGCTTGGGTCTTAAATAAAAATGGTTCTTCTCGTTTTAATGCACCATTTGCCTCATTACAGCCCATCCAACACGGCAAGAATAGGCTCTATTCTGACCACATGACCTGCCTTTGCTTCAATTACCCTATTATGAGAAGCTCCGAAGGCTCTGCCCACCATCAAGTCTACTATAGCCATGTCTCAGTTAGAAAATACTGATGGCGCACAAAAGCATGACCCCTCGGAGGCACCGGGTCCATCGCAAATAACAGAAACCGCTGCACACAACTTCGAAGAAGCGTCAGATGATTTAAGTAATCAAATACTTGAATTCTACGATCTTTACCGCGACACTGAAGAAGATGCTCATCTTGAAGAAGCAATCAAAGTAGCCGAATTAGTCGTCTCCAACACGACATCGCAAGTACCTAGCCGAGCAGACTATCTGCATCTTCTTTCAAGCATGCTCTATGATCGAGGTTGCGAGAGAGAAGACATCCAAGATTTAGGAGGCTCCATTGAAATGGCCCTCCAAGCATACCAATCACTCCCTGAAAAACATCAAGATAGCGCCCAGTATTTGCACAATGTTGTACTTCTTCTTTACGACCGCTATTCTTACTTAGAAGAAGTTGCAGATCTAACAGATGCTCTAATGAAGGCTGAAAGAGTCATTGAGGAAGCTGGGGACGAGCACCCAGATCAAGCAGAGTACCTGAATAGCTTGGGGCTTCTTCTACGCGATCGATACTATCACTCGAATGCCTTATCTGATCTCGAGGAGGCAATTGATGAAACTCGAGAAGCTATCGGTGTGAACGCTATCCAAGGGCACCGTGATGAGGCAATTTATTTGCATAACCTTGCAGGCTTGCTTGCAATGAAATGCAAACACACAAACAGTGAGGTGGGCTTCGTGGAAGCAATTGAGAAAGCCACTCGAGCAGTCGACTCCAGTCACGATGAGAATTCAGCAAAGAGGAAGTACTTGTACCACCTTGCCAACATACTTTTCGATGCTTTTAAGTTAACGAAGGAAGTGAAGTATCTCACTGAAGCTACCAACTCGTACCGAAAGGCTGTTGATATTCATCCAGAGGATGAGGTCGATTGGCTAAAACGACTGCTTGAATTTATTGACTGCCTCTTCGAATTATATTCCCATACGAGGTTTTCGAGCAGTCTCGATGAAGTTATCGAGAGGGCCAAGAAAGCGATTAACATTGTTTCCGAGGCCGATGAATACCGACCGAAGCTCGCTGCTACTTTGTTGAGCGGCGTCGGAAAGCGATTTCAAATAAATCAATCTGCAACTGACGTCGACAAGGCTATCGATATCGGGTGTCAAGTCCTCCAGAAAACGGCAAAAGAGAATCCTGATAGAGGAATTTTGCTAAATACAATCGGAAATAGACTTGCCGATTTGTATTATTGTG
This sequence comes from Calonectria hawksworthii, assembly GCA_020975415.1. Lineage (NCBI taxonomy): Eukaryota > Fungi > Ascomycota > Sordariomycetes > Hypocreales > Nectriaceae > Calonectria > Calonectria hawksworthii. The sequence goes on from JAHXZK010000023.1 coordinate 227,900, forward strand.
AGGGGTCTATGGAAGACCTTGACAAGTCCATCGAATTTTCGAGAGCGGCTGTCGTGGCTCTTCCAGCCCGCAGCACTGACTGGTGTGCTGCTTATTGCAGTATTGCGGCCGGACTGTTCGACAGGTACCAACGAACACATTCAATATCAGATCTTGATGAGGCTATTGATATATATCGGAATGCGGCTGGCTTAGCCGACACCAATTCCGAGACTCTATTATTTACAACATATATACTCAACTTTGGTGAATGCCTTGTTGCCAGGTTTGAACGAATAGGGGGTCCCGAGACACTCAACTTTGCTATTGAACTGTTTAGAAAGGTCCTCAAAATGAATCACAAAAAGGATCCCAACTGGGAAAGGTATACGTCAAGCCTAGCCTCAGCACTTAGTCTACGGTCAGGTCTTGACGAATCTGTTGATGATATTAAAGAGGCAATTGCATTGAGAAGGGAGGCGCTTAAATATACATCCCAAAACCACTTTGATTTGCCAGCAAGATTAGGCAATCTTGGAGACAGCTTGGCACGTTTCTATGACAAGAGTGGAGAGATGAGTTATCTCGATGAGGCTATTGGCCTAACCAAGCAAGCCGAAAGGAAGATAGGCGACGGGGATCCCGAAAGGTCTCAATATCTCAGAAATATCGGTATATTTCTCAGTAAACGATATTCTGTCACGAAAAAAGACTCAGATCGGAGACAGAGCATCAACTTTAGGCGAGAGGCACTACTTGATGTCGGCTCTTTCTTAATGCCTCGGGTTATGGCTGGAAAAGAAGCAATTCTGATGAATCTTGTGGACGGAAACTTCAAGGCGGCTTACGATGATGTCAAGATTGTCGTCGATCTCATTCCTCAATTAACCCCACGACACCTCCAAAACGAAGACAAACAAACCGTTCTTGGCGAAGCGAACGGGTTGGCCTCTGATGCTGCTGCTCTGGCACTCCAGGCTGGTGAATCTCCACTCGTAGCACTCAGCATGTTTGAAAAGGGCCGTGGAGTGCTCGCCTTGTCACTTGACGAGCTTCGGGCTGATTTGGGTGAGCTGCAAAGCAGGCATCCCCAGCTGGCGGAAAGATTTTCTCACCTGCGCAGCCAGTTAAAAGAGCCAAACCCTACCGGTGATTTGGAGCGAAATCGCAAAGTTGACTCGAATCAATGGTACAATGCTGGTGTGAAGCTTGACAAGCTGATTGCAGAGATTCGACAACAAAGCGGATTTGAAAGCTTCTTGCTCCCTCCGACAGAGTCCGAAATCTATTCAGCCGCTTCTCGTGGCCCTGTAGTCATTCTAAACAACACTTTCTTTCGCTCTGATGCAATTATAATTGATAAGGATCAGATTGGATCCGTTCCTCTGCCTGACCTCAGTAGAGTTGATTTGGTCAAGCATTACCAACAAGAAACATTTAAGAGTCAGGAAGGTTTGCAGTGGATGTGGGATTGTATCACAGAGCCGATCCTGAGCTTCCTAGGGTTCAACGGGTCGCCAGAAAATGAGGACTGGCCTCAAATTTGGTGGGTTACATCGGGACTTCTTTCGAAATTCCCCATTCATGCCGCTGGATATCACGAAATCGGTGGTTCCAATGCGGTCATTGACCGAGTCATTTCATCTTACAGCACTTCCATCAGGTCAATTATTCGCGATCGCCAACGTCCACAACCCGAATTAGAATCAGGCCAAGCGCTATTGGTGGCAATGGAGCATACACCGGGAAGTTCTAGCCTCCCTTCCGCACCCGGGGAGGTATCGGCTATAGGTGATATCTGCGAGTCACTATCAATCAAGTCTATCAAGGCGGAACCCACCAAAACTGAGATTGTAAGGCATCTTCCCCAAAGCCAGATATTTCATTTTGCTGGCCATGGGTACACAAACCCAAACGACCCGTCGCGAAGCTACCTTGCCCTGCATAGAGAGAAGGAGAAATGCCTATCCGTCGCGAACCTGCTAGACCTGAACTTACAAGAAAGCCCCCCATTCCTTGCTTATCTGTCTGCATGTGGCACCGGTCAGATTGGAAACAGCATCTACCTGGACGAAAGCCTTCATCTCATCGCTGGATTCAAGTCGGCTGGGTTCCGTCATGTCATTGGGACTTTGTGGAGCGTGGATGACAGCATCGCTCTCGCCATTGCCAAAGATACCTACCAGGGGATGAAAGATAAAGGCATGAAAGATAAAGCTGTGGCTTGGGGACTGCACAATGCTACGAGACAGGCTCGGGACCGTTGGCTCCAAACCACATCGGAAGATGGTGATTTGGCCGATCGATTTACAATAGAGTCCACTAGTGATGGGAGTAATGGGAATGAACGGGAAGAATCCTACGGCCCGCGCAATCTAGTCTTGGTGGAGGATCCGCGAAAGACTGATAGGCCTAGTTGGATTCCCTACGTGCATTTTGGAGTGTAGCTTGCTTGAAACCTTGAGTGTAAAGACTTAATTTTACACCTAAATCTATTTCTAGCTGTCTTGTCGTCCATGTAAACTGTCTTGGGGAGAAAACAACTATCAGTTTCCGCTCAGTCAGCCTTAAGCCTCATATTTTGGGCATTTGCATTGAATCTCTTGTTGTAGAGTTAGGATTGGATGAAAATAGGACACTGCATCAGACCTTGATGAGACATTAACTTGCTTTAAAAATGCGACCATGCTCCCACTAAAACTCCTCCGCCCAGGCAAAATATTGAAAGGTAATAAAAGTAGTCACAACAGCGACCAAATATGCACCAAGACCAAAGGCTGACGAATTGTCTGATGTTAGTGCTGCGTATGCAAAAACGATGATGCCCGTTGCGATAAGAACAATGAATAGCAGGAGTAAGACACAACGCCAATTCAGCTCTTCGTTGATTCGGATACCCCATCCTATCACACGCTGGCCGTGAGGACCAGGATGGCGTATTAATTGCTCACGGAGCTTTTTCGGAAAAGTTGTGATCCAGAACCTGTCAACGTGATCGCCCGGCTTCAGAAGGTGAAGTATGGGAATACGAAGAAATTCAACATCATCCCTGGGTATAGGCTCGTAGAGATATTTTCCTGCCCTGACCTCTGCTTCTGGGGGGAAGTCGCGCTCCTTAAAACAGCCTGGAAATGACTTTTCGCCGATTGGTATTAGTTGAAACTAGCCAGGTGTGTCAATGCAACTAAATTCTTGAGTTGGGGGTGAACAACGGCCAAGTACATACTCGAACAAAATCCGCAGAGGCAATTTTGTGAAGATGTGTTTGGCTCCGCGCTTTTTGGAAGAAAGAAATACTATCCAGTTTATTCAGCGGTAGATGTAATTTCGTTAGCTGAGTAGAAATGAAAGTTAGTAGATTGCAAAGCCACGATGGAATAAGCATTGAAGCCTTCCATTCGTGTGATTTTCGAACTTCTTTATATGCATCGCGTATTTTCTTGAACATATGCTGGTCGCTACCATGGGGTTCTATTTCGATATGAACTAGAATCGGAGAGTGCTTCGTGTTGATGCAAACAAGCAGGTATTGAAGATCAGTGGTCAAGTTTTGGAGTTGGTTTGCAGATGCAGCACTCATGACTTGTGCGTTTGTCAGATCTGGGCTCATCAATGGTGGGGTTTGTCGGATGTTCGAAGACTGCACATTTTCGTTCCTGATGTGTACTTGAGCCGGAACGCTCGGTTGTTCAGGGGGCGTTGGGTTATTATGTGCACGGTTTCCAGAGACAGAGGCACTATTTACTATCCTCTGCTGGAACCTTTTGATTCCGCCCTTCGAAAGTTCCTTGACGTCGACAGAACAGAGTTCGCCACAACCCTAGCGAATTAACGGCCTGATTTAAAACGTTCGAGAGTAGAGAAAACTCACGCAAGTGTATGAAACTCTGTGATAGCCAGCAGGCAAAGGCCAACAGGTGCTTTTGAGCCAAACCCACCATTCGGACACCTCCTTCAACGAGAACTTGACATCATTGACGGAAAGTTCCCCTGGTTTCTGCTCTGATTCATACCCCTTGTAGTTGAAGACCATACCTAAGGATAACGTCGTTGCCCAATTGGCAACTTGCTTGACCGCTACAAAAAACGAATTCTCTGACACTACCACCATATAGAGAGATATAGAGACGCCAATTGTGAGTATTAGTGAGAAAGTCATTCCCACATATAGCATGCTTGTGACGCCCGTGTCGGTCCCTGATGCAACGCGGATGATCCTTTTACAGACCTACCCTAGTTAGCTTTGTGGATGGGGAATTAGAAGGCAAGTGACATTTACCTCAATCTTTTCTGGGGTATCCAGACTGGCGAATTGCATGTCATATCTTCTCATTGACCAGCTATCCAGGAGCTTATCTAGGCTGACAGGCTCGGATTTTATCTGGGCTGGTAAAACAAAGCTCCACAGCGTTTGTGACGTCTCGGTATCTTGCAGAAGCTTGTTGCGTCTTTCCCTCGCCGTTGCTGCCATGTCCAAGGCCTGTTGAAGGTCCAGATTCTCAAGGTCACCAGATACCGATTGTCGGATTTCTTTGACACCTTTCACATACTTGTATCGCGTTGCAATATTGGCTATGGGGCCCATAAGCAATGGGGCCATGATTTGCAGTACAAACAAAATCTGCTTGGTGGCACTCGGCGAGGCATTGTCTTGGGCGAACTTCTTTCTTGGATAAAGTTGCATGAGTATGCTCAGCAAAGAACTTAAGCAAAATAGCGGCCATGGTGCTCGGTAGATGGCGCCAAGGGAATGAGAATCCCTCACGCCATCTTTTTTCTGTTGTATTGTGGCATTGCTTTCTTGAGAGAGGGCCATCTCCTCTGAATATCCCGACAACGGTAAAATTGAGGGTATCGCCACACTATATTAAAATATTAACTCGGCCCTGGTAGCCAGTACTGGAATTGGATGAGGTCGATGGAGTAATGGCAGAGACTCCAGCCCGTGGGGCCCTTTAGGACCCCGCTCATCAGCTCTGCGCTTTGCTTCTCGCCGAGTTCAGCTCGACTCTGGTCGACGGAGGGACGTTGTAGATAGGGAGGCAGGGCCTTGTTAACTGTGTAAACATAGAAGAAAACGTCTTTGGTGCCTGGCGCCTAAGCTGGAGACGCACAACATCTCTCAACTCTGAGGCGAAAAGAAAAATGCGAAACCAACATGACACCTCATGGCGGTTAACGCACAACAAGGAGTATACAGTTGAGCTGACCTACCCCCCCTGGTCTGACCCGACCAATGCCCCACTTTTACAATAGGTGCGCCGACCTATGCCCTATAGGTCAGCTGACCTAGTGCCCTGCCTCCTTAAATTCAATTCCCCTAATTATTTTTTATTCCTCTTTTTATTCCTTCTAACCTTATTCCTATTTTCTGCCAAAATAATACTAAATTAATTCCTATTACCTACTAATAGAATTATTTATAAATTAATTTAATCTTATTCTATATACTACTATACCTAGCTTATATATAATTAATTTCAAATTAATTTACTATATCTTTATATAAATAATTAAAGGTATATATAGCCTATTATAAGGATAATTATAGAAAATAGTTTTTTAGTATATTATTATTTAAAAAGAATAAAATAAGTAATTCTAAAGTACTTTTAAATTAATTTAATAGTAAGATAAAAAGAATATTTAAAGATTACTTTTGGGAAAATTTTTTATTAATTTATTTATAATAATAAAAAAATATATAATTATATAAGTATTTCTAAATTAATTGTAAATTAATTTTAATTTATTAGATTAATTATTTCTTAATTAAATTAAACTTATATATATATATAAAGTATTATTAGGATATTAAGATTAAAGATTATAGTTAAGGTATAAATAATACTAATAAAAATTATATAGTATATAATAAATCTTTAATATAAATTACTTATAAATATATATTAAATTAATTTAGTAAGAATTCTATATATAGTTAATAAAAATTATATATAGCTAAGATATAGTAAAAGAAGAGTTTATTATTAATTTATCTAATCCTATTCTTATTCTATCTAAGAATTAATTTTAATATAAAAAGTAAAAGATTATATAGCCTTAGACTATATAGCCTAAGGCTTTATAGGTAAAGATTTATAGATAACCAAAGTTATTTACTTTATTTATTTATATTTAAAAAAATTATTATTTTATAAATACTTTAGAATTAATATTAAATTAATTTAATTTTTTTATATTTTTAGATTATTTAGTTTAAGCTTAAATTAAGAGCTAATATAATAGATATATATAAACTATATAAGGCAAAGTTTTATAAATTATTCTATATTAATTCTAAATTAATTTAATTTTAATTTTCCTAGGCTTTTATTTTTTTAAAATATAAATTAATTATGCTATTTAAAAGTGATATATAATTAATTTAGATATTAAAAAAGTACTTATTAATATTACTTAATAATTTGCCATTGTATAATTAGAATAGAGTATATAGTCTTCCTAAATTAATTTAAAAGCGATTATTATGCCTAAGATTCTTAATCCTATTAATAGCCTTGCTAAGCTAGATAAAAAGAATATAATTATTATTATAAAAATAGATCTATAAAAAATTATTAGATAGATTTTAAAGTAATTTAGAATTATTTCTTTTCTTAATAAATAAGAATTTTTAGCTATATTTTATTATACTATTATAAAACTTAATAAAGATAGTACTTTTAATAAGTTTAAGATATCTAATCTATACTTTTTGCCTAAGAAAGCCTAGAAAAGTATTCTTACTATATATAAGTAGGTTACTATAGAGGCTACTTAGGATACTATTACTAATAGTACTCTTAAATCTATTTTTAATTAATTCTAAATTAATTTAATAGTATTCCTTAGATAATAAGGGAATTAGGCTAGTTTATTAGTAATATAAAAAACTTAAGTATTTTAGAATTAATTTAATATTAATTTAGTATTAGCTTAAATAATAGGGTAATTAGGTTAGTTTAGTAGTAATATAAAATATTTTAAAGTAATTAAAAATTAATTTATTATATTAAATTAGTAAAAATATTATATTTCTTATATAGGATTTAACTAGTCTAGCTTAGCTAGCTATAATAAATATCTAAGATATTAAGGCTTAATTAAGTCTAAATTTTGTACTTTCTTTTTTAAGCTAAAAATACTTTTAAATTAATTTTAAATTAATCTTTTATTAATATATTATATATTTCTTCTTTAATCTATTTAGAATTAATTTAATAATAAACTTTTATTATTAGCCTACTTATTTAAATACTTTCTTTAGACTTTTTTAATTTTTCTAATCTTTTTTTTAATTTAATTTACTTTTCTAATAAAGCTAATTTCCTTTCCTTAATAGTAATTTCTTCTTTTCTTTGCCTTAAAATAAGACCTTTTTCATTTATATATTAGTCTTTTTTTTTTTTCTTGGCTATATTAACTTTATTAAAAACTTTATATAAATGCCTTTTATTATAGTAATATTAATTATACTTTAATTAATTATTAAATTATTCCTAAATCAATTTAGAGATTATTAAGGAAAGCTTATTCTTGACTTTTTGTATATATATAATTTCTTTGATTAGTACTTTAACTCCTTAATCTAGATATACTAAATAAGAATGCTTATAATAATAATAAAATTGTTTTAATATTATTAGTAATAAGATTTCCCTTTAAAGATTATTATAATATTTTGGCAATAATTTTTCTTACTAAAGCTCTATTATAATTAACCTATTATTAAAGTTAAGTCTTTTATCTTTTTACTAAGAAAAATTAATAAAATTAATTTATAATTACTTTTTAATTATTTGCTTATTACTTTGCTTAATATATTTTTGGAATTAAGCTATAATAAACCTATCCTAATATCTAATTTAAACTTTAATTTTTTTAAAGGTCTTATTAATTAATATTAATATATAATTATAGTTAGAGGAATTAAAAAGAAAGTTAATAATATAATATTAAAAATAGATTTTAAATTATTTATAAATTAATATAATCCTTTAATAAAATATATTTCCTATTTTAATAATAAGATATTTTATATAATATCTTAATTATATTTGTATGTATAGATATATTATACTAATTTTTTAAATTAATATTACTATAGGCTAAATTAAGCCTTAATTAAATAATTAGGTTTTTTTTATGTTATGCCTAATAAAAAAATTAAGGTTTTACTAAGTATTATAAAATCTATTAGCTATTAATTTATAAGTACTTTAGAAATATTTATACTAAATTTAATTAATTACTTATAAATACTCTTGCTAGCTTGGTATAAATAATAATAAAATTATAAGATTATAATAGAAATTATTACTAGGATCCTTATTATATAGTAATTTAATTTTATATTGAAAATAAATATGGTAAAACCTAATATAATAAATAACTTACTAACTCTAAGGTCTTTTTTTTGGATTAATAAAATTAATAAGATAATTTCCAAATCCTTTTTAATTAATTAAAAAGTAATTTATTAATAATAAAATATTACTTACTAATTAGATTTTTCTAATCTTAGTCAATAGTAATACCTATTAAACTATAACCCTTTAAATACTTCTAAAATATTTTAATTTAATATTCTTCTTCTATTAATTAAAATACCTTTTTATATATAAATATATATATTTTAGAGAATTCTTTATTTAAATAAACTCAAACTAAAAAAATAACTATAAATTAATTAGCTATTATTTAATAATTATTTTATATATACTTATTCTTTTCTAAAATAGGACTAAACCAACCCTAAATAACCTTAATTTCTCTTAATTTAACTAAATATTTATAATTAATATCAACTTAAAATAAAAGCAATTCAATTAATTTAAATAATTTAATTTACTCTTAGTAAAAATAAATAGTAATAAAATTATTACCATCATTATTAATAAATTAAATATACTATTTTATTAATATTAATTTATAATTAATTCTAAATTACTTACCCAAGAATTTCCTTACTTTTCTTATTAAAAGGCTAAATAAATTACCAATCTTAAAGAGCTATAAAGATAAAAAATAATACTTTACTTAGCTAATATAATTTATATTTAGTCCATATTATTAAGGCTAGTATAAACTTTATTAATTAACCTTTTATTATATATCTTACAAAAAGCCTATAATTCTAGTAAATTTAAAAAAAATATTAAATTAATTAATAATTAATTTAAAATAAATAAAAAAATATTTACTTAATACTTTAAAGCCCTTTTATATTTAATTAATTAAATTAATTAACTTATTTTTAATTACTATTAATATTTTTTTAGAAGAAATTAGAAAATATATATACTTTCTATATAAAGTAATAATAAAATAATTTAAAAGTCCTTCTATTAAAATATATATATTCCAAAATACAAAATATTTAACTTTAATTATCTACACTTAATAACCAAAATAATCAATATCTATAGAACTACTATTAATAATTACTTTAAAATTAATTTATAATTACTTTACTTACTATACTTCTTTTTTCTTTAAGAATTACTATTAATTAAAAAGCATTTATCTTATAATAAAATATAATTTCTATTAATAATAACCTTAATTTCATTATAAAAAGGATTAAATATTTATAGAATAATAATTTAAAGATAATTTTTACTATAATTTAAAATATTATAATAAATAATACTATATTACTATAGATTTAAAAGCTCTTATTATAATTAATTAATAAATAATATATAATTAACTTAGAATTACTTACTCTTATATTATTCTTTATTAATTATAAAAAATAACTTAGTAATTTAGGATTATAGCTTTCTTATTACTATATTAATTTATAGATAGCTAATATAAGACTATTATAGGATAAGGTAAGCTAAGAAAAGGCATTTAATATAAATTAATTAGGAATTATTCTATACCTTAATATATTTTTATAAGTACTTAATTATAATAAGTCTCTTTAATATTATACTATTTTATTAAATATAATTTATAATACTAAATAATAATACTATTAATTATAAAGTAATTTATAAACTATTCTACTAATATATTTAAATATATATCTTATATAGATTATATTGCCTAGTAAAGTAAAAATTATTATTTTTTTAGAATATTTCTAGGCTAAATTATATTAAATCTAAATAATTTATTAAAAATTACTTTTAAATTAATTAAATATTAATTATTTATATACTATAGCCTATAGTATTTTTAAATTATTAGACTTAATACTTTTAATAAAAATAATATATATAATTCCCTTTTTAAAACTTATTAAATACTTAAGAATACTAGGTATATAAATAATCTTTTTAACTAATAATAAAGAATTATTAATTTTATAATTAATTATATATATTCTTAGGTTTATTAAGATTAATATAAGAATAATAAGCTAATTTTTAAGATTTATAGTTAATATCTAAATAATTAATAATTAATTTATAATTAATTTATAATTAATTATTTATATTTACTAATAAGGCCTTATTAAGTTATTTAAGCTTTTAATCTTATTTAATATTAAAGTTAATTTTATTTCCTTAAATTATTAATAAATAATTAAAATCTAATAGATCTTAAATTAATTGGATAAGACTTTAAATATTTAAAGATTTTTATATTATATTAGAAGCCAGCATAAAGGGTATAGTAATTAGCCAAAGATTATTTATATTAAATTAATTATAAATTGCTTTTTATTTAATTATATTCTAAAAGATTTTTTAGGTAAATAAGTTCTTTTAATAATTAAATTTGCGATTGCTGTATGTAAATAGCTGAATTTTTTACCTTGGTTAGTTGACCTGTGGGGCATAGGTCGGCCGAGGTTATATGTGGGGCTGTTGGTCGGGTCAGACCAGGGGGGGTAGGTCAGCTCAACATCTCACTCCACAACAAGGTCCATCTATTTTGAGGTGTTAAAGTGGGACCTGTGGTTCCTGGCCAATGCCCTCCAATGCAGAAGCGCCGCCAGAGCGTCCGATGGCACCTCTACCACGAGCGCACGAAATACAAATAAAGCTTATCGACGGTATATAAAAAGGCCGAATGCTATTACTACTCAACAGGCCATTTATCTTCAGTCAAAGAAATATAGACTACATGAAAAACCCAAGCAGAACCGACAGCCCCACCAGGACAAATGCCCTTGGAAGCGCCAATCTCACAGCGCCCGACTCCTGACGCACCGGATTATCGCCAAGAGGCGGCACAATCCAGCTCTCAGGTATCTGCGTGAGAAAATCGTACCAGTAGTGCCCAAATTCTTTATAGCCATCATTCGTAGGGTGGATGCAGTCGCGCAAATCGCCCATGGGAAAGGTGGTAAAGTCCACAGCGACGACGTGGTGGCCCGCAACGCGCCGCTTGTGCACGACAGCGGGAATAAGCGCCTGGAAGCCTGGCGTTGTCGGGGCCTTATGAGCGTCGCAGGTACCTATAATCATAGCGACTAAGATGACGGCATCGGGGCACGCTTCGATCATCTCGTCGATTAAATCGCCCAAGCGCTCAGCCGTGCTCTCCGGGTCATTCCCTTCCCGTCCGCGGTCGGATCGGTCATCCATGTCGTTGGTTCCCGCGTGAAGCAGGATGATATTGGGCTGCTGCTCCAGCGAGTCGACGACATGTTTGCCAATGTAGTCAATCGTCTTGCCTGGCCACGCAGCCTGTCGAAAAGTCAGCCACAAACATGTCTCAGCGGGCAGCGTCGCATTTCTTACAAAGTAGGGATCCTTCATGGTGCCCGTAGAAACTGTGCCCGCAAAGACGACTTCATCCGCTACCCGCACTGTCAGCCGGAATGCCTCCCCCGCGGGGGGATCGCGCGCCATGTCTTACCGGACAGGTCCTTGCGCAACTGCAGACGATAGCCGTTGCCATCGCCGCCGTCCAGATTGCTCATCCATCCCGACGTGATGGAGTCGCCGGCGCACAGGATGCGCAGCGTGGTGCCGGGCTTGATTGGCACGCCGGGGCTGACGTAGGTCCGGTTGAGGGGCTCCATGCCCACGACGTCGGGGCGCTCATAATGCGGGAGGTCATGCTTGGGTTTAAATTGGGCAAAGAACAGGCCGACGAGGATCAGCGAGGCGACCGCAAACACGCAGAGTGCGCCGAGAACGCGGTTGGAGGAGCACTGCATGACGGCATTGCTTGGTGGTGGATCCAGATCCTAGGACGTCGAGCGCGCCCGGCAGGCCTGAACTTATCTATCAGACGTGGGCCTGTTTTATTGTTAGTGTTTGGTGATCGACGGCACACCCCGGCTGCCCCCGCCCTCCAGCCGAAAGCATCCTTCAGCAGCGTTGCACTGTATCATGGCGCTTTGCGGGGAGGAGCTTCCAGCGTTCCAGCAGAGGCCTGATGGTACCCTTACAGCGCAGAAGGATTGTCGCGGGTCAAAGACCATCTTCCGCTACACCTCTTCTTGTGTGACGATGTGCTGATAGAATCATCTCATCACATCACGCAATATTCCCTCAGCTCTCTGCATAAAAAACAAGAGCAACCCGGTGAAAAGACGCATCCAGCTAGAACCAACCGCCATGGTTGGAACTTTCTCGATGAGGGAAGCCGCCAAGCCAAACAATCGCATACCATCCGCTACGCCAAATCCCGCCAACACCATAAAGTCAATTAGGTGTCAGACGCATCGGCAAGCAAAACGGCAAACGCACCGAACAACTTTATCAGTGCATCATCTCGGCAAGATTCTTGGCACATGCCTATCTTTGGCGAATAATTTATTTTAAAAGCCGTGTCGTCTCAATCGTGTCTATCAAACGTGCCCAATCTATCCACTCACCTTGCACCGTCTTTCATTGTACCTGCAGTAGTCTGTACCCACGAGTCAATTTTCCGAGCAGACATTGTCGTGCTCGCGCATTTTTTGACTCTGCAGCCTCAAAATTCCTGGCACGCGCTACTCTGCCTCGGTCCCCGCTCCAATTCGCTCCAGTCTAGCCTGCGTCTTTGCGAGCGAAATGGTATCCTCCCAGGTCGGCGGTCGAGATCGCTGCTTCTGACCGACGGCCTCTACATCCGCGCCAAGCTTGATCAGCGCATCCTCGCTGCACCACTCTCCCGTCGCCATGAATCCCACGGGGACCCTGCCCTCGGTGGTCTCATCTGCAACGGCGCCAGCATTCTTCTGACCCTCAGGCACCAGGTATCCCGCAGGCGCGGTGAGGGCGGGCAGGCCGCAAAAGTTTGCCAGCCAGACATAGGCCATGCTTTCCATCGTGCGGTTTCCATCGTTGAGTCCAAAATTGAGCTCGGCTGATCCTCCGAGAATCGGCCACCCGCCGCAAGCTGTGGTTGGAGTGATGATGAGCATGCCCGGGTGCTGCTTCCATAGATGTGCCAAGTGTCTCATCAGGAGTCCGCGCAGCTTTTGCGCCAGGAGATAATCGGTAGAGGGGGTGGAGCGGCCCAGCGCCAAAAGGACCTTGTTTGCAGCGGTAAATGTGCTCGTGTCAGGAAGCAGAGTCGCCGCGTCGGTGAGCACAGTGATGGCATGAGCAACCTGTCCCTCTGAGAGGAAAGGGATTTCGATGTCGATGACCCGATAGCCATAATCGGACACCAGCTGCTGGATAACGCCGCGAACAAGTGTCTGCACCCCAGCATCCGCACGCGAGAACCATCCCTCATGGATTCCAAGAACCCGAGAAAAGGGCGGGCTGGGCTGAAGCTCAAGCGGCGGGAACTGAGTGGAAGAGTGCGGCTGCGCGAGGACCCTGTATACAGCCTCTAGTGAGTGCATGTCAGTAGCAAGAGGGCCTTGGACTGCGCAAGTGGGCGAGTAATTAGGACCGGGGTAACACGACACTCTTGTGTGGCTGGGCTTGAGACCAAAGACACCGCAGAAAGATGCCGGGATACGAATGCTGCCGCCGCCATCGCTTCCGAGAGCGAACGGGACGAGACCAGAACTGACAGCGACTCCGGGGCCTGAGGAACTACCTCCTGGGTAGTACTTTGAGTTGAATGGGTTGAGAGGGGTTCCATGGTGAGGGTTGTTTCCTGTGGTATCTGCAGCAAGTCAGCAACCGTTTCCAAGAATGCTAAACCATGTTTATCTTTAGGCCATGGTCAGCAGCCAGGTGTTGAACATACCAAGACCAAATTCGTGCATAGCCAGCTTTCCCAGGATGATCGCCCCCGACTCCTCGAGTTTTCGGACACTCCAGTTGGTAATCGAATCGTGCCTCTTGACAGCGTCCTCGACATAGTTGATGACCGATCCTATCTTCGTCTCGTATCCATCGAGATCATAATCATCCTTGATTCCAGTAGGAACACCGTCGAGAATTCCAATTGGTCGCCCTTCCTTGTATCGGCGCGTCGAGGCCGCTGCCGCCTCAAGAACGCTGTCTACCTTGGAGTCGGCCCAGGCCACGGAGTGCTTTCCCTTGGGAGTCACATCTCGGCGAATCAGCGGCAACAGCGCGAGAGCCACATCAGTTGGTGTGACCTCTCCCGCCAGGTACATGGCATGATAGTCCGAGACAGTGTAAAACTTGCCATTGGGCGGCGGGTTAATTTTGCCTGCGAGGATGCTCTTCAGCGTGCTTCCCTGGGCTCTGGCCGAGGGGTCCGGCAGCGGAATAACTGTCGGCTCAAAGCGCGGCTCCTCGTCTGTGAGGTAGTGTCGAATATTCCGAATCACGCCAAACCCGGCGTTGGACCAGGCGTAGCTACAAATGAACTGGATCCATTCCATCCTATCAAAGGGAGATTAGGCATCTCCCCCTCCAAAGCCTCGGTGCGGGGCGCTTACACAAAGGCCGAAACGACCAGGACGCGCCCTTTGAGGACAGGATTGACAAGTTTCTTGCCATTGTAGGGGACGTCTGGGCTAAGCAAGTAAATCAGTCGGACGGGGGTTTTCACGCGAACGGTTGGAAAAGCAAAAGCCTACCCTCGGGTTGGCTCTGGGTAGTTGAGGAACCGGCTCTGCCTGTCTTCCAGCCCAGCCGTGGAGCCCATGGTCCTTTTGTGTTTTGAGAAAAGAAAATAAGAAAAAAGTTTCTGTTTGCAGCGACAATCAGCTATCCGACCGGGTTCTCTCGAAGAAATTGCCGCACGAGAAGCTAATTTGCGGGAGCTAGCAGTTCAGATATACCACTCAGAACCCGCAAAACTCGGTGTGGTCTGTACGAATTTTCCGGCCGAGCCGTGACAATCTTCCGATGTTGAATACAGAAGAAGAAGTTGTGCGGGTCCCGCGGCTCACCGAAGGCGGGTTGTTAGGCCACTTGGCCGGACACTGGCGAGCCAATGGGAAGGGCCAGCGAGGATCAGGGGGGTCCATGAATGACGATGGCGGCATGGTTCACGTGTCGATGCAGGTGAGATGAGGCACCGAGGGGAAGCATACGTAATGGGCAGCGGGACTCTTACATGTTTTGGCAGTAATTGACCCGATGGTTATTGGTGTGTAACCGTCTAGGCGGATAGGATTGCCAAGGTGTCGGGCAAGCTTTGGTATAGCGACCGTGGGCAATAGTAAAGTTGTCCTGAACCCAGATTTTGTCCTCAAAAAGTGCTTTTTTGTGATTTTTTTTTTTTTTTTTGAAGCTTAATTAGCTTTTCCTGGACACGTGAATTTGTGAGTGAATCACCTCGCGCTGTTGATCGGGCAAAAAAGCATGGTTGTGAAACGGGGTTGTATTGTTTTTGATGTCAGCGTCTACGTCAGAGGCGTTAACATGGTTTCAAAATTAAATACAGGCAATATTTCAATTAGAATAAAATTCTATCATTTTTTCTCACTAATTTGAGCCTCATCGAAAGAGTAATGGTCAGCCTGACTGATTGATTGCCGTTTTCACGGCCCTGAACCAGCTACCCTACACTGCATGCGCCATAATGCGATTAGATAATGTGGCGTCGCTATGTGGCTGTGCGTCGCTTGGCAGCGCTCCATCATTGGCAAGGTTCTAGCCTCCGATAACACCATGCCCAACAGGGCAAGAATATTGCCCAGATCTACGCTCAGAGACACGGTTCTTATCTCGCATATGCCATTCGCAGCGGCGTAAGGGGGGAAAGACGGGAACGTATAAATAGCATTTTGCATGCAGGACGGCAATGGACGGTTGTATTCTTTACGTCAAACAAAGCCTGATTAGAGACTGCGAAAATGGCTGACTCGGTGCTGAAAGACTGGGAGAACTGCGACAAGACAGACACCCTCTTTATCATTGTCTGTACCTGCATATGCTGGACCATTGTTCCCACGGTAAAAAAAAGCTCCCCCCTCTCTCCTTCTCCGCCTCCTTAGCGTCGATTGGATGCGGGGGAATTCTGATCGTCTCTGACACCCTCCTTTCTTTCCCCCCTTAGGTCGGCATTGCGTATGGCGGATACTCATGGAGGTTCAATGGCCTGGCCAGCGCCATCCCGGCCGTGCTCGTCATCATGACCTGCACCATCCAGTGGTGGATCGTCGGCTACACGCTGGCGTACGGCGAGGGCGGCGCTGTCTTTGGTAGCCTGGATCACCTCTTCCACCGCGGCGTGCTGGCCCAGCCTGTGGGGACAATCCCCGCCATCCTCTTCAGCCAGTTCCAGCTGGTTTTCGAGGCTACTGTTTGCGCCATTGCCGTGGGCGGCTTCTGCGAGCGCGGCCGATTGCTGCCAATCATTCCTTTCATCTTCGTATGTGACTATCCCGACGTTTTCTCGTCTTAACCGTGAACATGTCTAACCCTGTCGCCAGCTCTGGTCGACCTTCATTTACTGCCCCCTTGCCCATATGGTCTGGGGTGGCGGCTTTCTCGGAGAGACGATGGGTGCCCTGGACTTTGCAGGAGGTAAGGATATGCAACTTTGGCCCAATGTGGATTGTAGTTGCTGAACCAAATAATAGGAACACCGGTTCACGTTTGTTCCGGTGCTACCGCCACAGCCGTCAGCCTGTATCTCTCGTATCCCATCTTTCGCTCCAGGAGATCTGATATTAGGACCCCGTCGCACATCCGAATTCACCGTCCTGGAAACTCATTCTACCAGCTATTTGCGCTCATCATTATTTGGGGGTCATGGCTTGCCTTCGACGCCGGCACCACCCTTTCGCTCTCTTTCCAGTCGATCATGGCCCTCGCCGTCACTAACCTCTGTGCTTCCTCTGGCGCTCTCACCTGGGCTCTGATGAACTTTTTCGAGACTGGAAGATGGTCCATTGATGCCATCTTCATGGGTGCGATTGCCGGCCTCGTCATGATTACGCCCTCGGCAGGATTCATCGACCTGACAACCTCCTTCTTCTTCGGCATCATTGGCGCCCTGGTTTGCCGCCAGGCCCTGCGAATTAAGTTTACGCCCTGGGCGAAGAAATGGCGGTGGGTCGACAACGGTGATACTTTTGCGACGCACTGCGTTGGCGGCATCACAGCGACTATTTGCACAGGCCTCTTCGCACAGAAGAAGGTGGCGGCCTACGGCGGGGTCGACATTGTTGGCGGAGTCTTCTTTGACGGCAACGTCAAGCAGCTCGGCATTCAAATTGTCGAGGCCCTGATTGGTTTCGTCTGGGCAGGAGCCGGCTCATTTGCAATCATTGCTTTGATTGACTGCGTTCCCGGCCTCGAGGTTCTCGCCACGAACAAGTACGTTTCGTATTAGTCCGCGACTAGGATATTGAGTTTCGGACTATGACTAACAAGTAACTTATAGGCACATTGCAGCTGGCCTCGACACAAACGAAACGGAGGAGACGTTAGCTGAGTACCAGCACCCCGACGAGGATGACTATTGCCCTCTCGACACTGGCTCAATTGGGCTTGATTAAGTCCATCATAGTAAGCCTACCGTCGCATTACGGTTTTTTTGAGACAAATTCGTCGCGGGCTAGGGGAGTAGTCTGATGAGCTAGCCCGACGGGATGGAGCCGGATTAATAAACGCTAGGTAAGAAATGACGCCGGTATGACGGGAAGAGAGGGTCAGCTATCCGATGCTATCCCGTTTGGAGGCCTGGTTATTCGCATTACAACACGAGAATTGACGCTTGGATCATGGCGCGGCATTTGAACCCCTAGAGAAGTGTTGGGGGTGTTACCCGAAGGTCAAGGGTTAGGCCACTGTCCATAGCCACATTTCAAAGCCTGTCTGTGTGTTCTTGTCAATTCTTGCAAGGTTGATCGTACGGCAATTGCCGAGCAGCCCTGAAAAAAAAAAGAAAAAGGACGCTACAGGGGAGACCTGGGCAAGCATCCTGAACAATGTAACAGCCCTATCCGCTTTCAAGCCAAAGTAATAAAAGAATTCATTATACTTGGAAACCTTGTGCATGATTTACATATATACTATCGGAACACTTTGCCGAACCGCTTGGGATAGAGTTGACATGGTGCGCTTCATCTATTCTCGGAACCTCCGCACCTACATGCGGTCGGATCCCACAGATCCAAGCCTGGCCTAGCGCCGCCTCGGATGGAGTCGCGTCTTCGGATACCTCGGGTCGATGGACGGATCCACGTTTACCCAACTCAACACGAGTTGTGACTGGTCAGCGGTGCTGGCTTTGGTGGGGAACTTGCGCACCCGTCGGACGCCCGAGGGCATCCGCCTCCGCCATGGCCTGTCGCTTTTAAAAGTCCAGCAGAAGAACTCCAGCAACAGTTACAGCCGACCCGCGTCGTCTTGTTCGCATTACTCGGTTTCGCAACAATGTCCGAGACGCAAGAGGTCACTCTACCCACCCGCCGCAAATTGCGAACAAAGTCCCGAAAAGGGTGTCAGACCTGCAAGGGCCGAAAGGTCAAGGTAAGCAAGCAAGCGCAAGCCAAGCCAATGGAAGCGAGCCGCTGTCATGATGCATCGAGTGTCATATATGCCGTGTCATCTGATAGGGGGTGAGGGGAAAGCAATGCCGTAATTGGATGAGACAAAAAATCAAACGACAGGCATCAGATCAGATCAGAAGCTAATGTCAGCGGTGCAGTGCGATGAGCAGCATCCATCATGTTTAAACTGCATCAAGCGTGGGGTGAGATGCGATTTCCTCCAGTCCCAGACGTCGCCGGCCCCAGAAATCTCCGATACCACGCTCGAGCTGGAACTACTGCACCACTTTACGATATCCACATCTTCAACATTTGGTCTGGAACCGCGCGTGCGAGAGCTGTGGCGGGTGCTTATTCCCCAGATCGGCTTCGAGACCAGATACATCCTGGATGGTGTGCTCGCTCTCTCAGCCCTGCACATGGGGCGGTATAACCCTGCAAGGCGGGAGGTGCTGCTTGCCCAAGCGACGCACTACCATACCCAGTCGCTGGCCGAGGCCCTGCCCCTCATTCCGGGCATCGCACCGCAGAACGGCTCCAACCTTTTCCTGTTTGGGGTCCTGACTCTGTACTTTTGCCTCGCGCGGCCCAAGAGGGAAGAGGACATGCTGATTGTGGGCAACGGCGTCATTCCCGAGTGGCTCTACCTGCTCAGAGGTGTGGATGCCATTGTGGAGGCCGAGCTTGGCATCCTCAGCTCGCCCGTTTCGCTCATTTTCCGGACCACAGACGAGAGCCACAACTTCTGGAAGGTGCATATGCCGGCGGACAACGAAGGCCTGAGGATTCTGGAATCGTGCATCAACTCGTGTGCGCCGTCCGACCCAGCAAAACAAAACGCCCTGCTGGAGGCAATGGATGCGCTGAAGCGCAGCTATTCGTTCCTCTACAGCCCAGGATTTACGGAAGACGACAAGATGAGGGGCATCTATACCTGGCTCTTCAAAATTAGCGACGACTACCTCAAACTATTAAAAGATGCGGATTGCGAAGCTCTTTGTGTTTTGGCTTACTTTTCTGTGCTTCTTAAGCAGCTGGAAAGATATTGGTGGTTGGAGGGATGGAGCGTGCATCTGATTAGGCGCATCTACATGCTTCTGAATGACGAATATAGGTTATGGATTAGATGGGCGATTGAAGAGATTGGGTGGGTGCCCGAGGGGTTTTAGTTCTTTTTTATATGTTTGATACCCGGACTGTTGGTTGGTCATGCTTGAATAAAGTTACGGACAAGAGTGGGCACCAGAAATACGATATGACCCGACTAGATGGGGGAATACTGGCTGATTCAGCTGTCATTAGTGGGCAGGTGCTCTGTTCTTCTGGAAAGATGGGGAAATTGGTTATAAAATACACGAATACTACTACACATTCCCAATATGTCAAAATAGTCTGATATTGAAGCCCTAAGCCAGCAGCCTGTTGACGTCTTTCTTTAGATGCTCGTTAAATTTCGTCCAGCGTTCCGACGCAGCTGTTTGTGGTGTGCCTGCAGCCACGTACCCCACCACGATCACCAACTCAAAAAAGGACAGCAGCGAAGTACAATACAGCTTTGTATAAATTGAATAGTCATTAACATCACTCTCATTATACAAATTAACTAGCGAACATCACCTTGTGATTTTGAGCTCTATCCCTTTGAGCACGGTAAGACTCCAATTGAGTCACTTGCAGGGATTCTACCCAGCCAAAAAGCCCTTAATTCAAGATACATCATTCGTCACCAAAGTACCCGGGAGTAAAAATCACCCCAATGCCGGTTGCAATTTTGTGTCGATCTGCATAATTACTTTGTTTGTTGAAATACCACTACGAGACTTTGATTGATTGGACAGCACTCAGTTACCACAAGTATCAGTTTGTACTAAAGGCTAGGCGGAGTCCGTGACCCAAGTGCAGTCTTACCGCACTGAAAGGGAGTTGGCATAATATTTTGGTTGGTGCCTGGATGCAGGCTTATCCCAGTCAAAGGGATAGGCGCCGCCCTGGTTTCAGGAGAAATGCGGGCAGCTCTCGAAATTCTTGCGCTTGAATACACCAGATCCCTCCTGCATGCCTATCGCCCAGGAAAAAGTAGAATTGGCGCTTTCCCTTGAATAAACAAGACAACACCGGAACCTTTCCCTCCCACAAGAAGACTTCGTGAGACTTTTCTTGGGCACTTTAGCTTGGGACCATGTCAGGCTTGAAAGACACACCTCCAATACTGGCATGAGACTCCTAAACTTCAAATTTATGTCGAGCATCTCTCTAGGTTTTAATCCGACTGGGCTCTTAGTCGGATCGACGGGTCCAATGCTCCAGTGGCTCCTGTCCTAGTATTGATGGAATTCCAAGAATTAATTCGCCTATGAAGAGTGCCAAACATCGCAAAGAGCGCCAAACCCCCTTCTTAGGTTCAAATATGCCACGAATTCTGTACCAGATGCTTTGACCACGACAGATGGCGATCAGGGTGGTCACATCCATTATTTCCTTTTACCGCGATAATCACAGATGGTATATGCATCGTACGTGAAAAGGTCAGGGGCTGACAGGGTATCAAACAGGGAAGATATTGATTAGGTCTCAATGAGAGTTCACCAAACCTCTCTAGCCTTGGTTCAGATGCATTAGCCACAAATATGACCACCAGTAATGTGGACGTATGGCTATTTGGCGGTTTGGAGGTAAAAAGGGGATCAGAACCATAACATAGCCATGCAAGCAAAAAAGAAACTAACACCCCCGCAGCCTTTTTTTTTTGTCTCAAAGATAGTCAACACTTGATCCCCACATACCGATCGGCTTACCAGCCGCATGTGATGAAGCGCCATGATTAGATTTACCTAGCGTTATTGAGTAAACCTAGACAAGGCCATGAGCCGAGTACGTGGGCGCGTGCCTTCCAGTTTTGCTTCTTTTGTCGGGAGTCTCCGTGGGATCGGGAGATCGGTAAGCAGCACTGCCACCACCATTCATGCGGCAGGTGAATGGGGATTGGTGGTTTTTGCCATCTGGCCGCTTTGCTTTTATATGCACTGTGGTGGCAATCGCAGTGTCCGAATACCCTGCAATGGGGAAGCAAAAGGAAGACGTATGCAGTCTCGAACATGCCTAGCGAGAAATTTCGGACCTTTACTATTGTAGTGTGCATCATTGTAGGTAAGCCCACCAGAAAAAAAAAGTTACGTCGTCTTTGAGGATACCTAACTCCCCCTTTTACGGCAAGAAGAAATGTTTCATCAAGGTTTACACGGCACTTGATGCACGCTGCTGTTTTGTGGCTGACCGGAATCACCAATTGCCGTAATCCATGCGCACGAAGAGTTACATGGGCAAATATAAAAAAAGAAAAGCAAGCTGCAGTGTAGAAACATCAATTATACTACGCTTACTTGTTTCATTGTCAAGGCTCGGCTGGCAAATGTAAAACACTTTTGCGGGTTGGCCGGCTGGCGCACCCCCAGATCAGCTCAGATCAGGAGCGAAGCTCGGACTCATTACGGCTCGCCCATGTTGCCACAGTGGGCAGGAAATGTCGCATTGCGAAGCCTTGCCAAACAACCCAGCTGAGGGGGGCTTGGATCGGCCTGGGCCTATATGTGGCTGCGTGTTGCAGGCCGCATGCGACCTATCAAAGTTTGGTGGTGATGCTAGCAGATGTCTCTAGATGTCATCGAATGTCACCGGGTTTCATCTCCACGGCGGCTGGCAGGCGCTCGGACAAGGGAGGAAGAGCTGGCCCTCCAACCAGCCGAGTGTGTGGCTGAACACTACTAAAGCTTGTTCAGCACTAGCTTGGGCTGTATAATACAAGAAATCCCCCCCCACACCAGCTCCATCTCCAAATTCTGGGCATCGCCCCCGCAGCAATCATGGCAGTCGAGAATTGCAGCGGGGACCTTTTGGTCGCGTTGTGGGTTCTTCTCATATCTTCCTGGATCGCCATGACCCTGCGATGCTACGCCAGAGTAATCATCGTGAAAAGCTTCGGCGTTGATGACTGGTTCATGTTGGCTGCTCTTGTAAGTCACATACACGTTTGCTGCGCTTCGCCACAATGCTCACCCCATGTTCTAGATATTCTTCACACTCTACTGTGTTGCCTCTTTTCTCGCAGTTCGCTATGGCACTGGGCGGCATCGTGTAGATCTGACGCAGCATGACTACGAGCGGGCCAAGATGGTATGCATGCCTTATCGTAGAATACGTGTCTAAATATACTGATTGCTCTTAGTCTTGGTGGTTCTGCATGTTTTGGTATTGCCTCACAATGACCGCATCTAAAATATCTATTGGCTATTTTCTTTTGCGAATCACAATTCGAAAGATTGATAAGCTTCTCATCTACACCACTATGTTTCTTACCGCCATGACCGGCATTGTTTTCTTTTTTGTCAGCATTGTTCAGTGTCGACCGGTTCGATATTACTGGAATCATGACCAGCCTGGATCTTGCATAGATATCGAGATCATTATGAATCTTACGTACGTTTACAGTACGTTTGCAATCATATCCGATTTTACATGCGCCATCCTCCCAATGTTTTTAATTTGGAAGCTGAACATGGGGCGGAAGACCAAAATTGCCCTGATTCCTATTATGACGATGGCCTGCGTGTTTGTCATTCCTTTCATCCTCCTAAGCCGGCTAATTGCTAATGAGTGACAGGGCTAGCTCAGCTGTCGCAGTGCGGATTCCTTATGTTAAGACATTTACAGATCCGGATTTCCTTTGTAAGTTCCCGCAAAAGCTTCATAGGAAATTTGGTATACTAATGACAACCAGGGGCTACAATTGGGATTTCATTTTGGTCGACAATCGAGACGGGTTTGGCTGTCACAGCAGGCAGTCTTGCTACACTTGGACCTCTCATTCGATACGTCAACAATAAGTTTAGCTCAAAATCCAGCACACCACCTGAGCCTCGACATTTGAATGACCTAGAAAACCCTCGTGGCGGTTTGAAAAGGAGGAACGAGGAGCCTCTTACTCTTACAAACTATACATTCAGTACTGAGAATGACAAAGGAACTCAGATATCAGATATCGAAGCGGGAAATATAAACCACAGTCCAATAGAAAAGGTCTCGGTTAAGGAGTGTGACGCCAGTGGGAAAGTAAGAAGTGGATGGAATGGTAATGAGAGCGAGGAAGAGTTGACAGCAGCAGGAGATAGGCAAGTCTAAATTTATTTCTCAGCTTTATTGTATCAGGACAACAGAACTTTACAATCGAGAAGTACAGTTGATATTACTTTCTTATTTTTCTCTATATAGAATATACTTGTTATTGTTTTGCCGTGTCCTCTTCGTGGTGAAAGGACTATGGTCACCTTGTCACAGCTCTGAAAGAATTGCTGTATTGCGTTTATCCTCTAGTAGATATAGAACGTAGATTGCGGCTTTCGTCATGTTTTACGTCTTCACATATCTGCAGGGGAATCCGGATGCATTGCATTTAATGGGCGATACACCATTAACGCTCTCTCTTATCGTCTGGAAAATCGGCAGATGTGCTGGTAGCAGCCTCAGTATGTTGTCAATATGTGGGTGTGTATAATGAGACCCCTGTCCAACCTTCCAATAGTGACCAAAATGGAATGACGCGACTGCTAGGTGTCGCCTCTATCCAAAGAGGTCTTGAGTCTTACGGCCGACCTGGGTCAACTGTCTGCTGTGGCCTGCTAGCAACTCATGAAGCGGCCAGCTTTTTATCGTGCATCGTAACGTCAGTCAGGTGTGGTTCTCACCTTGGAAGCAAATGATTGAGTGAAATAATTAATATTATGATACTATAAAAAGAACTTTTACTTAAATTTCTCAAGATTAGCATGCTGAATCTTAATATGAATGAATTGTTAAACAGGATATAGGCCATCATTACACGACGCATTAGCGGAGTGTCACTTCACTTTTGCCGTAGCCGTCAATGTGACATGAATTGATAAATGTAATATTATGGGGGTAGTGCGTGGCTTTTCTGTAAGGATCCGTGCTCCTCCAAATAGCCGAACTTCTAGCCTACTAAGCTAGGGGATAAGTCAAGAACCGTAATGTTTATAGTTACAAGCGCGGATAAAAGCTGCTAACAGCGCTCTGTTAGCCTGTTCTGTCACAGGCTACAACATTTTCCTCTGTTTCACACCTCCAGCACAACGTCAGCGGGATACTTTGACCAACCACTCAAAAGCCTGGCAATATGAACGCAATGGCATAATTGAGCCGAACAAGATGGGTGTGGGTTTTGGATTATGAGGGGTGTCCGATAATTACAAATGTCCTAAAAAGTGCGCAGATGATATGCATGAAACATTCTGAGTATATCCCCGCACAGGAAACCTGACCAATTGTCTGAGACCAGTGTGGTGCAGGGAAATGACTCCGGCACCCAGGAAGCTATCTCATGATGAAAGACGTGTCTCAAAACATGAACTTTTGGATAAGGAAGCGGGAGACAAGCTGATTCGAGTAAATAAAAGTTAGCAAATTGTATAGCCCGGCTAGAGAAAGAAATGGACAAAAGTGGTGGTTTTCTTTTCGGTTATGACGGGGTTTTACGTCTGCATGATGTAATGTTTGTGATAGCCATAGTTGTGATACGTTTATCGGCCGTGATTCCCAGGGTCTGGAATTCTAGCTATTTTGGCTGTCATTTTGATAGCTACTGGCCCATAAAAACACCACCTTTGACGGAGATTGAAGACCGCTCTGGTTCTTATAAGGTTGGTAGTTTGGGATCACTTCTTTGCGTCATCACATTTCTTTGCAACATAAAATACCCTCCTGTCCCTTTTTTTGGTCAGGTAACGACTTGGCATTGCAATTATTGCTACAAAATCATGCCCACAATGAAGAGTCAACACTTTGCTGGCTATAATGACAATATAACCAGCCACTTTGGGCCTAAAGAGGTTGATCATGTTACACTTTCGTGCAATATTTGGACCAGAATTGAGCATGTCAGAAAGGAAAACAAAGTCCTTTTGGATGGCTCATCCCTCGACATTTCCGGCGTTGTTGCCGTCGCCAAGTAAGAATACCAGCATGCCATGGGATGAACAATGGGAATTAAGAATTCTTACCAGATATAATTGCAAAGCTCATGTTAAAAAAACGGATAAGCTTGTTGAGAACATGGCTGCAAGCGTAAACATGCTCGAGGAACATCTCTCCAAGGGATACAACGTTTACGGTATAAAACCACCTGCGAGAATTGGCCTGGTGAATTACAAGCTGAAATTTTACAAGGCGTCAACACGGGGTTTGGAGCTAGTGCCGACGTGCGCACCACAGATCTCGTCGGGTTGCAAGCTGCCCTCCTGCAACTCACCCAAGCAGGGATTCTGACTGATATGGACACAATGCAGGCCAGTGTCAATGTTGACTCAGAATTCCATAGCATGCCTGTATATTGGGTGAGGGCAATGATGCTTATTCGATGCAACAACTCGCTACGAGGGCATTCCGGTGTGCGCTTGGAATTGATTGAAGCCATTCTTCAACTTCTCAATAGCGGGTGCACTCCCGTAGTTCCACTTCGAGGTTCCATCTCCGCGTCCGGTGACCTTATGCCCCTGTCCTACATTGCTGGGGTTCTAGAAGGCAATCCGGACATACTTGTTCGTGTGTCTGGTGGTGGTCCAACGCCAAGAATGGTGACAGCCCTAGAAGCCTTATCAATCGCGGGCTTCAAGCCGTTCATCCTTGGCCCCAAGGAAGGGCTTGGCTTGATCAATGGCACGTCCGCATGCGCAGCTGTTGGGTCCTTTGTGGCTCATGAGTCAAACAAGTTGGCTTTGCTGGTCCAGATGTTGACAGCAATGTCTTGTGAAGCCCGGGTAATGCGGAGAGCTATCACCCTTTTATTGCACACGTGCAGCCGCATCCAGGGCAGTCCGAATGCGCCAGTAATATCTTGCAATTTCTGAAGGGATCGTCCCTTGCGGAGATGTTGGATGGACAAGACAAGTTCAAATCTGGTCTTTTTCAAGACAGGTACGTCCTCCGGGGAGCCTCGCAATGGCTGGGGCCCCAATTGGAAGACTTGTCAAACATCTTGTCCCAGATCACTTTGGAACTCAATTCTACATCTGACAACCCACTAATAGATGTAGAAAAGGAAAACGCCTATTCTGGGGGCAATTTTATCGCTGCCGCGGTATCCTCGGGTATGGAAAGAAGCCGCCTCTCATTGCAAATGATTGGAAAACTGCTGTTCAGCCTGTCTTCTGAACTCATCAACCCGGATCTCAATAGGGGGCTTCCACCAAACCTCGCAGCAGATGACCCCAGCCTATCATTTACTATGAAGGGGTTGGATATCAGCATGGCTGCATACATGTCGGAGCTGGCCTTTCTCGCCAACCCGGTGACCTCGCATGTGCAATCTGCGGAACCGCACAATCAGTCGATAAATTCACTCACATTAATATCAGCGCGCTACAGCATCCGGGCCGCGGACATTGTTGCTCAAATGTGTGCTGCGCACCTCTACGTGGTTTGCCAGGCTCTGGATTTGCGCTGTCTTCATCTTTCTTATCTGCAAGACTTGAAAAAAGGACTATCGTCGCTTTCAAACTCTTTGTTTCCTGGATCGAGCATGGCGTTTCGAAACAGCTTCCAAAATGATCTTTCTCAAAGTTTAGCTGATTCCTGGAATGCGAATGGGCAATTCGATTTGACGGATAAATGCTCTCGTCTGGATGCTTCCAAGAGGTTGTATCAGTTTGTGAGGGAGGACCTTGGTGTTCCATTCCACCAAGGGCTCATCGAGCGCCCTGGCATAAATCCCGGGGAGAAGATCAATGGCAGAGGTAAAAGACGATCGGTTCCTGGATCTTGATTATATTTGCTGCCATATCCAGTGATGAGATTTGGGAACCGATGGTCGAGGTTGTCAGAGCGGATGCAGCCAAGCCGAACCTTTGACTTAATGAGGAGTACTAGTATTCTCGTGGCAGGTGGAAGAAAATGAATTTAAAGGTTGGATTTATTTCAAGGCTTAGGTGCGGAGGAATCCATGAGTTTTGGTAGCGTGCAAATACGCGACAAATGCGCTGAGGTGTGGACTATTTTGTTGAAGTCTGTCAGCATGCGCTAAAGTCGTGTTCCCTGGCATTGATCTACTCTCCCATCTGAAAAACTTGCCCAAAGTGACTATGGTATTGCAAATAAGCTCCGAAGCGGAATCACAACGGCAGCTGGTAGGTCCTCTTGCAAGTGCTTGCAAGCGCGCTTGCAATTCAATGAGCTTTAATAAACCACTTGATGGTATACACAGAATGGAACAGTATGGAACTCAACGTATGAATGCTGCCAAAAATGCACGATAAGTGCACATGCTTCTACAGTCAAATGATGTTGCTGTTTCGTGGGATATGGATTTATTTGTGTCTGACCGAATTGTGGACCTTGTGCCAATTGAATTTGACCAGAGATCAGGATTCATTGACCTGGTCAAAGCCGAAAGGACAACTTCATGTGCTGCCCCCCAAAAAAACACCAAAAAACTAAAGAAAATATACCAAAAGAATTACTCGACACACAAAGCCAAAAAGAGAAACACAAGCGCCAACAAATGCAAGGGCTGCTTCAGCCACAACAGTCGCGACCCGAATGGACCCCGCTGAGCTCAGATGTCACCCTCTCTGGGCGAGCCGAGGTTCGGTCAGCAGCCTCGGAGCTGGTCCCCATTGGGCGCCTGCATCGTGCGGCTGATGCAGGTGTTATGGCGGTGCACACGGAGCCTGACCTATTTCGAAACGGCGAGTGGCCGGGAGCGAAGCGAATTACTTCTTTGCCTTGTGAGGCAGATCCGGGATCCTAGTTCAGGTCAGCCCTAAGGACATGGTGTGCAT
The DNA here is from genome assembly GCA_020975415.1 of Calonectria hawksworthii. Classification (NCBI taxonomy): domain Eukaryota; kingdom Fungi; phylum Ascomycota; class Sordariomycetes; order Hypocreales; family Nectriaceae; genus Calonectria; species Calonectria hawksworthii. Next base: position 256,502 of record JAHXZK010000023.1, read on the forward strand.
ATGTGGAGAGCGAGGCCGCCTTTTTCGCATTTCGTACCCACTTGACCCTGTTCTATCCTCTCATGGCGCTATGACCAGGGTTGATAGCGATTTTGGGCATAGCTCTCATGGGTTAAAGCTCTTTCTCTCCAGGAAAAAAAAGGGCCACATCCAGGAATGGCCGTGTTCTCCTGTTTGGCTGATCAGGCTACAGAGAAGGCCTTCCCCCGGTGGCAATACGACCCTGTGTCACAGTTGTGGAAGTCCTCTTGTGTCCCACCAATTTTTTCAACGGATTCGCCTTCAGCCTAGTTGCTGACAGAAGTCCCTCATTTTCAACGGCGACCAACAGGACCCACTGAGACTGATCCTTGGCATGCACATTACGGGTCTGCGTAGCTTGAGCGCACCCCTGCATGCAAATATCTGAGTTTGTAGCCCTGGTCTTGTGTATTATTGGCCTTCTGCATGAAGCCAATCGGCTTTGCCCGCAGCGGAAGCTGAACCTGTGGCTGAAGTTGGATGTGAGCTTCCTCCGCCTTTTTTTGGTTGCCTGACTATGGCCATTAAGCCGAACATTCGGACCCCTTATTGCCTTTCAAAAACAAGCAGTCGTAAGGGGGGCGCCAAGCAATTGAAAGACTTAAATACTGCTGGAATTCTCTATTCATAAACCCCGAAGTCTCAAGCATACACTATCTCCTGTTTACCAGCCAGTGCACTATCACAACACCATGACTCTCATCAATACGTCGCTTCCCATACGGCCTCCCCATCTCCCAGGAGTTCCTTCTCCGGAGGCCATCCTGAAGCAGCCGTCACCAGAAGATCGAAAGAAGGAACTTGATGTTAACATCAAAGATGTTCCCTTTTCCGATATCGACCCTGGTGTCTTCAACGGAGAGCTTGTAAAATTGGGCCTCTATGTGAAGCCAGACCCCACTAACCTCGCAAATAAACCTCAACCAGGCGGAGGCAACATCACAACCGGAACATACTCGGGCACGCAAGCTGCGTTGACGCATGCATACAGCCGGATTGAGCGCAGGTATGACTTTATTCGCACAATGACTCTAGGCTAGAGGACTGACGTTGCTATAGTTATGAATCGTACTTTGATGTTCTGCAGATTGAGCCTACTCTGCCCCGATACACAGAGCTAGCAGCAAAAAAGGACATCTTTCAATATTCTGCCTACCCAAAGAACCCAGATGGTTCAGTTGCCCAATACCCTCCTCATCTGCAGAGCATCCCATCCAAGGAAGACATCAGTGTTTTCAAGATTTTCAATGCTCTAGGCCTGGCAGAGACCCAGCTCTTGCTACAGCAGATTGTACCAGACAACATCATCGGAAAGACTGCCAAGTGGCTTGCTGATGGCTTCTTCGACATCACCAATGGCGACATTAGTGACGCAGCGAACCAAGGTTCAAGCATCAAGGCGTATGAGCAATACAACAAAAAGCATCGTAAGTCTGGCACAGACATTGAGCAAGGAGCAAACATTGGCCTCTTGCCAGATTGGTATAGCGACCGCCGCTTTGCTGAGCAATCCTTCACCGGCACCAACCCCACCACGATTGAGAAAGTTCCGAAAGATTTGCTAGATGAATTCATTGCAGCAGCTACTGCTGGCGGATATTCCAACTGGGCCGAGTCTCTTCAGGAAACAGACCCAGCCTCCCTATTTGTTCAGGATTATCGCTACATCCGCAAAGCAGCGGGTCTTGGACCCGATGAGGAACTGTTCCACAAAGAACCTACTTCAGACGACAACTGGGCTTGTGCATCAGTCACATTGTTCCAGCTCCACGATAGCGGCAAGCTACACCCTGTCGCCATTGTCTGCGATTACAAATCTACCATGGCCAACTCTGTGACCATCTTCAACAAGCGTCTACTTCCCACCGACCCTACCGATACTGAGGAGAAAGACTGGCCCTGGCGTTATGCAAAGACCTGTGCCCAGGTGTCAGACTGGATCCGACACGAGGTTGGAGTTCACCTGACCCGTGCGCACATGATCGAGGAGGCCATGATCGTGGCTACCCATCGCACGATTCCCATGGACCACATTGTTTTCAAGCTCCTTGAGCCGCATTGGTACAAGACTCTATCCTTGAACGCGGCTGCAAGATCGACTCTTGTCCCTCAAGTCATCAAGGACCTCGTGGGCCTCAGTCCTGATCAACTGTACAAGTCCATCCGCTATGAGTTTGAGAACTTTGACTACGTCCAACACTACGTACCCAATGACTTGGCGCACCGCGGCTTCCCCAATACCGCCGAGGGATTGTCTGACAGCAAGTACAAGAACTATGCTTATGCCAAGAACATGCTCTCCATGTGGGGATGCATCCGGGAATATGTCATGAGCATGCTGCAGACTTACTACAACGAGGAGAATGCTAATGGCAAGACCATTGACGAAATGGTGCAAGGCGATGTGGACATCAAGAACTGGTCCACCGAGGTGCAAACCAACGGCTGGATCAAGACATTCCCAAACATCCAGACCTTGAACGAGCTCTGCGATGCTGTGACCATGTGCATTCATATTGCAGCTCCCTACCACACTGCAGTCAACTACCTGCAGAGCTTCTACCAGTCCTTTGTCCTCTCTAAGCCTCCCACTCTGTGCAACCCAGTTCCGAAGAGCCTGGCACAGCTTCAGCAGTACACTGAAAAGAGTCTCATCGACGCACTCCCCATGGGTCGCCAGAGGCAGTGGCTGCTGGCAGTCCAGGTTCCTTGGCTCCTTAGCTTCAAGGTTGGTAGCGACCGGAGCCTAATCATGTTTGCCCAGTCTCAATGGCGAACACACTTGCGAGGCAACGAGTTGGATAGCAAAATCTCCAAGATTAGTGAGAGGTTCTACTTTGCGCTGAAGAAACTTGAGGTGGATTTTGCAATCACGAGTAACAACATGGACAAAGGCAGCATCCCGTACATGGTGATGGACCCGGCAAACACGGCTGTTTCAATTCTGATCTAAGGCTTGTCATTTGATTCTTCATGCTTCTTGTAGTGTTGGTTTACAGTATTACTTTGTAATATTTCATTATCAGAATAGGAATAGCAAATCTGTGATTCGTTCATTAGTCTTGTTGATGAGCCGTGTGAAACTTCTGAGTACAGTATGAGTGTGAAAGACAACAAGGACATCTAGCTTACTAGAAAATCGTACCATATCAAGTTTGTTGTGTTGACTCGGTCTCGCATTCAGCTGAGCCTCGAGGCCAACAGCACCATGCACGAGCACGCTGCGTTAATTGCCCCAACCACGTTGTCTTTCTTGTCTGAGAGTGGAGATCGGATACTGATCCGGCCCAATCCGACGAAGTAAAATAGATCAAAGCTTTAGATTCTTGAACAGCCCGGATGGGAAATCTATTTTCCAGCAATAACAACATCCCTCGCAACACTCGTTTCGCATTTAATCCGGAAGTCGCATTTCCTAATGCACAAATGCCGTGGTCGAAACTGAACAATAGTCAGACTAGATTCGTTCTAGTCTACCCCTATTTTTGTGACATGCAAGGACCTTGGCAGATGACAAGTGTTGGAAAGTCTTTCATGGTTTCGTCCCAGGCCATTGGAATCTTCGAAACGCGACCTCGCTTATGAAATAATTTGTCAACATCGGCTACAACTAGCGAGAGCATTTGCCGTCATTGGCGCGCCTCTGAAACGCTTGTGCGTAAAGCTTAAGGAGTTAGAGTGGGCCACAACATCAAAGTAAGCCAAAAGCTTGGCTGATAGCCAAGTGAAGCTCGTGGAAACTCCTCTTACGCCGAGATGGGATTCTAGAATTTGCGTCAATCCGATAGTTATCCCCAAAGAATCATGTTAAGATCCCATGTACTTCAAACCTGAGCCGTCTAAGAGTCTCATTAATTTTGGTAGCATGGGGCCGTGGTCCGATCCGGAAACCTAGGTGTGAAACGAAACCTCTGAAACTCAAATTCTCGTATTGCACCCCGCGTTGTGTCAACTAAACAAACAGCCCAAAAAGGAAATTCCTAGATGATGGCTCCGAACCCATGCAGAAATAGATTACTAGCATTTCATGCATGAGCTTTCCCCTAGAGAATTTAACCTTAATCAATGTGCCATTCATATAAGTACCACTCAGACCAGTATTTTCTAGAACTAATCTAGCGACAGCGACCGATCACAGCTTGCATCCTATCCACTCCAGACTACCAAGCCTTACACCCGCATCATGAAGCCGTCATTTGCTTGCCTCTTTGCCGCTGTGGCCTCTGCCAGCGTTGTGCCCAAGATGGATACCAGACAGGAGACTGTGGCTGAATGCTGCTATACATGGGGAGAAGGGGTAAGAAAGTTGCCGGAGTATCCGATGAGTCCATGACCTAATGATGACCAACAGGGTAATGTCGCCAATTTCCGCACCACCACCCTCACCGCCGTTGCTGTCAGCGATAATGGCTGGTGTGAAGCCAACATTAGCCGGTAAGATGATTCCATCAATTAGAATTCCCTGCCAAGTATAAATATGCTAATACCAATCACCTTGTGCTTAGCGATGTCAATGATCCCAACAACTGTGCAGCTGCCGATGCCAAAACCTACGGAGGATACTGCACGCCGACCGGCCAGAAGCTGACACCGATTGCATGTACCTGATTCAGCTCTTGATTTGATCAAAGTTGGAGAGAGAAGTTGAGGTACAATTCATGAACCATCGATAAGAAAACTCGATGGGTGGTGACAGATGGGTGGCAATTTGCTTTATTGGCTGCATCATAAAGCACCTACATCAAAAATCAATCGAAGGAGCTACCAGCAACAAATTCAATGAAACTATGCACGTCTTCCAATTATAGTACTCTCTATTTGTGTATTTCCTCAGTTCCATACGCTTGATCGAGATGAAATATGAGCCATCGACAAGGAGGTGCTGTGTCAATGCCAATGTTCAATGTTGAACCAGTTATTTGGGTCACTTCATAGCTGACTGCAATGCTAAACCTTTCACAAGCTACTATCGGAACTAACGACCAATTAACAGTGTCCCTTCAATTTCTCTTCAGCAAATTAACAGAATTATATGTCTCGCTTCTTTGAGCCATTGCTTGCTATTTAACTTATTGCATTGATTATGTACGGAGCGACTGAACTATATGCTTAAATTCCATTTCATAATTCATTACTTAATTTAGAAAAAGACATGTTATGCAAGCACAATCTGGGCTTTTGGTTCTGATTCGCCTTGCAAGTTTGCAATGGCAGTGGCTGTAGCAGTCACCTCTTCTGTCCGTATAAAGGTTATTGTAGGGCCCACTACTGCTGTTTTTGTGGAATGGTGAGTGACTGTCGTCAGAGCGACTTGAGTTTTGGTGACGGTCGTTGTTGAGTCGGTGTCTTTGGATACTGTCATTATACTCTGAGTGCTTATCGCTGTAACGGTTGTTGTGGCATGCGACGTCCTGGTTGGCGTATAGGTAATTGTTTCGGTTGCATATCTGCGTGGATGTACCAGGTTAGAAAGCTTCCACCACGACGTATATAATTTATTTTAGACTTACGATATAGCCGTCCTAGGTGGCAGGGTAGCTGCGGTAGAGTGAACTCCGAGCTTGTTGCATGCCGAAACATACTCAGATCTTTGGCAGACTGCCGCGTACTTCGGAACGCCGGAGGGTATGGCAGTACTTGCTTCGCATGCGCCCCAGTCTGACCGCTTGTTGACGCCAGCATCAGAAACTACCACAGTAGGGGTTGGCGTTGTTGTGATCGTAGTAGTCGTCGTCTTTGTAATTGTATCCTAATTATGGTCAGTGTGCTGTGGCATGTATCATGGTATCTAGGCTGTTAAACATACGGTTTGGTAGTGCACCGAAGAAGTAGTCACAGTATCAAAATCCGTAGTATGGATTGTCGAGAATTGTGTGAAAATCGGGAATTCAATGACAAACCGAGGTACTTGGACAGTAGTGGTAGTACTGATTGATGTGGTGGTCTCAGTTATTGTCTGTGTGGCATACAACGTGGTGGTCACAGCCTGGGCAATGTTGATGCTCCGTATCGTTGATGTTGAAGTGCTTGTATTGTTAGTTATTGGTATCTTAATAGTTGAAGATGACTTACACCTCACATGGTGACACGACCGTTTTCAGGAAGACCTATTGGCATCGACTGTTAGCATAGATACCAGATACTACAGGGAACACAGCGTACGGAACAATCCTCCTTGGCTTTGGATAGTCCTCCTGGGACATTCCCAGAGATCTATGATTGAATTAACATCTTGGAACCCAACGATTACATTCTGCAGGTGGTTCATACTCCAACGCAAAAGTTAGACTGTTTGGGGACAGCCTCGCAAAGAGTGGAAGCAATGGCGACGGCTGTAAGTGCAATACTTTGAACCTTCATTTTGGCGTAATCTCGAAAGTGACCAAAAGATGCTCGACCGCAGGAGCAACCAGCGACTTATTATGTGTGCCAAACAACTTCAAGGCCAACGCTCTAGAGGAATAAGACACATGCCACTAGGGCTGCCTATTTGATGAAACAGACAGTGGGCAGATCGTTAGCCCATCGTTGGGGCCTGGTGGCTGAGTCTCGAACCAGGCTAGTCATTCGGGGCATGCTCCGAGGCTCCGGGCTCAGCGAGTAAGCTCAAGACATCGAGCTGCACATCATGCGGGTCTCCAAATGGTCAAAACATACTGGGAATGATTTCCGTAGGCACTGTACTCTTTGGGGCGCCGCAATGCTATCCTGAGGTAGGTGAACTATGGCAATGCCGTGCTTGAGAGGTCAGCCCAATACGTACCGCTGCCTCGAATATGCGTTGTCACGTGGTTCAAAGAGGTCTTTCGACCCAATCTCGCGCCTTTTCCCATTTGAGGCGTCGAAATTAGCCCGATCCATGCTTAGCTTAAATGCAAATCGACCAACTAAGCCCTAGAGGCTAGTTGGCTCAATGCTTGGATGCAAACGGCTTTTTCAGGGGTCATAGGGCTTGATTGCTCAGTTTGTGTTAGCTTGCCTTTATTTAATGACAGGAGGCCAAGCTTTGGCGTTACACTCGCCGCCAGGCTGTAGTAGACTGTTGGTTCAGGGCGGCGCCAAAGTTCGAGAACTTTTAAAGGAAACGCTCCATCATAGTCACGTCATTTTAGTGATTTCCAAAAGGTTGGGCAGGGGTCTTATGCTACAAATTGTTTTTCATTCTGGCATTATGTCAGGATTGTATCATTCAGAAGGGACAAGCTGATCTTGATGTCAAAATGCATGTCAAATAAAACCCAGTATTTGGTCCTCTTTGGATTTAGCATTGGCACCATTGCTACCAAACACACGCGAGCAAAAGTACCGCAGCATGGCAGCAGGCACGTGCATGGGTGCAGGCGGTGTGCCCGGAAGCAACTGTTTAAAGTAGCTATTGCTACTTGATAGCTAGTACAAGACTTTGAGCTTTACGCCATAAAAGAATAATGTGAGCGAGTCACAGTGAGCCTCTCGTGACCCAGGGATGGCTCAGGGGTGGTCAAAGCCCGTTCATTTAGCGGCTCACCCAGGACGTGCACCACTATTGCACGCCACATTGGCTCTCACCAACTTTGTCTAAGCTTCTCTCCCTATCCCGCTAGTTTCCTTTACGACGCTTTTAGTACTTTGCTGGGATACAAGTTCATCTTCACCAGAAAGCTCGCCTTCGCACGTACATCCGCGTGTATTTGGACACTCCATCTAGAAATTGCGGGAGAGTTCTCACTGAAATACTGTCCTGAAATACTGTGGATAAGTAATTGAGTGCTGGTCAGCGCGTAATCGCGGCAAGGAGGGGTGCACTTGTATGGATAGGTATCTTTCATCTTAGATTAACACACGCGACAGAACCATGTATCACTTGGTTGGAGAGATGGGTTCAAATTGCAGTTCGTCGGAATATATTACTTCTTGGTCCGAGTCACTGGGAACTAGTTTGAAAGCCCGCAGCGGAATTTTTAGAGCTACCTTTAAATGAATCTCTGTCATGCTTAACAGTCTCGTTCAACTTTGTCAAAATGTTTTTCACTACGCCGGCTTCGGGACTTGGGGACTCCACCAAGTACAACAAATTATATGCAAGCAAAGGAGAATCCAAGGAATTTCAGAAAGCGTTCAATCAACTTGCCTTCCTCCTGGCCAATCTGACCGATCTCTTGGTTTACCTGACCATGGTTCTTCTGGTGACATCGGACAAGCCAATCTTACCAGACCCAGCTCAGTGCATTCTTGAGCTTTTGGGCCGTTGTCTGCCCCAAAGGTACTTTTAACCTCAAAGCAATGGGCAAGATTGGTCTCGGGCAGACGGCACGCAGTTCTTGATGGCTAAGCTGTCGCGTGAGGAGGGGTGGATGTCGTGTGAAGAGGGGTAGCCATCGCTCTTTAAGCCAGGCTAGCTACGCATGGTTAGTCTCGCTTTCCCCGGCCGAATTGCACACAAGTTTGGGCAAGCTATTTACGCCATTGATCTGCAGCCAATAACTAGTGAGTGGTAGACGCCACAAGTCAAGGTTAACCCGAAGGATCACGTGCCTAATGTGGTGAAGCCAGAGCGCAAAGTAGCGGGATATGATGAAGTGACAAAAGCGACCAAGAGATGGAGTTTGTTCCAATTCCTCCACAGATCAACCAACATGCGCGGTTGAATGCGACATTCGTTGTCCGCTTCGATCCGAACAAGGACGAGCATGAGTCTCTCCCCGAGCGAGGAGTCTCGAACACGGCCCCATCCTGGCGTCCCGCTGGAGGGTGGGAAAATCCCATTTGGGGATGGGTTCTGATCAATTACGCCATCCGAGGAATTCAGATTTTCTTTCAAGATGGCACCTTCTATCGTGAGGTCCGTCTTGCCGGCGGGAATGGGACACAGAGCTCGCCAACACAGCTACCTTTTACCTCTCCCGGCAAGGAGCCAACAACTCCGCAGCATTTCCAGCTTGAGCGGCTTGTTGCACGGTTGGGCAACGAGGAATTCCAGCGAGCCTTTTATGACATGGTCGTTCACGCATTCGAGAACATGAAGCCAGCCCCCGATGCCTTTTCGATTTTCCCCAATGCTTTAATCGGACGGCCCCTGGCGCTTACCCACGCTGGCTGGTCGTTGGAGTTTGCTGGGTCGTCGCCCGGGAGCCAGGCCGTGGGGGACACTAAATCAGTTAACCTAATTCACGATCACGAGTTCAAAATCAAAATTGGAGCTCCAAAGTTTGATGGGCTGGTAGGTGTGTTCGACTGTGCTCAGAACCTCGTGCCCGGCGAGTCGGAAGATTTGGGTCTTTCACTAGACAACGTTTTCAGCGACTATTGTTCTGATAAGAAGATAGAAGGAACCAATGGAGATAATAACGATGGCACCACTATTCACACTGCGATCTCGCCGCTGATCTTGCCTATTGAGCAGATTTCACTGAAGGCTTTCGATGGGTCGTCGGAGAATAGCAATCATAACGCGGAGCTCCAGGTACGCGGACTATTAATTGACCCCTTTGCGCCTATTCGTACGTTGTCAGCTACTTTCCCCGTGCGGGAGCTCTCGCTGCCCGAATGGACGTGGCAAGGCGCACTGGCCAAGATTAATACCTTTTGCCAGATGGGACCACTGGTAGTAACTAAGGACGTGCTGTCAACACCAGAAAAAGCCCGTGAGCTGCAGTCCGATGCCGGCCAGAAGTCCATGGATCTCCCAACCGTGGCTAGTGGGGACTGGGCCTGGCTACAGCCATCGTATCCAGAGTCTGGCACGGCACCTCCTAGAACTAACGAAGAAGATGACGATGATGACGATGGCGGAGTTAAACTGTAACTCGAAGCTTCTCTCAAAGAGCGACAAGAGTATTTTATGGTCCTCTGACCAACTGTGGGCGGTGTGCTTGTACCATTTGAACGGGGTCCTGAAACACGAGTTGAGGCTTCCATTTTTTACGCTTAGAACGATCTCTGACTCATTAAGAGAAAGAGAACCGGAGAAATGGATAGATTAATATGGTCAACGCAAGCAATACAAATTGTCTGCGGCTAAATGACTAGATGGCACGCAGGGAGGAGTTGCTGGAAGCAGGGCCCCGAAAGTGCGGCTCAATTGCGGAGGATCTGAAGCTCTCAGCATTGATTGCGTATTTCAATGGTATAGTTCATGTAGCTCAAAATATTACCGTTGGCGCCGGGACATATACAGTTAATTTGAAAACGAACTGTTATTGCGTTGCTGGTGTACTGGACCTTTCGAAGCTAATCTAGATGTCAATATGAGTCAAGCTAGCCTTTTGAAACCAAGAAGTGTACTCGTTTAGCCTTTCTTCTACTATTTCACCACGTTTATACAAAGGCTAGACCAATCCTTTCATTCCATTAAAATTGTTTCCACCGGAGAGATGCTTCAAGGCAACGGATCCTTGGGAACGAAACTATACAGAAACCTCATCCCAGGATTTGATGGAAATCAAGATCTTCTCGATTTTCGAATTCGGCAGTATCATTTCACTAGTATTAACCAATGAATACAAATTTCCTAGTCTATCAACACTATTAGTGTATGCTCTATGCTCAATTCCTCCTGCCGTCATGTGGGGTAGTCATGTACACCAATTGGTCAGGACTAACCCTGGGATACGGACCACATTTCCGTTAGCTCACGGAAATACCATCCCGAACAAATTTTCTTTTGTGGACATGTGCAAGAAAATAGGCTGCTGGTGTCAGCCAACGGATTATTCACATGTCAATTCACCGCCCCAAAAGTCCAAAAGTCTAGGGCTTCTCTTTTTCGCTTATTACGTTTGGCCTGGGATGTGGCTAGATCTAACGTGTGGAACCTGTAGCTTGACCGCAACTTTACTCGGTTGCCCTGAAGCGAGAGCCAACTGTTGCAAGACGCTGGAGCATTGAAGATACCAGGTGCATGGAGAACCCGCGCTGGTTCGCTGCAATGGAGAAATGCATGTCTCAAAAGAACGAGCCAAGCCCATTTGTTTCCGATAAAGAACCAGCGTTTGATTGGTCTAGTTGAAGAACAGGTTGGCTAAGCTTATGCAGCCAACGGGCCAAAGCACCTGGATGCAGTCACTATCATAACCGGAGACTGGGTTCCGGGCTGTCTTGGCGCATACGCTAGTAGCGGTCCGCTGATGAAATTTTCAGCCTCCGTCACGATACCCAACCACAGAGTTGACACATGCTACGAGTGCGGGCAAGGGGGCTTGTTGTTCGCTTCAGCGAAACCGGATCTCTTAGAAATTCTGGCCAGACAATAGAACAAACTAGCCCAGGACAAAATCTACGCCATCGGAATCGCCCGACGCCTCCAACAAGCATGTGAAGCGGTGTAGATCGCCGTTACATACGAGGGCCTCAATATGCATAACGCAAAGCACAATTCGAAACGATAGGCAAATAAATCGAAGTGATAAGAAATTAGTATTAAATCATCTAGACTGAACCCGCATCCTCCCTTTAATAACCCGTCCACGCTAAAAACCCATGTCTATTTTTTTTATCCAGCAGTGCAGTGCATGGCAACCCCAAATTTAGAGTCGCCGCAAGTGGTATCCGAGAGCAATTGAACCAAGAAATAATCATAAACCTCAATCAGCGACGCTCAGTAGTCTACGAGCGACGAACATTCTTGACGCCAACACCGCTGGCCACCATGCCGATACCGGCGAGTCCAACACAACACCACAGTCCAGTGGAATACTGCCTGATCATGCTATGGCCCTTGCTTGTATCGACGGCTTGCACGACGGCGCTTGCAAGTGCAAGGGCGACGCCACTTCCGATCTGGAAAGCTGTGTTGATCATGCCGCCGCAGAGACTCTTGACATTAACGGGCACCGAATCCAGCAACACTACGGTGATTGTGCAGTACACAATTGTGATACCGGCAACGCCAATTACGGTGGTGGGGAAAATGTGCTTCCAAAAGTTCAGGTCTCCTTCTTTCATGAGGGCTGAAGGAACCGGTGCAACAGCGCAAGTGATCATGCCCGCCACCAGCAATGTCTTTGTGTTGAAACGCTCGAGCATTCGAGACATGGCGAGACTGAAAATAAAGCCGGTGCAGCCCATGGGAAGGAATCTGAGTGCTGTTTCTCCTGCGCTCAGTTTGTTGACTTCTTGGGCAATGAGAGTGGTGTAATAGATGGTAGTTTGGTAGCCACCGTAGCACACTATGATGGATGTTAGCAAGTTAAAACTGTTGTAAAGTTGAAATGTTTACTTACCGAATCCACCAATCCATAGGGCAGCAAAATTCTCGAGCTTCCAGAGCGACAGAGGCATGATGGGGTTGGCAACCTTCTTCTCCACGTATGTGAAGAGGACAATCAGGCCGACACTCAAGATCAAAAGGACAATAACAAATGCCTTACCCCAACCGTACTCGCCTCCGCTAGAGAGAACAAAGCTGAGCAGAATCAAGCCAGTGGTGGACAGGCCAGCGCCAGCGAAATCCAGCTTAGGTCTTGTGTGGCCATCAATTCGATCCTTGGGGAGAACAAACCAGCCTAGAATTCCAATGGCGCTTGTGACGCAAGCAGACAGGTAGAAGACGTAGCGCCATCCGAGCGATGAGGTCAAGAATCCTCCAAAAACGAGACCCAGGCAGAAACCAACTGCTCCGGCAGCTCCAAAAATGGTCAGAGCAAGGGTACGGTCTTTGGCGACAAAGTAGTTGCTAATAATACCCACGGCAGAAGGAACAGTAGCAGCAGCGCCGATTCCCTGGAGGGCACGGAAGATAGCTAGTTGAATGAAAGACGATGCAACACCATCAGCCAAGGTCCAGATACTGAGAAGGGTCATGCCAGCGCAAAAGACGACTCTGCGTCCATATCTATCCGCGATGACACCAGAAAGTAGCAGGAAACCACCAAAGGTCAGTGTGTAAGCCGAGATGAGCCATTGCAAATCAGTGCTGGGCACATCAAAATCCTTCTGAATAGCAGGTAACGCAATATTGACACCAGTCATAAAGACGTTGTCCATAAGCTGAGCTCCGCAGGTGCAGAGCAAAATAATTGCTCCGCGCCAGGAGGCAATAACACCGATGTCGGGATAAGCTTGGCCAACACCAACCTCATATTCAGCTGGTGTCTGTGTGCCAGAGCGTGTGGAAGAAGTGTCCCATCCAGGACTTCCCGAAACCAGAGTAGGGGATGATGGTCGAGTGGGTGCAGGTGTGGTGAAAGTTGAAGGAACTTCGCGAATTGTGCTCTCAGGGCCTGGCTTCACAGCGCGCGGTCGCTGAATAGTGGGCAAGTCAAAGACATTGTCCTGAGACTCCCGCTTGTCGCGAGAATGCAATCGGCTGAGCGCAGAAGCACTGCGAAACAAATTATCCAAATCCTCTGGACGTCCATCCTCTCCAACGGTTTGGCGGGATGCATTGCTTCGTCGGCGGGACAAGGGCATGCTGGGGAAACCAGCGGGAGGAACCAGGGTGGGAGCCTCCTCTAGGGCTGACGTTCGCCGACCGAGCGGCTCACCGACGGTGTCGTCGACGGCAATGTCCTCGGACACGCGGTACGGCGTCTTTTCCGACTCAATGTGCATTGTGAATGAACAAGCCAAGACGAAACAGTCAATGGGAAAAAAGTTTGTAATTGACACAGCAGCAACGACAATTTTTTTTCGTCGCGAACTCGTCCATTTTTAAATCCAATATCGGAAAATCGGACCTGTGATTTCTACAAACTGGGTCCCATGGTGGAGGCGAGAAAAAGGCGTGCAGCAAAAATTCTTATCGTTATTGCCACTAGAGTCTCCACCGACGACGCCAGCCTCTAGATGCCGTCGTAAGATAAAGCTGAGGGTGAGATAAAAGCCCGGCGGGGCAGACGGCAACCCTACGTGTCGGGATGTGTTCGGAGGAAAGAGAGAAAGAAAAAAAAACCTGCATCGTGAAAGAAAAACATTCGGTGAAGGGAAATTTCGGTTAATCCCGTGCCTTCACCGATGTGGTGTCTGACTTACAGATATGGGCTGCACGCTAGGGACACCCTGGTGGCCACACGTGCTATCTCAAATGTAGAATTCTTTTGGCGTGCTTCTAGTTTTCTCACCTTCACTAGGGTTCTCCACTTGTAAGCCAGGAAGGGAAAATTCGATAGATGACAGCGTTGTTACTTTAGGAAAGAGGCGCCGCGCAGGGTATGAAATCGGGTCCAGACGAGCCCAAGTGTGCGAGGAAACAAGCCAAATTATTGGGCTCTGGTGGGCTCACGAGCCTAAACGGACCCAGAAATGATAGACTCGATCTAATAAGAGTTTCAGGGGTTGAAGCGAACCTGCTCCACTATGTAGGACGGCACAAAAAATTCATCGACTCCATCGCATGATTCCAAGTGCCGTTGTAGCAGCACCCAGATGCCACCCTTGTCCCAGTCATCCGGGTGCGCACCAATTATATCCGCCAAGTGGCTAGAACCCAGAAAAAAAGTTCACCACACTAAGGTGTGCTCCTCTATTTTTAGCGCGAGCCGCTCTCGCATTCCCGTGTGAGCGACTGGAGATCAGTTTGAAGCGAACAAGCACTAGCGTCGTGATGGATGGTGTAGTTATGATCTGAGGACATGGTCGCCATAACCTGATGGATGATGCGATGCGACCGATGGTTCCGACACTTGAACATTGAGGGAAGAGGATAATGAAAACGAAAGAATAAAATAACTGTTTCATATGATTTTTGTGACTATTACTTAGGGAACGTATTGCCGGACTTATTCTCCGGTTCGGCCGAGTTCCGAATGCTTTGAGCCGTCACATTGATAGTCGTGATGTACGGCTGCCTACCCTATGGAGTGTAACGGGCCCATATTCTATGAAACACAACCACCGTTGATCCTTTCAACTTGGTCCATTAAAATTTCCACAATAAGGCGATAGTGATGGATTATCGTGTGCTTGTGGTATTTCTAAGCACGAACTTGACCATCAACTATTTCATGTCACACACTTGTTGATGTTCTGTGAGCCCCAGAAAAATTTGCCCCACACATCATTGTCTGTCTGCTGTGCAGTGAAGCAATCGGCGACCATTGGTGTGAATTTTTCGTGTTTAGTAGCAATATACAAAAGAAAATATTCTAGTTGAGTATGGTAATTGGACACGTTGCAACCTGCTATCCCTATCCCCCGCTGTATACGTCAATTCCGTGTGCTATTGTTAACAAGCCTATGTGGTCCCTGTGCTCTGCGCTAATGCCCGCACCGTCTTAATCTGTCTGGTTCGAAATGCTGGCGTTTGATTCCGTGGGAGCCTTCTCATCACCAGAACTCTTTTCATCGTCCGAAATTCTCTGCTCCTTTTTTACGCTTCGCCACTCCATACCAAGGCCGCCGAAAAGAGCGAGGCAAGCCATGATGAGAGCGACGCAGAAACACACGCGAAGTGAGTTGTTGTATGCGTCCATGGCTATCTTCAAGTTCTCAGACGGGATGAGCTTGAAGATACCAGTCACACCAGCAGCCTCAATCTGCTTGGGAGTGAGATCGGAGATTTTGGCAAGACGGCGGGCGAGTTCATTATCAAGGACGTTTTGGCCGACCGAAACAAAGATAGCTCCGGAGAGTGTCTGGGAGAAGAGCATGAGAGAAGCACCAATAGACACCTCGTGGCGCGGTAAGACGGTCTGCGCAGCCATATTGGGTGCCTGGAAACATGCGCCCACGCCCAGGCCATATACAATCTGGTAGCCGATCCACTGGCTTTTTGGCGAGTTAATGTGAAGGGTGGTCAGCAAGCCCGCGCCGATAGATGCGATACAAATGCCTGTCAGCAGGAAGGGCGTATAGTAACCGATGCGGCTTGTGAGGACTCCGGTCATGATGGACGCGACGACGAGAGACAGCACCATGGGCAAGATGTGGATGCCACTCTCGGCAGCAGAGTCACTCTTGATGGCCTGAAACCAGATGGGAATGAAGAAAACTGTATTTTTGCGTAAGCGCTGTACTCAGGCTTCCGGTGCTAAAAATGGATTTGTCATACCGAATAGTGTTTGGTGTGCGCCCACACAAAAGCTGGCCCAAAAGCCGCTGGCAATGCTTCGCTGGGCGAAAATGTGTGGCGGCACTGTGGCATTCTTGGGCCTCCAGACCTGAATCAAGACGAAGGCAATCAAAAGAGCGAAAGCAAGGACTAGCAGGGCGATGATGCGTGCATTGTTCCACTAGCTGCGGTTAGTGATGCCGGATGCAAACAAAGGCAGAAGAGAGCTTACGCTGTAGGTGAACCCACCCCATTGCAAAGCCAGGCACAGGCAGATGACTCCTGGGAGAAGGGCAAGCAGGCCCTCGAGGTTCAGCTGCTTCAGGTGGCTCTTGAGAGTGCCCTGGACGGTACGTCCTGGAATTTCGAGTAAAAATAAGATGAAAAGAAAGACCAAACCACCCAAGGGTAGGTTGAGATAGAAACACCATCTCCATGTGACGTGGGTGGTGAGGCTACCGCCAACCAAGGGACCGACGATGGATGCAATGCCGAACACGGCGCCAAACAAACCCTGGTACTGGGGCCGTTTCTGCAATGGAACAGCGTACACGATAATGACGAGCTGAGTTCACTGTGTAAGCGACTTCTTGAATAATGCAAATTAAAAAAAACAGCGAGTACTCACGACTCCAGATTGAACCCCTCCAGCTCCCAGCCCCGCGATGGCCCTGCCGATGATGAAAGCAATTGAGTTTGGCGCAGCGCCACAAATGGCTGATCCCACCTCGAAGAGCGTGACAGCGGTCAAAAAGGTGGCTTTGATGTTGAGGAAAGTATATATTTTGCCGAATACCAGGACAAAGGCACAGTTGGAGAGGAGATAAGCCGTGCCATACCAACCAATGTGGCTCGCCGAGTGGAATTCGTTCGTGATCTGAGGGACAGCCGTTGCAATGATCAGCTTGTCCTGCAGGTGAAGTTGATTAGCAAGATATTGTGGGATGGGCGCATGTCATTTGGGTCGTACCAAGGCGACAAGGAACATGCAAATGAACATGGAGATGAGCACTAGCGCGAGTCTGAGACCCGAGGGGTAGACGATGTCGTCTCCTGCAAGCGCCATTTCGTATCTTTGTTGGTGGTGACAGATGTTTTGGTATGTTGTTATTGGAGATGGAATATTAGCGTATTAAGAGGTGCGTGAAGCAAATTGACGCAAGTGAAGCTCAAGAAACTACTGTGAAGGAAACCGTGAGGTAAAGAATGCTGGATGAGGAACATTGTGAGAACGGTGCCTTGTCATGTTATATATTTAGAGTGTCTTGAGGGATTGGAATGGCCAGGAACATGTTTGCCACGGAGGGTCGTAAAAGAGGAGGACAAGCTCCGTGGCCCTGATGCTCAAAGCCATGCAAGCCACACCTTTTCCCATCGCGGACAGTGGTTGAGGCACGAACCAAACCCGCGGGCCGCCCGATGGCCAATCAGAACTTGCGATGCGACCGTCCGACTGTCCGTCGATGGAAAACGCACCGTCCATTGTCCGAACCTCCGCCTTCCACACGGAGATGGATTCATATCTGACGGATGCAAACTACGAAATTATCATGGTGCTTTTTTTTTTCCCTACAGTGACTTGGTCGGATCAGGTGCAACATCTACCATTTTCGCATCCTCACCAACGCGACACCAAATCCACCTGGCTTTTTTTTGGTTCATGAATCATTCCCCACTCAGCATCCAGTGGAGCTGCCTTCGGTCGGCAGCTGAGGCTTGACCTTGACCAGCTCAATCCAATTATTGCCACAAGACCCATGAAATCATTTTTGGGGACCAACGTCATTTATCACTTTTGATGTAATCGCACGTACGCGATCTGTGATTCAGGTGAGTGTTTGGTCACGTGATGCAGCTATTTCCCAAGTGCTAGTCTGATGAGGATTGAAGCCCCATTCCAACTTTCCTTTCGCCATATGGCAACAGCGTCTTCCATATCGCACCCATATTCCCGAGTTTACAACTGCCTCAAAAAAGTGGGATATTTTACGGAATTTCTTTTAGCTCCAAAAGCCCATAAACAATCATGCAGCCAGCATCTCAAGGGAAGAAACGAGAAAAACCTATTTTGAGCTGCACCTTTTGCAGGGGACGAAAGTCGGTTAAGCACCCAACGAAAACAAAAAGAACTGCGCTGAATTGTTGTAGGCTACGCTGTGACAGAAATTCTCCGTGTGGCGCTTGCTTACGGCGCGGTAAACCCACCGAATGCACCTACATTTCCTCAGCACAGCAACGGAAGGATGCTATTGACTACAGGCCCCATGGCAAAAGGCAACAACAAGCTCGCCAAAGGGTGGCTAGGCTTGAGAGTCTTGTTACGCAGATGAAGAATATGGCGGAGAGCTCATCCCAGCCACTGGAGAATATGTCGCCGCCAAGTGGTCCGCTCAGCGACCTGAGCTCGTCGTCCACTCTGGTCAATGATCATGGGACAGACGGGATGGGAAAATTGAGTCTCACCGATGGCAATGCGGTTTATGTGGGAAGCTCTCATTGGGTCTCCACTCTAGAGGATGTGTGTATATGAAAAAGGAAGACTTTGGTCACCGACTGACGACGATTCTCAGATTCGACTTCTGAAAGACGAGCTCTTTGATGAAGGCTCAGTTAGTGCCATGAGTAGAGAATCAACGCCATTGGATGCACAATCAATTCAAGCACCGCAGCCTTCTAGGATGTCTCTGCTTACAAGCGTTGTGGCTCTGCCAAGGGAGCAAATATTGGCTCAGATACCACCACGCAGAGTGGTGGACAGACATGTTTCTCAGTTTTTCAACGGGTATGAATTTGGATCAAGTAAGTTTGTTTAACATTTAGACCTTGAGATTGTGCTGACATAGAAATGAACGATTGTAGTAATTTTACATCGAACCAAGTTTCTGTCAGAGGTTAGTCAATGTCCCATTCGCTCAGGTTCATCTGCTTATTCTATGCACAGTACGCTGACTTTTGGACAAATCCTGCCGATACACCCATCATGTGGGTTGGACTATTTTTTGCCATAATGAGCATTTCTGTATTTCTGCAGCAAAGGGATGCTGGAACCAGCGGCGTATCTGGAACTGAGTCACAAGATATGCTAGAGACGTATCGAACTCTAACCATCAACTGCTTGGTTTCTGGAAACTATCTTCGGCCGAGCAAATACACGATAGAGACACTATTGCTGCATTTTGCTGCCGACCAAAACGTCAATGTGGATGCGCATACTGGCAGCTGGGTTCTAATTGGTGTCATCGTCCGACTTGCCTTCCGTATGGGACTGCATCGTGATCCGTCTCATTGGCCCAACATCCGACCATTGCAGGCAGAGCTCAGGAGACGCATCTGGATCATGCTTTATCAGATGGACTTTTTTACGAGCACACAAGTTGGGCTGCCGCGCATCATTAAAGATTCCCAATGCGATACGCGTCCCCCTGCTCACTTGCTCGATGATGACATCGGCGTCGAGCATGATGAAATTCCACCCGCTAGACCACTCACAGATCCAACGCTCCTGTCACACATTATCCAGAGGAACGTTGTGATCAAAATAGCGTCAGAGATATACGACGCAACCGAAGCCGCGACTGTCTCTTCTGCCACGATTGCTGCTCTCAGCGCCAAGCTTGAAAGAACGGTAGCTAGTATTCCGGCCGCAATGAAGTACAAGTCTCTCGAAAGTTCCATCGCAGAGGACCCTGGCAAGATACTGTACAGGATCCTGCTGGATGTCCTCATACACAAGGCCATCTATCTCCTCCATCGACGCAGCTTTATGAAAGGTTCCACCGGAGAGGAAAGCAGCAAGTCCAATGAGCTGTGCATAAGAGCCGCCATGGAAATCTTGCAACACCAACAAAGAATGGCCGAGGAGACACAGCCTGGAGGTCTCATGTTTGCCATTCGCTGGAAGGTAGCCTCGTCGCTCAACCATGAATTCCTGCAAGCCACCACGATGCTGTGTTTTGCTCTGAGTAGACTGAACGAGGGATACGGTGCCAAAGTAGATCCCTCGATACTGGATAAAAGAGATGAAATTGTAAAAGCCTTGATAGTTGCCAAGGGGATTTGGGAAGATAATCCGAACCGGTCTTCGGAAGCACAAACAGCTGTGAGAGCTATCACAGCAGTGCTACAGCAAAGCGCAGGCAGCCAAGAAGCACCCAGCTTCACAAATTCGGACGGTACGTATTTTTATCACCACCATGCTCAAATATACAAATATGCTTACACACGAAAGGATTCTTTGACCAGATTCCCGGGCTAGCTACGCCAGGGTTTTTCGACCCTTTTGACTTTGGCCAGAATATGGCTCTAGATCTCCCTTTTGATGCCGGTGACAATCTGGAATCATTCGGAAGCATGTTAGACGATCTTATCTGAACAGGAACAATAACAGCTTGACATTTTCAGTCAGTCATTCAAGAAAATAAGATAGGACCTTGAGTGTTTGATAACAATTTCGTTTCATTTCATTGCAGCATTACTTGACCAAACCATTTGCCATTGCAATTTTAGTCAACAGCTTTTTGTCTATCTATCTAAATCCCGATATCTAAACGGAACAACATTAGATCTACGCCTCGTTGACCTGCAAAACCCTGCCCGAGCTATTCACCTGCACCTTGTGCTTCTTGGTGCTCTCCTTTCTGGGGTTGGGCGCCTCAAACACCTCGCTCAGCTCCTCGAGCGTCTTGCCGGCCGTCTCAACGAAGAAGAAGTAGATGATGACCAGCTCGACGCAGATCCAGCCAATGTAGACAATGTAGAGCTTCCAGCCAATCTTGCGAATGCCCTCGCTGATGCCCCAGGTGTTGACGACCATGGCAATGTTGAGGAAGAGGAAGTTGAGACCGGAGCCCTTGGCACGGGTGCGGTTCTCGAGACACTCGACGGCGTACAGGGTCTGCAGCGGGGTGAAACCCCAAGCGAAGCAGATGCCGAAGAGGTAAATGGAGACAATGACTCCATAGGACAGGTTGGGGTGGTACTCGGTCTGCGCGGTAAAGGCAGTCAGGAAGATGTAGGCAACCAGGGCGCCGGACAGACCCCACAGCATCATGGGTCGGCGTCCGAGCTTGTCCAGGAGCGAGGCACCATACACGGCGCCGATCATGGAGAAGATGGGGTTAATGGCGTTGAGGAGCAGCTGGGTGTTGGTGCTGGTGATACCAGCCGACTTGATCATCTCAGGCATGAAGTAGTTGACGACGTTGTTACCACTCCACTGTCCGAAGAAGGACATGCCAATGACCATGCCCAGGCGGTAGCGAGCGGCGCGGGTGTTGGCCAGCTCGCGGTAGTCCCACCAGGCGTTGTCGGATCGGTTCAGGTTGTTCTGCTCGACAATCTCGCGGTACTGCAGCTGCACGATGGGGCTGTCGACGTTGCCCTCGCCGTGGTACTTGGCCAGGATCTGCAGGGCCTCCTCGGTGCGGTCCTGGGCGATGAGCCAACGGGGAGACTCGGGGAAGAACAGGATGCCGCACATGGCAATGGCGGGCATGGCGGCCTGCACGACGGTGGGGATCTTCCATGCCCAGGCATTGTCGAAATGCAGGTTGGATCCGTACGTGGCCCAGCCGGCAATAATGTTACCCAACCACCACAGGTTGTTGTACCTAATTGGGGAAAATTAGCCTCATAGCTCCCGGGGACTATAGGTGGTGTGCGGGCAGGGGGGGCCAAGTTCACTTACATGCCGGCCATGAAACCACGGTACGCAGGGTGCGCCAGTTCCACGGTGTAGGCGGGACCAGCAGCAGAAGCAATGGCTGCTCCGAATCCCAGGACAAATCGTCCGCCGATAAAGTGGCCCAGGTGGGTGGATGTGGTCTGCACAATGGTTCCGACGACGACAATGAGACAGCCCACAAAGATGCACCAGCGTCGGCCGAAGCCGTCGGCAAGCATACCGCAGAAGGGGAAGGCGGCGATTTGGCCGATGTTGTAGATGATGAAGACGATGCCGGTGGATGAGCCAGCTCCGTCGAGACCAAACGATTCCTGGTACGGCGTCATGGCATTGATGGAGCCCATGAGAGAACTGTCTGGAGGGGTTGTCAGCAACTGCCGGTGCCAATGGCTTCAATTCCTCGTCAGCAACATACCGTAACCGTTCATGGTGGAAATCAGATAACCCAGGAGCATGATGGCGTACAGCTTCATCATGCTACGAGACCACGGGTTGGGCTTGTCCTCTGCCACAGCAGCGGCCAGCGCAACGGAAGCGGCATTGACCTCTTCTGTCACCTCATGATGCGACAGCTTCTCATCCGCGTGGATAGAGTGATCATTACTGGGACGGTTGTTGGTGGCAGCTTCGCCGCCTGTGCCGTGTTCTTCCGCCATCTTGTCTTCTCTTGTTTCCTCTTTTCCAGTTGGGGAGAGTCTTGGAAAGAGTGCAGCCGAACAGGGTAGCGTGCGGGCAGGAGCCAAGATTTACGGCAGCAGTTGGGGGTTTATAGCTGCCCGCGCCAAGGCAGCGTCCCCGTCGGCGACAGGCCAATGAAATTAGTGCCGAGGGACAGACAGGCCTGCAGCCTGACACGAACCCACCAGGGTAACGTGCTGGCGGCATCTCCATCTGCTGGGTTGAGTTGTGCGACTCCCCACCGGCGAGAGCTCGCGATGCCTCGAGCAGAGGGTCGCCGTCCATTCAGAGTCCGGGGTTCTGGGGTAATTTGGGGAATGTGGGGTGACATGATGGGCGGGCTCATTGCCCAATTGATCGGCTGTACCGAGCCAAAGTGCCCCCCAGGCCCAGTGCAACGTAGCTAGGAGCGCCGTGTCGCGGCATAGCGTGGTTTGGTTTTCGGGAGGTACCGTAAACAAGTGCAGCTTGTGGGTGGATCGATGCCGTGCCGCGCCTGGGGCACCGGGCGTGGTTTTCCTAAATCGGATCACGAGTGGTCACCTGGACACGGTGCATCCTGGATAAACGCAATGAGAGGCCAGCCGGAACAGGAAGTGGCACCGTTGCAGCGCGTACGGGCGCTGTATTTCATGGGTTGGAAGGGCGCCGATGCAGTCAGTTGCTTGCACGTGGAAGTCTTGGTGCAAGCTGATCGTGTCTGGATCAGGATTTACCCATGACGGCATCTGGGCATGGTTCTTCGGGCGTGGCTGAAGGAGCCGCATTGTCCCTGTTCTTCCCAGCAGTTTGGCACAGCATTCTTCTCACAGTACAGACGCTCGTTGCGAACCTCGGCCAACTCGACGCCCGCGGCAATCTCCACCGCGCCCTTTCAAGACTGAGGCAGTTAGATGAGAGCTGGATTCTTGTGTGGGGCAATTGTATCCGAAAAAGCTTGGCTCGGGCCGACCCTGAAAAGTTTCAGAGGCCAGGTGATGAAAAATGCCCATGGGTCCACGAGAAAAACATGTGGTGGCGTTGGTTCCTTCAGTCTTTTTCCTGCAAGATGCGGAGCCGCGTCATCGTCTCATTGTCATAGATAACAGGACGAGCATGACCAAAAGTTATAGTTGCATGACTAGCTTGAGACCTTTTTTTTTTCTTTCCGTTCCGTCTTTTCTCGTATGGTAAAAGCTCCTCCCTCTTTTTTTTCCCGCATTGCGCACAGATCACACGAACATGGATGGAGATGGCCAACCAACCGTTGACGATGAATGACTCGCTTGTCGTTGCTAGCAGACCAGATCGAGGCCCCGCTATTAGTCTTGATGCCAAGCCGACGCATGGCCAAAGTCTCGTATGTGCAGCCGCCCCAATCATCCCGAGAACCTCGTTAGCTCCAGGCAAAGAATGCGATATAGTCATCCTGGGTATTATACGAAACATCAATTATTCACTCCCTAGAACATCATGAACCGGTGGTTTTCGCAAAAGGGCCAGCTGTCATGCCACTTCAGGTTTTCGTTCCCTTTGATCTTTCGATGATCCCAGATTTCCTTCACCCAACCCACAAGGTTGTGCCACACGTCCAATTGCGATTTGTTTCCTA
The DNA here is from genome assembly GCA_020975415.1 of Calonectria hawksworthii. Taxonomy (NCBI): domain Eukaryota; kingdom Fungi; phylum Ascomycota; class Sordariomycetes; order Hypocreales; family Nectriaceae; genus Calonectria; species Calonectria hawksworthii. The sequence goes on from JAHXZK010000023.1 coordinate 280,442, forward strand.
GTCTTTCCAGAGACACCAAGATACGCCGTTGTATTCTCTCCTGGCATGCATCAAATGCTATGGTGGCTATTGTCCACATCAGAGGTGAAAAGGGCTCGTTGATGCTTCTACCGAAGACCTCAATGTGGACCAGCGATTCCTCGATTAGTGACTGCACATCCTCGAGAGGAACATTCCTGATGGCACGCTTCATGTGAATGAGCATGGCAAAATAGTAAATGTATGCATGATGACACATGAGGTCCGCATGGTTTGTGCTAGTCTCTGCTGGTTTGGAGGGCGCAGACAACGACAGCTCAAGCTCAAGCCTATCTATAGACTCGGTGAATTGGTCTGTATTTTGCCCATTTCCCTGGCTAGCGTGAATCTTGAGTTGCCTTTGTAGCATGTTTATAGCACTGAAGGCTTTGAAAAGAGGTTCTGGCAACCCAAATATTCTGTCCAGCCAATACGGCTCAAGTTGAGACGCCAAGTCGCAGGTCGTTTCCCAGAGAGCGTCGCTATCAGTCATCAATAACTGGGACTCGATGAAAGCCGTCATGCCCATAAAGGTCTGATAGACTTTTGCTGCGTCGTCCGTCTGCAGCCAGACTTGAGGCTCAATGTGGTTTACCCACTCGACTGCGCCTTTCATGTGCAGACGCCAGAAGGGAGTGGGCACGGTAATGATCTCAACCATAATGGCCATGATGAATGAGGCTAGAATGGCCACGGATTGGCTGCGGTCATCCGATTGGATATTCTGACCAATGTGGGAAATGCCAAGGTTGTAGTGCTCAAGAGCCGCACTCTCCAGAGCATGCTTGGACTCATTCTCGGACTGTGATAGGTGAAACGCAGATGCGGCGCAGATCAGGTGGAAGACGGCAGTGGCCCCCGTGCATTCTCTCGAGTTTGTTCTGGCTCCCTCGAGAGCAATGGGGACAAATATTGTTCGCAGCGGATTCTCGATTCCCGGTATTGGAACCAGCACGTCGCACAGGAACAAAACAAAGTGCTGGATGAGTCGACTGCGAAGATTTGGGTCCGGTAAGCTGTCCAGCAGTCGCAATTGTGAAGAGTTTGACGTCAAGCTGTGCACGTGAAGGCTCAGCTGGTTGGTTGGCTGAAGTGAGGTCGTTAAGCTCGGGTCAAGATAATCCACATCAATGATGTCGAAGCCTGAGGATGTAAATAAGTCATGCCTATATTGTGGTGTTCTCATTAGCAATGTCACTCTGATTGCTGCAAAGGAAAACGTACTGGGCTTGGAATTGGTGCTGATCCTCGGGTGGGACTTCTGGTGAGGTTTCAGTCGTCGAAGCATGGCTGTCCCTGGTGTGGTGGACCGATGCACCGGTAGCCAAATCCTCAAAAAAGGGCACGGTAGTATCGATATGGGACACATCCTTGTCCGACTGGGGCTGCACGTCTTGAACAGCCGATGTCTCAGTAGCAACTGTCACGGAATCGCCTGACTGGTTCTCAGGGTCCTCTTCTTGTTCCGATGGCCTCGGTCGGGAAGGGAAGCGTGAGACTTCGAAAAGTGGCGTCGATCTTCCTCGCCTCGAGCCCCGCTTGCCGAAATTGGACGGCACGCGAACAGATGTCCAATTGAGCCTGACGCCGTAGCCTTCGCACTCGCGCCCAGCTTGCTGGCAGCGATTGCACACGGGCTTGACCTCGTCGCATTTGAGGTGCTTAGCACGGCACGTCCAGCAGCCCGAAAAGCCCCTTGTCCTAGTTCTCGGCCGGGACGCCGACTGCGAACTCATGTCTCTCTGTGCACGCTGCAACTGGCTCCGACGCAGGGGAGAAGGTGAGGAGCGAATCAGCGCCGGGACATGGGGTTCGTGGCAGATGTTTCGGGATGGCGATTATTATTTTCCGCCGCAATCCTGCCCCCGACCCATGCTGTGCCCTGTTCTCATTGGCCGACGCGAATCTTGGAGCTACCAATCTGCTGGCTCTTGCATAAGCCAAGTCATGGTTTCTTGAGGGCCTAGGGAGTAAGTAGTTCCAACTAGCCTCGCTAGTTGAAAGGCAGAACAGGTTGTCCCGCGGAATACCCTCGCGATATTGGGTTAAGGGATATTGGGCCAACAGCTCGAGCATCACGCGAATCTTTCTCTACGATTCCATCCCGAGAATAACAGTTTTAATTGAAGGTCAGATAGAGTTCTTGCAGTGCCATTTATGCCTTTACGATTCTTCGATGATTACAATACGGCCTGTGTTGCTCTTCGCCTTCTTTTTTTCTTCTCCGTCCCAAAGCACCTCTCGGTGTGAAACCCAGTGCGCCTATCACCCCTGCTTTCTTTCCAAGCTCAATAAGAGCCATAGAATTCCTCCAAATGATCCATGGCTACTTGAGCATCGCATGACGACGCTGGTGCTAGAGACAGTCAGTTGGTCATCCGAGAACATCGAGCGGGGATAATGACATACGCAAATCAGGCTCCATAGCATTCAGTTCCTCCGGTGTCATGGCTTCCAACCGCGCCCAGATTTCCTCACTAAGTTCGCGAATGGACTTCTTCCCGTCAGGCTTAGACTCGGGGAGGGAGCCTTGGACTTTGTCTGGTGCACTGTGGGTTATGGGCGCGGCGGAGGCAGGGGTCGCGGGAGGATCAGAGTCGGCTTTGCAGCTGGATACAGAATCTGCAGCAGAGATGGTGTCGGAAACCACAGGAGCACCTGAAGCAGAGGCTTCAGAGTTTGTGACGCCCTCGAGGCTGGATTTTCGGCTGGAGATGGATGTCTTCGGCGTGCTGGGGGAGGGAGTGATGGCAGATGATGCATCCTCCGATGCCACTCGAGCGCTGCCGGATCCAAGCAAGAGGGAGGATGACTTCTTCTTCCCAGCGTCGGTCGAGGCGGTTTTAGAGGGAGCAGGGCGAGAAATTCGGAGTGTGCGCTTGAGGAATGGAATCATTGCTTCGTTATAGCCACGTGAAGTAGATGATTTGTGTGCTTGCCATGGATTCCGAGGCATGGCCGACTGGTGGACATCTAGGTTAGCAAAGGAGAGACAGGGAATGATGATGATGGATGTGGCGAGACGTACTGATGAGACTCGAGGAGATGAAGATGCTAGGTGTGGCAGGAGCAAAAGCTTTGCTGAGGGGTTGTTTAAGGCCAACCGTGACTTGGCTCAGCAGCACTTGGTAGGAGCTCGCCCCTGCCAGCAGTGGCCAGGCCGGGAATGGGCCGCAGATTTGTAATGGGCAATACAATAGCGTGCGTGTTTGTTTTGTCGACGACCCGATCCTCATTGGCGATGACACTAATCGGTTTATTGAGACAGGCCGCTGCGGAAATAAACGGCCAGCCTCCATCTTCAGGCACATTCAACGGTCTCTGAAAGGCCAGTGGACCTTTTGTTGGGGCATTTACAGTCCTGTCTTGTCCCCTAAAACCAGCGGGTTTAGCCTAGCCCCGAGGCTACGAATAATAGTCGCAGCATCCCGTCAACGAACAAAGAAAGGTCCTTTGTCTGCACACGTCAATCGGATCCTCTGTTAAACTGTTCTGGATACTGGCCATTTTGAAGTTTGGATCCGGAGGGCTATTCGGTACAGACTACTGAGATGCCTGTCTGTTGGACGTGGTTCGCAGCCCATGTACCATCAAAGCGATCTTGACAGCGACGGTAATACTCCTCTCCATAATTGTATTGTCACATGCTATTCCTGTAAATATTATAAGATTCTTGTCAGCAGAATGTTCCCTCAGATAGTCCTCAATTCTTTTCTTTGTTCTCTAGGGTTTCATTTTTTTTTGATTTTCGAAATGTGTTCTGGCAACCAGGTTCTACCAGACGTTTAGCTTGCCAGCGGCTTGGCACCGCCCCAAAACAAAACCTTGGGGCCCGTGCAAAAAGATAACAAATCTTAGCATTTTTAGCTAAAGAAAAAAAAAATAATACCTAAATAAATAAATTCCCCTAAATACAATCTCTTAGGTTTTTTTCCTTCGGATTATTTTGCTTTGGTCAGCTCATTGTCTTGTTATTTTTTTTTGAATCTGATGCCTTTCACCTTGGCAGATTTGTATAGTTCAGACTCCCGTTTTATCTCTAAACGATTAGAGCTATGTACTGAGCGAAGGAAACCCGAAATGTTGATTCAATGATTCCTAAATCCGACCATGCACATCGCGGATTCCATCCACCTCCCATTGTCTCTTTCCATGAGGGCCTCCGCGGCTCAGAGCGAGCCACTGTAGCTTTTCTAAACAAGCCATGTTGGAATCTGGGGTTCCACTTCGGTCCCACAGAACGTTGACTTTTTCCCTGTCGCCAACTTTATATACCAACTCAAGGCGTTTCGGGCATTCTTTGAGATGCCATTTGATCATGGCGTGGTATTCCACCTTGTTTTCCGAGTTGAAGGACCTAGAATGCAATTAGTATTTGCAAACGTATAATGCGAGGGCAGCGAGATAAACTTGCCTGAACAAGGTCACCAGCACAGCGTCCTTGGCCACTTCTCTCAGACAATGAGTCATAGCATCCATGCGCGGTAGAGGCGCTTTCGCAAAACACTGCAACTTGTTGTCAGTCTCTCATCTCTCATCAACCGCCTTGGTTTCCTTACATGCCGGTCTTGGCCACTTTTGCTGCTCCTAGAACTCTCCATGATGCCGTTGTAGAAACGATGCCTGACTCCCTAACCAGGCACAGCAACCCAATCCGGGCCATCTGGTACGGCGAATATGCCAACGGGCGAGCCTGAGTCAACAACCAGCCCAGTATTGGCACAGCGAGCCAGCCTGTGCTTGCCCAACCCGTATACCTTGAAGTCAAAGCTGCTGGGGTTGAGTACTTCCAGCGAGCTAATGACCTGCAGTACAAACGAAGTGCATCTACCCGCTACACTCGAAATTTCCTGCCACTCTGGTTTTTCGGTTTTGGAAAGGATGACCTGTTCTCGAATACTTTTGATACAAGTTGGCTGCACCACAGAATGTGACATGGTGACCCCGGCCTTCTGCAGCAAGTGGTCAATCATCTTTAGGGACGAATATGGTGCTGTGTTGAAAGTTTCAACCCAGACCTCCTGGGCAACCAGCTCGGCGTCCGGTGGGCGAGGACAAAGGTCAGTTGTAGCATCCGTCATTTGGGTCGCCGTGGTCGTATTAGAGGCCGAGGCATCTGTCGTCACACGAGAGACGTCTGACGAGACGTCTGACATGCTGTCGGCCGTCATTCCTGCGGTTTGATCTATGAGACGTTTACGGAGAATAACGTGTGACGATGAGATGCAAGAATTAAAAGTAAGCAAAGAATGCTTGACTTGTTCCGCGGGCGACACCGTGTTGAGCTGTTTCTGTGAGAATAGGAACTTGAAAAAAAGAAATTCATCTCAAAAGTAAACAAAAAACGCGTATGACCCGGTGTGGCTGCTCTGGTATCATCTGGCGCCAGCTGGCATCAGCGGAATGCCACTGGGCAACACGTCGGGGGAAAAAAAGAGGGCGGGGAGGGGGCACCAGGTGCTGGTTTTAAGTAAGTTGGTCATGATTCTTCTTTCTTTTTGTCAGTGAATCATGCGACTGGAACTTTTCTACAGGACCTGCCATCTGCCCAAGAACAGCAGTGAATGCAGGACTATTATTTTGGGGATGAGATTGCCGCATGAATCATGCTGTGAGGTTTAATGCAGCCACAGAACCAAAGAAGGTGGGAAGAAGCGAAATGCCTGTAACCCTATCTAGTCTGCCTATTTTGACAAAGAGTGAATATGTCTTGCCGAGTTTGAAGTGCGGACCATCTTTGTTCGGTCTTTTTGACGGCGGCAGTGGAGACGTTGAGGCCATCGGGCTTTCATCGCCAACACCGGTGTTGCAACAACGAGCTGACTACAGCAAAATAATCCTAAGAAAACAAGGGTAAAAGGGTTATTTTTAGGAATATTTATTTACTTGGGTATTATTTTTCTTTACTTTAGCTAAGATATGCTAAGACCTATTATCTTCTTTCAAGGGCCTCATGCAACAAAGTGCCGGACTGACAATCGTTCAAGGGTTGCATTGTACGTGCTGGGATTTGCAATTTGTCAGGCAAGAAATGACTCCGTGGGAAGTGAGCAAGCTTGGACAGTGTTGATGGAGTGAAGCGGCTGTCTTCCGAGGTTCAGTAGAATTCAAGAGTTGCCGACGGCGACTAGCGCTTTTTGACACAGAAGCCGACAACGATGTCGAGCTAGGACGATTTTAAATTTCTCCAACTGTCGAAAAATGGCGTGTGGGGCCGCAAAACTCCAAATTCCGTTGCTGCTGGCAAAGTTATCCTCACCCCAGCCCCAGTGGCCGTAGCAGGGATGTACCTCTGTTCCGATCAATCGTTCAAGGGTTGGATTGTGTGAACAATCCATCGTGCCGTGTCCGTGCGGAGGCGCGACGTTGCCCACATGGGATGAAAAAGCTTGCTGTGACTAGACTACAAGGAGTATTTTTCGGGGAAACCCCCAATGCCCACATTGCCTCCTCCCGCACCTATCAACGCGAGTGAGCCAGCAGGACCCTTGACCTTTTAACGAAAAGGGGCATATTTCCCCGCATCAGTGATTTGGGGGGGTTGGTGCACCACCCGCACATTTCCATGTGGGAGCTGGGGGCAACACCGCCGCTCACTCTCCGCACATTTGGAGATGGGATTCCCGCCCACGGGGAAATAGAGATCTACTACTAACAGAAAGAAGTAACTGGCTCCGAAAGTTTAGTAACAAGAGTATGAGGTGCATGTCTTTTCTCACACATATTAGTCTTTCCCCTCGCTCACCACCCATCCTCGGCTCGCTCAAGCCGTTCCCTTCCTACTCCAACAAACCTAAATACCACCTGCCAAGGTGGACCTAATTAGCTGCTCTGTTGGCTCTGTAGTTGGTCTGACACACGCCCAATAAGGAATGATTCCGATCCTTTGTTCGAGCTAAAATAGCACTACTGTCGGAGCAGGCTATGTGTGCGATGTTAGCGAAGCGCCCGCTACAAGGCGCCAGTACCTGTGAGTGAAAGTCATGAGTGTTTGTTATGCCCACATTATTTGAGTCATGTATGCCTCTCGCTGTTGGCACGTCAATATGTGGGAGGGTGGTCATCAGCACATGGCCCAACACACAAATGGCAAACCGTGCTGTTTATGCGATCACAGGCAAATTTCAGTCACATCAGTCCTCACGTGGAAATTATTTTTTAGAATTTGCTACTTAAAGTTGCATTGAGTTTAATGTGATCTGCAATGAAATGGCAACATACTACCTTGCATTGCGCATCCCCAGTTTTGTACCAACAGCCTGGTTATGCTTCACACCAATCCCATGATCCCCAGATCAATAATCGTCCCAATAATCGGCCGGCGACATCCGATGCCGGAATTAAGATAAATTCAACACGTTCTTCAAGACTTTAAGCGCACCAAATAGCTCGTTGTCATGGTACTTGCGCGCCACCAGCTGTAGGGTAATCGGGGCGCCTTCAAAGTCTGTGCTCTCCCATAGCTCCTTCACATGTTTACAGGCGTCGCTCAGCGGAACGTAGGCTGGATCGTATTCTTCTTTTGCCTTTGCCTTGATTGGCGTGGGGATGATGACTCCAGGGTAGTCCACCAAGTTGTAGAGTGACGTGTATGTCCAGTAAAACGCAGTGTCGTGAGCGGATGCAGGGCCAATGTAAGCTGGTCCAATCACTATGTCGACGTCTTGGTCTTGCCAACTCTCGGCAAAGGCATATCTGAAGTTGTCTCTGTCTCTCCTTGCCAAATTGATGTCGTGTGCAGTCTGCATGCCCAAGGGCTCTTCATCCTTCCAAATCCACTCGCTCAGAGGATGAAGCGGTTCTCCAGACGAAGTAATGCCTTCCCTTGAATACTTTCCCCCATCTGGCCAGTAGAGGGACCGAATCTTGGGCCATGCTTCCTTTGCTCCGAAGGGCTTGAACTCCTTTACTTCGATCAAATTTTCATATTTGGGATCGGACAGAAGCTCTTTGGCCCACGCCACGGCCCTCTTCACTGGCGGTTGAGGGTCAATAAAGCCATCGTTGCTAATAATTCCAATCTTCAGGCGTTGCTGTAGCGGGGTATGCAACCCAGTCCAAGGAATCGGCACGAGCTTGGGGTCAACAAGGTACGGTTTGGTTGCGAGAACGCTGCTCATGAACAAGTCCATGTCCCTCAAGCTGCGGCACATCGGGCCCGTCGAGCACAAAACGTTGAGCTCAGCAGCGGATGGGCTGGCGAGAAAATCTTGCATCGGAAGGGTGTAAGACGTCGGCTTGAAGCCGTAGATGCCGCAAAATGCAGAAGGTGCGCGAATGCTGCCTCCAATATCACTACCAACTCCCAAAATAGAACCTTTCATAGCAATTAGCGCAGCCTCGCCTCCTGTTGAGCCGCCAGCGGAGAGGTGTATATTGAAAGGATTCAACACTCGACCCCAGAGAGAGTCGCTTTCCAGGTGCATAAGTGTCTGAGGTTGATTCGTCTTGCAGTAAAAGACAGCACCCAAGCTGCGGAGGATGGCAATCATTTGACTGTCCTTTTTATCCTTGACAATAGTGCTGAGGCAACCGAGCGAGGAGAATGTGTCGGCAATCGGCATGTGGTCTTTGATGCTGATAGGGACGCCATGCAGAGGGCCGATGGTCTTTCCATTCTCGGCCAGGTATGCATCCAACTTCTTGGCCTGCTCGATAGCCTCATCCATGAACCACTGGGTCAGACAACATGTGAGCTGATGAGCAATAATGGCTCGCTTTGCAAACGCTGCTGCTACTGCGGCTGCGGTATATTTGCGGCCGGCAATGGCTTCAGCAAGGCCAACTGCATCGTAATTTTCCGTAATCTCAATCTCCTCTGGCGAGAGAATTCCACAAGAAGAGGGTATTCCAGAAACATCCGTCGGCGGGTTATCGATAAGCTCCTTGGGAAGCCGATACTCAACAGGCACCTTGTTATCGAAGGCCTCTAGCAAGGCCGACCTTTGTGCTTCGAATTCCGGTGTGCCTTGAGGCACTGCCTTGGGCTGCACAACACCTAAAGATCTTGTCGTCATATTTGATAAATTGTTATTTGAATGGTTCTGACAACTGTTTACTAGGGAGGAAGTCTCGCCATATATATCCTAAGAATTGACTCGAAAAGAGGGGAAGCGGGAAAAGGCGGTTAGTGTATACCTCAGTTATAGAGGCATATCTGAGACAAAGCTCCATCAGGTGCAGAGCTGGCACCAATCATGACACGCGCGAAAGAACCTCTAAAGTAAAATCCAAGACATTAAACGTATCGGTCTACTATTGGAGCAGTCCGCCAGCTCGTAAATACCTATGATTGGCCTCTCTTCTTACAAGCTCCAAAATCACTCCGCTTCGGCGGTCCATCAATCCGGGGTTGTCACGCATGGACTAGCTCACGGGATCGATTCAGTTCCCTGGCTCGTAAATATCTCTCATTGGCCCCTTGTACGCTCCAAATTCACTCAAGCTATCGGTCGCCGTCAATCCTGGCTATCACGCGGGGATGGGCTGCCCGCCTTGGACGCCCGCCACCCACGCAAGATCGCAATCTTGCGTCACTGATATGCGGTCGCGGACGGTTTTGGCACGGGGATGTGCTATTATATCATCCAGCGTGGCCAATCAGGCATATTTGCGCACGTCGTCTTATCAGCCACCCCTCCTTGCTCAGCCAACCGGGGATGTTTGCGATCGACTAGTGCCATCTGCGGCAGGGTTCCATCGTGATTAGATTGTCGAGTACTATGCGACCATTGCCAGGTTGCGGATCAGCGGCAGTGTAATGTTCCATTGACATGCCCAGCCGAGCTCCTAATTGGCGTTATCGGTGGTGCGGAGTACAGCCACTGATTGTTGTCGGGTGATTGTTTGACCCGACCGATGGCCATAATATTATGGTTTCACAAATGTCTTAAACCACCACAGGGATCTTCAGTGGCTGATTTATAAAAAGTCCCCCCTTTAGACGTCATTTTCCCCATCGTAAGCAACGTCTTCTTGTTATCATTGTTTTTTTTCTCGCCATGTCTTCAACGTCGGAGAACATGTCCGGCAGCGATGCCATCCCGGGTACCATTCATTTGGTCGATCTGGATCACAACATGCGTGCTCGCCATGTCTCTCGCGGTGCAGATATTGTCCTTGACCCTGCACCTTCAAATGATCCAAATGACCCACTGAACTGGTCTCACCGCCGCAAGTTGCTCTCGATGATTTGCCAAAACCTGCAAGTGCTCCGAGACAAATTTGAAGGCAAAAAGCTCATGGTCGATTTAGATATACTTGGTTTGCTGGAATTTCGGTATCGACGGTATATTCCGTCTTGGTTCCTCTTTCAACAGCCACGGGTGTCTCAGTAGCGACCTTGAATGAGGGCACGGGCTACATGTTTCTTTTTCTGGGCTGGAGTCTTCTGTTCTGGCAGCCTTTTTCTCTCAGATATGGCAAGCGACTGACGTATCTAATTTCCATTCTTGGTGCTATTGTAAGTTAGACTCGCGTCATGGAGTGTGCACATCTTCTAACGGAAATTAGGGAACGAGTATTTGGAGGTGAGAATGAACACTAAGAATTATGAAACCTCACAACTCAGCTAACCTACGTGCATTTAGTGCATATGTAAAAACCAATGGCGAATGGATTGCCAAGTGCATTATTCAAGGATTCTTCATCTCTCCGATCGAGGCTCTTCCAGAAATTTCCGTCACCGATATTGTATGGACACTACTGCCTAAACCCCTATTGGAATTAATTGATGCTAATATTTCCGCTAGTATTTTACTCATGAAAGAGGCACGTACATGGGCATCTATGCCTTTACATTGGCGGGTAGCAACTATTTTGCCCCGGTAATCTGCGGTTTCATCGCCGAATATCAAGGATGGAGATGGGTATTTTACTGGCCAGCAATCTTCTTGGCATTTGTCTTCATTTTTCTGTTCTTGTTCATGGAGGAGACCAACTATGTCCGCAAAATTACCACTGCCTCCCCAGAGACAGGGACACCGCCTGTGATGACTGGAGATGATGAAAAGACCCCCCCATCCCTTCCAACCCCGGCTCAAGAGGAGTCTGGGGAGATTTACCCAGCCCCAAAAACATTCATACAAAAGATGTCGCTATGGCAGCCCTCTCCAGGTCAGAGCATGATTCGTCGTGCTATGCGGGGTTTGATGTTTCTCGGGTGGCCAGTAATTTTCTACGCCGGGTTCTCGTACGGTTCCTATCTCATCTGGTTCAATGTGTTGAACGCAACGGCCAGTCTCATTCTCTCTGGAGCACCATACAACTTCAGCACCTCAATGGTCGGGCTTAGTTACCTATCTTGCTGCATAGGCGTAATCATCGGATCCTTGGTTTCAGGAAGGCTGAGCGATTGGCTGACGCTCAAACTCACCCGTCGCAATAACGGCATAATGGAGGCTGAACATCGGCTGTGGCCCTTTGTTCTGTGTGTGATTATGGTACCGGGCTCGTTGATCCTCTGGGGTGTTGGTGCCGACCAGGGCGTACACTGGTTCGGGCTTATCTTTGGCATGGGCTGTCTAGCCTTTACCTCTACGATGGGAATCACGCTCAGCGTCAATTACCTAATTGACAGCTATCACGACATAAGCGGCGACGCCATAGTCACCGTCATTCTGGTACGAAATACCATGTCATTTGCGATCAGTTACGGGTAGGTCATGAGTGCATGCTTTGGGAGATAACATGGAGAACGGGAAAGCTAATTGGGATTACAGTATTACTCCGTGGGTCACGAACTTGGGTTATCAAAACTGCTTTGTTTCAGCTGCATTCATCGGAATGGCTGCCTCATCTGTTTTCTTCATCATGGTCAAGTACGGAAAAGCATGTCGCATTCGCAGTGCCCCGAAATATTGGGCGATTGTCAAAGGCGATAAGTCGCAGCGAGAAAGCCAGTAGACCTAATGCTTGGAATGATTGCGAACTGCTATAGAGCTGCAGATGATTGAAGATTTAAGCGATAAATAATGTCCCTTTCCATACTGAGTCGGTGCACAACTATTCCTTTGCTTTGAAGTTAAATGTTGAGCAATCAAGCCAGTGCGAGGCGAGATCTCATCTAAACAACCCAACTCATCAGAAGTGCATGTCCCATCGTCAACTGTTACTCAACACTAACAAATCAATGAGACTCCTGAAAATACTGCCCCTCAAGTGTTATTTATGTCTCACTTGGCGATGGATGCTGTTCTATGGTATCGGTTTAGCGTGCAGCCACTCAGAGCAGGCCAACATGCTGACAAGTAGCCCTCACCCTTGTCCACAGACCCACCACTATCCTCCCCCGCCTTATCTCATGGAGCCCCTCACACCCCCATTCACGCTATCTCATTCCATCATAGTCTATCCAATAGACTGGTACCCTACTGGTCGGCCCCTCAGTTAAATACCAGTGAACAGGAGCACGGATACGCACTTCCTTGATTCCGAATACCCCATCTTTCAACAGTGGGAATAGCCCGCTTGAGCTGTGAGCTTTGCATCAACCAAACATGATAACGCTATGGGCGCTATGGACAGTGCCCCGCGAGCTAAACTGCGTACCAAGACCGGCTGCCTCACATGTAACGCTGTTCCGCTCACGTGTGGCCAGCCATTGACGTTCTAACCGCTTTGATAGGCCGGAAACGACGGAAAAAGTGCGATGAGGGCGTTCCGGTCTGCAACGCCTGCCTTCTTTCCGGGCGCCAATGCCAGTGGCCATCATCATCCGAACTGGTAGATAGGCGGTTTTTGGCACATGGTCAATCACGACACAAGGGCTCCTCTACAAAAACCCTATCCGCCAAGGCTTCATCCACCAAGACCAGGATTACGAGGACGAAGTCTCGCCCATGTTCTCCAGAAAATGCTCAGGCCTTGGCTCTTCGCTTTGGGCAGTTCTTCTCAAATATCGACTTCCAAGGCTTCCTTTTGCCAGAATCGGGTCTGGCGCATAGAACGCTTGTCCATGATTTGGAACCAATTGTGCTTCGTCATTTTGTTGACGGCTTCTACAATCTTTTACTCCTTCCGCATTGCCACCATGGATTTCATGAGGGATGGCTTACAGAGATGCAGGAGCTTATGGTTTCCTACAAAAGCCTCTACTATTCTTTACTTGCTTGTGCCGCATCTCATATACATTACGTCGACACCATCGCCCAGATGCAAGAGCTTGCGCTGGTCTACTATTCAAATTCTGTCACAGAGCTCTCAGCGCTTGTAGCGGAAACGTCTCTTCCCGAAAACCACAACGGCTTATTAATGACTGTAATGTTCCTGTACTTGCATGGCGTAAGTGCCCTCACCACATTAACCTCCCCATAAGGCTTCAGGATAATATTTCCAAGCGTACTGCTTTGCTAATGGGTGGCTGATACGAAATGTCCAGTATATCGGTGGTTCTACACGCGTGGACGTTCCGCGTCATGTCACTGCTGCAACTCGCATTCTCACTCTCCGACTGTTCCAAAGCCCATTAACCATTGAGTTCATGTTTGATCGGCTTGCAGTCGAAAGCGTTCTATATCAAATCTTTCTCCTTACAACGAATCTCTGGTCAGATCCTGCGACGACAGAATACGAATTTGACTCCGAATTTTGGACACAAGCAGAGCAACTGCTGGACCAGTCAAGCCTTTTCCCTGGGCGTTCGAGAAGTTTCAACAGCCCGGTGCTCGGTGTTCCGGTGTCATTATTCAGGCTTAACTTATCCCTCCGACAATTGTATAGATGTCAACCACCTTATGAAAAGGAGATCCTTGACAAATTACGAAGCGAGGTGGAGTGGTGGGAAGCAATGTTGCTTCATGAACAGAACCATGATCCCTTGACAGAAAATCATGAACTCAATGACAAAGAAAGGCAATATCGAGACGCAACCTACTTATACATCATCATCGCATCTGTGCTTTTAGAGCAGCTTTCAGCAACCGATATAATTCCTAGTCCAACTCCAACGCCCGTGAAAGACTGTTGGAAAATAAAAAGAGGACTTCAGATTCTGCAAGAGCATCAAGGTGATGACGAGTGGGCAAAGTCATTTATCGGAAATTGGCCTGTTTATGCTCTCGGCTTCTTAGTAAGCTCTGATGCAGAGAAGGAATTGGTGCGAACCGATCTCCAGAGAAAGTGGGACTTGACCAGATTCGCGCAAGCAAGCCGTTTCAGTTGTGACTTGGAGAGAACGTGGGCGCTGTCGGGTTCAACATAATACTTGAACTATTGAGCCGTCTTTTTGGGGATATGTATTAGTATAGCATACGAAGTCATTTTCTACAGTTGCACCAATTATCAAAGCATTTAACAAACATATGCATATCTGAGATCGGCGAAGCTGTCATTCATTCAATATTATTCAAGTTTTTATCTGATATTTTCCTCATTATTAGCCTTCCACCTGGGAAGCCACTTTATTTCGTGTACTGGCATCCCACTGGCTTCTTGTCCAGGACGACGCGGGCAGCGACGTCAAAGCAGTTCTTGTTACCACCAGGGTTCTTGGTTCCAGCATTGACCCACACGCTGTGGGACTTGTCCAGGCCACCAGGGCAGGCGATAAAACCAGCACCATCAAAGACCAGACGACCATCCATAGTGACGGCCCACTTGTCGAGCTCGGCGTTCTTGGGGGCGGATTGGGCGCCAGTGAGGTATCCAAGCTTTCCTTGGCCTGTGTCGAAATAGGTGGTTAGTTTATTTGTTTTCTTTTGATGCAAGGAAGGATCAAAACATACCCATAGCATTGCGGACAACGTAGAGCTCTTGAGTGGCCTTCTTGGTGCTGTAGAGAGAAAGCTTGCCCTTCTTCATTTCAAAGGTGGCGGAACCATCCGTCTTGCCATCGCAGGTGGCGTGTGATCGAGGAAGGTTGAGAAAAATGCTGCTCTTGGTAGCCTTGAATGGAGCACCATCAACAGCGCTGCCCTGGCGCCTGGCCAGAACGTGGAAGGGGCTGTGGGTGTTTGTGGCGATGTTGCCGCCCGCCTGGGGCTCGGGAGTGGCACAGGCAATGCCGGCAAGGAGGAGGAGAGTCTTGAACTGCATGGTGTCTGATTTTTGGTAGAAAGAAGCGAAGAATGGATTGATGTGATTGATTAAAGTTGTGGAAAATTAATGAAGCGACTATCAAAGCCCTGCTTGTGTGTGTGTTTGTTGGTGTTGTTGATGGGATGAGAATGATTAAGTCTTGGCGGGAGATGGCGTCCTTATATGTCTTGGCACTTCATGCTTGAATTAACCTACAAACTGCACCGCAATCTTGAAAATGAGATTACCGTGACACGTGACGGAGCTCTGGGCAACTGAGTGAGGGCCCCTTCATCTGCCTTGGCCCCATTATCAGGGCTGCGCTTTGATGGGGAGGTTTGGGACGCGCTCGGCCCCATCCGTGCCATGACGCAGATCCCGTCCTAGCAGTCAATCAAGATCTGGTTCGGTCCCATGCAATACTATTGGAGACGGCCTGGAAATGCCGACCGTTGGGTTGGCTAGGGGGGCCAGCCTTGATCAGGGCGGATGAACCGGCACGGTGCCACACCAGCTAGGCACTCCAAGTCCCCTAAAAATAATAATTGGGCGCCGCTAGACGTTGCAAATTCATGGCTGACAAGGTGTGGTTAGACGCAACAATTTCCGCCTCTTAACCATATTGGCGCTTGGTGGCTAGCCTTAGCACCAAACTAATGCCTCAGCTCACTGCGGCGGGATCCCAAGTGTGTCAAGTCGCATTGACGTCACATGAGGGCGCCCTGTAATTAGAGCTTCAATATTCCCACGTTTCATGCTGCCATCTCAATAGCTAGAGCTCAATACCCAACCCCGTGGCATTTTCCGCGGATAAACTCCCCACACAGCTCACAGCTCGGGCCAATGGGAGGCATTAAGTTAAAGTGCTAAGCTCTTCCATAGCATAGACCACTGTGTGGTGTTTCAAAACCGCTCGTGGGCTCATCTGGTTAATTATTTCACAAAGTAACCGCGCTAGTCAGCGCCATTCAGCCGGCGGCTCATGTTCATCATGCAAGATTGGTGGTCAACTATGCCAGAAATATCCCATCCTGCGTGTTAAACCCAGCGCTCGCAAACATGCTGACCCAAACATCATCATCCAGAACTTGGAAATTGCTTGTTTCGTCGTCCACCTGAAAAGGGTCGAGCATGGAACCATCAGCAACTTCTAAGCCGGTGCGGTCGGAAACATTCGGCGACAGCAGCTCGCCAACTGCAGGTTCGGCATCTTTCTGAATCGGGTATTCGCTGCAGTCGGCATTCGAAAAAACGACAATACTGTTTTGCGCCTTTTGCTTCTGCTTTTCCACCAGTGTGGCGATAATGTTGTCGAGAAATCTTGCCTGTAAAACACAGCTGGACCCTGGCGGTGCAGCCTGCTGTGAGAATATGACAGCTGCATTACGGATGGCGTCAATGGCGCTATTTTCTATCTTGCTAACAATTGAATTCGGCGCTAGTAGTAAAAGCTGCATTGTTTTCCCAGGGTTAGCGAGCTGGTACTGTTTCACATAGGAAGGGGTGCGTCTCACCTTGACAAGAAATGTAGCGCTGTACGCTGTCATAACGTGGATGGAATCTTGCACAAAGTATAGCCGGGATGAATGCCTCGATATTAGTTGAAACATGTCCATGGCACTGGAATAAGCAATCCACAGCAGCTCCAGGCTCGGGGATGAATCCAACCGGCTCGAGGTAATGGCATCGGCTAATGGAATGGAAAAGAGCTGCAGCCGAAGATGCGTGCTGTAAAACTGAATGAGAAACGGGTGGCAGCTCTCTTGGTCACTCTCTTTGGCTTCGATGGCTGTCAGCCACCTGTTTTCCCATTCTTCTACCCGTGAATTAACAAGAGCAAGCAGTGCATCAACATTGTGAAGTGGTGCACGCTCTCGTGGTCGGAGCAGCTTCAGGACCGTGGATGTCATGATGCGTAGTGTCACCAAAGCTCCCAGAAGACAGTCATTGGCTGTCGCCATCGGGCCATTGCACCAGGCGTCAATCGACTCCACAAACTCGTTACATTCAATCATCCACGGCTTCCCGACTTGCAAACTCATGCTACACACTTGACGTTAATTCATGCTTGCGTCTCGAATGCAGTCAAGGTTGGAGCTTACCTTCGGTCATATACAAACATGACATACCATGTCCGCTCTATGTTGCGAATTTCTCGCTTCTCCATCTCGCTCAGAATTGACCAGTTTCGCATCGAATATGGCGTCAAATTATGCCACCCAAGGTCAATGCACATGCGGATTGCATATCCTAGAGATGTCCACGCTCTGGTATCTTGAGGCTCCTTCCAATAAGTCAGAATGAGGATCGCCTGGGCTGTTTCTGCCGACTTTGTTCCGTGCCTGAAGCTGTCTGCAAACAAGTCCTGGGTATGATCATACAAAGGTCGATACAAGGCAGGATTAAATGCTTTCGATGCCATGGCAAGAACGGTACTAAATAGAAACGGCGACTTTGATCTCACGTAGGAGAATGTGTGTAAATGGGGGTCCAATTGGCTGATATAAGGGTTGAGCTCTGTGATAAAACTGCATTGTATTAGACACTTTCATCCTAATGGCATTGCAACGGAGACATACTTTTCAAATAATGATTTAGCAATTGAAATGTTTACTAGACCAAGAGTTATTGGATCACCGTCGGGAATATGCGATGATTCTTCAATATTATCCGTTGTCTCGCTCTCGCTTGGAGTAAGAATACAGCGGAGAGAAAACCTGCCACTCATAGCTTCTTGATTTAGAATACCTGATGGCTGTAGTCCTCCTGGCTGAGTACGAAGTATGGCTGTTGAGATTGGATTGATCTCAACTGGCGAGCCATTCGAGAATGGAGACTGCTTCAAGTCACCCTGCTCCACGAGAGAGCTTACTTGTACTTGTGGGTCTGACAAAGCTCGCTTCTTCGAGATCCTGTTCATGATATTAGCAATTGCAACTATTGTACGAATGTCTTTTTAGTGACATACTTGGTTCCAGGCTTTCTACCTCGACGGTGCTGTCGATATACACACTCGAGCGATTTACGAGTGCATCGCTCACATACACTGCCGTCTTCGGGCCCACTGGGGCGGCACCTCATCTTCACCCTGCGACATGGGAGGCAGGCATTCATGGTGCTTACCCTTGAAAGTGGTTTCGTCTGGTTTTGCTTATGTTCACTCAGTCAATGGCTCCACCGCTTCGCCGTGCAATTGGATCAAGGATGGAGACAACTGGAGCCTGATGTGAGGAATTGTGAAAAACAATTGACTGGGAAATTTGACATTCAGAGTCAATGCACTCCAGTTGTTCATTAGGGGCCCATGTGGGCCGTGGCAACGTACCACATGGGTCCTGTGCGGGGAAATGGGCCCTGAGTGACCTTATCCCCGCGATAAGTCAATGATAACGAAGTTATCTCGGCAAGGATAAGCCCGCGACCAGACCATTAGATAATGGTGGAAACAGCATTACCTGTTTTAATCCCGGAAGTCGGAGAAACAAGTTGTGCTATCTGGACCCAGACACAGCAGGGGACTGCGATAAGAGGAAACGCTAGACTAGCAGCTCAGTCAGGATGACTAAGGCTGGTGTTCCCACCGGCAATCAAAGCGGTGATCAAAATAAACGCCGGTGTTTTTCTAAATCGCCGGTCAGGGCTGCAGCCAGCCGACGACGTCGATTGGCGATAAATAGATGACAAAGCAAGTGCCTTGATGATAGAAGCAAGATATGAGGCTCTTGAAAGCAAATTTTGAAGCCATTGTCGGGCGACACTCTAACCGTTTCTTCCTCTGAGAAAATACCGACACGTCTGGACTTCGATTTCGCCTTTATCGCTCAACGCACCCACACATCATATCTTAGCGCAAATCCAGACAGCTCCCACAATGGCACCTTCGAAAAATGAACGAACCAACGTGGCGCACGTCAATATGATGACGGATACAATTGTGGGCAACTTACCCTGTGATGGCCTGAGGATTGTTATGAGGTCGCTACTCGCCTACCACCCTGAAATCACTGCCACATTTGAGCAGGAAACGAGGAAGTTCATTGAACAAGTTGTGCCCACAATATTCAACTCGGAATCTTCAAGTCTAGATCTTCAAGGTTTAAAATCTGCGCAAAAGACAATAAGATGCATGTCCAGCTCAGGCCTTTCCCTAAAAAGCCTTCCATTGTTGGAGAAGCTTGCCGTTCAGGCCTCGGCACTGGGGGCTGAGCCCAATGGCATCTCCGACGAAGTACAAGACTTCCTGGCTTCCGTGGACGGCGATATTGTTCAAACCATGACAGCTATTCAAAAGACTCTAAACGTTCCAACAGGAGAACGGGAGCTATTTGATGATGAGAAAGCGGTTCTGTCGCAGCTGTTCCAGTCGCTCACAGGATGTGAAAGTATTGCACAGCAATCAAAGAGAGAGTACCCATATGGTAGAGGCCTGGTTGCCACTGCCTCTGTGTTGGGTATCCCAGGTCGAGTTCTCACACCCCCGGCTGAATCTTCTGTCTTTGAAGGCCAGGATGAGGTACCCCTGCCGCCAGTGCTCTCAGAGACATTCGAATTAGGTGGTCAGAAGCTCCCCAGAGTCTTCTCTGGGCTCTGGCAAATGTCCAGCTCCGCGTGGGGTGCTGCACCGACATCTAAGATTGTGAAGCAGTTTGCGGACTATGTCCAGACTGGCTTGACGGCTTTTGACATGGCTGACCATTACGGCGACGCTGAAATCGTGTTTGTAAGTCGGGATATTTCGGATTGCATAAATTGAACTAACGCTTTTCATGTAGGGCCGCTTCAGATCTTCTTATACTCACAAAAGCTCCGTCTTTGCGGCTACGAAATACTGCGTCTTTCACCCAATCAAGGCTACTGAGGACGTTGTGCGCGCTAATGTGTCTGAGCGATGCCGAAGGCTGCAGATGGACCGAATTGACTTGCTGCAATTCCACTGGCAATTTGTGTGTAACTCCGAGGAACCAATCTCCTAGAATCAGCTAACAGAAGTGGTAGTACGAAGACGATCAGTACCTGAAAGTTCTTAGATACCTGGATGAGGACGAACGTGTGGGCATGATTGGACTGTGCAATTTCGATACAGAGCATCTCGAGAAGGCACTCGAAACAGGTGCCAAAATTTACTCAAATCAGGTCCAGGTAAATATTATTTACTGGTCTTCCTCTCATTGGTTGAGGTCAACTAACAGAGCCCAGTTTTCGCTGATTGACTCTCGCCCGGTCATGAAAATGGGCGAGGTTTGCGAGAAGCACAACATCAAGCTACTTACTTATGGTACCTTGGTAAGTTGCTAGCCTATTTTAACTGCAACCCTGGGGGCCGGTACTAATGCAAACAAAAATTAGTGCGGAGGATTCCTAGCCGAGAAATGGCTTGGCCGTGCGGAACCCGACGTGTACGACGATTCCATTACTCCGAGTCAGCGCAAGGTGAGATATTCCATTCTTCGATTAGATAGCTCTCGTTAACAAATTTTCCCAGTATTTTGGAATGATTAATAGCTGGGGAAGCTGGGAATTGTTTCAAGAACTGCTGCGCACGTTGAAGGAAATTGCTCTCAAGCACAACGTGAGCGTATCCAACGTCGCCACCCGCTGGGTACTTGACTTCCCATATGTCGGTGCAGTACTTGTTGGCACCCGCATGGGAATCAGTGAGCACGCTGCAGAAAACCTGGCTAGCCTTGGTTGGTCCTTGGACAAGGATGACCACGAGTTGATTGAGAAGACCCTGGCGAAAAGTCGAAGAGTGGAAATATTCGAGACCATGGGCGACTGCGGTGCTGAATATAGATGACCAATTATGGTGTAAGATAATATTATAGATTTTTATCATATCATTCTGGTTCTTGATATCGCCGCTGTAGTTCCATGGTAAATGACCACGACGCTGGTCATTATCCAGTACATCACCACAAAGGGAGATAGGATACAAGCATGAGGCAAAATCAAACACTAGTTTATAAAAATGGTCAATGGTATATCAATCAGCTACGTTAAGGCTAATGTTTATAAGTGCCTATATTAAGGGAATATTTATATTGTTGAAACAGACTTGTAAAATGCGAAGGAAAACTCATACACCAAGGACAGACAGAGCGAGCCTGATACATGGAAATACAACCCTGTGTCTCATAAAGATATCAAAGCCTAACGGAGCGACTCATGAAGATTTTATTCAAAATACGAATTACCATTAATTCTCACCACCGTCATTCATTAGCACAACGTGACGTGAATGGCATGATCCGATTGATACATGTTGTCCCAATGTTACCAATCCTCGCTTACAGATGTGATGAAACCGAATCCCCTTTAATTTACCCTGGTACCAAAGTTGTATCCATGTCGCTTCTCAAATGGTGCGCTATTTTGATGCAGGGGTTCTCAACCTAGCAACTGTCAAAATGAGCGGCTAATTGGCGAGGTTTCAGGCTTCACTTAGCGCCAGGAATTTACTGTACCCCTCCCGCCGGTTAGGCGGCGCCGCCAATAAGGGCTGTCATTCATTCCACTTGATCCGAGGAAACGCCCCTGATCTTCAAGACATAAATCATTGGTGGCCCTAGAACGTCATTTTCTTCAGTTCGACCTATCGCCCGCTTCTTTTCGCTCGTTTTCTCGGTGATAGTATTTTACAACTCACTCTATACATTCCTTTTCGTTTTCGTAACATGGCTGGCCGTGTCGTATTTTCTCTGCTCTGTTCTCTGCCGCCTTTGGTGTCCGCATTCACCCACCCCGGTCTTCTGGTTACTGACGCAGATATTGCTCGCGCCAAGGGCAAAATCGCGGCAGAACAAGAGCCCTGGCTAGGCTCTTGGGAGAAGCTAACTAGTCTTGAGTTCTCGAATAGCTCCTATGCCAACAATGCCGTGAGCACTGTATCGCGCAGCACCAACGGTGAGCTACTTTGGCACGATGCAGCAGCCGCATTCAACCTTGCTCTCCGGTGGAAGATTTCCGGCGAAGAAGAATACGCAAAAGCTTCTGCCGACATTCTGGTGGCCTGGGCAGAGAAGCTGGAATCTCTCTCTGGGGGAGGAGATGACGATTACCTCACCGCCGGTCTGCAGGGCTATGAATTGGCCAATGCTGCCGAGCTGTTACGAGACTATGCTCCTTTCGCAAAAAGTGGATTGAAGCCTGTCCAAGAAATGATGACGGGCATCTTCCTGCCTATGAATTTGGCTTTTCTTAATCATGAACTCCCTTCTGAGCACAACGTTTTGCATTTCTTTGCCAACTGGGAGCTGTGCAATCTTGCATCCGCTCAAGCCATTGCGGTTCTGGCGGAAAATACAACTCTCTGGGAATTTACCGAGGACTATTTCAAGAATGGAGCCGGAAACGGCAACATTAATCACGCGATTAGCTACATCGTCGACGAACCAGGCACCGGCAGACCGCTAGGACAAGGCCAGGAATCAGGCCGGGACCAAGGTCACTCTGCGCTTGATTTTCAGCTACTTGCAGCGGTTGGGCAACAGGCTTGGAGCCAGGGTGTGGATTTGTTTGCTTATAATGATAGTCGCATTCTCCTCGGGTATGTGCCACCAGCCAAAAAGGTCGTTCACAGATGTAGGAAATTCTAACAGTTCCCAATACAGTGCCGAGTACTTTGCTCGATACAATCTCGGCAACGATGTTCCATTTGAACCCTACACCAACGGCATTGTCAGTTATACCAACATTAGCTCTGCCTCGCGGGGTGCTATTCGGCCCAATTGGGAGCTCCTCTACGCCCACTATGTCCAGATCAAGGGGCTTGAAGCTCCGTGGACAACGGCGTACTTGAACAAGACGTTGGAATATTTCGGCGGCTATGAGGGAGGAGCTGGGTCTTGGGGTGAAGGCTCCGGTCACTACGACGGGCTAGGGTGGGGTTCTCTGTTGTACCGTCTTGACGAGTCCGACGTGAGCTCCTCTTCGTCTAGCACGGTTCTTCCAACTAGTACAACATCAAAGGTAACAGCCGCCGAAACTTTGGAGTCGTTTGCGACTTCAAGTGCTGCGGTAGAGAGCCCAGGGAGCACCCTTCTCGCCATACCCACAGGCAGTCGCACATCTTCAATCCATTCTGGGACCCAAGTTGAATCTGCTTCCAACGCACATGGCACCGACCAAGTACGACCAAGCCGCGGTGGGAAGGTGAAAGGATGCAATGCTCTAAGGCAGTGATAATACACTTCACCCTAAGTAGCTCATGATCCTCTACCTGTGCAGTGCTTCACCTCTCGTCCCTCGAGGGCTACAGAGTTATGGTGAAATCCCCAGCTTTCCGTAGGCGACCACCATAGTTCTCCAGTGTAACAGATTCCAGTAGATTAAATATATGAAAAGAACAGTTTGTGTGTAAACGGCAACAGGCTGCTATGGTGCACACCTTGAATCCCCAATTTCAGTCGCATCTCGTCGTCCGTTATTCTCGACATTCATAGTCCAAAGCCGAAGGACAATCGCTAGGTATAGTGCATGGCAGTACGCAATTGCCATTGTGGCAAAAGGAGCCTGGGTATTGGGCTTGACAATCGCTCGTTGTTGCGCAGTTCAATGGTACACAGTCGCAAGTTTCTGTTATACAGTAGCTGAAGGGGCCTGGACACCTCAACCCAGGTGGGCAAGCGTCGCCACCTGGGGCATCATAGCCTTCACATGTGGGCGGCGACGTAAAGTAGCAGCCCAGAGCTGGTGCTGGTGCTGGTGCTGCTGGTGCTGGTGCTGACGTTGTGGATGTTGACGTTGTACTTGTTGTAAGATCGGACGAGGAAGTCGTGGTGGTGTCGCTAGCGCTGGCGCTGCTGCTGCTGCTAGACGCAAGGCTGGTGCTGGTTGGTTGACAGGTCCGAGCAGAACAAGGAATCAAGGCCACATGGAGAAGGCCGAGAAAAATATAGAGATGATGCATCGTCGTAGTAGGCTTTTACGTAGCTGTATCTGAATATAAATATTTAAAATGGCTATTTGTAGAGCCGACCAGAAATGGAAAGAAAGGAGGGCATCTTCAAACTCAAGTTCTGAAAAAGGAACCAAGTGTTTATTGGATTATTATATAGTTTCAATTCGTAATTTTTCACTTGTGAAGAATTTTTGTTTGATTAATTCATCTTGGACGCATTCCAAAACGCAAACCGTTGTTGGAATGGATCGCAATTTTTAGGAGAATGGGGAAACCCCGTTTAAACCTACGTTTTATTTTTTTATACCTTCTTTTGCCCAAGCCAGCTTGGCGGGGTACGTAGGTGCAGCCATCCAGCAGTCAAAGGAGCATCACGTTGTCTTCAGTATTTAACAGGTCCACGAGTAGACATCGCCTGGTGCACAACCTCCATCGACCTGCAGGTTCTCATGCGCCGGTCCTATCATATGAGTGGAGATGAGTTACTTAGAATCACGCATCATATGTTACGATGACCAAGTCTCCCGCGACAAAGGTAACCAAAGGATTGTCATGGTTCGGATAACTGAGCAGTCACGTTATGGCGAGTGTGCTCAAGGGTTCGGGCTACGATAACTGTCATTGGGTAAAAAGAAAGGATAATACGAACCCAGAACTCTAAGACGCGGCAGAGGCTAATTTTAGAGAGTGCGACGAAACAAAACTAACTTGTGGGTGGCGCAAACGTCTCCTCGTCAAATCCGTTGGGAGCAGTATGAAATGGCGGGCATTCAAGTCAGAAAACCCAAAAGCTTCAACGCGAGAGACAGCCATTACCCAGGCCAAATCCGACCAACTACAAAAAATTCTGGCGTCGTCTTCGATATTCATACTCGACATTCGGGATGGGAAGTGCGACTGCCGCAGCCGAGGCGTTGCGGTGTCTGGTCTTTTGTCTTGGCTGTAAGCCTCCAGTTTTTCTGACAATAATCAAATTAAATAATTAAGTTATATTTAATATTAGTATTAAAAATAAGTCTTGAATAATTTATAATACTTGCAAGCTTAAAAAATGTGATATTTGAGTGCGCCAAACGCCACAGCGCTTGTCCAGAGAGAAGGCGTCTGTTAGCGCCCCAGGCTTGGCACAGCCAACGCAGGCGGGGTTGCAAGCATGCCAAGCCGATGAAAGAGGCCAGATATCAGCTTCAATTGCTTGCTTTGGATATTGCTTTTTTTTAGAGTAATCGTTTGGTGCTCAGAAGGGCAGCATGTGGCCAGTGCCCGAGTGAATTACGATCATGCCCATAGGAATGCATCCGCAGGATGCAATGGCACTTGGGCCATGTTTCTTACAGCTCCTCAAACGCAGGGACGGCGCTTCCCCCGCTGTCCATCCACAGCCGCCAAAACCAACAGCCCAAGCCCGTACTCGGAACTTGAGTTGCCGTCCCCACCCGGCAAGGACCACTTTTCGTGGAGGCCGTTGAGCACTCACAGCCTCTGCTTCGGATCCGCGGGTCTTGGCCGTTCTTGGCGACGGCTGACAATGCGTCTCGATCTGCAGGGATGTGGATCTTCCTCCCCAGCTCCCACTCGCCTTGTGTGTAAATGTGTCTCAATAACGGCGGCAAGACTACGCCTCCAGGATGATACCCCTCTTCTGACGTGTCGCTGGCTGGTATGTGCCCAGGCGCCAAGTCAACACCTTTGCCAGAGATTGGCAGTGTTTGGGCGCCGTGGCTATGGAACACACCAGTAGCAGAGCCCTCAGCCGCTTCCTGGTGGAGGAGATGGCTTTGCCTTGATCTTGTGGGCGCCAAGCTCGGGCTTGGCTGCCGGGAGAAAGTGGTATCGCTCAGACGATAGGCTTCCATCCTCCAGATGCCGTCGCCAACCCGTCTTACAAGACATATGCGAGGCCTCCAAACCACGAACGGGGTACTCTATATGTCCAGGTACATAAACCTCTGCATGTCCTTCCCAAGTTCACTCAAGTCAGACACACATCAGACACACAAGCTTCTTTCTTACATCATCTTTCAATAAACCCACCAACCAAATCCGCAACCATGTCTTTCCACCTCAGCGCTGAAGACATCGAGCTCGATGGTGCCGTTCTCAAGGCCAAGCTCGCCAACTTTGATGGTGACCACATGGATGCCGAAATCAACCTTGATCGATACATCGGCAACAACGACGGCTCCTTTGAGTGGGGCGGCGAGAGTGCGTTCCTTTTCTTTTTACAATGTTGTCTCCAGAAGCTAATCGATTCCAATAGACTTCTCCGATTCTGCTGAGGATATCAGCTTCGAGATCGAGGGTGACAACGAGGTTCCCATCCTCCGAGCTCTCCTCACCAACACCGATGGCGACCAGGTCTCTTGTAACCTGAACCTGTCTGAGCGCATTACCAATGACAACGGCTGCTTTGTTTTCAGTACGTATTCAATCAATCTCTTGCCTTCAAAACAGCCCTGATACTAACCGCCGCCCACTTATAGACTAAGCAAGTATAGCTGGAGCTCACGCCAACAAACCTAAGACTTTGGCTGCGTTCTCGGATATGCTCTGACAAATATAAATAAAGAGAAAAAAATGAAAAAATATACTTCAAGTAACTCTGAACAAGAGTATTGTATTTACTATTGTGTGATGATGTACATGAATACTAAAGCCGACTCCTCTCAACTAAAAACCAGCTCCACATCTGCTCACAGCCTCCATTATTTATCTCACAGTGATTGAAGACGAGCCGCTGCTCTTGTAGCCCTCCGTCGCAACAATTTGGTAGTTGTGCGTGCCCAGCTTCAACCCGAGCTTGGCCCACGCATTAAAATGGTTGCCGACAGTAACAGTGCCACCAACACGCTTGGAGGTGCGCACCGACCAGTATTGGTCAAAGGTCTTTGTGCCCTCGATCGAAGGCTGGTTGACTCGGGTCGTCTTGAGAATATCGTAGGTGCCGCCGTCGCTGGTCACCGAGCCAATCTTGGTGGCGGCAGAAGCCGGGTTGTACGTGCCGTACGACTCGACAATGTAGTACTCGATGAGAGGGCTTTTGGTCCAGCCGTAAACGGCCAGGTAGCCGTTTCCACTCGGCTTGAAGGTGCCGGAGTAGTTGATAACCCTGGCGCTTCCGGGGTTCCAGCCTTTTCCGCCGACGAAGTTGCCATTGTTCTTCCAGTTGACGCTGTATGAACCGGCAGCGCCGTTTGTGTAGGTCACCTCGCCGCCGCCATCAGTCCAGAAGGAATAGTAGAAGCCGTTGTGGGTTCCAGTGCTGCTTGGAGTGCCGGCTCGTGGAAGAAGGAGATCAGTATCAGGGATGTCTGTCTCGTTGAATGGCAATGAAAGGGCGGCTGGGATTGCCGATACAATTGTGAAGAGCTTTGCTAACGACCACATGGCGGCAGTTTTTTTTAATAAAGATTGGCCGAAATACACAAACGAAAGAAGTTGTAATGCTTCTGCAGAGCCGTTTAAATTCCAGATGGCTACCTTACTGAGGTTCTTCCCCTTTTAAATCAATTTCCTCTAGACTGTTTAAATACGGCATCTGGGGCTCCGAATTGGTTATGCTCCCAGCGGAGAAATGCCCAGATTGGCTGAGCATGACCTGAGACAGTTGCTGAGCCGCCCAATTTGTGGACGGAATAAATAATTAGTTCGTTTCAAGGTTCCCACAAAATCGGCAGGTAAAAGAAACGGGTTAAGGCTGGGTGGACCCTCGTATTCCCCTTGAGCTGGAGGGAGCCTTGCCATTTCGCTTGACCAGCCCACCACTACGGTTCTACGAACAACACGTGCCGAATTTTTCGGAACCTGATCCGGCCCCTGCCTGCTGGGCTTAAAAGCTTAAATTCGGTTGCTATATCCCGGAGCTAGGGATATTCCTCCGTCTCGCATTAAATTCCGATCAAGGGTTGTGCCATCCATTATGTTACAGTTCCCGTGTCATAAACATCCAATCGCATAATGACCACCAATTAAGCTCTTACCACCCCATCACACCATCACACCATATCTTCTGATCGCCTCGCGCCGCTTCCAACAGCCCTTCGGGGAATGGCTGGAGTCTGGTGGTGGTTGTGGTGGTGGTTGTGGTGGTGGTTGTGATTGAAAGCTGGGTCGTCGCTGTGGCGCTTGTCCCCGAAAGATGATGGCCTAAAGGCTCCCCAGCCCGCCCTTCTGGTGAACACGGCATCGACCAACTCGGCCTCTTCAATCGCATACATAAAAGGTGCACCTCTGTTCAGGGGAATGTGGTTGAATCTCCAGTCCCAAATCGCAGCATATGTCATCCGGTAGGCAGAGAAAGCCATCATGGTGCCGATGATGGCACCAGCCACGACATCATACCAGTTGTGGAATTCGTCAATGGTCAAGGCGCCTCCGATGAGAACAGCTCCCAGGACCGGGGCGTAGATGGCAATAAGCTTCCACATTGCGGGGTGGTAGTTGGAAAAGACCTTGAGCTTAGCGTTGAGGTACAGGTAGAGATAAATGAACCCAGCAAACGCTGCAGTTGTATGGCCGCTGGGGAACGATTCGAGACTGTCATCAATCTGGCTTTCATCACCCGTGCAAATTTCCTTGGTGTAGAAAAGCTTGTTGTATCCCTTCTCATTGTAGCCTTGACCGTTTGCCAAGCTGACGTCTGGCTTGCACACGTCCAAAAAGTGCGGGCGCAAACCTCCGATGAGCCACTTTAGGAAGACTTGGAATACCGCGGCAGTAATCAGAGAGTATAGGAGACCTATGACGGCATTATTGACATCCCAAAATGATCGGATGCGGATTTGCATGACAAGAATGATAAAGATTGGGACCACGCTAGCCAGAAATGCAGCCAGCCAAATGGGGATAATTTCATCTCGAAGTGGAAACGCAAATTCTGGGAAGACAACCTCTCCATCGGAGAAAGTCACGGCGAACGACCTAGAGGGCGCCGGGTGTGCTTGATAGACCTACAAACGCGCATATTAGATGGGTCGTCAACCAAGGTATCTTAACTGGCACGACTTACTCCCAAACCAACAACACCCATAGCGACCATAGTCGCAATATCCAGCCAAGTGTGCTTCAGCCACTGGCCGAAACTAGGCTTAGTCGACATTTGATATGGCTCATATTGGTGGCGGTGGGATCGAGGGAATATCGACCGGCCCCGGGCCTGGGAGTCAGGGTTGCGATTGAAGAAACGCATTGCGCCGAAATTGACCAAATGCACAAGGCCAAACCGGTGCGTTGGCAAAATAAAATAGTTCAAAAGGTGCTTGATTGTCCTAGAATTTCATGAGAGCTATAGAACAACTAATAAGCAAATGGCCAAACACGCGGAAAGGCTAGATGCAAGGCTCTCTCAGTGCGTGTCGCAATTGACAGCGCCTAATGGTTGACGTCACCATCGTCATGGAACCGCAACACGGCAGTAATTTTTTATGTAACGCTAGCAGACAAATTTCCTCTTCAGACGGTCTATGTTGCGTCAAATCTCGAAAGGCATGGCTTTGTGGTCGAGGCGCGAGTCGAGACGTCATTACATCCATTTTCCCTGGCAAAATCGCTGTCGTTTCGGCAACAAAATGCCGAGTTTGCGAATGGGAGGATGCGCCACGTTGGGAGGCTGACCCCACAGGCAATAGCCTGGACCAACCAGTCAATTGATGATGAACCGGCTGATTATCAGATAAAGACTAGGTTAGGGCACAGATAAGCCTGAAATCAAGAATAATTGTCTCTGCCACGAAAGATATTGACAGGAGGCCGCGTGAATGCAAGCAAGCGACATTAGCAGTGTGCGTGAGGTTGTGGCGTCAAGCGATCGAGTGTGGCTGAGCTCCTGGTCGATGAGATGATACAGGGTAGCAGACGTTTCTACCAAGTGTACTCGCGACGGCATCGATTGCGTTGAAAGAAAGACTTCTTTGGGTAGTAAAATATATGTAACTAGTAGTACAATAGGACTATCAGTACAAAATCGGGTTTTCTGTTGTGGCCGGGTAGAAATTACAATGGAATCTTCCATCGTGTTACTTCTCACACCTTCAAGTTTACGCAATATTCGTCACGTCATTATGTTTTGAGTAACATCACAGTGTCCACATGTATTTTTCCGCTTACATCGCGGTCAAATCTCATCAAATTCGTTTTGACTCAGTCGTGTTCATTTTCTACTATGGTGCATACATGCATTTACATCACATTTGCATTCCTCATCAATCTTACAGTCTTGCTGCGACGACAAAATAAGCTGACAATGGTCATCCCTGTCAATGGACTCTATCCCCTATTTGTCAACTCTATCCACCTTTCCCCTCAGAATGGCCAATGGTAGGCCATGTGGTAATGGAGCTTGCCAAATTAGGGATGGCAGCCACTGACAGGGGATGGCCGTCGAGAGACGCCAAGAAATCTGTTCAGGTCTTTTTGTCAAGTTTGTCCCCCTCCGGTTAAGCCTCGGCTTGACCCTTACACAGCCACGAACAGCTGGCTGACCAGAGTGGCTTGTTCACGCTCGCACGGACCACGACCCTGCAATGAAGCGCCATTCGAACCGCGATGGAATTGTCAAAAGCCTGCAGGAAAAGGAGATAAATCAAGCCGTAGAGTGCAGTATGAATCGCTGAGAAATTTCTTGTTTGTTCTATTTTGCACATCTTCTTCTTTTTGGGATGTGGGCCCGCTCCTACCCAACCTTTTGGGTCGGTCCATGATACCTCGTAAATTCAACTTGGAACTAGAATCTTCCACCAACATCCAGGAACTTCCAGAACAGTCTTGCGCAACGATTCCCAAGCATTCTCGAATACGCAAGAAAACACCACAAATATGGATCACGGTCATCACTCAGACATAAATAAGCGCCTCCAATCCGCCAGAATTCAATTTTCTTCATCAAGCAAATCATCAACAGCATCTTCTACAGTCTTAAAAAACATCACTTACACAATCACAAACAAAACTCCAACACTCTACCCTCAAACACCCACAACATTCACAATGGCTTTCCTCTCCCGAAACTTCAACAACGACGCCTCCTTCTCTCCTCTCTTCCGTCTTCTTGACGACTTTGACCACTACTCTCGCCAAGGCTCCAGCCCTCGAACCAGCATCCCTCAGTGGCAGCCGAAGTTTGACATCCGTGAGACGGAACAGGCCTACGAACTCCACGGCGAGTTCCCTGGCACCAAGAAGGAGGATGTTCACATCGAATTCACCCAACCCCAGACCATTCTCATCCGGGGCAAGACTGAACGCACCTACACTTCCGGTACTCCTCCTGCCGGTCTCGTCGAAGACACCGCTGTGAGCGGCGCCATCACTGAGGGCGGCGAGGACAAGGCTTCTCACAAGGCAACTGTTGAGGATGAATCCGAGAAAGCTCCTCAGGAGACCAGCACTGAGGTCCAGAAGACCGAAGAGCAGCCTGTCCAGAAGAAGCCCGAGGACAAGGCCAAGTATTGGCTCACTGAGCGTTCCGTTGGCGAGTTCTCTCGAACTTTTAGCTTCCCCAACAGAGTCGACCAGGATGCTGTGACTGCCAGCTTCGAAAACGGAATCCTGAACGTCACTGTGCCAAAGGCCAAGAAGCACGAGTCCCGACGCATCGCTGTCAACTAAATGAGCCATTCCAACACACACACACACACACACACACACACACACATCGATCATTTGATCACGACCACAGAAGCCACTTTTGGCAAGACAAAAAGCCACGCGACATGTAATGAGTATTTGGATTTGTTTTGAGCGAAGGAAGTTTGATAAGACTGATTAATAGGCATAGCTGGATCATCAAGATTGATTTTCGTGCCCTACTATACTTACTACAACGAAATAAGAAAATAAAAAGAGATTCCTCAAGTTTGAAGATTCACTTCTGCATTTTGTGACATGTTCTAAGTTCATTTCAATCGTGACTTTGCGCTCAAACCCCATAGACTACCAACCTCTACTCTGTTCCGAGGGGGTCTTGACCAACTAAGTCTTGGCTTTATAAGCTAGGTGTTTTCTTGAGAATGACAAGAAACTTTGCTCTGAAAAAGCCGTACATTATTGTCAGAAGTAGGTGATGCCAGTATCTGTTTGAAACCACGTAGAATACGATCTTTCAAGAAATAATGTGATGTAAGGAAATCGAGATGATCATTTGGAACAATAAATAGCAATCAACAATAGATGCACAAATGACAAGATGTAACATAACATGACATAACACAGCAAGTAATAAACATATAACCTTGCAGCCAAAGCCTGCACCACAATCATCCCTTAGTAACTGCCCAAGCCAGCCCACATTGACAACGCAAAGAGACCCATAGTCATCTGTAACTGCGGCAGAGTGTCGTTAAACACAACATGAAGTGCCTTGTCCGACCAATCAAGCTCATGCTTCAGGCCATCCAGCTTTGCCTGGATCTCCATCGATCTAAGAAAAGGATTTGTATCGGTGAAGAGGTCAAGCTGCTGGTGGACAGATGCAACGATATCATCAACATCAGCAACGAAGCTGGCGTTGGTGTGCTCTATGCCTCCAAGCGCCGTGTCGAAAAAACGAGGGATCAGGAACTTCGTCTTGATGCGTCTCGTGTCGGCCGGATAGTATGCGTCATAAGGGATCATGAATTTATCATGATTGCCCGGGTTCAGATAGATGCCAGAGGGGAGGTTGGACCGCCACACCCTCTTGTAGTACATGTAGACGTCGAGGTACTCGGCTGCCAAGGCCCTGGGGTCCTGTCTGTCCAGTCCGCTGTCCATCGCCGCGAGGTTACTTAGGCGCATCTGGAGGGCTGGCGTGTATCTAGTAAAAGATTGCGAGACACACTCAGCCAGGAAGTTGACCCATTTCCTGTCCATAAGCCGGACCACATCACCGCCCGGCCCAGAAGGAACACCAAGAAGAATCGCCATGACGGGGCGCGGATCCAGCTCCTGCGTGACGGGATTAAAGTTTTGCCTGAGGTCCGTCACGATGGGGGCAAAGTTTGGCCAGTAGTACAAAATGGCCTTTTGCTGAGCTGGCTCCAAAGCATAAAAGGCGCGGACAACGGCTTCGGAGAACCCCCACACGGGCAGGGTGGATTTGGTAGCCTGCCAGTGTCTTGGCTGAGCGCGACTGCTTGACCTGTTCGTCTCGTGAAAAGTCAGGCCCCTCTTGTAGATACCTTCGTGCGAGTGAGGCCAAAGCAGGGGGTCTTCCCGGCCAGTGTGGATGTCTGGCACCTTCGGCGGCGGGTGCCGCTGCATGTCTTCAGGTCTGCCTAGATGGTATCCCGGGTTGACTCTCGGGTCGACCAGAAACTCGGCGATGGGTGGGAGAGGTGGCTCGCCCGGCATGCAAAGACCAAGGGGGCGGCAGTCGCAATCCACCCATTCACCAACCCAAGCACTTCCTATAATAGGGATTCTGTACTTTTGGCCCAGTATAGGGCTCATGTCGGCGTTCTGAGTGATCCAGCATCCAGCCTTGGGCACTCGCCCCTCGATAGACGGGTACTTTCCCATGACGAAGGCTTGTCAGTAGTTGGGTGAGTACAGTGCGGGCGGAGATCAGGATCGGAGATTGTTGACTAAAAGTTATTAGACATGGGCTTTTGCACACCCTCCCTTGCTATATATTTCCAAACTAACTACAGAGGTTCTCATTAAATTCGCCACTTTTATAGACAATGCGTTGAGCTATTGGCCCCGTCAGAATTTTAACCCAAAAACTTTGAACAACCTTTATGTCACATCAAGGTTGCCCTTCAGGCTCCAGGACAAAGGGTGAGCATGAAGGGTGTGCATCTCTTCTATCAAGCTCGCCTCGATACCCAGAAAATTCTCTTAGTCACGGGAGATTGAAGTGGGTTGGATATCTAGGTTTCCAAGGAGCACGATATGATTCCTTGTCCATCTCTCATTCTTTACTCGATTAGGCACATTTCACTACATAGGAGAGAGCCTATCGGACAGACCATCATAACAAATTTCTACGGGTCTTAGAAAGAGCCACGTGCTGCTAGTCAACGTAATGAGATATACGGTCCCTTTCACATGGGCTTATCAATAAACACCGACAGTGTCTCGGATATTGGTCATGATAGCTCATTGTACAACCATGCCTTAGCTCAATTACTATCTTAAAATAAAGGCAACCTATCCAGCTTAAAAGTTACAAATATCACTCTCCCTGAGATACAACCCAGGATAACCCGTGACCCTGATACTATTGTGCGTTTAGGCTTGAATGACGCTGGTATCCGAAAAAGCTTCCTGCCCTGCCAAGTAATCCATTTCCTATCTTGATTTATTCCTAGTCCCACCATCGATACCGGGCAACCTTCCATTGATACAGTGCCTCGGTCAGTTAGTAAGCGTGAACAATCTTCAGGGTCAAGTTTAATATTAGTAAAAACATTTCCAGATATAGATTGCATGAGTTTGCCATCCGCTATTCGCCAGATATCAATGCTGTCATAATCCGGACCTAACGACGATATTACATGAGATTGGTCCGAAGAAAAAATTGCGTTGTCTAAACGAAATGAATAAAAACCAGGGTGAATCTTCATAATGCATGTGCCATTTCGAGTCTGCCAGACTCGAATGGTGCGATCGTGAGAAGTAGAGACCAAACGTGTCGAATCAGGCGAAAATGACACCGACAGCGTTTCATTCGCGTGCCCTTCGAGGTTTTGAATGCAAGTTTTCCTGTCCATGCACCAAATGCGAATCGTTTGATCTATAGAGGTTGAAGCTAATAGCTTCGAGTCAGGAGAGAACTCTATTGCGTTTATCGGTCCCTTGTGGCCCTTCAGAATTCGCATGCACTTTCTGGCTTTAACCCGCCAGAGACGAATGGTCGCATCGTTGGATGCAGATGCAAGTACTGAAAGCTCTGGAGAGAATGCGAGTGATTTCACATGACTTTCATGGCCCTTTAATACTTGAATACATTTGCCATTCTTGGTAGCCCAAAGCCTTACCGTGGCGTCATTAGAGCTCGAGGCAATAAGACCTAATGTCGGCATGAATACCACCGACGTAAGGCTTGAATCATGGCCTCTGAGTTCCTGAACGCATTTACCATCCTCGATATCCCATAGCCGGGCAGAA
This sequence comes from Calonectria hawksworthii, assembly GCA_020975415.1. NCBI lineage: Eukaryota > Fungi > Ascomycota > Sordariomycetes > Hypocreales > Nectriaceae > Calonectria > Calonectria hawksworthii. Next base: position 315,462 of record JAHXZK010000023.1, read on the forward strand.
CAATCTTGAGAGATAGATGCCATAAGGCCCAGATCAGGCTGAAGAGTGACCCAATCTACAGGATATTTATGATATTTTAATTCTGTCATAGGATTTATGTTCCCAATGCGCCAAATTTGCACGCCATCCTGAGTTGTGGAAGAAGCTAGAAGCTTTGAGTTGGAGGAGAATGCGGCGTTCGATACTCTGCAAGTGTGTCCCGTAAACTCCTGCATCAACGCATTGTCTTCTACATACCGAATCTGTACTCTATCCTCGAAAGCCACAGCCAAAAGTTTAGAGCATGGAGAGAAATCTACCCCGTTTACCGCATCTGAAACCCTTATCTCCCTCTGGCAATGACCGTTTTCAGTCTTCCAAAGTCGAACTGTGCAGCCTGTAGAGCCTGAGGCTAAACAGCTCGAGTCAGGCGAGAATACAACAGAGGTTATTGGGTACCAATGTCCCTTCAGCTCCTGTTTGAGTGTACCGTCGGGATTCCAAAGCCTTATGGTGCCACTTGCAGAACCTGAGGCGATAATTCTTCCGTCAGGCGAGAATGCAACGGACATGACATCAGATTCATGATGCTTCACCCAACATATTCTGTTGTCTTCAATGTGCCACAGCCTCACGGCATCATCATCAGAGCCTGACACTATTTTTGTAGAATCAGGCGAGAATGCAATAACCTTCTCACCATAGCATGTGAGCGTTTTGATGTATTCACCATCAGGAGACCAAAGCTTAATACCGGAACTATAAGAGGCTGCTATCATGCATGAGTTAGGTGAAAATGAGATAGCTTGTATGTCATCCAGGTTGCCTTCTAGCTCTTGGATGCATTGGCCATCTTCTATGCTCCAAATTGTTACATTTCGGCTCTGCCTACAAGCCACGGCAATAAAATTCGAGTCGGGTGAAAATGAGAACAGAGATTGATCCTCAAAATTTTGTTCTCGTTGGTCCCATATTTCTTCGGGCTCTGGGACAAGGTGTATCCAGCCAGGAATGTCTTCTTCTTTGAAAAACGTGTTCCGTATAATGCTGTTATTTGGTGTAAATGCGAGTATTGAAGAATAAATTTGAAGAGGGGTAGAATCCAGTGTTCGCATGTTATTTAGAAGAAATCGACGAGAATCTTCAAGAAAGTCAACAAGCATCTTGCTCTGGTCAATCTAATGATTTGTTAGCGCAAGGTGTCATTGCTTGATTGTCACATACATTGAGAAGCAATTTTAGACTCTTGAGCATCCATATACTTTCTGAAGCCCTCCCAAGTAGACTCAAAACTTCCAACCAATGAATAAAATGCTTCAAAAGAAATAAATGAATGCCGTCATTGTCTACGACAGCTTCGCCCGCTTGTTGTGTATGATGAACCCAATTAAGGCATGCGTATTGCACTTGTTCCGGAACGCTTTCATTGATTTGTTGGAAGTTGATTGACCCTCGTTCTATTCCTGGGTCTCCGAGGTGACAAATGTCCTGTTGGAGATGATTATCCATGAGACGTAGACAGCTCACAGCCAACTGCCGATGGGTCTCACGCTCATCTATCCAGAAGAATGCGCCCCTCTTCTTTTCATCTACCAGAAACTCTCGAAACGAGAGATGGAAGATTCTCACGGGTGATTTCCGATGTTCTGGGACATGTAGGACTGAGTGAAGCAGATCCAACTGTCCATCAACCACTTCCTGCCGTATATCAAGCATACTTGCAAGAGCAAAGGCGGACAGGGGGCTATTAAGGTTCACAACGCATCCAACAATCTGCTTGAAATTCTTAATTGACTCTGCCCTTTCCACATTGTCCAGCTTTCCAAATAGCCCGTTGATTATGGGTAAATAGGTTGCATCGATTTTTGAATCTTGGCATTTGTCCCGATCCTGCAGAATGACTCTCAGTTGCTCTTTAGGATCACGGCGCTTCTTGTCTTCTATAAAGCGGCATGCGGTTGCGGCAAAAATGAAGAGAGGTAATGCCATTTTCACGAGAACCGTAATACTCGCCTCCCCAGGCCACTCTTTGGGAAGCTTTCGGTCTGTCGAGACTGTCAAGTTGTAGTTGTCTTTAATTTCTTCGAGTCTGTGCTGTAGAAACTCCCTTATATCATGCTTCAGAATTGGTGACGGTATTTCATGAAGAATAATATTTTGGTATGAGCCCTTTGATTCTGCGAATCCATAGCGAATGGGAAGTTCTGGTCGGCTTGTGATGAAGACTTTGAGATTGGGGTGCCGCAAATGCTGGGTCTGAGAAAACAACTTGATGATCAGTGTAATGCTCTCGTCTCCATCACACTCATCCAATGCATCAATAACCAAAACCATAGTTTGCTTAGTTAATTTATCTCTTGGTACAGCCTCAAGTGGCTGAATTATGAGTTTGTTGAACTGGTATCTTGCAGTCTTGCGGCTGATCTGGGGATCTGCCTCGATAGCGGCTTTAATAAGTGATGCAAGTGCTGGTTCGGTCCGGGCTAATTGTTCTGCTAATGTTGTAAAGAATCTTGAAATGTTGCCTCTGTCCATCTCTCCCCTTTTGAAAAAGAAACTGCCGCCTAGTAGGTTGGACTTTGCGAAGTCACTAGCAAGACTACGCGAAATGGTCGATTTGCCTGTTCCGGCCATTCCGTTGAGCCAGAAAAGGGTTTGAGAACCAGGATCAACTGCCCAATCGAGTATTTGCTGGAGAAGCTCGACGCGGGTATTCTGCAAGCATGTGGGATTGTGCTGCTCGTCTGCAGAATCATAGGATGCCCCGGTAGCAACTAAAAGACGGCCCAGACCGTTTTCCTGGTCCATTCTGGAGACGCTTTTACTGCAAACCGATTAACTTCTGTGCTAACCAACGCAAAACACCCTTTGCCTACCTCAAGTCGCGAATATCTTTTCTTGTCTCGTTGAGAACAACCCCAACTATTGGAATTAGTACGAGTATATTTGAGGTGGAAGATATCACCCACCGGTTTCAATTAAACCCCTGATTTTCTTTTCTTCTTGCACCTTGTTTAGTGGAATTTTGAGTAGAACATCTTTTGTATACGCAGCAGCCGTCATGGCTGCGTATCCATGCCATTTTTCGTTTCGATGTGAGTCGGCATAATCACATATACCGCGAACAACCAGGCAAGGGAAATGATTCATAAGTCCAGCTGCCTCTGTTTCAAAACAGAGAAGGTTTCCCTTTGCTGAGAGTGCATCTCGCACTCTAGCATCACCCATCGATTGATCAGCTGAGGCAATAGTTCCGTAATGAATGGCTGGGTTGTCTTCATCTTCCATTCTTGCCTTTCGCTGGACCAAGTGTAACGAATTATTTCCGCAACCTTCTTCACAGCCATTTAATTCGTGATTGATGGTTGTGATGAAGAGCTTATCGGAATCTGCAGGTGGCCGTTTATATTTACGACGAAGCTTTGGTCTGGCATCTAACGCATCATTGATATGTTGTTCAATGAGATTCCCATTTATTTCATATTCAGCCACAAGCCCTGTAATGGCAGTTCGAAGTATTGGTGGCGATTGGTTTAAGTGTCCCGTGCATCGAAACTCGCTGGTTTGCATTGCTGTCCCAAAATCATACTTCAATACACCGCTGCCGCTGTCATTGGGTATGGCAACCACAACATCTCCCAGGCGTATATCGTTCTTTGGACTGGGAGCTCCGCCACCTATGCCGACCACAAAACCTATGCGAATATTAGGAAAGCTGGCCAGCATATCTCTGGCCACGGTCGCTGCTACGGTACCCCCATTTTCACCGATGGGGAAAACGGCCAGGACCACATTATGTTTGCCCATCTTCCCCAATGTGTAGCTGTTGTTGTCTTGGGGGTTGACATCTGGGAGGCCATGTTCTTCGTCAAGGAAGGCTCGGGCGGCAGCGTGGGTAGTGGCCAGGGCAGATATCCAGCCAACCGTGTAATCTTCGGGGTCGACATATATGTGCGTCATATTTTAGTTTTTGAACGCAATGAGGTCTTCAAAAACGCGCGCCTGGAACAAATGCTGAGTACGTGTGCCGGTGTCGGTTCGAAAATTTTCGACGCCAGCCTGATGCGGCTGACAATTTTAGGCGCCCATGCAGTTCAGTTCAGCTTTGGCGTTGGCGAATCACACGAGGCAACCTTGCATCAATGCCAAGCAGCTACGAGCAATTATTTGACAGTGGCTCCCGGAGAACCTTTACGTACCTTTGATATTCCCATTCCTTAAAATGCGGTAAGCCTCATCTACGCAACCCACGTCAATCGGCTGGCCAAAAAAAAAATTTAAAAAAAATGGGATTACAAAATATTATATTCCTTTTTATATATAAGATAACCAGCATTGCCCAGAATATTATTTCTTTTCTAGAAAGTCGTCTATTTTAATCCGGAGTTGTTGATTGGTTGTAACGCAGATACCGCGTCGCAACATTCTTTCCCAACCGCCCTTCATACCTAACACAACAAGGCTACAGTCATGTAGACCCCAAAGGACACAGTAGCCCACCTCTGTTCTTGATACAAACTTAATGGATAATAGCTAGGCATTCAGGACATCCGAAAGCCTAGAAATAATAGAATTCGTTTCTCGGAGCTGGGCCCGGGGTGCATTGGTTTCGTGAGCTTCGTGGTGGCATTGCAGTAGTATACCAGTATTACATCGAGACTTTTTACCTTTCTGAGATTGTTTCATTGATTCTTTCGAACCGATCGCCTACTCAATCGACAAGCCGCATGAGACATTACGCAAGACTTTATCACATAAACTACGTGCATGGAAAACCTCACATGCTTGTTCGAGAGCAAAACATGGCAAGGAAACACCAGCGACTTCGGAGGACTAGACGCGGTTCATACCGTGGTAAGCACGATAGCAAATCGCAGAGACAACTCGCAACTAGGCCGAATCCAACAGGTTGCGATGGCTTCTGCAGCCCTTGGTTGGCCAACCGGTGCATGGCTTGCAGGAAACTTGAGAAGCAGTCAGCATCCTTCGAAATTTACGTGCTCACCGCCCCTTCCGACCTGATACTCGAATTGTTCAGATTGGCCAAATTTACATACACCTGCATTGACTGCATGGCGACAGAGGCTTTCAGCCAAACAGGTGCCGAGGTATCGTGAGACGAGCTAGGCGCGAAGTGGGGGCGGGCCATGTTTCGCGTAAAATGAAGGCGCACACGGAGGCCGCAAGCTGTTTTCAAAACATGTTCACAAACAGACGCATAGGGCAATGACGAAAGCGCTTGAAAAAAGTCGCGCGGCCTACCAATCGAGGTCTAGCACGTAGGAATCCGCTCGGACTCTTGGGTATCATCGTCGATTCTGGCTTGGCACGCACGCAGGGCAGGGTTCATCATGACCACCAGTCTGTGTGGAAACCCGCCGTCTGTGTGTACATACAATAAGGGGGGAGGGGAGCAAAAGTAGCTTTGGTCTAAGCTCCAGGGCGGGCGGGCGGCGGCTGCTCAAGTCTAGGGTGCTATCCGATTGCCCTTATCCTTGACGATGGGATGGATGTTTATGCAAGGGATCCCAGTCACATGGTGGCGGGGGATGTTTCATCGCCGAACTCTTCTTGCTTCTTCTTCTTCTTGGTTTTCGAGATTTGAATCCGCATTCGAATCTGCCCGCATGAGTCCATCGAGTCATCAACGTCATGAGCAAGATTACAAAGGTTTCTGGAAAAGATATGCCGAGACAAACAGGTCAGACAACACTCAGTTAATAATCATGTTCAAATTCGGATTGGCAGAGATGCGACAAATGGCTCAATGCCTTAGTGCATGCATTGCACATCACAAAAGCAAAATTTACGGGGAAGTTGCAGCAAATCACAGGGGCTATGTCATTCCCGGTGCAGCTCACTTGGCTCAGCTGGAAGCGAGATCAAGGAACAGAGATAAAAAATACCAAAAAAAGAAAGTGTGTGTGGCGGGCGGGCATGATCACACGAGTACAACGCGGCCGGCAAAAATATCTCGGTGCAATATCCCTGTAAAAAAAAATGAGACGAAAATCCAAAGGTTCATTCATTATTAATCGAGAAACCGAGGATGAAGTTTTCACTCAGTGGAGATTTACGAACCTCAACGGAGAGATGATGTTCAAATTGGTGACAAGTCCGGACCAGGGTTGGCGATATAGGGTAATGCTTGTGCGGGCAACTCAATGCCGGAGGATTCGGTAACTGCCAGCCGGTATATTGGGTGACCCATTTTCGGGAAATATGAAACGGTGATATTTTTTTCTTAATGGGATGATGTGCATAACTGGAGCTGGTCTGCAAGCCTTGATCGCCGTCGGTCTTTTTCACCAAGAACCCCGGCATCATGGGATTTGCGCTGCGCAATGGAATATCACTTGTCAAATCTACCCTGCATCTGTAGACATTTGCGATGAAGCCTAAAGAATTGACGGGGGTCAAGTCAGACAAATTTCGAATGTTCCAGCGGGATGGCTACATGTGTCCGGGGTCATCTAGCCGGGCGACACCCAAAATGAGAATGAGGGTGTCTTGGGTTAAGCCGCGGCTGATCTAAGTTTGGCGATTCAGCTGGGAAGAACAAGCACCATGACGACGACTACAGATCCAACGGGTCGTTATTTTTGTGTATGCATGTTTTTATCAAAGTCCTTAAATATAACTATATATATATATTAACAAGAATTTAGACCCCTAACATACTAATACTTATAGACATACAATTATCCAAAAAACCTCCCTCTAGCACCTTTTACTTTTAATCCCTATTATTACCCTTTAATATACCCTCTTAATTAAGCCTATAATTAGATAAATTAATTACTTTCTACCCTATTTCCTTTACTATAGTCTAAGCTAATTTCCTTTTCTTTAGCCTATTCCTCCTGTAATACCTTAACTTAGTCTCTAAGCTCCTCCATGTATTACTCACTAGCTATTTGCTCTTTAATGTCATCTATTTAGAGTATTTTTATAAAGTTCAAATACTACTATTTCATCAGGAATTTGGTTATTCTATTAGCAATATTATTTGCCATAAGAATCTATTCTAATAAAATCTACTTATCTTAGTATTCCTATTAAAGCTAATATTAATAGATATTAATATACTATAATTTAGTAATTAACTTTATTAAATCTTCTATAAGAAAACTAAGTATTTTTATATTATTACACTTAATAACCAATAGCCTCTTAATCTTAACTCAGAGTTTATTTAGAATCCTGCTAGTGAATATTACTTCTTTTATAGTCTCTAAGAGGGCTAATAGTTCTATCTCTATTATTAATATAGTTATAATTATCTACTTTAATACTTTCTACACAATTAGTCCTCCAAATAATATTAGAATATATCCTTAAGAGCTTTTCCAGTCAAGAATATTATCTACAAATAATATATTACTTATTCCCATAAAGGCTAATATATATAATATTCCCCTATATTTAATTCTAATTATTTAAATTTAGTATAGGTATTTAATAACCTAATTAACTACCTATTAATATATTTCTCTAGGATTCTAATTAAAATATACTAATCTTAAGGCTATAAATACTATATTTAATCTTAATAAGGTAAATATAAATAAAATAGATCTAATCTTCTTTAGGTATACCTAAATAGCCTTTCTATCTAGTACTTTAGTTAATAAAAGCAATTTTATATCTACTATTAGAATATTATATATCCATTCCTCAAAATCTATATCAAATTAATAAGCAATCTTATTAATATATACACTTTATAATAGCCAAATAGTTCACTTAGCTCAATTACAGATAATATAAATCCCTAGGAACCATTTTAATTCTCCTATTACTATCATAGTATATTACTTTATAAGCCCCAATATTACTTACTTTACCTTAATTATATTACTCTTAGTAAATATAAAAATAATATTATTAATAAAAAAAAAAATAATTATACTATCTTTCTATATAATATAGGGTTCTTACAGGATCTTCTTAAGGCTAAGGCTCTTAAGTATCTCTATTAAGTATATCTGTCAAATTAAAGGTAATCTTTATAGCCTATAGAATACCTTTTTTAGGCGCAAAGCTATGCCTTTTTTCTTAAAGCCTAGAAGTATCTTTATATATATTAATTTATATAGATTATAATTAATAAAAGTATTAACCATATCTATTTAGAGTAATTCTAAGTTATATATTACTATAATAGTAATAAGTATATAAAATAATATATTTATTAGGGTTATTGCCCTTGTAGGTAGCTTATTTTTTTCTTGTTAATTCCCATAGATTACTAATCTTACCTTATACTTAACCAAAAACCCATGCTTATTTATTTTATAAATAAATATCTATATATAGCTTAATATTTAATACTCCTTTGCTTTATTCTAGTGTACCTCTTAAAGTAATTTTATATCTCTATATAAGATTATATATTTTTTTTATACTTTATAGAACTTTACTTTATAAAGGTGATTATTTAAATTTTTTATTATACTTAATAGTAATGGTAAATCCCTTTTATATAGTCTAATTGGCTTGGCTATTTACTTTACCGTAAATGCCCCCTATACTAGCAATAAATCTAAAGTTAGAATAAAGTTCTTAAAGTAATTATTTATTCCGCTTAGTTTAACTTAAGGCATTACCCTTACGCCTACCCTTTTAGCTCTAGTTATTAGGAGATGGACTACAAATACTACTTCCAGTATTTAGTCTAGCTCTAAAGGTAGAGGTATATAGAATATTTATTCTATTGTCTTAGCTAATTCCATATTATCCTCTTCCACATTAGGTTTATACCCTTAGTAATCCCCCAAATTACCCTCTTGTACTTTTTATAATATTTTTTGGTAATCAAATTTATTTTTATTATTTAAATCCCTAGGTAATTTAAATATAAGCTTATCTTCTTCTAAGATTTATATATTCTATAACTAAGCTAATAGTATTTCTATTTTTTCTATTAGTTTATTAATATTTATAATAAATTCTAGTTAAGTATAATTATTATTAAATATTATATATTTATTAAATATTATATTTTTAGTCAAAATAATTTTACCTTTATATAATATCTAAATTTGGAAAATATTAGTTAACTTATAGCTAATTAAGTATCTAATATATATCCTTAGGTTAAGCTTTAATTTTCTCTTTTTTCTTAGCTAAGCTTCTAGAATAAGTAGGTAGGCTCTATACCTATATACCCTTAAGTAAGAGAAGAATGGCTTCTTCCTATAGTATAGCTTATATAGGGTTTTCCAATTATTAACTACTCTTAGTAACCTAGTATATAGATATACCACTATTAGCATAATTTTTTTCTAAAGGTCATATAATAGCTTAGCTATAATTCTTATAGATTACACTTTCTATATTATTATACCCCCTAATCTCTTAACTTCGCTATTCTATATTAGTATATTAAATATAAAAAGTAATGCTAATATTCTTTACCTTTATAATTATATATTAATTTATTTAATAAAAAATTTACTATCTAATCTAATTATCTTAATCTTATAGCTAAAGTAATTCTTTATCTAATTAATATAATCTTTAATTACTTAAAAATTTTCTTTTTAATCTCTTTCTAATTTAAGAAAGTATAATATAACCATTCCAAACCATATATCTATAATAAATATAATCTAGCTAAAGCCTTAGAAGTCCTCTTTAATAGATATCCAATCTACCTATATCTTATACCTAGGTTTATCTCTTTCTTAGTCTAAAAGATATTGGGATATCTATTAAATTATCTTTCCTTAACTATAATTAAGATAATCTAAGATTTTTAGTTCTTTTAACTTTATACCTAGGATTTCCTATCTAAATTTAAATAGGCCTATAAGCCCTATATACCTTATATAAAGGTACTATTAATTCCTATTCCCCTTTAATGGTAGTAATAAGTCTCTAGACTTCCTTTATTATTACTAACTCTAGAAGATTACCTATTTAGCTTCAGCAGTAATTAGTACATACTAAAGAACATATTAGTAATATTTCTTTTTAATACAGCAAATAACTATACTATCACTTTTATTTAGGATTCCCTTTCAAGTATCCCAAAATATTTCTATCTTTTCTAGAGTTTAAAAAGATATTAGGCTAACATTAAAGTTAATATAATAGGCAATATTATAAAGCTCTAATAGTCTAATACTACCATTAAGTCTTTTAATATATAGATCAATACTATTATATCCTAGAATGGGTATATTAAATACTCTAATAACTACCATATTATATAATAATACCTTACAAAATAATTTAAATTTAGTAATATTATTAAAGATATACAAAGTAATTCCCAAGTCTAAAATAGTGGATAATTATAAGGGATAAACTCCTAAGGATATTATAAAAGCAGCCCAAAGATATATTTAATTTACTAATTTTTTTATATTCCTAGATAGTTATTCTATACCTTTATATACTTCCTTTACTTTCTCCTATAATTCTAGGTTATTATCTACCTTTATCCTAATCTCTAATGCTCACTATTCATTACAAGAAATATTATTTAATCTAAGATTATCAAATATAAGCCAACATTTAGTAAAAGTATACCCTTTAACTCCATATACCTTATAATAAATTATCTAATATTTTAATATATTACCTTAGCTACTCTTAGTTTACTTTTTATTCTTAGACTTCACTTTTTATTCCTCTTTACCACTATTATCTTCACCTTTATTGCTAAAAAAGCTATTGCCTTTTATAATTAATCCTTTATCTTTTTAGCTTAAAGCCTATAGCCTAAATCTTAATACAACTCTTAGCATAATTAATAGCTTAGGATCTACTTTATATATATAAGTAATCTATACTCTAACTAATTTAAATACTATTATCTTAGCAAGTAAATTATTATCTTTGTCTTTAATATCTATAAGAAAGTTTCTATAGATTATATATACTATATCCATAGCTTTTATCCTCTTTATCACGGCAATATTTAATTTCTTAGTATCCTTAAAGAATTCTATAGTGTAGGCCTAATATAAGGGTAAAATAAATTCTAAGAATTCTTATAGTTACTATCCATTTTCTAATTCCAGTAATCTATAATCTATAGCCTTTATAAGGATAGTCTCCCAACGGTCAAGCTAGGCCAAGAATCTCTTCTTAGATTTATAGGCCTTTATTATCCCATTATACTTATCCTTAACCTTAGTAATTATATACCCTTTAGATAGCAAGGTACTAACTTCTAGTCTTTTTATCTATTTCCTTAGAGTTTATGTCTTTTTATTTAATCCTTGCTAATACTTAGGCACAATTAACTTATAAAATAACTTATAGATCTAATTTACTTTAGCCTATTACTTAATATAATCCCATTTCTAAGACTTATAAATCTAATATACTATAATATATAATTTCTACTAAGTATTTAATAACTCTAATAAATTAATTATATTTAGTTTATATAGGGAAATTTATAATTATTTCAGTTTTTTTAATAACTTCACTATTAAACCTAGAGAATCTATAGTTTTCTATATTTCTATATTAATCTTTATTTCAATGCCTTTAAACTACTTATCCTAGGTCTCCATTCCATCCAATATAATTTCAGCCTCTTTTGCAGACAATATTTTATAGATTGATTATTTTGGGCAATTATATATTATAGAGAGTATATTTTCGTTTTAATTGGCTATAATTAGGTTCAATAATAATAGTAAAATTAACATAATACTATCTATTTCTCTTAATGGTTCTTTTTTTTAGCATAGAGCTAGGCTTATAACTATTAAAGTCCTTAAATATAACTATATATGTATATTGACAAGGGTTTAGACCCCTAATATACTAGTACTTATAGACATATAGTTATCCAGAAAACCTCCCTCTAGCGCCTTTCACTTTTAATCCCTGTCATCACCCTCCGACAGTTTTGATGCAACGTCTGGAATGTTGCAAACCCTTGCATCGCCGGTTGGCAGTGTGGCTAAACCAGCACAATTTCGCTTCTCGCATCAATCAACGGGGAGCCGGCCTCGTGGGACGCACCACCCATCTTCTCTTGTTAGCACCGCGTCTTGTGTGGTGCAATACCCGCGGATTTCTCGTTGGGGCCATCTTTTCGGATACTTTACCCATGGACCACGTGTTTGATAGATGGGGGCTAAGCGGAATGGGTGCAGCTAAGGGAGAGTTGGCTCGCCCTGGTTGCCCTGCACACACACTTGGACGCATTGAGTTTCGATGGCTTCACTTGCTTGCGTTGTTGGGACGAACTGTCGATGGTCTGCAGGAGAGTCGAACAGACGGGGCCCAAAACGGGACGAAGCTATCGACGCCAAAAAAAAGGGACCGCCATTTGAGACCGGCTCGGGCGGAGGAGATGGGCCGAACGGGTGTTCGTGATGCCTGGAACGTCAAAGCGAAAGGTGATTTTTGCTGACAACAAGACTCGGCCCGGCGAGCTTAGCGGTGCAGATCGCACGAGCATTTTCGCAATGACAAGCACGGACGAAGCTATCGGCCGGATCGAGCACTGTGGCGGCCACCGTCGACCAGCCAAGCCATCAGGCCACTGCAGATAGCTTCGTTGTCTTTCCTGTTGCAGTGCAGTGCCAGAGAGCTCTTTGACCCTTTTTCTGATTGGGCTTGGTTTGCTCTCTCTGGGGGGGACACAAGAAGACGGGTATTATTGATTTGCGGACAAAACCCATCCGCAGTGGCATTGCTTTGTCAATGCGCGGGCCTTGCTTGGCTTAAGCGATCCCTGAACCCACACGCCCCCCCTTCCCCTTCTCCTCATGGTAACTTTTGCGTCTACGGTTCTAGGGCGTTGTGGATGTCCACAGAGTTTCAGTAGTCCCATGACAAACGGATACAAGAGCCAAAGGCAATTGTCAAAAGAGCATTCTAGCCCCGTTGACAAGAGGCGATCACCCATTGAGGCGTCTCGGAGCGGGATCTGGCCAATGGCGGGTACAGGGAATGACGGGGTCTCATCTCGCATCGATTCTGACATGTCGTCCAGGGTTCTTAGCCATGTTGTCAACGCTGGGCATACACTAGGGATGCCTTTGCTTTTTCCGAGGGTGCAGCCATTCCCAATCCAAGTACTGTCGTCGCCCGGCAGTGTGATCCAGGCACACGCAGCAGCAGACTAGCAACGCAAGGACAGGGAGTCGCATCTCTGCGGCAGAAAAGGCCCTAAGCTGCGTCTGGCTGCCTTGGTGGTCGCACTTTTGCGACGCTGATGGCACACGGCCGCACCATGCTGCGACTGCTGCTTGCGCTGCTGGGCTCGCTCGGCCGGGCATACGGCTCTGCTGCGGGCGCGGCTCCCTCCTGGTGCTGATGCTCCGCAAAGCGCAAGACGCCACCAAGGCTACCGGACGCCGAGCAGCCGAGGGCAGGGAGGGAGAGAGAGGGCATCAGCACACGTCAAGAATTGGCACGGCCCCAGGGGCGCGGCCGAGACCTGCGAGGAACAGGTCATTTCTAAGCCAAGCCAGGCTAGCCCGGCCATTAGAGTCTGGCAGAAAAGCAAATAGCCCCCCAGCCCCAGACAGGCCTTGCTGCTATGCTAGCTGGGCTCTGGGCCTTAGCTCGCCCTCGCCCTCGCCCTCTCACACTCACCGGACTGCGTGTAACAGATGCGTCGCGCCGTCATTGATGCTCCCCCCCAAGCCACCGTCCGATTTCGTTGCCGCCTCGCCTACCATCTGTAGACTGTCATTTGTGACAGCGCCGCCCGAGGATCCCCTGCAAGCTTTTTGCATGGCTCCGCTCCCCGGGTGCGAGACCGAACCCTGCGAATGGCCTGATGGATGGAGGCAACTAACTAGAGACTCGACAAGGTGATTGTGTGTCGCGCATTCCGACTCATGGCGGTCGTCGACCGAGATCATGTCTCAGCAGCCACTCAATTAGTGGCTTGCCCCTCCCCATCCATCGTCTCCCAGTAGGCTGGTAAGCTCGGTGGAAGCCCGTCCCACGGTCCATGGCTATCACGGCCGTGATGGGTGTGGCTATCGATTTCCCGGCCCGTGGACGCTCGGGCCTACCACGATTGGCTTCCGATGCGCCTCAACTAGTCTTCATTCTTGCAAAGTTAAGGATCGATGTACATTAGCCCTTTATGCTTTTTATTTTTTTTTTCCAGACCAAATAACTGCCCAGACTCCCCCCCTTCGTATTTAGTCCTCGAGCGGGTTCGTGATCTCTTGCCCTTCTTCCCTTCAAGAATCACCCGTACATGTATCCGTAATCATGCAGCGCCCATGGCATCTCGGTGCCCTCTTGGCCGTGCTGCTACTGGCACTTCCCGCCGTCCATGCTCAGATCTCCCTGTCGGACGCACTGGCTCGCATGCCTGAGTGCGCAGTATGTCACTCCTTCTTCCCTTGCTTTTTTTTTCCACCTCAGGCGGCAAGCCCAAACTGACAGTTCACTTTTCTCTTAGACGCCGTGTGTCTTCTCGGCTGTGACCGAATCGGGATGTGACACAACCAACCGCACATGTATCTGCAGCAACACAAAGTTAAAGAACGATGTAGAAACCTGTGTGTTTCAGGCCTGCACCGTCAAGCAAGCTCTGAGTACGATTGTGCGCTGCTGTAGATTTTTTTGGATTGTATGCTAACGCTGCACCACAGCCACTGAGAACGCAACTATGGCGTATTGTTACGCCACCATGCGCGACAGGGGCAGCATGCCTCTGACGCTGGGCATTGTTCTAATTGTCATTTCCTCTCTCATGATTGCGCAGCGATTTGCTTACAAGATTTACGCGAAAATGGACCTCGGTGCCGACGACTGGCTGGCTTTGGTCACCCTGCTTATTGCTATTCCGCTTACCTGTCTGGAGCTCTACGGAATAGGACCCAATGGATTGGGGCGCGACATCTGGACCGTTCCTTTTGACCAAATCTATAAATTCGGAAAATACTTTTTGGCCATGGAGGTCGTCTACTTCGCCGAGGTCATGTTCCTGAAATTATCCATCATCTTCTTCTACCTCCGAATCTTCCCCGCGAGACCGATCCGCCGACTCCTCTGGGGAACCGTCATCTTCAACTGTTTGTTTGGTGGAATTTTTATCATTGTTACTGCTTTTGTCCAATGCAAGCCGATCAGCCACTTTTGGGAGCTTTGGGATGGAGAGCACAAGGGACACTGCTACGACCTGAACGCCATTGCTTGGTCCAACGCCGGCATCAGTATCGCCCTGGACCTTTGGATTCTCGCCATTCCTTTGTTTCAACTACACTCGCTGCAATTGAGCTGGAGAAAGAAGGTCGGAGTCGGCGCTATGTTTTCCGTCGGTACCTTGTACGGTTTTAGTGTTCTCATCAATTCGTGCGTGCATCCCGCTAACCTTGCTGTAGTGTCACAATTGTGTCTATCCTCCGGCTCCGTTCGATTGTCACCTTCAGCGCCACGACCAAAAACCCCACCTGGGAATACGTCGACGTTACCGTCTGGTCCAACATCGAACTCAACGTCGGAATGTGGTGCATTTGCATGCCCGCCCTGCGCCAGCTACTCGTCAAACTCTTCCCCAAGGCCCTTGGAACGACCCAGCAGTACGCAAACGACCAGTCGCAAAGGTCAGATTTGCACGGGAGAAGCGGGAATAGGCAAGGAAACAACAGGTCGAATGGTTTGTCCGTATCCGGGACGGATAGCGGCTTCAGCAGGAAGGACAGCGGATTCAGCACGCGAAAGCAACACGCCAGAATGTACGACCCGGAACTCATGCTGGATGACGAAATACAGCTGGTTACTGTGGCGGAGGTGGACGGCAAGAGCGCCAAATCTGCCAAATCCGAAACCTCATATAATACATAGCACACCCAGGGATGTGCGGCGATTAATTTACATCGTCCCGGCCACGGCGCCATGTCATCTTTTCAATATAGCCAGCGTTTGATTTAATAGACTTAACAATAGAGAAAATAGAATACGGCTTCTCTTGGACATGATGAAATGAATGATGATGACTTCAAGTGCCATGGCTTTTGCGCAAGACTACAATGCTGTGACCATTTATGCCCGCTTTGACTCCGTGCAGTGGCGCGGCTCCTTAACGCGTGGCAAAGTTTACACCAAAAGTGGCGGCAGATGCATTGACGATAGCGACTATCGTCAAAAACGGATTAAAACGTACATACTAAGAAAGCCACTCAGATCGTAATTAAACAAAAAGTCCTGATCGTCTTGACAAAGGCCTTTGCGCACCCCCGATTGGCTAGCGGACTGACTACTAATTGATTAACTCAAAGAGTGTACTTAAATAGAGGGGATCGGTCTCCCATTTGCTCGAGCTGCTCGTCCGTGTATTTGGCCCTGATTTCTTCCTCCGTGTACTTGGCGCGTCGCTGGTTGGCCTTCCAATAGCTGAATTCAAGAACGAAGCAGGCCACTATGCCAGCGCCAGCAAATGCCAACGAAGCACCGAACCCAGTTGGGTATTTTGGGCTCTCCTTCTCAATGTAGATGTAGCTGCCAATGATGCCGCCGATATTGCCAAGCCCGATCATGTAGGCGATACCCTGAGCTCGCTTCGTCGGGCCTGCGAGGTTGTTGACGGTCCACGCATTGCCGCCTGGGTTGATTGGATAGAAGCCGATGCTCGCCAAGATGATGGCAAAATAGCACACGGCAATGTTGGAAGAGATCTTGTCGGCCTTGGCAAACAGCACAGCAAAGGCGATGAGAACCAAGGTCTGAGCTCCAACAATAAACGGCATTCTCCATCTGAAGCGATCTGACAGAAACGATGCCAAAAATGCGGAGATGGCCCCGATGACGTAAGGCGGGATGGTCATGAGCTGAGCGTTGCTGCTAGTGTAGCCCATATTTTTGATGATTTGGGGCATCGTAAACTTCATGCCATAATTTGGCGCCGTGTTGGACCAGTACACAATGGCCTGGAGATACAGCTGCCAATCGAGAAGCACGGAACGCGCTATCTGCCACGTACGCGACTTTTCAGCTTCCCTAGCACGCTGGCTGTTGCCCTGGACTGCAAATTGACGAAGCTCCAAGTATCTCCTCTCCTCAGGTTCCAGCCAGCCCGAGAGAGCAGGGGTATCGACGAGAAGAAAGAAGGTGAGACCACCAGCCACGGTGGAAGCGATGCCTTCCAAAATGAAGATCCATCGCCACCCTTCCAGGCCGGCTACCCCATCCAACTTGGCAATGGCAAATGCCAAAAGACCAGAAAAGGCACCGGCAAGAGCGCTTGCTGAATAGAAAAGTGCGATTCGAACCTGTGTCTCATGGGGGAGGTACCATTTCGAGATCAGATACACTGCTCCAGGGAAGAATCCAGCCCTGTTTTCGGATGGTTAGTAAATGAAGCGTGGCACGGATCTCTAGAGAGGAGGCGGCACTTACTCAAAAACTCCGAGAAAGAATCGAGCAGCCACAAGACCTCCGAACCCTTGGACTATTCCGGTCAAGGTCATGACGATGCCCCAAATTACGATTATGGTGCCCAGATAGTGAGAAGGGCGCTTGAACCTGACCAGAAGCATGTTGCTGGGGACCTCTGTTCATCTATGAATACTGATAATTCTTCTTTAATTGCGACTCTGATACATACCGAGAATAATGTAGGGAACGAAGAATATAGACAGTGCTATGTTGTACTGTGTTCCGGATAGACCAAGGTCTTCGTTTAGACCCTCGATCTTTGCGTTGCCTGCGGCCCTTAGCATGTATTCTTTTTTTTCGTATCATGTTATTTACGCACCGATGTTCGCCCGATCGAGGTACGAGATGAGGTAGAGGAAGGCCAACATTGGGATCAGCCGTATGTCCAACTTGGAAACTCAGTTAGCGCGTTGAAGGTGAAATCCCGTCTTTCTTGATTGCTTACCTTCCTCAACACCCTTTTCCTCCTCTGCTCACTGAAATTGTTGAGAAACTCCGCATCTTCTGCCCGCAGCTCACCCGCGGTTTCGGCATGGGTAGAGGTGGCCTCTTCCTTGTCGCGAATGGAAGAGAGAGATCCATTGCGAGACATTTGGACCTGCGTATCATTCGACATTGTCAGACGGAAACGAGCAAGAATCAAGAACTATCCTGATGATTGCTTAAATGTAAACCATCAGAGGGTCAGGATTTTCATTACTGATTGGAATTGGTGGCCAATTTGTACTCAGACCGGGCTGATTAAGAATGAAGACGCGATTGGAGCGGTGCAGTTGTATGCGACAGTGTAGAACTGAACTACCACTCCGCTTTTCTCCATGTTGACCTTCGCTTGACCCGGGGTAACCTGTTAGTTCCCCATGGGGTGGGTGATTACGAAGTTGATTGGCCGGGGGAAAAGATATTTGGGGCATCGGAGAATGTGGAATCACTTTAGGAGTTGTCTGTAATGGGCAGGGAAATGAAATGGAGGCGGTATGGGTGAGGGGAATTCCGATGGGGAAATGGTGAAATATATTCCGACAAGAATTCCGACATTAGCTTAGGTGCTGACGATGCGATATCCACCAACAGCCGCAGATGAATCGGAAACAGTTAGTTCTTGGTCATTGGAGAAAAATTGCATCTGTAACACTGTGTCATTTTCTTTTTCAATGAGATATTATAAAGTCAGGACCTCAGTCGTGGCAATTTGCCTGATTGGACACGATAAACAACAGCCGCAAACATGACCGCCTCTACAAATAGCCATGGCTCTAATGACATTGACGAATTGCCTTTCCCAACATATCCTGATCTCAATGGAAAGGTCGTCTTCTGTAAGCCATGATGTCATGACCGTACTTATCGCTGGTGTTAATTGACTGGGCAGTGACTGGAATTGGCCAAACGGGGGACGAGGCCATGTGGGGGAATGGCGCAGCTACTGCACGCATTCTTTCCAGACAGGGAGCTAAAATCTTTGGCTGCGATCTCAATCTGGAGGCTGCCCAGCATACTCAAGAACGAATTGCTGCTGAAGGAGGAGACATTACCGTTGTCGCTGCCGATGTGACCAGCGACGAAGGAGTCAAGATCGCGGTATACAAGTGCATCGAGAAGTACGAGAGGATTGACATTTTGGTAAAGTATGCGCGACACATCCGACCTTGCATCTTCTCTTTGCCCATATTGACTAACAACCCGCCAGCAATGTTGGTAGATCAGAGCCTGGCGGCCCAGCGGAAATGTCGGAAAAGGTTTGGGATGCTCAGACGAATGTGAATCTCAAGTCGGTATACCTGTGCTGCCACCATGTCCTGCCTGTAATGGAGGCTCAGGGATCCGGGGTTGTCGTAAATGTTGCATCGATTGCTGGAATACGATACATTGGCAAACCCCAGGTCGCTTACGCTGCCACCAAAGCCGGCGTTATCCAGTTCACAAAGGCCACGGCGGTCATCTACGCCCGCAAGAATATTCGCCTAAATGTTGTGGTCCCGGGGTTGATGCACACTCCCCTTGTCGGCATGTTGGCTGACAAATATGCTAAAGGGGACCTCGCAGGCTTTGTTGAGAAGCGAAACAAGGCCGTGCCGATGGGTCGGATGGGCGATTCGCATGACGTTGCAATGGCGGTAGCGTTTTTGGCCTCTCAGCAGAGCCGTTACATAACCGGGCAAAAGTTGATTGTAGATGGTGGAATAACCTCTTCTACGGGATAGATAATACGAGCACCGCCCGGTAGTTTGAATAGATTATTATATAGGCAACTTGGCAATTTAGTTAAAACTGGACGTTTTCGAGACCATATGTGCCGTGCAACATTGTACTGTCGAACCCAATATCCATAATCATATCCAGGCTGCTGATGTCATATTCCTCAAGAGAAAACTGTTTCATATGTTATTATTACAATAGAATATTGGTGACTGTGATTTGACACTCACTGCGTTGGTAGCTGGATTAGTGCCTTGAGGCAAGTTGGTTTGAAACCATGGTGCTTCGGGATAGGAAATCGTATGTGATGCAGGGTCGTTCTGCACTGATGCATGGGCTTCGTCATGTGGTGGGTGACTACGCGGTAAACTGGAAAATGAGGCCTGCTCCGGTGTATCCTGTGGATGAGAAGTTATCGAAGAGGCTTCATGAAGGTTTTGGGCTTCAAGGCGAGATTCCTTCGAAATATCAAAGTAAGCTCAGACCAATCAATGCTCTATGGGATGTTTTAATATTACCTCTAGCGACCTTTGTGGATTCGTGCTGGCACTTGCATCAAACTTGCGATGGACCTTCATGGCCTCTTGTACAACCTCCTCAATTGCAGCTCGATCCTCCGAATCTCGATGCAATGTTAGATATACAAGCAGGATGCAAATGGCGCAGAAAATAAAATGTGACGTGGTCTTGCAAAATGGTGAGTATTCCCAATAATGTCCCGAGATAGCAGTTCTGTTTGCTTACCCAAAATGTGGGACTGAATGGGTATTTCTCCGCTACAGCATCCGCAGCAAGCTTCGCCATGGCTAGTGCATTGTCAACACATTTTTTGACTTGCCTAGAAGAAGAACCTGGTCGCGCCGTGTTGGGAGCTTCTTGAAGGAATTCTTGCAGCAAGTGACCGCGATATATGATCATATTGACAAAGTGGAAAGCCGCCCTAATGGTCTTCTGCTGTCTTCGAAATATCCAAGGCACATCATAGAAGCCATCTGATGTAGGGGGGCATTCTTGCTGAGGATGAAAGAAGATGGGTGTATCTTGGAGCCACTGTTCGAGTTCACCTTCAAGATCAGCAATGATCTGTTCAGTGGGCGCTAGAGTACGTCGGGTTGCGGGATATAGTCTAGCTATTGCATGCCCAAGTATCTTCGCGAGCCTTTGTACGGTTAGTGCTGGTTGACGTCTGTGAGAGATGACGTACCGTGCATGGGCGACTGCTCCGGTGGATATTTTAGCCTCTTGGCTACCAAATAGCGACAATACTGGTTTCTCCAATTCTAATGGGAAGGATATTGTGACATCTTGTTCATTGATTGCCATTGGCCGACCCAAGCTGATTGAGAGATAGCTGCTCCTAAATAAGCAGCTATTGAGGTTTAACACCTTATTGGTAACTTACCGATCCATGACAAAAATTGACCAGAATATGCTTTTCCTATAGTGTAACTCTAAAGTATCTGGAGACTCGATTTCCTTTTGGATGTCAAGGACTTGGCCGAGACGAACTGCTAGTCCGAGTGTCATCCATGCGGAATTGAACCTGCTTGAAGCAAGCTCGAGCTGACACTTGTCTGCTGTAAGTGTCCATACTCGTGAGAGAGAGTGGCAGACATACCTTCAATACATGTGCCTGTAGTAAGCCTATGGTGGGCGGGAAAACTTGCTGTAGCTTATCTAGTCGTAGCTGAGCGGCCTGTAAAAGTCTCGACCTAGAAGGGATCAGTATCAGCACGACCTGATAGACATGGTTGCTTAAGCATACGACTTTTTTTTACAAGGTAAGAAAGGTTTGTTCTTGAACGATGAGAACCATATGCACCTGTTTTTGTTAGAGATGCTCCAAGTTGCAAAACTATCAGTGGGCGTTACCCGATTCCCATAACAAGAAGGATAATTGCCATTTTGGTGTGACTTTGAATAACAGCATCGTCTTCACTGTATACCTGGCTCAGGATGTCCAGAATTTCATTTCGAGCGACATATCGGTATGTTACGTTCGCGTGTTCAAAGTAACATTGCACGTATTCTCTGGCAGTGCTCTCATCAGGAAACACCACGGCCTGAATATCATCATTGCCAGCGTTGAGAGTATCCTCCTCTTTGAACAGATTCCTGGGCAGTCCCCGGCCAATTCGCGTCAAACGACCCGGGACTTGCTTTAAAAACGCATGTACGCTTGCGTCACCTAAGGGCCATTAGTAAAACAAACTGAAATTTTCGCGCTAATTTGTTTTATACTTGAGCCATCCACTGAATTGATACTTCTCGACGTGTCGATGTTTTCCGTTTGGGAATTCGTGTTCTGAGACTGCTGTGCCGGCGTCTCCTTGCTGGAATTTAGAGTGGATGAAGATTTGGAAGGGCCTTTTGCCTGGCTTCGACTGAAGGGCTGGGTTTTTTTAGTGCCGTTTAGACGGGATTTGTTACAAAGGTCCCTTACATTGAACCGTCTCTGGACTCGATTATAGGAGGAGTTGAATGTGCAGTCTGATCAAAGTTGGTCGTTAGACCCTAATGAAGGGGCGGTGTTGTACGGTAGGTAGAATTTACCAATTTCGGAATTTTGACATCTTGAGCACGGCTTCAATGAGACACAAATGAGCACTGTAATGGCTACACGAAGACTAGGGGTCAAACCTCGTAACCATCGCATTTGGACTTTCTCTTTTTACAAGCATCACATGCCCTTTGGGAGACTCGCCGCTTAGCTATCGATTCTCTTTTCGTTCCGACACGCGTCGGCTTGGAGGCGGAAACATACCTAGTCACATATTTCCTTGAGGGTGGGTTCGGAGAAGCGCCGGTCGGATTGGTTTCGGCCATGGTGATTGGAGTGTCGGGATAACAATTGATGGCCGTGTCTTGCTGTTCGGAGTGTGAAATAGAACCAAGGTTGGGGGGATCCACAAGGATCGGCAGTCAGTGACTGTGTTGTTGACCATTTCCGATCGCGTCGGAGATGCTTACGAAACAGTTCTCGCGTTGAAAGTGAGGGGTAACGCCATCTTTTCAGGACATCCTTCGCCGAAAATAGCCTCCATCAAGCATAGCGCCAGAAGTGCCCCTAAATAAGCGGTGTCACTTCGCAATTGCACTAACGTGAGGTTTTGCCCACTGGATTGAATACCTCCGCGGCTCTGCCATCAGTCTCTCCACTCCTTGGGAGTAAGCCTCTCCGCGCCCTGACTGCAATGTAGTGAGCTCCAGCTTGGAGCAGCTTTCCTCAGTATATTTATGATAATTATTCCTAGCATTTCGGTTCTGGTTTATTTCCACCATGTCTCGGGGCGTTCCCACTCGCATAGTCTCATTTGACAATGGATGCGTGCCGTGGAGAACAAGCGGAGTAGCTGCGGAGTAGCGTCCCCAGGGGCCTGACGGACATTCTCTAATCTGAGATTAGGTTAGACGCGTAATCGTTTGCAACGATCATCGCTGAACGATCAAGCTGTCAGTGCTTCTTAGCGCCACCGGGTAAGACGCGTGGACGTTCCCGAAGCTTGGGGCAAAAAAGAATGCACCCCGGTGGACTGGACGAATTTGGCAGCGCTCTCAAGGTCTGTCCAGACGCTCCATAGACCAAGATGAGGAACGCCATCTGCGCCACCCTCCATCCTACCGAGTTCTGCTTCTGCCGTCATATTTCTCACTTTTGCCCTGTCGACAACGGAACGCACATAGATGGTATTATCCTTCTCTTCAAGGCAGTGGTCAAAGTGAACTGAGATGGGCACGGATGCATTATGAGCCACTTCGGCGGCCTATTTTATGAAGGCAGGACCTTGAAAATGGAGAGTGCACGGGTAGAGCTGAATCATGACTGGCGAGTGACATCTCTCAGCGGCTCGAATGACTGCTAAAACTCCTTCTGTGCTGTGACTATATCAAAGTCAGCATGCGTTTAAGGCGAGAGAGTGCATACGCCAAGGTGTACAAACACGTAGAAGCCTCCTACGGCGTAAACACCCTTCCGAGCGTTGTGGATGATTTGCCAAGCCCAGTTGCTAGCATGATATTCCATGTCTGACTCAACAAACGAATTTTAGAATTCTCATCAAATGTTTGACAAATGAATTATGGCAGTGTTTCGATATTTAAACCAAACTATGTTGTCAGTAAATCGTGACGAATTAGCTAGGCATGTGCGAATTCGGTGGGGTTTTGATGGGGCTCGGCGAGATGCTACAAGGCGTAAATAATCCGATAGGGAGATGAAGATGACAATGCTCTATTAGTCGGACTATGTTGGGGAAAATAACTTGCTAGTTTTCCGATATTCTGGGGTTAGTCGGCGGCCATTTCCGACCGGAATCCTTTAGTGTCGTCACGTATTTTGTCATGCTGAGCTATGAAACCTGCGGGGAACGAATGCAGCCAAGCTAAACCGTATTCAGCAGGAGCTTAGAAGAAGCAAATGGATTTGTTAAGGGTTGGTCCGTTGAGTTGGGAAGCTACCGCTGGTGACATCCTGATGATGACGCAGATATCAGCTCTGGAGCGAACGGAAGATCACTGATATCGCCTAATTGAACAGAGTGGAGTTAACTTGAAGATTAAGAAGTTTTGGAAATGCTGCCAGTCAGATGTTGAGAACGTTATCGAGTGTGGGCTAGCCTAGTATGATGGTTCAACTACTAGACGCTGGAAATGATCATCTTTCCAAAATAGTTTTCTGCCCATACTCGCTTACAGGCGGATTTATAAGTAAGCATTATATACCGTGTATAACTGCCTTAGGTATACATAAGCCATAATAGCAGCTGGTGCCCTCTTTATTATATCCATCTGGCAACTAATAGCCAAAGACCGCCTTCTCATTACTAGGCCAAACCATAATAATAAACTGGAAAAGCCTAAAGCCATTGGGTATAATAGTAGCCTTATTGACATCAAATTTGAGGTCGATTTTCAGGCTAGGACACAGTTCGGTCTGCATTCAACGCCACAATGAAATGTGGAGTGGCGGGGACCAGCATTGGTATCATTACCCGGACATTGATTGGCTGCTGGTATAGTCCTGCAATGCTACCTAAACTGTGGCTGTGCAAGAAAGTCAGCTTATGTGGCCTGACTTTACGGTACAATATCAGCGCCCAGACATCCCCCCACAAACTTGCGTCTGTGGATTCGGTTTCCTCACATGGCTGTGATTTTGTCCCTCTGAGGTATCCACCTACAGACGTTAGCATAATGGAGTCGCTTTCTGCCTTTGGCTTGGCGAAAAATGTGCTGAAATTTGTTTATTTGGCTGGGACTGTGCTTGACAGAGCGCAAGCCATCTACAAGTCGACCAGTGACGGCTCGGAAGCACAGGAATTGGAGGAGCTATATCCCAAGTTATCCCAGATCAGTCAAGACATCCGGGTGGCGGTTGGAAGTCATGGTAATGATGGAGCGCCCCTCATCGCTGCTCGTCGGACCAGTCTCCGAGATGTTGCGGATAAATGCAAGGCTGAATGTGATAGGCTTGTTGAGTTTGTCGCGAAATTCAAGGTTGATGCCCATGGCAAGCATCGACTCTTGTCCAGCCTCCGCAGTGCAGTAGCCGAATATGCAAAGCGGGAAGAGTTAGCCAAAATGAAGGTGAGGATAAGCGAATACGAACACGCCATGGTTCTGGAGCTCTGCGCAATCTCCAAGTAAGCACGTTTCTTCCGTTTTGTGCCCATAAGCGCCTAACGAGTCGTGAAAGTGAACATATCGCTACACTAAGTGCCCAGCTCCACCGTTTTCAGCTCGAAAACGTTGAATGGAGGAAGGCTAGAGCAGGTGAACTCAGCAGTCTCGATCAGTGTTGCCGTCAAATAATCAACACAGTCGCTTTGGTCAAGAATGACGGAGATCCACCAACAGCCCTTCGGCATCCTGGCAGATTCACAAACCTGATGACCCTCGTGCCCAATGTCATGTCTGAGGCTCTCGAAAAAGAAAAAGAGCATGCAATTCTATCGAGTCTAGACTATGATCATCGTCCCGTTCGCTACCAAAGAATTCCTGAAGCACATCGCAATACATTTCAGTGGATCTATTCAGATATTTCAGTAACCCAACCCTCTGGGGAAAGCTTGGTTGTCAACTTTGAAAAGTGGTTGAATAGTGGCAATGGCCACTTCTGGATTACTGGTAAACCCGGCTCCGGGAAGTCTACTCTGATGAAATTTGTCGTGGATCACCGAAGGACACAGGACAGTCTGAACGAGTGGGCAGCGCCAGAGAATGCCATTATCGCAAGTCACTATTTTTGGAGTCCCGGAACCCTAATTCAACAGTCTCAGGAAGGGCTCTTACGATCCATTGTTCGTGATGTGCTCTCGAGTGCTCCTGATTTGATCCCGGTTTTGTGCCCTGACCGTTGGACCCAAGACACACCCATCGTCGACCTTCGAGAAGAGCCCTGGAAGGTGTCACAGCTACGATCAATTATCCAGCAACTTGGAACTCGGGATGATCTTCCGATCAAAGCCAAGTACTGCTTCTTTATCGATGGATTAGATGAATTTCAGGGCGACCACCAAGTTGATGATCAGGACATGTGCACCACTCTCTTGGAGCTAACCGCTTCATCACGCATCAAACTTTGTATCTCGAGCCGTCCTTGGAATGTGTTTAAATACGCGTTCGGTCAAGACCCGAAGAAGCAGATTTCAGTTCACCTATTGACGCAGGCCGACATTCAGATATACGCGAGGGATAGACTGCAACAGCATCCTCGCTGGCGTACCTTTTGCTCCGACCGGGCCATCGCAGATGCACTGATCAGCGATATTACGGAACGATCACAAGGAGTATTTCTCTGGGTGTTTCTTGTCACTAGGGTGCTGAGGACGGGTTTGGACAATGGTGATCCGGCCTCGGAACTGCGCGAACGGCTCGATCAGGTTCCTGAAGATCTGGGGGACTTTTTTATGCAGATTCTTGAGTCTGTAGATGCACACTACCACTTCAAGATGGCCGGGTTCCTTCGGATTGCTCTGGCGGCTCTGGAGCCACTTCCCAACATCGTGTATGGACTCCACGAGGAGGAGTACAAGGACGATCAATACTTTGCCGAAGGGAAGAGTGGTGACTTGGCAGGCCCCGCGTTGGTGCATTTCAACAACAAAATACAGGAGAGGCTGAATGCTACGACTATGGGGTTATTGGAGGTCCATACAGACAAAGTTGATGTCATTCATCGGACACTCAAGGATTTTTTAGCCACAACAGAGATGATGATGTTTCTCCTTAAGCGAAGTAGAAAAGGATTCGAGCCAAATGTTTCGATTGCTCGGGCATATGTGGCCTGGATAAAGCGAGGAAGATTTCCTCGTAGCGTCATTCGGAAGAATAGCGGTGTATATGAAGCTAATGATCTCGTCGAGAACGTACACAAGGCCCTAAGTTATGCGTCCATGGCAGATAATAAAAATATCGATGCAGTTGAGGCACTTCTCGAGAATCTGGATTACACTCTCGAGGTCATGTTCTGGAATCAGACGCCAAAGTTCCAGGAGCACGCCAGAACAAGCAGCAATTACCGTCGTCTGTTCTGCGAATCTGTGATTCGTGCAGATCTGAGCCAATTTGTGTCCGCAATGCTTGATAGAGATCTTGCCTACTTTGATATCCTCGAGATCTCACCTCTTCAGTTTATTCTCGAGGCGGATGTGCCTTGTTCTTTGGCAATGATTAAGGGCCTCCTGAAGCATGGATTCCGTCCAAACGACCCTATCAACGGTGCTTTACCAGACCCTCTTTTCTCATCAATCTGGATGACCTTTGTCTCTGGCCTGGCAACTAAAGTCACAAATGAGAAAGATAACAAGGCGATTGCTGCTTTTCAACATGTCCTTCAGGAGGGGATATTATCGCTTTTACTGCAATATGATGCCGATCCAAATGTCATGATTGTGCATAAGCACGGAAATCCAACAATCCCAGTCTGGGTGAGTGTCTTGCTCCTGTCCTTGCGGGCATGTCGGGATTCAAAAACAGTGCACCCCTACACGGAAGCCTTGAATAGTCTCTTCTTGGCTGGGGCGGACCCTAAACTCATAGTGGTAAGGGCGTCTGGATCATCTCCATGGGACCTCGTACTTCAATTTCTCGCGGGCTTGGCTGGTGAAGTACAGGCAGGTTCAATACCGGCCCAGTATCTACGATTCACGTCACAGTTAATCAATGAGCTTGCGAAGTGGACTCAGGCTAGTGAAGGTATCCCTTGGGATACAATCCAGCCTATTATGTCTAGGATTTACCCTCCAAGTTTATTGCGTCCTCTATTAAATACGATTAAGGGCTCTTAGGACATGAATTTACTTCTAGTAAAAAGAAAAACAAGCGGTAGGCTCACTCGGGCGATCCGGGAACCAGACCACAAAGGAGGTATATAAATCGCTTTCAACAATAGGTTTGGTCGTGAAAGTCCCTTCGCCCTGACTAAAAGAACAATCAACTTGAATCCCCTAGCAGCCTAAGTGGCCATACAAACTTTGCTCTTCGCGTGCGAATGGCAAGTAATCCCTACCTATATTACGCCATCCTCAATAAACTATGACTTTCTAACCTAGAGTCAAGGAGACCAAAATAGGGGAAAATAGTGAGAGAAGCTTGGGACTTCTGGGTAGCTAGGTCAAATAATCTCTTTTCTTTTCTCTACCTAGTTTGGCTAGCAAGATGGTTTACTCAATATCGAAGCCACCGTCTGAGCTGCCTTGTCACATAGGCCGTCTACCAAGCCGGTTGGTCAAGTTCATCTGTGAGGCTGGGACCCTGGCCTCAGCCTTCAACCTGGAGAGTTATATGGAAGTGATTTTATAAGTTATTTCTATCAATTGACGCTAATACAAAGCACCAATGAGAGCAATAATAAACGCAATCTATCATATCTTGGGACATAGCGAATGAATGTGAATTGGGCAGTATGAATACGAATGCACAATTTCTTTCACAACACAAAAGTAAGTCACCGATTAGGTTTAGGCTGACAGCTATCATCGACTGCTTCCCATCAAATATAAGATGTTCATAATATAACATAACATTGCAATTTATTACTAAGAAGAGGTAACATCTATGCATTTCCGTTGTAGGCTACCTTATTTGGTGACCCTGCGCGAAGGCTGCCGACCTTGTCCGTTGTAGCCAACTCTAGAATTCGAGACTTGAGGGCAGATGGAGTGTTGATATCCTCCAAGACGGCGAGGTACAAGGCAATTCCGGCAACATGAGGAGCAGCCATAGAGGTACCAGTCAACGTTCCGGTGGCAGTGTTGGAGCCAATGTAGGTAGACTGGACGCTAGAGCCGGGAGCGAGGATGTCAACGGCGCTGCCATAGTTGGAGTAAGTCGGCTCGTTCCATGACGAGTCGATTGCGCCAACAGTCAAAGCATTGGCAACGTTGGCAGGCGATCGAGTATCGGCCGATAGGTTTTCGTTTCCAGAGGCAGCAATGCTGAGAATGCCAGCTTCAAAAGCGGCGTCGATTGCTTCGGCCCACACAGTCGATGCTCCGCCACCCAGAGATAAGTTGATGACTGAGCGCTTTTGGCGGCCGTTGGCGATGATGTCATCCGCTGCCCAGTTGAAACCGGCCAGAATGACCGAAGTCGTAGACTCAACTCCTCTGAAGACCTTGACATCAATCAAAGTGGCTGACTTGGCGACACCGTATGTCTTGCCTCCAATGGTGCCGGCGACATGGGTGCCGTGGCCGAGTGTGTCTTCGAAACCTCCACCGTACGCGTTGAAGCCCTGAATAGCACGGCCACCAAAGTCGTCGTGGTCAATGTTGATGCCGCTATCAACGACATACGCAAATGTTCCCTCTCCTGCGGAGTCATCATATCGATAAGAGTTTCCGCCAGAGCTTCTGCTGGAGATACTGCCCAGGCCCCAAGTGGAGTCTGATTGGGTCACGAAGGCGCTTAGAGTGTAGATCTGATCAGCCTCTACGTTGACCACCTTGGCAAAGTTAGTAATCCTTGTCGGAAATTTTCGGACGGATTGAAAAAAAGTATAAACTCACTTCTGGGTTTTCCTTGAGCTCTTTAATGGCGTCGGCGTCAAATGTGCCGGAGTAGGCGTGGAAGCCGGAAATATTGTAGACCTTCTCAACGCCGGCAAGGTCATCACGTCGCTGAAGGCTGCGCTTGTGAACATCACCAACCCAGTTGAGATGCGTCTCAACATCAGTAGAGGATATGTCGCGTTTTAGCGTCACGATGTATTTGTCCGTGACATCTGGAGTAGCGTCGTCACGAGCAGTGACGGGAATGGCGGCACCCAGTTGGGCAAGACTGGCGATGAGAACGCCGAGGGACTTGAGCGAAGGCATTTTGACCGAGACAATTAAATTAATCAATCTGGAAGATTGTATGATGGTGTGTTGAGTAAAGAGGCCTTGTGTTGCGGTGCGTTGTGGTGATATTTATGCTTAATCCTCAAAATACTCTATCGCAACGGCAGGGAATAGTTGACGATATCTTGCAGAACTCTAAATACGGCACTTCAGGTACGAATTAGTATATAACTGCCATTTACGACAGCGAGAGCGAGAGGCCAAGAGAAAATCGGCATGCACGAGTCGACCGCCAAGCCGTCATTCGCGCAGCATCACGGGATCAGCTTCCAGTTTAACCAACATGTCCCGAGCAAGATCATGCGCAACAAGATTAAAATTTCGTATCTGCACATGGGTAGGCCGATCGCATGCTTATCTAGGGCTTTTTTCAAACGGCTATTGGCCCATCACCGATTCGGCTGCGGAAGCCTGAGCGCTTATGAGACGCCAAGAGCCAGGGCCTTCCTAAATAGGGCTGATAACCCCGACGGAAGGCCATCTCCGACAAGGGGACTCCGCAAAACGGCATATTGGAGCGAGGGCATAGGTGGAAAAATGTCATTCAAGAAAAGGCGTCAAAGCATTATATAACAAATGAGACCCGAGAAGTGATGCAACTCCTTACAACATTTCCTGCTAAAACTAGTGATACAAGAATTAAAATTAAACAAAAATGGTCATTCCTTTTAAAAAAGGTCGTTGAGCTTGATTAAATAAGCATCTGGAGACCTGCAGCGGCAAGTACAAAAGTCAGACCGGCACATAGGCTGGAAGCACCAGCTGTCAAGGGCGCGTGGGTACCCGTGGCAGCTGGGACTGTGTAGCTGTGCGAAGAAGTAGAACACTCCTCACCAACACACCCGCCAGTGGGAGCTGCACCACCAACAGGCAGCTTGGTTGTTGGCTTGGGGCTGGAGTAGTGTGCAGTGGCATTGAGATAGCCGGATGTCTGGAGCAGTTCCGGCTTCACAACCACGACGGAGATGAATGCAGTAGTAGTTTCGGCAGGCACTGCAGTCTCGTGAGGCTGGTAACCCGAACCATTGTTCTCGGGAACCACGCCATGCTCCCCAGCAGGAGTGGTTTGAACTGGGGAAACAGTAGTGGTCCAGGATGAAATCTCTGTGGTAACAGAGTTGAGGGGACAGTTGGTCACAGAAGGAGGGCACTTGGTGACAGTGTAGATCTTGGTCTCGTACAGCGTCTTGACCTCAGAGGGAGATCCTGCGTTTCCTTCCGTTGTGGGCTTGGGCTTGCCGCCGCCATTAGCAGGTTGGCTGTTGCCGGCGGGTTTGGTCACCTGTGCCTCGTACTCCTGAGTTGTGGAGGGAGTAGGCTTCTCCTCCTGAACGGGGCAGACTGTGGTGTACACAGGGATCACCTCAGTGGTGACATAGTGTCCATTTGAGGGGCAGTTTGTGACCTCGGGGGGACACTTGGTCACGGTGTAGATGTGAGTCGTGTAGACAGTGCTGGTTGTCAAGCTAGCAGACTCTGTGGTAGTACCGACACTATCACCGTGGCTTGAAGTTGGCAGCGTAGCGGAACTTGGGCCCTGTGTGGTGGAGATAGAATAGGTCTGGTTGGGGTAGAAGACAGAGTGCGAACTGGGACCATGGCTTGGAGTGAAAGTGCTCTGAGCGCTGGTGGTGCTGAAAATGCTGGTCTCTGTCGTCTCTACATCGGTAGGAACACTGGCAGTGACTGTGATACCAGAGGACTCACTGGAGGTGTATTCGGCAGACGTAGAGCTAATAGTTTCAGAGGTGACAGAGGTGCTAACGGTAGGCGATTCGAAGCTAGAGGTGGTGCTAGTTTCGAATTCGTCTTCACAGTCAGAGGTAGTCTCCGGAGTTTCTGCCTCTGATGTGTAACCAGTCGTTGTGGTAACGGAGCCTTCCGTTGTAGAAGTCAGCGAAGTAGTGATCTCCGTGGCTTCGGTCGTGGCTTCGGTTGTGGCCTCAGTTGAGGTCCACGACTCGTGGCCAGTTGTAGTCTTAGTTGAAGTAGACGACTCATAGCCGGTTGTGGCTCCAGTCGAAGTCGACGATTCATAACCAGTTGTGGTCTCAACTGCAGTAGACGACTCATAGCTAGCTGTAGTCTCAGCTGTAGTGGTCGACTCACAGCTGGTTGTAGATTCAGTTGAAGTCCATGACTCATAACCAGTTGTGGTCTCAGCTGAAGTAGAAGACTCATAGCTAGTTGTGGTCTCAGTTGAAGTGCAGCTCGTGGAAGTGGTGAGGCCGGTAGTTTCGGCAGTAGTAGTCGACTCCCACGTGCTGGTTGTAGAGCTAGCTGTCGTAGTCTCAATTGAGGTTGAACTGCTGGAGGTGGTTATATCCGTGGTGGTTGGCTCGGACGAAGTGCTGGTTGTGGAGGTAGTCTTGATCGAGGTGGAGCTGATAGAGCTGGTGGTGGTAGTGGTAGTGACGGGAGTAGAAGTCGTTTTGGTAGAAGTAGTGGTAGTTGTGGGGGCGCTTGAAGTGGTAGTAGGGGTGGGAGCAATGGTTGTTCCGTAGTCTACAATATTCTGCACCAGCTGGTTGAAGCTGTAGCCAGTCGTCTCATCAATGTTGCTTGCGCCACGAGTAAAGTCCCAGAGGGAGATACCACCAAAGGAGGAGCGACCCTGGAGACCCTGGACAGCCGCCTGAACCACACTGGCATCCACGTAACCGGTACCAGCAGCGTCAGAGCTGGCAGGCAGACCGACGAAAATCTTGGCACCCGAGCTCTGTGTACCCGAAAGGAACTGTTCCCAAGCGTAGTAGTTGGAGTTGGAAAGAGGGTTGCTGCCGCTGCCACTGGAGGAAAGGAGGTCACAGTCAGGGTTGTTGTAAAACTGGATGAAGAGCGCATCAAACTTGGCGTTGGTGATCATTTCCTCCATATGGAAATACTGAGATTCCAGGCGGCACTGTGGGGCACCGGTGATGATCAAAGACGAATCGAGTTCGCGGAACCTGTTGATCATTGCGATATACGGAGTGTTGTCTAAAAATACCCATGTTAGCACTAATCCTGGGTGATCTGCACGATCGATCACGTACCCAAGTCAGCCTCGATATCAAAGTCGAAACCGTCGATCTGGGTTGTCCACGCAGTGGCGTCAAAGGGGCGGGGTCCATCGTAGCCATCCTGCTTGGGTCCGAAAGCCTTGTACAGCCAGTCGGCAAACGCGATTCCGTTGGCTTCGGTCGAGACGGTGTAATTGCTCGTGGAAGTGAATTCACCACCGATGCTTAGCAGAACCTTCACGCCACGCTCTTGGCAGTAAGGAATGCCCTCCATCATCAAGTAGCAGTTCTTCCATAGGTCGGACCTCTGCGAATTGCCGTTGGAGTCAGTGTAGTAGAAGTAGTCACCAGGGCAGTGACCAGCGAAGTTGGTTCCTGGCCAGCCTGATGCCTCGTTCTCTGGAGAGGAGTTCACGAAAGAAATCGTGATGTATTCGGGGTTACCGTCACAGTAGGACTCCATAGAGTCGCTTCCGAGTTGTCCCTGTGTCCCGTCAGTCATCATACATTAGTCAAGGTACCAAGTGCCCTTGCATACCCAGTATCCATTAAGTCCACCAAACGCAACCGATGCCGTCGAAGAAACAGTGATGCCAGACGTGGAAACGTCAACAGAAACAGCGGGAGCCATTGTGACTAAGCGATTGTGATGGTGTTCGGGGGAAAGACTGTAAATTGGCCGAAGCCTATCGATGAACGAATGTCGTTGATACTATGATCAAAGAAGGGACGCAAACCAAAGTTTGCTGGTGAGACCTAGGGCTCAACTGCCTCAGATGTTGGCTTTGACAAAGCGAGGCGAGGAACGGGTTAGAGAGGGACAAGAAGAAAAGAGCATGTGCGGCGGCTACATTGAGGCTATTATTGCTTTCCAGCTCTTTGGGTCTAGTCAGGCACGAGTTCACCAACTGAGACGGCGATTGCCCTTCCGGGCCACCACCCAAGGCCCCAGCCCGCCAGGTGGGCGGGGCCTCATTGGACGAGGCAAATTTCCGATTGGGTTGCTTGCTTGAGATTGGTCTGCATGAGAGAAAGTTGGGGTCCAGGAACAACCTTAGCGCCAAGGGCAGCTGAAATTGGTTGGTAGAATCTCGTGAGGGGCACGAGTCGTCGGTTGTAGTAGTGTGTGTTGTGGATATGCTGCAAGTGGGAAAAAGAGTCACCGGCGTTGCCTAACGATGTCTAAGAACCAACACAGAGTTGTTTCCTTGGCGCGAGACCAACAGGCTGGCAAGAAAAGACTAATTCAAGGGAACAGTGCCCTGCTCAAATCTTTGAGGGTACTCAGCCAGCGAGCCTCTACCTAACGAGCAAAGAAGCCCATAAATGGAATCCAGTTTAATCTTCCCGCCCATAGAGAGTTACTGGGCCAGACGGGAATGACCTCAAGTGACGGTAGTTCGGCATGAACACCTCTCTGCCTAAACACCACCATGTGTTACTAAAGAGGAAGTTGTCGAATGAAAAGAGTGATGATTGTGCATGGGTCTCGCCAATAGTGCAGAGAGCTGAGCAGGGTTCTCCCTCGACAAGCCACTGAGAGGCTATGGTACCCGCGAGCAATGAGTCGACGTAGGTGGCACAGCATCACATCGGTAAGTGGGCTGCCGTTGATACCTTTCCCTGATCCATCATGTAGCCGTAGGGCTAGCAGCGACAAAGCTTAGCGCTGTCGACCAAAAAACCCAATCAGTGTTGATCCGGAGCCAGCCGGCCGAGTCCCTTGGAGGATTTCTACTCTAATCGTCTTTTCGGGCCTGTTCTCCGATACAGACGAGCCACTTTTTATGAGATTCAGGGGTCTCTTGGCGGGCGGAAATGGCTCGAGCCAACCCGATGAGGATATCGCCGACCAGGGATCCGACCCTGTCCGACGTTTTTACGCAGGGGCAAGCCCCATGTTCGGCCCTATGCCCTGCTATTCCCTCTTTTGCCTAAGCCTTATTCCCTTTCTCTCCCCGTCGGCAACCAGCCACAGTGCTCATGACAGCCAGCCCATTAAGGCGACTGGCTGGTTTAGGGGACCGTTCCCCTTGCCAAGCCAAGCTAAACAGCCACCATCTACCAACGTGCATTCAAAGCGCGTAAAAAGTTCAGAACGGAATGTGCACCATCAGGCCATGATTTCATATCAACCACCGAGAAATTCGATCCTTTTTCTCGGTGCCAAATTTTTTGCTCAATCATCTCCATGTGCTCAGCACTTTTCCCAATGCGGCCTATCCGACCGATCTCATCGCCAGGCACACCCCTGCCAAGGCCCTGCTTATCTGGCCGGCCAATGCCAAGAAAGCACGAGGCTGTGGATTTTTGTTTCCGGCGATTCCTTTCTTGACCGAACATCAATGTTGGGATCAAGTCATTAACCATCGCGCCGAGGCCGTGGTCAACCCCACTGGCCCAGTTCCGATCAGGACCCGCTCAAAACAGTGGGCTTTGCAATCTGAAAAAGATGGCTTGAGAGTGCCTCGTACGTCACTCAGACCCAGTCAAGTTGGTAAACCTGAGTCAAGCCGTTTGTGTTAGGACGAGGCCTGAGCAAACGATGTGGATATTTACTCCATTCTGGTTGCTTGGGATGACGCAAACCTTTTCAGGTCCTTCCACCCAAGGAAAGCAACCTTCTCGCCACCAACCAACGATAGCAGCGCTACTCCACTGCTTTTTGAGGGGTGATTTGCCGCACCTGAATTGACAATGAAAATCAAAAGCAGAATTTTTAGTTGATTACCTTTAATAATGACAAATTCTTTCCTAAAATGACACAGCTGGTAGGTCGGAGCGATGAGTAAGTCTGTAACGAGACTGCGCAGTTGGTACTCGTTGATCGCACACGCCCATCGCCAAGCTCATTTTTACAAGCTGCAGGTACAATAATATAATCCATTTGGAGGCTCTTGGGGCTGGTATATCGATAATATGTGTTAAGCCTCCAGGGGAGGCGGTTAACAACAGGGTTTATAGTATGCAATGCTGGGGATTGTGGAGGCGCATGCATCACGAACTCGTGGCGAAGATCTGCATTAGCCGAGAGGGGCTCGATTTTGTTTCATCCCAAGCCCCAATAGGTAGTTAAAGTTTACTATTTCTTGATAAACACATGTTTGATCTATCTCCCATCACTGCATCTTGCTAAAATATTGCTGGAACCCCAATTCCATTTTAACTAAGTGTGGATGAAAAGCACTTCTCAAAGAGTGAAAACTTGGCGCGGCTGTTGCGACTCGCCTCCGAAACCCCTTACCCTATAGTCTGCACCCTTCTCACGCTCGAGGCTAATTTCACATCGAAAGAATTGGAGCAGAGCACGAAAAAAAAAGATGCTGGATTTTACGAGAAAATTAATCATGTTTGGCTCGAATGATTGGTCAAATGGGTTGGCTTTTACGAGGTAGCCGCACATAGTTGGGTGGTGATTTAACATTGTTGGCAAACAATTGACTTGACTACTGTGCAAGACTAAGTGATGTTCTCTCCAGCTATTAAAATAAGCCGGAAACTCATGCAAGAGATTCCGTGTTATCTGGCTACTTAAATCTAACGGACATATGTGAATCGGAAGCCTCGGCTAGAGAAGGCCACGTCATCGCGTTGATCAGGGTGCGCTCTCTAAGCGAAAAGCGTTCCCTAGCAAGAAGCAGTTCATCGCGGGAGCTAAGTATGTAATGCAAGGCCCCGGGAACAGCCGCGATTGGTAGCTGGTCAACTGACAATAATCGATTGGTGCGAGTGCATGCCCATCAAAGAGAAAAGGGCACCAACAGGTCGACGCGCATGATCAGGGGGCATTTTCAGTCGCCTTCAGGCTTAACGGGATAGGTTCGGGGCCAATTCCCGTGGTGGGTCTGGTGCTAATTGGGCCTGGGAGGCCCTGCAAAATGCAACTGGCTATGCAGTTGGTTCAGACATGTCCATCGTCATACGACTGGACATCGATGCCATAGCAGTACCCGCCTGTAGGCGGATAAAAAGAACTCTTAATAGGCGAATTTTCTTAACCGAATCATTTTCTTTGTTCTAAAATTCGCAAACCTTTTTTTCCCGGCATAATCTTGATGCCCATTGCAAATCATGGCGCAAACCAACTCGCTTCCACAGATCGAGCCTGAGGAGGTTGGTTTTTCCGTATACTTGTACGAGCATGAATTAAAAATAGATAATATTAGGATCCCGTCATTGACGACCAAGATTCTGCTCTTGGAGAGGTATGCACACGCTAAAGCATAATATTCCTCGACATTGACGAAATTGCTTGGCAGGATACGAGCTCCTCAACCGAAAGCATCGCAAGCTCTATTCTTGACTATCGACGCGAGAATGGCAGGACATACCATCGTTACAAAGATGGAAGTATGTGCCTTCAGATGCACTCTTGTCTCGTCCAAGCCTTGGCAGCATGCTGACATGCATAGAATACAATCTTCCAAATGACGACCAAGAAAATGACCGCCTGGGTATGATTTCATAGGATAAAGATATGCAGTTGAAATACTTACTATTGACAGATCTTCAGCATCATTTGTGTCTATTGACCTTTGACAACTTGCTTGGTCTCGCACCTGTCAACAAGCCAGATTCCAAGACAAGACGAGTCCTTGATCTGGGAACTGGAACTGGAATCTGGGCCATAGACTACGCTGATGACCACCCCGAGGCTGAGGTAGAATGACTGACGCTTGCATTCAAGGTCAATATTTCACAGGGCTGATGATTACTTGTCCAGGTTATTGGCGTTGACCTTTCCCCAATACAGCCTGAATTGTAGGTTTTCACTTGATGAACACATTAGATTTGCCGACTAACAAAAGAAAAGCCTCCCTCCCAATGTGCGGTTTATTATTGATGACATCGATGAAGAATGGACCTATTCGAAGCCTTTCGATTACATTCACAGCAGGATGATGAACTTTAGCGTCAAAAATTGGCCCGAGTATTTGCGCAAGGTTTATGAGTAATTTCCCCGTGCCCTATTTTTCTTGGTCGATCTAATAAGCACCAGGAATCTCGCCCCAGGCGGCTTTGTCGAGATCCAAGAGATGCACATTATCGCCCAATCAGACGACGGTAGCTTTAACGAGAAGCATGAGCTATCCAGGGGCCTTAAGCTTTTGAAAGAAGCTTCTGTTTTGGCAGGCCGACCGTTCCAGGATGCAGACGCTTTCAAAAGGCTCCTTGAAGATGCCGGTTTCGTTGGCGTTGTTGATGCGCGGTTCCAGTGGCCAACAAATAGCTGGCCAAAGGACAAGAAGCTTAAAGAACTTGGCACATGGAACAACGTAAACATGATCAATGCGCTGGAAGCTGTCACTCTTGCGCCATTCACACGGATCCATGGTTGGACAGCCGAGGAGGTTGCCGTATTTTTGATCCAAGTCCGAAAAGAGATCAATGATCGTAGGATTCATGCCTATTGGCCAATGTACGCGTCAAAACAACTTTATCCCGATTTATGCTAATTGTATGGCAGAATTTCCATCTATGCGAAGAAGCCCGAGGTGAGAAATGAGGCAGATGAATGATGGATCAATAGCTTCCTATATTTGAGCAATTATAATCAGAAATTATGAACATTGGGAGCATCAGTGTGACTCTTTTTAGACTCTGTACGCTTCAGCTCCTTGTCGCCAACTTTAACAGATACAGGCTGTCCCTCGATGCCCTCCAGTCGAGATTCGATACCCAAGCCTTCAAAGAGCATGTCGATTTCTTCCAAAGTCTTGCCTTTTGTCTCAGGAAATAGCCACCATATGAGTCCAAAGATGGGTACGTTCCAGAGACAGTTCATAACGTAGTATTTCCATGACAACTTTTCGATTGCAACTGGGATTGCATACGTCATGCCAGTTCCCATGAGATACCCGATGGCCTGTCCAATAGCGACACCATTGGCCCTCTGGGAGTATTTCAGGATTTCCGGTGGGTAAGAGTAGTTCAAAATCATCCTAGCCAGAGTCAGCAACTAGTGTTGGTGATTATGACAATCTGAGGTGGTATCAACTCACCAGGAAGAAAACGATGCCCAGTAAAATATGAAACAGATTGCTACAGATCCTTTTCCGAATGTCAAGTTTCCAGTTACTTCCATTCGGTTTTGTAAAATGGCAAGGAGAGCAAATGACAATGTGATGACGGCGGTGCCAGATACTAGTGATTAGGCAGTGTTAGTCTTGTCCTCGCGTCTGGTTGTGTAACAAATGAGACGTACGAAAAACCATTTTCCTTCCCAATTTTGAAATGACCAAAATCCCCGAAATCGAACAAACTGCTGCCCACGCGGTGAGACCAACGTTGATCTTGAGGAGGGTGGAGAGTTCGGTGACGCCACTTGCGCTGACAATGAGGGTAAAGAAGTATCTTTTCTGGTGTTAGCATGGTTTTTTTTTTCATGGTGATACCGATGTGGGTCACTAAGAAAGGAGCTCATACGGCAAAAAGTTACTACCATTAATCTGAAAGAAAACATTGGTCGAGACAGCTATGAGGAACCTGCGGAGGTTTGGTCCTGTGGAATGAATTGATGAGTTTTTCCTCCAGCGTTTTATATGTTCGACAACGAGATGGACAAACCTGGCGTTATAAGAGGCTTTAGCAAACTTCCTTGTTCTGCTTGCTTCTCAAAATCTATGGCCTGTTTAATCTGCGTGAATTCGGCAAGGATTATCGGGTCGGTTGGATCCGCATTGCGGACTTGGAGGAGGACTTGAAAGGCCTTTTGAGAACAAGAATGTTAGCTGTATGTTTGGAAGTCCAAGTCGAGAGCCGCTCACCTCTGAGGTTCGTTCTTGGGAAATCAGCCATCTTATACTCTCTGGGATGAAGGGCAGGGTAATCAAAGCGATGACTGGGCCGACAATATCTGCCTGGATCACCATGTTAGTAGGAAATTCAGTCAATGCAGGCGAGTATCAGGTACCATAAGCCCAGCCCTCCATGCCCAGTTGGAAGGGCTATCATATATTCCCAAGAAAATTATGGACCCGATTGTACCAGTTATAGGCAAGAAAGCAATCATCGTATTGGTAATTTCTTCCCTGTGACGCGGAGGGGCAATTTCCATCAACAACGAGGGAGCGCCAGTCACCGTGATGATGGACGAAAGACCCAAGAAGAATCTCCCAAAGAAGAGCTGAATCTCTGATATTAATTAGTGATTTTTTCTCCAGTATTGCGGAACAGAAATATGATCCATACTTTCTTGTGCGGATGCCTGAAGAATGGCCCCCAGAAGGGCGAGCGCGGATCCAATCATCAATCCTCTCCGTCGTCCCCATCGATCTAGCACAGGACCGGTAAAGAGAACCGAAACAACGCAGCCTGCGTACAGAATGGAAACGTTTAGACCGGCGAGATCATTGTCGAGTTTGAAGTCTGTTTTCCCGAGGTCAGAATGCGAACGTGACGCGAAATTCACACGGCTGCATTGGCAACAAGAAAAGGATAAGATGACACGTACAGCTTCTAAAACTCTCCATTACATTGAGGCTGTTTATGATGGCGACATCGAGCGAGATGATGCAGATGCTCGCGACGCACGCAAGCGTGGTAAGGGAGATTGTCGCGATTGGGCCCATGGTCGTGGCAATATCTTGGCGATTCTGTCAACTTGACCAGGGCTAATGCCGGACAAGACCTAGTCACTAGAATCTCTGCCAAGACGTAAGTGGAATCGAGCCAAGCATCCATTCGCGCAATCGGAAGGACATGTCAACTTTTAATAATAAGGGTCAATAGGAGATGGGCTGAAACCTGCATCTCGGAGAAGTGCACGGCTTCACCGACCCTCATATGGACGCTAACGCGAAAAGGTCCAAATCAATCATACCCCCAACGCCTCATCTCGGATCCCTCCAGCAAAGAGGGGTTGTGTAAAACATTGTACTAAATACAATTGCCGAAGTAGGCTAAGGCTAATAACGTGAGGTACCCTGAACCAAGGCGAGAGGCTGTCGCGCTAGCCTCAATCTTATTTATCCGAAGCCATCACGCCGCCATTGGTAGATAAGGAGGGGTGATGTGCCTTCTGACATCAGAACTTCCCTCGGGCTATTCGGCCGACGCTCCGTTGCTGAATGAAATCTATGAATGAATGGATAGTAGCAGATATCGGATTTTTGCGCCCTGTAGAGATATCAGCACCTTCGCGCGGCCGAGACTCCGACGTCTGAGTCGTATCAACGCTGTCTTGAAAATGCGGGGGTGGTGGCGGGGGCGGACAGGGCGAGTATAAGCATGCATCTGGGTTTGGATGGGGTCCGAAAACCCGAGAAGGATTGTAATAGCCATGGCCATATTTACATACGAGATGGCGGTACGGATGTGCGCAAGCTAATTTGCTCATGATCAAAGAACTCACCAAGAACTTTATTCCTCACCTGACTTACAATGGCTCTTTTATCAACGTTTTCACTAGATTGGTCCAGTCCCTTGCGCACGATTGGTCTCTTCTTATCCATCCTTATTCTGCCATTACTATTGTGGGTTATTATATCCTACTCGCGCGTGTTGTATCTCAGACGCCGAATGCCTCCGGGGCCCTTTCCATACCCCATCATCGGCAACGTCGGACAGGTGCCTCTGGAGAAGCCATACATGACTTTTGAAAAATGGGCCAACGACTTCAAGAGCCCTTTAATTACTGTTTGGACAGGAAACTCTCCAACGGTTGTGGTAAATGACTGCTGGAGCGCGTCTGACCTCATGGATAAGCGCGCCAATATCTACTCATCACGCCCTCATGCTTATCTTGCGGGTGACATGCTCGATGAGACAGAGAATAACCAGACAAGCATGGTATATGGGGATAGATGGAGATTGCACCGGAAGATCACGGTAAGTGGTTCTGCTTTACGCTCCTGCTATAGTCAAGATGATTTGCTGACGTTTCTCTGCTGCAACGTGAAGCACGCCGCGGTAGGAAGCCAAGCCGTTCGAGGTTACCGCTCATTCCAGGCAAATGAGTCGAAAGTCCTCGCTCGTGATGTTTTAAATAAGGGAGATTTTGTTTCTGCGATAGAGAGATACGCTTGTTCTGTTGCTGCCATCATCGGGTGGGGACGTCGTATCAGGACCGCCGAGGATGATCTCGCTAAACTGGCCCTCTCCTTTGTCCAGAACTCAGCAGGCTTCGCCGCGCCGGCGCAAAATCTGGTCGAGGCTTATCCAATAATGCTGAAACTTCCCGCATGCATCTACCCCCTGCCTTCTGCGCTTTGGAAAGAGGGCCAACGGCTTCTCAAATATTTCTATGCTTTGAGCATCGAAGGCGCTCACTTCAAGGAGGATAGCCTTTCCAAGCGCCTGATCCAGGAGCAAAAAGAGCACAATTTGTCATACAAAGAAATTGCCAGCTTGACAGGCAACCTTATCGGGGGCGGTGTGGATACGACGACGACAACAATCATCGTTTTCATCTTCGCCATGTGCGCCTTTCCACGCGTTCAGAAAAAGGCACAAGAGGAGATAGACAGCGTACTGGCGGGAGAAGACCGTCCGCCGACGTGGGAAGACGAAGCATCCATGCCGTACTGCCGTGCCCTTCTGACCGAGATCTTCCGCTGGCGATCAGCCATAGCGCTGGGCGGACCGCCACATGCGCCTATTCAAGACGATATTTACAACGCCATGCTTATCCCCGCTGGCACTACCGTTATTGGAAACCTATGGGCAATTCACCGGAATCCGCGTGACTATCCTTCACCCGACGAGGTTAGGCCTGAGCGATTTCTCGATGAACGGCAGCCCAATCCGAGCAAAAGAGGTATCTTCACCTTCGGGTGGGGTCGGCGCGTATGTAGTGGCCAGCCGCTAGCGGAACAGGGAATCTGGTTCACCATGGTTGAATTTCTGTGGGCATTCCGTATGAGATCGGTTGATGATCATGTGAGTTGAAAATACCTTTGGGTAACATGACTGGAGAAATATTGACAGAGCTATTTTAGGGAAACAACAAAGACCTAAACGTTTTTGCCTTCAATAACAGCCCAGCGCCTCGGCCACTTCCGTTCAAGGTTGAGTTCAAGCCTCGATCCGACCGAGTCGAAGAGATCATTAGACAAGAGGCTTCTAGAGCTGAAGTTGAGCTACGAAAGTATGATGTCAACAGTCAAATCACAATCGACGGGATTGAGTGAAAATCCTTGGATCAAATTGGATGATCTACTGTATTTTGCCCAGTAATTTAACAGGGTGGTGAATTCTTTGCATGGCAGAAGTGACACGGAATAGATGTAACCGAGCCCCGAATACAAATTTTGTCGTCTAAATTTACAAAAATTATTGTTTACATGGATCTAAGCGAGAAAATGACTCTACACAGCACGTTTGTTCCTGGAAGCCAGGTCAAAGTGATGGCAGTTCTTTAAATTCTTGTAGCATCTTGTCTGAGTCTAAACAGCCATTGATACTGAGATACAAAGAATTAATAGCTGTTTCAATCTTATATTTAAATTCTGTTTCATATATTATTTAAGGAGATAAATTCCCTCAAGCCGCTAGGTTCTCCTGCTCCTTTGAGCCCACAATGGCCTCGGTTTGCTCAATCAAGAAACGGGTTATCCAGCCATAAAGCCCCACTTACTAGCCTATCGGTTTAATGTCGGCTGTTGAGTAAGATTGCTTCCTCCAAGCCGTAGCCTTATCGTGCACGGACAGACTGCGATGATGCATCGGAGGAAAGCGATGCGATGCAACTCGAAATGGGAGTTAGACAGTAGAAGGGTCAAAAGTGCAAGTCGGATTTCACCTCTCAACTGTCACCAATCATGCGCAAATATATGAGCAAGCGACAACGGCCCTGTGACTTCTGCCGCGCTCGCAAGACGGCCTGTCGCATTGATGTGTCTCCCCCTTGTCGCTTGTGCCAGTTGCATGAGAAGGATTGCACCTTTCTCGAGTCTGCCCATCCACGCAAGAAACACTATCTGTCACAGTCAACAGATGAGCAGAATACTGAGAGTCAGAGTATGGCTGCAGCCGCTAGTGGTGCCTTGGTCACAAGA
The DNA here is from genome assembly GCA_020975415.1 of Calonectria hawksworthii. Classification (NCBI taxonomy): domain Eukaryota; kingdom Fungi; phylum Ascomycota; class Sordariomycetes; order Hypocreales; family Nectriaceae; genus Calonectria; species Calonectria hawksworthii. Next base: position 359,361 of record JAHXZK010000023.1, read on the forward strand.
GGAGCTTCAGAACTTGACGGCATTGTCCCACATATGGCTGAGACCAATCCGCCTCTTGCGGAAGACAACCGATCGTTCTCTGACATGAATATGCAGTTCTTCCATCATCTAGACATTGAAGCACCGGAATACCAGTTCATGTTCCGAACACCGGGCAGTCCCGAATCCAGTCTGTCACCTGGGAGAGCATTTCGCGCTTCTTCTCAAAACACACCGACTTGGCCTTCAACGGAGTCGTGCAACATTCTCTTCGATGACACAGGTGCCTTGAACCCTGAAACGCTGGGGCTTAGCGGCGACATGGACCCTTTTCTTCTGCAACGGTACCAAACCGACGACAAGGGAGTATTTGAATTCAAGCAGCTTGCAATCCACTCGGTTCACCAAGACGCGGTGCCCGTTCAGTTCTTAATATCTAAACAAACACTCTTCACCCGGAGTAGAGAAGAAGCTGGCCACGAGGTTGCCAAAGAGGCTGAGCTCAAGAGTCTACTGGAGGCTCAGATATCAGAGACGATGGGAAAGAGATTAATCTCATTGTTCCAAAAGTTTATCGCTCCACAATACCCCATCTTCTCAACTGAGCTGCCACCTGATCCATCCACCACTCCCTCACATTTGCTAGCAGCCGTGTACTCAATTGCATTTCCATTCGTCATGCACGATGACCAATTGTGTATAGACATGGCGTATGAGTCTCCTCCATACGAGCCGCTCGCCCGTATTATCAACGCGTCGGTGGCTTCGGAGATGCATTCGCCCAGCATGGCCCTGGTCCAAACCCTGCTTCTCATCGTCTCCCGCCCGTCATCCAACCCACGCGTATCGGATGCATCCTACCGGTGGTCGATGCTGGGACTGCTTGTATCAGCTGCCGTAAATATAGGGCTGCACCTGGATCCCTCAGCTTGGAGGATTTCATCATCTAAAATTGCCCAACGCCGGCGGATCTCCTTTACCATTTTCGCAACTGACAGGTGGCTGGCCGCCAGCCTTGGCCGACCTCCGCACATCCATGAAGACAACTGGCTGGTGAGTTGTCTCAGAGACGGCGATCAAATTGCCTCGGGTCTGTCAAGCGAACAATGGAATGAGATTATTGAATTTTCTTCTTTGACATCTGTACTGGCCTTGACTCTCTCTAGCTTATAGTGAGTTCCCTGCTCCAATGAAGCCAGGCACCGCTGACCAGACTTAGTTCCCTGAGAGCAATCAACGCTCTTATGCACGACCCCCATGCCGGATTAGATGCCGCAAAAATGGCAATCCAGGCACTTGACCCAAAGCACGGCAAAACCTGCAGTAGTTCCTCAACCTTTGGGACTGTTCTTACTCTCGGCCACCATTACATCATTCTGCTTGCCCTTCGCGCAGCTATGAGGCCATATCTAAACGAACTTGGGGCTTCACACAGCGAATCCCGGGAACACTTGCGAACAGGCATGAAAAACCACGTATCAAAATTTTCTGCCTTCATTTCTGGTCTCATGATTGACCACATCAACGGATTCTGGCCCCCATGGTGCCAGGCCGCCTTTTCATCACTATGTTTTACCCAGCTTCTAATGGCTGCGTCATCCTCCACCTATGCCGAGGCAGCATCATGGGTCAATATTTTGCAACAAACTCGAAAACAGCTTCTGCTCAAGTCGAGCTCGCTTCCCGTACTTTCGCTGGGCTTGCTACGAATTGACTCTATTTTCTGGCGTGGAGTAAACAATGTTCTAAAATTGGATGGCCACGTCGCAGATGCCTTCAATGCAGCCATGTCGGATTCAATTAATGATTCAGCTTTGAACGATAAAATATGCTAATTTCCCAACCTTCGCATCCTACTTCAACAATCACAGACGCGCCCGGGGCTCCTCAGGCTTCAGCTCTCGCAACACGTCGTTCACAGTATTGACGGCGTCCAACGACATGCCGTAACCAGCTTGGAAACCAGTACCACCAGCTCCATAATTATGGACAATGACCTTTTTCTCGTCGCCGATGACGATCTCATCGCGCTCAATACGCGCGCCGCCTTCGCGGGAAGGACGCAACCCAGCGACAGCTGCAAGCAGTTCAGGTTCCGCCTGTCGCAACTCTGAACTCAGCTCCTTGGTACGATTCAGGATTGACTCGGTCTCGTACGAGTACGTCGAGTTATCACTGTACATAGCTATTAGTCAATTGTGCTTCTAAGATTAATTGAATCAAAACTTGCCCATTGCCCTTTTGCATATAACCTCCCAAAATGACATTGCCATTCGAGCTCGGGCGAGGAATCACATACGTCTCATAGTCATGTCCATGTCGCATAATATTCGTGCTTACAGAAGGGGCTCTGACTAATAGAACCTGTCCTCTGGTCGGGTAGCATTTAGCATCCTTGACACCTGGGAGGGTCCGGGCTGCATTCCCGATGCAGTTGAAGACGACCTTGGTGGCGGGGCTGGAAAATGCAGCTTGGATGTTCGGCAATTTTTGACGCACGAATCGGACATGGTATTTCTCCTGTAGTAATTTGTGTAGGTAGCTGATGTGGCCGGGGGCGTTGACTGTAAGAGTGGTGAAAGACACGCCAAATTTGACACCCGCAGGCAATTCCTCGGCGGGTAACGGGCGGAACTGAGATGTGTCAATTGCAGCGCATTTCGAGGGCGACTATTCGGCTTACATCCTCGAGATATTCCGCCATGTCCTTGATTTTTTCGTGGGGTACTTTTTGGTCCCAAAACTCAATCGAGGGAGTTCTTTGCACAAAATTCTTCTCAGGTTGTTGCTCCGAGGCTAGCTTGGTCAGGTGGGCGTATCCCATCTTGTCCCACCTCAGCGCATTGGCATCGGTGCCGGAAATGGCAGAAAAATTGCACCCAGCCCTTTCAATAGTTAGAATTACGATGGGAAAATCTTTTGCGACGATTGAGCTTACCATGGCGAAGTATATGTGCTCGCAGTATCTCCAGGAAGATGCTCAGCGATGACAGTTATGTATTTGCCATATCCTCTCTCAGCGAGAATCAAGGCGACATCAAGGCCAATAATGCCAGCGCTATGGATAATTAGAACATCCAATTGAATGAGCCTCGATCATACATACCCCACGATCACAATGCTATCCGATGCCATTTTTGCGATTTGAAAATTGAGGCTCTCACGTTAATTGACGAGAATCTACTATCCTGCACCGCTCAAAGAATTTATACCGCTATGGGAAAAGCCAGCGACGACGTCAACACCGTCCGCGAGTCCGGAGGAAAGCGAAACGGAGACAGCCGTCAACATCAACGTCCGATCCTGGGTTCAGAGCCCAGTTGTCCATTTGCATGGGTTCGTCGGCGTCACTTTTGATTGGTGGCGTTCGATATCTATCTCCACTTAGGACAGACCCACGCCTGGGCGATACCGGTGGGGAGGGTTTATCATCATCTGGGACCATATCTTGTATTCGTAATCAGAGTTATTAAGTATCATTTTATGGTCATTTGTGACGTCTCCCAATCTAAATTATATTTGAGTTTGGAGATCCAGCACGCGATCATTTTGGAGAGCATTGATGTGATGCGGGTGTTGGTTTGGACCGAGCCCATAAAATAACATTCTTGCTCCGAACACCGGCGCATCGTTTATACCAAATTGCCAAATAAAACGCATTATCGTATATCTGGGATGGTTTTTGTATTCTTGTAACTCTGTATTACTTCTATCGTACCTGATTTTATTTTTATCTAATGAGGATCAACTCTTTCCCGAAATAAGGCGTGACCACCCTATATCGATTCTCGACTCATCTCTCACTTAGACTTAGAGTGAGCATCTTTAAGCAACTGCGCACTATCCTCAATGAATTCAAAGCTCTTAGTTAATCCTATTTCAGGGTGGTTATAATAGGCAAACGCATGTGGCACCCCGGCGTATCTTTTCATTGTCACAGTGTTGCCTGCGTCTTTAAGCATCTGGCCATAGAATTCACCTTCATCTCGTTCCAGGTCAAATTCCGCCGTGACAATGTGTGCCGGGGGTAGATTTCTCATACTGGGCGCGAGCACTGGGGTCATGATCCATGTATTCATGATGCGTTCTTGTTCCTCTATGACAAAGTTAGTTTTGAATCGAGTTCCCGAACGAATAGCTTACCAGGGTCTTCTCCCAGCCAGTATTTTAAAAACCACTTTTCTCGGCCCAGGGGGCTCCAAGGAAGGTTTGAAAACTTTCGGGCGCTTTCGTAGGGGCAATTTTCCGCTGTGAGCTCCTTGATTTTTGGGTTGCAATATCGCATATCGGTTGCGGGTACTATCATTAAGTGAAGTCTAATGTCGACCCCTTCATCTCGAGCGAAGTGAGCTAATACTGCTGACATGTGGCCACCAGCAGATAGTCCACCGAATGAGACACTTTTTGGGTCAATATTTAACGACCTAGCATTACTGATAGCCTATAAAATATTAGTGACGTCGTAATAACAGTCAAGTAGATTATTGTACCCATTTAACCGCGTCCCAGCAATCGTAAATTGCGGTCGGAAACTTGAACTCAGGCCCCATTCTGTAGTCGACATCAATGACTTTGATATTGGCCTTGTTGCACATATGGCGACACCAAGCCGCCTCAGACATTAAACTACCCAGCACCCAACCACCTGGACAATTAGAAACTTTAATACCAGACGTGAGACAGAAACCGCTTACCTCCATGGAAATTGAGGTGTACCGGGAAAGGACCGGATCCCTCCGGTGTGTAGATTCTGACAGCAATCTTGCCTGCGGGTTGGGACACTGCAATTTGGCGATCTTCGACGTTAAATACGTCGGGCCCTGAAAGTTTAGTTAAGATTCAACCTCAAAAGACCGAAGAGCAAATACCTGAGCATGTCCCTTGTGTAAAACTGTATTTTGCAGGATCAAGTCGATACTCCTCAATGCTGACTTCATCAGCACGCACCATTGAACCTCCATGGGTATTCCAAAGATGTCGCCATTCTGAATCAAGCCCTGGGTATTCGTCCGGTGGGATTTCAAGGCGCCCTGTCTTGGACAGCGGTATCGTTGTTTGTTTCACCCGGCTGTGGGTGTTTTTTGTGGTGGTTGTACTGCTGGACATTATGACTATTCGTGTAATAGTAAGGTAAAGAGACCACGTTAATTGACGAAAAATATTATTCTTTCAAGAGTCATTTCAAGAGAAATTAAGAAAAACAGCAACATCGTCATCCAGGGCTGGTTGGCCGTCGGCTCCACAGAGCAGACTAAGGTGATGGCGGCGTTGGCAGCGATTGGTGGCGTTGAAGCCGCCCATATCTTGACCCACAACACCTATCACTGGTGATAGGCCACCCGAACGCCGCCTATCATAAGTGGCAGCGTTGACCCCGCGATATCTCTCGCATGTTATCCCGGCACCTTGGTACTGAATCCACAGCTGCGGCCGCTCCATTTCCCCATCTTTTAAAGAGTGCGCCGAACCATGCCATTCAAGAACATCGTGTTCGTGGCCTGACTTTCTTTCATCGAAGCGCATTTGGCGCATCTGTGGGTTAAATCGCGCGCTTCTGGACTTTTCCTGCTTGATCTGTTCTTTGGACTTGAGCTGGAGTGTCAAGATGCCTGTCGACACTAAAGATACCATCACGAGCATGCGTGATGATGCTGCCAGCGTTGCCGATCGCGACTCGAAGCCACAGCTCCCGGAATGGGAAGGCTTGCGCCGGGTTCCTGACAAGCTACCACTTATTGCGCTTCTGATCCTTGCTGTTGAGGTGTGTTGAATGATAATTTCTAATGGCTCATTTGACTAATTATTTTTTAGCTTGGTGAAAGATTTACTTATTTTGGACTGTCGGGGCCGATCCAAAATTATATAAAGTGAGAAGAATTGTGGGAGTCGCTCTGCATATCCACAAAGCTGACAAATACTAGCAATCCATATGACCCAGATTCCGATCTCCCAGGTGCTCTTGGAAAGGGACAAGCCGTGGCCACAGCTCTGGGCAACTTCTTTAAATTTTGGGCTTATGCCTCCACAGTCATTGGTGCTATATTGGCTGGTATGAGTCTCACATCCAATCTTTGAGGACCCAACTGACGCTGAACAGACCAATATTTGGGAAAGTTCAAGGCCATCCTCTGCGCTTGCGGGGTCTACATTGTCGGTCTTGTTATCCTTGTGTCGACATCAACTCCTACTGCCATTACACATAATGCTGGGCTTGGTGGTCTTGTCGCAGCCATGATCCTGATTGGGTTAGGCACTGGTGGTATCAAGGCCAATGTTACGCCTCTCTGTGCGGAGCAATATAATAATTCTCGCCCTGTCTTGAAGACTCTAAAGTCTGGAGAACAAGTTATTGTTGACCCTGAATTAACAGTCCAGCGCCTATTTATGTGGTGAGTAAAATGTAATTCTGCCAGAACCAAGTAATAACGCGTCTAGGTTCTACTGGGTCGTAAATGTCGGTGCACTATCACCGCTAATTACAACCACTGTCGAGGCGCATCACTCGTTTTGGCTTGCATATCTGGTGCCTCTCATGTAAGCGCTCAAATATTTGAAGGTGAAAACATGCTAATTGCCTGTAGTGCAATTCTTATTTCCCTCGGTGTGTTTCTCCTGGGGCGGAACAAATATGTCAAGCTTCCGCCTATGGGATCAGCGATTCTAGATGCTTGGCGGACAACCAGTATTGCCATAAAGGAAGGCGGGTTTGAAAACGCACGACCGAGTGTGCTCAGAGAACAAGGGCACAGCGAAAAGTATCCAATTGCCAGCCAAGAGAGATACACCGATGCATATGTTGGCGATGTTCAGCGGGGGTTGAATAGTTGCAAGGTGAGTGATGATTCACAGCAAAGAGAGGCAACCCGCTAATATTAGCAGATATTTCTTTTCTTGCCGTTCTACTTTATTTGCTGGAATCAAATGTGGAACAATCTGATCTCTCAAGCTGGACAGATGGCTCTCCATGGCACTCCCAATGATCTCTTGCAGAACCTAGACCCCATTGCACTTTGTATCTTTATTCCTCTTCTGGACCGTGGGTAATCCGATCAGCAAGCAAGCTCACGCTAACCGGTTGCAGTTTTCATCTATCCGGCTCTTCGCAAGTACAAGATTGACTTTGACCCCATCAGCCGAATCTTTTTAGGCTTCATGTTTGCATCAATCTCTATGGTATATGCATGCGTCCTTCAGCACTACATATACAAATCTTCGGCGAATAGCATCCATGTGTGGATTCAAGCCCCGAGCTATGTTCTAATCGCTCTGTCCGAGGCTTTTGTCATCATTACAGGCCTGGAGCTAGCATTTACGCATGCACCAAAGAAGTAAGTCGGCGTCCATCTGTGCACCTTCGCCAACTAACGGGTTTCTACTAGCCTCCGGTCGTTAATTTCGTCCTTATTTTGGCTCACTATTGCTGTAGCGGCCGCAATTTGCATCGCGCTAGGAGCTGTATCGCAGGACCCTTATTTGGTATGGATGTACGGTGCAGTTGGGATTTCGGGCTTCATTGCAGGGTGTGCATTTTATGCTTGCTTTTTTCCAGGCAGGAAGAAGTTTGCATCCAGAGACGATGTTGTAATTGATGGGATCCAGGAAAGGTCCAGTTAGATACGTATCAAAGGTCAATCACGTCGTACCATGCTGGGTCACGTCCACATTCCAGCTGTATCCGCACCTGCATCACGTCCGGACACCATGGACACCAAATGCTGCATAAATGCCTCGCTTGTCTGTGAGCAGAGTGACATGCGGGGTAGACACCCATCAATTGCTACCAATCGGACGGGTGCTGCTGGCTTCCCTTTGTACATGTGCTGAGGCTAGCAGAACAAATTAGACTTCGTTGGTCGGGCCAAACCGCAAAGCGTCCCCGGATACCACCCTTGCCCGCACACACACGATGTGCCGCAAGGGCCTCGTCCACTGCCGATCGACGCGGCGCCATCGCGGCGTGCTAAAATCGCGGCTCACGGGCACGCTCGGCCATTCAGGCTGAATCATTTCGCCGTTGGCCGTGCTTGAAAATCGCTCATGCGGCAGCTAGGCACGCCTCTTGCGGGGAGGCCTCCTTCGAAAACACCAAGATTTGCAACGGCTAGGCATGAAAGGGGAATGGCTGCAATGTATCGTGCGCTTGTGACGGAAGTCTAGGAAAATTGCCGTAGCCGATTCACCGCTACAGGGGAGGCCCGCTAATACAAATACCGATACCACTTCATCGTCGGCATGGGAAGTATCTGCCGAGAGAAAATGGCCAAAAGCTTGTTTGCGCATGCACCGCCACCCATCTCGTAGCATGTTTTAGCAATGGCCTCAATTACTTATAAATCCAAGAGACTTCTGTCTTCTTTTTGAGTCTTGATTTCTTCGTTTGCTTTGGTCCATGCCGAGATGAATATCTGGCACGAATCATGGCTGACGCCGATAATGACTCAAGTGTCGACCCTCCAACTTATGCTATTGTTTTGATCATCCTCCTTCTCGTCATTGGTTTTGCCATCTATGGCGCTCATCGATCAACGCGCCTGAAGCCTTTTAGGGATGCAGTGCAGGCCCGCCTCCCAGGGAGCGTGGACCGGGTCCTGGGTAGAAAAGTGACGAGGAGCATCCCCATCTCAAGATACCAGGAACGAAAGAGCTCTGTGCCCTTAGTGACAACCGAACTCATCCGCATCTCCGAGGCGGCCGACCGCGAAACGCAAAAATGCAGTAACGTCACGACGGGAGCGTTCTCATTTACCAAAAACCGCCCCTCACGGGGTCAAGGAATCGTCCCATCTTGCTTTCACAAACACCAGAGGTCATATGACGGACCACAACAAACCAGCTGCTCTATCTGCACCCAAGACTTTTGTAACGGAGTGAGAATTCGCAACCTTCCCTGCGGCCACATTTTTCATCCGGCTTGCATTGATCCCTGGCTTATTGACCACTCAATAACCTGCCCACTATGGTATGTTGATCTGAATCAAACCGCGAAGAGAAGATGCTCACATGTTGTTTCAAGCCGGGTAGACATAGAGGCACAACTGGCCGCCAGAGCTATTAACAGTCCGTTAAAGAACAAGGTTTTGCTCATCAAACGAAAAATCGCTAAATGGCCCTGCGCTCTCCACGAAGAGTAGCAATGATGGGAAGTGGGGTATGATTGGCTACGTTCTTTTCGTGCAAAACACGAATTTCTACACGGGTGATCGCTGCCTTTAAGGATCATAGACTAGGGACTGATCAGTCCCTGCCCACTGTCTGCTCAGTCTGGTCACTGAGCCCCCGAAGAGTATTCCCTACTCTATCAGCCTTGCTGCATGAACCTTGAAGGAGAGGTACAATGAAGTCATTTGCAAGAAAGAAGTAGGAGCCATCGCCGAGAGTAGAGGTGAAGCTTTGGTTCTGTGGGTTTTAGGCTTCCATGTTGCAATTATAGCTACCCTTCATTTGCTTCCCGCAATATGCATCACAAGGTTGAACGTGGTGTTTGACACAGGCAATAGCCTTCTAACACTTTTTTGACCATTGTGCTCTTCAGAGATGTACTCATCCTTAAAGGTTTGACGACCTGTGCTCTTAACTGCCTTTGTTAACTGCACTGGTGGCGGCAACAAGGTGTAGGAGCCCAGGTAATATGATCACTGGCAAAGAGCGGGTAGGAGCCTTCGTTGTACAGAAAATTTCTTGATGTTCTCGATTCTGACCCGAAGGATATTTTAGCTATGGGAGTGACCTCGTCATATTTCGTTGTCCCATATGCCCGTCATCGGATAGTATCGTTGCGGGCACTATATTCGTGCCTAAATCCTATAAAGGCTTACTAAAAATCTCCCGAAATACTAAGAACACTTTCCAAATGCTTCCATCCCAGAGGCTCCTTGAGAAAAAGAGCCTGCCGCTTTGCCGCAGAAATGGCATTCCTAATTTGCCTACCGTTCATCTCTCTCCCCGACAGCTCCTCAACGTGGCCGTGGAGCTCATCCATATCAATCTCAAACCCTGTGTTCTGGACAAAGATGAAGAAATTCTCCCAGATTTGTCGGCGCGAGTCTCGCGAAAGATCATGATAGCGTATGGCGACCTGTATGCGAGATTTGAATGCTTCATCAAAGGTCTCGACACGATTGCTTGTAAGGATGATGATACCTTCGTAATATTCTAAGATTCTTAGAAAGACTGCTTCATGTTAGTGTCTGTAGTGTCCGAAGAGTTCGACAAGCACTAGGAATTACCCGAGACGATGCTATTCCGATGAAGGTCGAAAAGCGTCCGTTGTTCAAGGAATATGTCGGCCTCGTCAAATAAAAGGACTACTCTTTGCGTTAGCTTACGCATTCTAGGTTCCACGCCAATAATTACGTACCACAGTTCCATGCCTTTCCAAGATAAAGAACGGTTTCTAGATATTTCTCGACAGAGTCTGCGTCAGTTCCAATATCGCCGCATGTCACTCTGTACAGAGGACGTTCCGCTAGCTCCGCAACGCTGTGGCCCGTCAATGATTGCAAAATAATCTGAATCTGAATCAATGGTTATAATCACCTTTCTACGGTAAAAAAGAAATATTAGCACTGATAAATTTCCATCACTTAGTATTGGATTGCACTTACCAGCAGTCAATGTTTTACCAGTGCCAGGGCCTCCGTGAAGCAGCATGACCAGCGCATCTCCCTTCCCAGCAACGAAATCGTTCTGGCCTACATCCTGACCCTGAGTCAAAACCATTCCCTTGATGATATCTTTGGTTCCACTGGGTAGCATTAACTGCTTGAATGCCATCTGATTCCACTTGGGTTCTCTGATACGAGAAATATCGAGAACATCTAAATGGCGTAAGTACACACCAGCACTAGTGGGCTGCTCACGTACCCCATCTCTTGGTCTTGAAGTTGAAAGCGTTGGTTTTTGAAGGCATCATGAGAAATGCATCGTTGGGTGGGGTTTCGTCTAGCCCTATTTCTATCGGCAATTTTTCAAACTGTGTATGCTGATTGCTCCTGAAGTTGGACTTCATCTTGTTGGCTGGGTGTATTTTACTGTATGTAACAGTGTCGATCATGTATTTCGAGGCGAACTAAATTGCGTCAGTGGCATGTCTGGTTCGGTCAATGTGATGACACATACTTGGTTCAGGCCATCCACATTGCTTGAGTACGTGTACTCAACAACGCTTGGTCGGCAATATTTCCAGAACTCTTGTCCGCGGTGGCACAGTTTGTTCACTTCCTCAACATCTGCGAATTCAAGAGGATATACTTCCAGATCCCGTATGGGTAGTGCAGAACGAGGGAAACTGTAGATTGTAAGGTCCATTTCGCGTCGACAAAGCTTTGTTTCCCTGAACATCCACCCCCATGCCTCGAATGAGCAGTAACGATCGCAAAGAATCGGATCATTATTGATGACATATACCCTGGGCTCGTCGCTGGATCTGTTCGGCTTGTATATTACCCGTTGGTTCGGCCTAAATAGAAATGGCAGGTCGCCAAACTCGATTTGACCAGTGGAGATGGATTTCTTGTATCTCTTGTATTCAGCACTGGACTTCTTTCTGACGAGATGCAGCAGCACTTTGAGGTAAACGTGTTCTTCCGAACCTTTCTTTGCAAGGCTTTCAAGCGCGTCAATATGATGCCATACGAAAGTAAATGGAAACCGCAAGGAAATTGTTCCTTCGGGAATGCCGGACTCCGGTGTTAAACCCCACGGGAAGGCTATTGTGGGTCTTACGACAGCAGGTGCGTATCTTGATTCATCAGTAAGCAGCTTCTTTAGGTCAGGTCCAAGAATGCAGATGAAACTTGCGGTCGCTTCCGTGACAACATGGCTCCTATTGAAGAACTTCTCGCCTCCATGGTGGCCTCGTTTCTTTGCTATCTGTTGTGGCGGTCGTTTGGAACAATCGTACGTGTAAAGAAGAAAGAATTGAAGTCCGGGATGTTCCTTGATGAAGGAATGGATATTGAATATCGGGGATCGTCCACGAAGCTGGTCATCCAAGACTCCTTGAGCGTTTCGGCCTCTGCGTATTTGCGGCCTATCAGAAAATAGCCCGCTGGGATGCTTGAGATCCCGGCATCCACAGAAAACGTAGTAAAGCTGTGCGAAGGCGTTTCGGTTTGTAGCTCCTCCCTTGCTTTCACTTTCCAGCTGCCGCATTACGTCTTTCAATTCGTCACCATTGGAATCTTCTCCGTCTTCATCGATTGAGCCATCACTTTTTAAATCAATCTGCATATCTTCCTCGGCGCTATGATTTGAGTCTTCATCCGAATCCAAGTTTGAATCCTCATCTGAGTCCAGGTTTGAACTCGGCTCGCCGCCTCGCGCTTCTGAGCTTTCGCGGCCCCTAGGCCTTGAAACATCCTGCTGGATGGTGGGGCCTTCTGTGAGAGTTCTAGGCTCTTGGTTTACAAGAGGATTGCCAAAGCCTCCAAACTCGGATCGCAAAGGCAGTGCTTCATTCTTGCGAAAGAATGCGATCAGATTCCCATCCTGCTCGACACTGATGCCATGCGTTCCATCCCTAGAAATAGTGGATGATATGGCCAACAAGGGGGTCTGTTTCTCCTCATTCAATGCAAAGTTTGGGTCTATTTCATTCTCAAAGACGTCCAACGTCTTGTCGTATCCTCTTTTTGCGAGATATTCTAGGACAATTTGGTTGAGACCATGAGTAGAGGTAGGCCCATTAGGTGGTACTGATGACATTATGCTTGTTCGCCAGTCAACCCGCCGTCAAGAAAGCGATGTTTGCTACTTTCGTGAGTTTCTGAAAGGTTTTAGCCTTCGAATGATAAGGAATTTTCTCAACACCTAGAGTGATAAGTTGGCAAAATAGAAAGTTCTCTTCACTGCAAGGAAACGAAGAACTGGCCGAAACTGCAGGGCGAAGGGGCGGGGTCGCACTAAATACACGTGGCTGCCTAGTGGAAAGGGGCAGAGCCTCAGCATGACCCTATGGCTAGTGGCCAGTCAGTTAGTGTAGAAACAAAGCAGTCAAGAAGAAAATAAATAAAGAGGGGGAAAGGGTGGTTTTGCAAAAAGAAGGACTTGGGTGGACTCTAACCACCTGATTTGGACGAACAGGGAATCGAACCCTGGACCACTCCCAAGATATTCAGACGAAACATGCTAAGGCCCTGCTCGGCTAACGGATGTAAAATCGAACGAATTTCGTCAAATTGCTGTAAAGAGTCTCTATTCCCGTTCTAGTAAGGATTTTCGGCTATGACAAGGGGGGGCCCTGCTAATTGAGTTAATTAAGTATAATAAAGTATATTTAAAGGTATCTTTCTTATACTAATCCAAAGTTAGAAAGATTGCCAAGAGAATTTATTCTTAAAATCTATTCTTTTACTAAAAATCTATTAGCTAATCTATTATAGGTCTAAAGGTGGTTTTTTGGAAGTTGATGAATGTAATTATAAGGTTGATGAGGCTTAGGTTGGTTGGGCGGTCTTACCCTTGTATTATATACTTAACTACTATAATAATGATCGAAAATAATAGTATTGATGACCTTAAGGAGCTTTAGAGTAAAATTAAGGATATTATAATCCTATTATTGGTTCTTAGGTATTACTAGTACTTGTGATATTGTGTTATTTTGGTCTAGGTGGTAGCCTTAAGTCTAAGGGTAATTATTAATCTTGGTAGGCTAGCTTTTGCCTTTTAATGGGTGGAAATATTACTTAATAGGAGTCCTAAGGTATTTGAGAATATATTTTGTATATTATAATTTATATTTGATAATCTAGTTATATAGTTAAGGTAGAAAATAAAGTTAAAAGCTTTAAGGTATAAGACTTTAAAGTAAAAAATTATGGTATTTTTTTATATTATTGTATAGATAGTATTATAGAGAAATACTATTTATTTTTTCTATATATTCCTAAGTATAGTTTTGAATATTATGTAGAAAGTCTTAGATATTTTTTATATTCTTTATACTACCTTTATTAAATAGCTTATTAATAATTTTATTTATTCTAAGATTATCCTTTGATTAGGACTTAAAGTGTTTAGTAGATGTATTGGTATGGTTGATGGAATATATATTAATATTTGGATATTGGAATTTTACTAGAAAAAATAATATAATAGAAAGTTAATAATTATCTAGAATATATTATATATAGTATAGCTTAATGGGACCTTTTTATATGTGTTAGTTGGAGTGGAGGGTTTAATAAATGATTTAATGTTAATAAGGTATGTTCTTTCTAAAAGCTTTAAGATGTTAAAATCCTGGTTTTATATTGGCAATATTGGCTTTGGTATGTGGGCTAGGTTGATTATTTTATTTCTAGGAGTTAGATATTACCTTAAGGAATAGGCTATTAGTAATTAAAGACCATAGATAAAGGAAGAGCTATATAATCTTTGGTATGCTCGAATCTGGGTCCTTGTGGAGCTAATTTTTGGCTGTGTAAAGAGGAAGTTTAAGATTATGAGGTTGTATGTGCTAGAGTATTATATTTGCTAATAGGTTTAATTTGTCTATTTGTGTATTGGACTTTGGAATTTTATAAAGGTATATTTGGAATTTAATAAGGAAGAATTATTAGTATTTAATATTATATTTGTTAAAGAGATAAGGGTGTGGGTAGATGAATATTTAGATGTCTTAGACTTGTGGGTATTTTGTACTAAGATTGCCGAAAATTAGTGAAAAGAATATTAGTAATATTATAAGGATATTGCTTTTATATAGGAGTAATTCTAGGAGATTATGGAGATGTAAAATAAGGAGGGAAATAGGGTAATATAATAATTGTGTTTGATGTATTATTATTATTGAGATTATGGATATAAAGTTGAATTTGGCTTGGCTAGGTTAGTAGGCTGTATTAGTGGCTGGGCTTCTGTAAATATAGTGCTAGGGTGTGAAAATTAGTCTGCTTGGGTACTTTTTCTTAAATATTATAATTTTGAATATAGATAAAATATTTAATTATTTACTAATATACCTACTAGATAATTGCAAAAAGAAAACTCCTATTAATATATATAATTATTAAAAACTATATATTTTAAGTTAAATTATAAATTATATTAAATTTGGTAATATTATGGTAATAGGAAATTGCTTTAATTTTAGTATTTAGTAAAGTCTATAGTATTAGAAGGCGTAATAGGATTTGGCCTATTAGGTTAGTATTAGTGGATTAGTTAGTAGGCTTAAATTAGTAGGGTAGGTTATTGTAAATTTAAGTGTGGGGTAGTAATAGTAAACTGCCTATAAGTTCTATTTTAAATACTAGAAATAAAATTACTAGCTAAATACTCTAAAGAATAATATTCTTTTTATAGAGATATTTATTTGATAATAAATATATATTATATATAGTTATATATAATAATAATATAAAAGTTAAATTAAAATTTACTTTATAATTAGAAATATTATATTATTGTAAAATTAGGTAAATTTTGCTCTTAGTAGAGGTTATAGGGTCAACAGGCGTTAGTCCAGTTACCTAGCTAGCTAGCCTAAGCTGATGAACTTTATAGCTTAAGCTTGCTAAAAACCGAGCTTTATTTCTACTATAATATTAATATATATATCCTTATTATAGTAGAAATATAGCTTTAATATACTCCAAAGGCATTAGAAGATTTGCTTTATTCTATTTAAATGGATTTATTAATTTTAAAATTATATAAGCTATTTCCTGATCTACCTTCTAATTATTTAGTAATCCTAGTGCTTTCCTAAATATCCTCTTTTTAAACTGATCTGTGGAGCTATTATATTGAATAATAATAATTAGATTGCTTTAGATATTATTAATAAATTAATTAATTTTATTTTTTATTGAAATATTGGCAAATTACTCTTAAATATCTCTAATAGTGATTTTTAAGTTTATTCTACCCTAAACCTACTATAAGAACTATTAAGTAGTAATTAGACTTATAATTGTGCGATTAAGGGTAAGTTGATTTAATATTTTTATTGCTTGGTATGGTCTTTTGATAGGTTAAGGTAAGCTATTGCTAGAGTTTGCTGATGAGGCTAAAGTTCTTTTTTTTCTGGTGCTTAATGCCTTTACTTAAAGGCATATTAGCTGTGGGGATAAACTAGTTACTAGTTGATTACTTTATTTAATTATTAGTAAAACTAGAGATTATATACTTTAATTCTAGGAATTTAGCTAATTATTATCTTTATTAGGACCTTTATCCTTACTATTAAAAATATTATTGATTTTAAGAGAATTTAAACCTTTAAGATTATTATATTCTATTGCTATTAGACTGATCTCTTTTATACCCTTAAATGTAAGTTTATATAGATTATAATGAATAAGTCTATTCTTTCTTAAGCCTTTTACTAGGTTACTATATTTATAAAGCTAATATTGCTATTGATTATTATTGGTATTAATTATGCTTGTATTAGTATTGTAAGAGATTCCTGATTACTAGATTGTAAGAAAGGTTTTCTAAATCCTTAATAGAGCCTTTAGCTTTTGCTGAATGTGATCTTTATTTATTTTGGCTTTTGGCTATTTAGTATAAAGTTAATTTATAATATTTCTATATATTGTTTTTTGCCTTAGTAATTTCTTAAAAGTAAGATTATTTGCTATTTGAGCTTTAATAATTATTTTAAGTATTGTAATTACTTAGTTATTGGTCTATTGTGGTTGGATATTTTTTTTCTTTTTTTTTATATGTATTATTGGTATTGGCAATAATATGAAAGTATCTTAGGTAGCTAATGATATTGTAGGCTTGGTTATGATGATCTTATTATTAGAGGTAGGATTGTTAGTAGGTATTGGAAATTGGCTTATGATGATTATATTATTAGTCTAATGCCTTTAGGGCTAGGGTATTTTTAAGGTTTAATTGGTTGGGATAGAATATAGGGCGAATATGGCGGTAATGTATTAAAAGGTGATTAGGCTAAAGACCATAAGGCAATAAGCATTAATAATGGTGATAGGAAGGTCGTAGGAGGGGCGATGAGAAATAGGTGGGTTGATCTGACCTAGATCTATATTGGTTGCTGATGGTACTAGTAGTATATTAATTTACTAGGGCCCCTTTATGTGAATCTAATCGTACCCTGGTACCGACCATAATTACATCCGTTCGTGAGCTGAGCAGGGCCTAAGGGAGTATTATACCACTAAACCATTTGCCCGGATAATTATTGATCCGTCTATGTAATTCAACTCAAGAGTTGGGCACAGATCAGCAGGATCAATTGATACTAGAGCCAAAGCACTCTCTAAATCACACCTACCAAGATGATAAGTTACCCGGTTGAAACAATTCCTAATATTACTCCGCGACTTACTAAAAGGGCCAGACTTTTTATCTTTTTTTGCTGCTGAGAAAAGTGAGTTATGGCTGGCAAAGAATTAAGATGATCCCGGCAACCACCCCGATCGGGTTCGGTCTGGGACCTGAAGTTACCCTAAAGTTACAGTACTTGGATGGTGATTCCTGTTCTGTCCAACGAAATTGGCTTCTAGCCGGCCAGCCAATTTCTGTACGCTAGTCCATGTAAAATCCCAAAGCTGTTTTGCTTTTTCTTTCCGTGACACACCTCTCCGGCTTGATTGACTACTTCGGATGACCAGACCTCTAAGATGACAATAGCTAACCCATGGGGAACACAGCCTTGGGACAAAAACTTAGCCTGGATAAACGCGCTGCTGTTCCCATGGTTGTTCCGTGCTAAAACCTCCCACATCCGATCGAGACCTCATCGCCAAGGGCAAGAAATCCATTGAAGCAGGGTTAGAAGAGATAAGTGACTGAGCACTGCTCCCTTTGGTAGTGTAGGATGCAGTCCCAACGAACCATTTTAGCGTCCCTGCGCGGGGTTGAAACATTGCTTTGGGGTCTTTGTCCTGCCATCGGTGCCCACATAAACACCGGGCGATGGGAGCCAAACATTGCGCTTGGACCTCGTTCATTTTGTCATACCCAGCTAATTAAGCACCGTTTTTTCTCTGCATTGTTCGACTAGATATGGTAAGATTTATTCAGCTGTGCTGAGGTTTCAAGCCGCACCCAGTCCCTTAATTTCCCTGTCAAACATTGCGATACGTGAACCTGTCAGTAGTGACAAGCTATCACGCACAGACAATGAATCAGCGATACTTCCACAGCCAGAGCGCTTACTCTTTTGCACTTCCTTAGCTTTATTCTAGCGGAGTCAGTAATGGATGCGCAACGTCGCCGGGTCACCAATGCGTTGGTGCAGCACGAAAGCGCATCTCCAATGCAGGATTCCAGGAAGACATGTCGCTGCAATCATGGCCAGAAACAGCAACTCTTCTGCTCAGTCAATTTAAAATTGCGATATGCATTGAATGCGCTTTTCAGGTTACACGCGCTTTGGCAAGCAGCATGAGGAATTAAGCTGAACCAATGGTGATTTCGCCGAAACAAAAATGATCTGCAAGCATGGTAGCTAGGATGCGGGGGTGTTCGAGCCTGATTCTATTTTCAGCCTGTGATAGGCGCGTGGATGGTGCACTCTCCCAGTCTCGGTATGCGCATGCCATTGAGTTCTGTGGTGGGTGCACGCTCAACTTGAGACGCGCTGCGGATCACGTCGTTGGTCAGCTACGCGAAGCATGAAAACGCATTGAACCCACCGTGTGCTGTGAAACGCGTATCATAATTATTGCTACCTCGCAGAGATACTGTTTGCCGTCGCGTCCGTTGTATTTTTGGCACTTTGGAGGGGATCCTGGATAATTTTAAGGTACCGACTTGGATATTCTCTTCGACCCTCTTCGTGGCCATTATAAGTATTCCGGGGTCATGCAGGCTTTATGACCATATTCCATTATTGATCTATCACTTTTCATTCCTCTCATCCCAACCAGATTCTTGCGTCCAGCTTGTTCTAGAAATCTTCAGGTATTATGATGCTCAGAATCAACTACCAGAACCAGAAACTAATGTGCAATTGCAGTTCATAATCCCGACACCATCATCATGTTTGGCAAATCCAAGGACAAGGTTGAAGAACCTCCAGTTGAGAATGAAAATGAGTCAAAGGAGGAGACAAAGGAGTCTCGCCCTCTATCTACGACTCTCATGCTCTTAATATCAAACCGAGAGAAGGCCTCTGAACAATACGTGAAAGCTGAGAAAGCTGAGAAAACATACCGTCTGAACAAGCGTGCGACGTCAGGGCGACAAGACTGGAAAGACACAAAGACGCACTTTAGAGAATGTTTTTCACACTTCAAGTTGGCATGGAAGGGGCTATTCTCAGCTATTGGTGCCATTCCAAGCATCATCAGCGATAGAAGTCAGCAGAGGAAGCAAAAGTCAGATGGGAAGCGACGAGAAAAGATTCTGGAGCGCCAGAAAAGACTTCAAGAGGCGCTGGATAAGGCAGAGGTGGAAGGGGAAGAAACAGAGGAGGGAAAAGGCGGAGAAGATGCTGCAAAGTAGCTCCTTAACCGAACGAATAGTAATGTCTTCAATCATGCGCAGATATATCCAATTGATAGCGTTCAATCTCGTTTCTACAATCATTATTTCTCTGCATCTTCTAGGTGACACGCGAGCAATGTTGTGGAATGATTCAAAGTCAAGAACTAAGAGTGATAAAACATTCCTCCGCTGCTGGACTGATGAGAAAGTGATTCACCATGTCCATTGATTTGGGCGTAGTCCGTGGTGCCAACCGAGCGCCCTTTAATTCCCGGAAAAATAGGGCGGCCCCGTGCTGGAGTTCGAGCCTTGCGAGATGGACTCCCAAACAAGTCCGTGAACCACCACCAAAGGGCATGTACATGGATTGGGCTGGTTGGAATTGCCCATCAGATCCAATGAATCTCTCGGGATTAAACCTTGATGGGTGCATGTTAGCGTTGTCTGTACATCGGACTTGATCAATTGGAGAACTCACTTTTCAGGCTCCGGGTAGGCAGCGGGGTCCCTGTGTAACGAATATGCTTGGGTGCTGACGGTAGTGCCACCTGGGAGAAAGTATCCTGCCAATGTTGCCCCGCCATCAGGTACGGAGCGTGGCAGGGCACCCGGGGCAGCCGAATAAACTCTAAGCGTCTCCTCAATCACAGCAGATAGATAAGGCAACTCTTGGAGATCCTTGGTGGTGAACTTCTCTCCCAAGGTGCTGACTTCAGCCTCCAACCTTTGTTGGATGCGGGGGTTGGACAGTACAGCCCAGACAAGATAAGTCAATGACACAGCAGTTGTGCCAGAACCAGCTACGATAAAGCCGCTCGCCTCGAAAGCAACTTGGTAATCGCTGAGAGCCTCGCTATCCTTTTCATTTTCGGCGACTACTCTGGAGAACAAGTTGGTCGCACCAACGGCGTTTTTTGTGCGCTGTATGATGTTCTCTCCAATTGCTTGTACCTCCAATGGAGCATTTAGGAATCGCCTTAACTTTGAGTCGGGCAATTTCCTAAGGGCTTGGCAGACCAACGGCATCTCTGAATCAATCAGTCCAGTCTTGATGGCAGTTTCAATCAATTCCATGTGATTTGTTTTCTGTACGTTCGCGTCAGCGTCATTTCCACTCAACGATTTTAATGCCGTCTACCTTGCCAAGCTCAAGCATGCCAAACTCTTCTCCAAATGAAAGGCGAGAAATGACATCCGCAGCCATGAATGTCCACCATTTAAAGACGTCCGTCTCCCCATCTGCAATGGCTTCTTGCTTCATTTTCTCAACTGTGACGGCAACCATGTCGACAACAACGGAATACCAGTTCTTCATAAGTGCCGATTGGCTGAAGAGAGGAGCAAAAAGCTTTCGTGTTTGCGCGTGCGCCTTTGGGTCGATGACGGAAAAGACATCATGAGTCTCGCCAGTGCGGAACGACTGATACCACGGGTCCTTGAGGAATCCACCGCCGATGCGATGAATTTCCTTGACGGCAGCGGGGTCAGTAAAGTCGATTTCCCAAGGAGACACTCGAACCACGGGCCCATATTTGACATGAAGACTGTGGACGTAGTGCATTCTCCTGCCTCTGATAGTGTGTAGTTTCAGCCACAGGTGCGTGAACCTGGCGTACCAAGGCCCGGGCACACCACGCAGAGGAGTGAAGAAGGCTCGACGAAAAGCCTAGCAAGTCATTCTGTGTCAGTTGTGTGAATAGACAAACAGAGTAAAAAGGACGGCGAGCAACCTTAAGCAGCCATAATGATATGACGATGCCGGAAAAGGCAAAAACGGTAAAGGCAGGATTCGTCAGTGGGAGTGTCATCTTTTTTCGAATGCTTGCCAGTGGATGATGAGCCAAGGTACAGTTGGACCGTGGTTGCATTATATACAAATCCGCACTCACTGCTGAACAGGCATGGCTGTGCTTGAGGCTACAGATGGGTTTTTTTCCGAGCGGCACTCCACTATCCTAAACCCACCATGGTACCCCGCAATCGAAACCGGAGAGTGGGCACGCGCAGGAGTACGGATATCTTGCTTAACCAGTTTCGGATGGGGCTCGATGATCAAAAGACAGTAGCCCCATGGAGGAGGCCGCGAGCAGATACACAAATGGACGAGAGAGCTGTGCTCAAACCCCAAGATTTTCGTTTTTCTTTCTTCTTTGTGTTGAGCCTCATCTCACCTAGGTACTATAATATACATATTTATGAAACTGTCAACAAACGCTCCAGGCCCAATCGTATTACGAACTTGTCCAATATGAACACGCTCCAGCTAACCTCGGGACCGGAACCCAGCATGCGAAGACGACCACTTTCCGGCAACCCCGCACTGCGGGATGCAGGGGCTTAATCTCCGATCTTGTCTGCCAATGGGCAAAGTCGTGTGAAGCTAGTTTTGAAGGCTGTGAATTCCCGAATTGCTAGGCCAAGCCTTGCACACACACCGAGCTACGGCCCCACCCACACCCACACAGG
Source organism: Calonectria hawksworthii (assembly GCA_020975415.1). NCBI lineage: Eukaryota > Fungi > Ascomycota > Sordariomycetes > Hypocreales > Nectriaceae > Calonectria > Calonectria hawksworthii. The sequence continues at coordinate 381,219 of JAHXZK010000023.1, forward strand.
CGCATCGGCAAGTCGCGCCGAGGAATTAGTGCAGGTAGGGTTGGATTCGGGGCCATAACGTTAATCCGGCTACCGCTTTGTCAGCCATAATTGTTCCGGATGCAAGGGGAAGGCAGGACATATTCCCTATAATTGGCAGGAAGAGCTGGCTCGCTTGCAACATAGGTCCTATAAGCGATAAGAAGCTGAGGAGATAATTCGGCAATCGGTCAAATCTCTGGAATTCTTTCTTGACATGGGACAACCAGCGGGGGCTGGTGCCAGCAAGCAGGCATCGGGAACTCCGCACTCGCTCGGCCCCAGTTTCGGGATGCCGACACCTCAAACTTAGCTCCCCAGCTCTCCACCCTGAAGAGATTCATCAGACAAACTCGTATGTTATACGTCATTCAATGTGTGAAATCCCCGGCTAGCTATGGGTTCCCCTGCCAATACCTTGTTCTCGCTCACTGTTACAAATTCGTCTGCATGTTCCCTGATAATGAAATTACGGACTAGGTTTAGGTTGACCACACAAATTCCCCAATCCCCACGGAAGCAAAGAAGATCCGTGTTGGGGCACAGTTGGTTACTCTGTATAAATTTATGTGGTATTATGCGACCGGTGTTTATGTCGCAATTACGAAAGGTTCTCGACGCTACATCGGCTTTTAAACAGCTCCTCACATTGACAATTTACCAAGATGGGGACAGATAAGTTAATGAATGAAGTTCAAGTTATGGTTGGTTTAATTACCAATAACATGACTGACGTATTAAGGATTGTGTTATGTAAACCAAGTCTAAAATATGTACCACGAAGAGGATGAAAAACAGCGGCCATCTTCTCAACGCCTCCGAAAGAATCGAGTCAACTGCCAAAAGAAGAATCCAAATGCTTCATCATGAATCAAAACAATAGCGAATAGTGAGAGTTCAGCAGTCTAAATCTGGCTGGAAATGCTTCGATGAGCACCAAGATTAAGAGTAAATGATACGGGGACCAGTAGACTTGGGATTCCAGTTGACGTAATCCCGGTCGAAAACACCGACGAGTTCAAAGCCTTCCTGAGTTCCGGGAGCTTTGCAGTCACTCTTCTTGGTGAGGTAGGCGCCAAAGGTGGCGTCCCACGTGGCAAAACCGCTCTTGGTTGCCGAGATACGGCCGAGGTTGACGTCGCGCTGGTTTCCAGGACCCCAGCTCTCGCGCGGGCCAGGAGCAGGGCTGCGCGTGGTGAAAAGGTCGAGCTTTCCACTGCCAGAAAGACCACTGTACTGATCCAGGTAGAAGGCAAACTGGCACTTTTTACCCTTGGTAGCATCGGGGTATGTGAATGTGACGAGGGCAGTGATGTCGTTGCCTTGGTTGTATTCATCCTTGAAGACTACGCCCTCATCTGTCTCGAAGATGGCGCCGGTCTTGACATTGTATTTCCAGGTAGCGCTGGGGAGGAAGTATGATTCTTTGCGGGCCTCAAGAGGTGCTCCGAGAACGGAGGTGGTGGCGAAAAGAGCCGCAGCGACAGCCTTGAAGAGCATCTTGAAGGTGGTAGAAGGTAGATGAAGAGGAGTGTGAGATGAATGTAGTACTGATTGTATGCTGAGTTGGCTTGTTTGTGCTGTTGGATGTGAGAATTATGTCGCGAATGCCAATGGTTTATATAGATTACCTTGCCGTGTGAGACACCAGGCTTCAAATGGCGGGAAGGCAGTGCTGGCTCGCAGCTGGACCAAAATAGAGCCTCTATAACCTTAGGTTTAGAGTTGTACATCTCACGCCTACTTCTTGGGCTGTGCTGCAAACTGCCGGTTGACGATTATGCCAACGTGATAGCAGCCATGCTCGAGAAAGGTCAAGTGGGAGTGTAGGGTGGCCAATGATACGGCTAATATTGCGCCACAAGGCTGGCAGCTAGACACCACTCAGCCCTAGACTGCAAAGAGGCGCAACTAAGCCCTGCAACGACTACTTAGCACCCTCAGCTGAACTCGAGGCCGGTGACAGGCCCAATGGAAAATGCGACGAGAGACTGAGCTGTGCTTGATGAAATGGGTTAGGGCCTCATTTGTTGCCTTAGCCTTGCAGTGGCACTGCCAGCTTGTTGCTCTCTGGTGAGACCTAAGTAGAGGCATTGCCAGCACAATGCCTCGAGTGCAAACGCCAAGTAGCAAGAGCGCGATTTTTCGTACAAGCGCACTATGGAGGGAAAGACCTGTTCGGCCACTTGAGGGAGTTGGTAGGATTCTCGCAAGTGCTAATTGAGCTAATTTCTACACGCATGCTGAAGATTTAAGAACAGCGAACGGATGGAACATTTGATGAAAAACGAAAATATTGTCGATATCCAGCGAATTCCTTCTCACAGTAAATACAATTGGCGGAGAATGAGCTATTGTGCGCCCATCAGATATTAGAATAATAGAAAAGGTGCTGTAGGTTAGGCAGTGAAGCCCGAGGTCCCCGAGGTGAGCACAGTGGGACGCCACATCGTCCAAGCGTCCTCAGCAGAGAATCTTGCACCAAATCTGCCTTGAACATGTTTGTGCCTTGTGGCGCGCTAGAGGTACAAGGCTACAATAAGTCAGCTGTCTAGTTTTGCGATATTTCTTGTCGCGTGAACTGTCAGTGAGCGTGGGCATTGTCCAAAATTATTTGGCAAATTGCCGCAAGCAGCAATTGGGAAACTCTTGGTTACTACCTGTTGACTCCTTTTAGTAGAAATGAAAAATTAGGCCGAATCATCGAATTAAATGAGGCCGGGAGCGCTGGCAAATCATCATAGCTCAACAGCGCGATTCCTCATAAGTATCAAGGAGGGGCCTTCTTCGCCAACCTGTATCGCCAATTAGGGTTGAGATAATGGTATTTCTTTGCCCGGCAGGTTGAAAAATTAAAAGCACGTACTGGCGTTAGGATATGATCCAATTTGAAAACCCAACTCGTCTAGAGAAGGATGTTGCGGCAGAAGCAGTGGCGCTGGAATCTTCATTGGAGACGGGAGGGCCTTATTCTACTTACAACTGGAGTGTATGCTCTGCTCATACCAGGCTTAATTCTTGATTAAATTATTTGGAAAATTCGACCTGAGCCTTAGACTCGTTAAAGAGGTGCATGGCCCTTGAAATGATGTTCTCTTTTGATTTATGAATCCTCAAGTGTCTGGCCTTTTGGAGTCGCATTTGTCCCCAAAGTTTTCTCGCCAATCTAGCAATCAATTTGCCACTCGTGCCATCACATAGGGTTAAATGCATCAATGGGAGAATATTCGAGAATTTTGTTGAGACGGTACATGAATGAAGCTTCGGCAGCAACACAGCGACCCGAGAGGATCGAGAAGAGTGGAGATTCAGATGATCTGATTCCGGGGCAAAGCAGCAGGATTGCAACACATTGACCTGTCTCTCAGCCCTGGCCTGGTGTGCTACCAGGGCCATCTCATGAAAAAGGCCGACCGAGGTAAAAATAGACCGCCAATTGTGCGGGAGGCGCTAGCACGATTGAGGAGCGTGCTGTCATTGGCGCTTTAGAAGATGGCTTGAAGTGGAGTGGGGTTCATGTTGACGCAGCGCGTCATGGACTCTTGGGCCGAAATTTTGACCGTTGCATGGTTTCTCCGCGCTCCCGATTCGCCTGGTGGACACGGCCTGCTTGGGGATCGTCGGTGACAAGGCGAAAAAAAGAAGAAGCAGACCTGCATATGGAAACATGGCCTCGACGGGCGGGTCACGCATGGGCTTCTTCCCCAGGGCAGACGCCGCCGTGCTCACGTCCAGGCTGGACCCTCCGCCTGACCGTCCTCGCACGGTTGGGCCGGTATTTGACCCCGGAAATGCAGACACGCCCATTGAGTCGTGGCCGCAGGGCCTGGAGCAGGCCTACTACGCCCCCAAGACGGACGACTATGCGCCAGCCTCGGCCCCGGACAAGCCCGACTGCCCCGGCGATCGCTACCTGCGGCCCTTCCTGTCCAGCAACGAGAGGATCCGGCTGTCGATGCTGTGGTATTACACCCGCGGCATCATAGGCGAAAACGAGCTGCTCTCCGGCCTGCAGGAGAAAGCCCACATCGCCAAGGAATCCACAGATTGGGATGTCGCCATCATCGGCATCCTCGATGTCAACTTTTACATCCGCTTAGCCGCCGTGGGCGTTCCGCTGGCCATTCTACCACGAGGCGAGGCCACTTGCGCACATACAATTAACCAACCCTCCAACGTACGTCGGCGAGATTTTTTTACCCTGCCGTTATCGGCAATCAGCTGACGTGATACAGACTGTGTTCATGCTTCCTGACCTGATGAAAGATTGGAGATTCGAGCTGTCGCCCAACGTTGAGCTTGGAGGACTGAGAGCATATGCCGGCGTGCCGCTTCGTGTGCAGGATGAATCCGGTCTTTGCGTCGGCATAGGATCGCTCTGCGTCGCTTCAACCAAAAGCCAGGAGCCTTTGACAAAAACACAGCAGCAAACAATCACCCGATTGGCAGACTGGGTCGTTTCTGACATTGTACAGTTCGCAAGAGCAAGGCGCCAGCGTGAGCGTCGTCGAATGACCGAATTGCTGTTCACCGTGCAGAAGCAGCTGGATAGTGCCGTCTCGGAAGAACCGGTCCTCGCCATACTCCGGTCTGCGTACCCAGAAACGAAAATTTCTCTCAAATCATTCAAAGTTGATTGTGTAGAGGTCGAAGGACGGGATCCGATACCATGGTGTGACTTCCAGGATGGTTTGTGGGAGGACGTCGACTACATTGACGACTTCATCGCCAATTCAAACCATCGAGCTCTCCCGCGGGACAAGATTGTGCGTGTTGTTGCCGCTCAATGCGACAGCATATCAGGACCGTCAGTGCTGGTTGCAGCATCAGACGACTTCCAATTGGTGATGGACGATGTTGATGCTTGGTTTATTGAGAGCTGCGCTGGAATGATCACCAAGATTTGGCACAAACGCATCCTTGCAGAGGCAATGAGGGCGAAAGAGAAATTTCTACGAGGCTTCTCGCACCAACTTCGAACGCCTATCCACGGAATCCTCGGTTCGGTTGATCTATTAGCTGAAGAGCTGAGGTCGGCATCCGCCTCATTACAAGTCGTCCCAGTGCTCAAACCCGGCAACTCGACAGTCTACCTGGACACCATTAAAACAGCGGGACGGGACCTGATTTCTATTGTCAACAGTATGATAACTTTGAACAGGTGGGCCGACATTGCCACGACGGAGCGACGCTATTCTACGCATTGCATCGGGGACCTGGAGTCAAGCCTGGCAGATGAAATAGCCAAGGCAGTTTCTTGGGATCGACGGTACAGGGCCTCTATTTTCTTCAACCATAACCTGCTGCAAGATTGCGATAGCGTCCGCATAGATCTCCGGCTACTCCGGGATAGCTTGCTTCCCCTCGTCATTAACGCTATTCAAAATACCCCACAAGGTATTGTAATGGTGACCACATCCACCCGCCCAGATCGCAAGGAACTCGTCGTCGATATCGAGGATACCGGCTGTGGCATTCCCGACGAAGATCAATCACGGATATTTGAGCCGTACGAAAAGGTCAGCGCACACTCCACCGGCGCTGGTCTGGGTCTCACGCTGGCATCGAAATTCGCAGCACTCCTGCATGGCTCTGTTGCTTTAATATCGTCCAAGGTCGACCACGGTTCGCATTTCCGAGCCAGGTTTGAGGACGCCCATTGCGCACCCTTGCCTGCAGCGCAACCCTTGGTTTTGAAGCTTCGAACCCTCCCTTCAAAATTCCACAACAAGATATCCACTCCCGAGGGACCATCACTATCCTACTACGTTGAGAGATTTCTTGTCTCTCATGATTTCGTTGCTTCTGACGGCACCGAAGACTGTTTTTCTCTGTTCGACTACTTATCTGACCAGGAACAGCATCACGCCCATTTATCGCAAATCCCAACCGACCAAGTTGCCATCTGCCTAGTTCCAGCGTCCGAAGATAGCGGATGCTTTGACAAGACGACCGGCAATGTTGTCTACGTCACTGGGCCCTTTTTAACATCGACCTTGGTCGCAGCGCTGGAAGAAGCGGATAGACTTCTTTCCGACATCAAAGCCAGCGGCACGCCCGAGGAGCAGGTCGCTACCTCCGCGGATCTACAGAATGGTCAAACTCTAGATGAAGACACTCTGCCTATTCTCCTAAATACAAGTGTTGAACCGGCTGAGCCAGTCTCAGATACCTCAGCCGAACCTAACCCCGAATCTATTGCCCTACCACCATCTCGACCTGATACACCATCTCCATTTGAGTCGAGCATCCCGACCGCACCACGATCCCGCAAACCCTCCGCCCTCATTGTTGACGACAACGCAATAAACCTCCGCATAATGCAGATGTACTGCGCCAAGCGAGGATTATTATACTACTGTGCAACCGATGGCATCGAAGCCGTTCAAATATTCACAAAGCATCAATCGCTCGCAGCATCTAGCGGATTAGCTGCCATTCAACTCGTCCTGATGGACCTCCAAATGCCCAAATGCGACGGAATTGACGCCACTAGGCAAATACGGGCGCTCGAAAAACAAAATAACTGGGGAGAAAGTATCCTCTTCATTGTAACAGGTCAGGACAGCTCAAGGGACAGAACCCTGGCCGAAGGAGCCGGCGCTCACGAATACTTTGTAAAGCCTGTCGGTATTAAAGTCCTGGATCGTGGCGTCAAGCAATATTTCCCAGCTTTTGAAGCCAGGTAGATGTTTTGGCACCAGTACACAATAATCCGCAGGGAACACGACCGGAAATGATTTAAAAAATTAAGCTATCAAGTACCAAACTAATAAATGCCAATTTCTGATTTTACTAACGCAAGGGTCCCTGCATGACTTGGATCAGAATGATTTTAAATGCCGTTCTCCTCCATAACAGCCATGTCATCCCTGCGCAACATGATCATCACCTCCACCACCTCGTTGGCTGCAGCATCAGAATTTCCTGCCCTCTTTCTGGGAAGAACGAGTCCGACGCCATCTGCTTCATTATAGGGCACTCTCACAAATTCTGGACGTCCGAGCCCGGCACCAAAGTCCATGCCATACACATCAAGATCCGCCCAGCTTGTGATGGTTAGATCGCGCGATCCAAACAGGTCCCAGCCAACAAATAGGGTTCTGTAATCCTCCAGGCCATCTGCCAGCTTGTAAACCTCGGCGATACTCTTGGTGTTGATAAGATCGGTAGAATGCGAACTGGCAATGGCGTCACAGACGCTTGCCAATCGTCGAGAGCCATCTTCCTCGGCTGGTGTGCCCATGGCTTGGGTTGCATGACTAGCCAATGCGTAAAGCACCATGTTTCCCAGGTATGGATCCTCTGGTGTTGAAAGCTTTTCGCCTACGCGTCGCCTACCGTTCACCGCCAAGGCCAGTCGGCTAGTCTCGCTAGAGAGAGCAGGGTTGCGTTGCATGCGTGCCCGGGTGATGGCAGACCAAACTAGGGCGGACACGATCGTGTTTGTCGTCGGAGCGCTTGCTGTGTGGCTGCTGACGTGTTTCTTGACCTCGTCGATACGAGAAACGGGGATAGCGAACACCTTGGATGTGCAAGATGGAAACTCGGTTGGAAATGCTGGAAAGTTCTTAGAGTACTCTGGGTGCGACTCAAAGAGACTATCTTGTGATCTGGATGAAAGTGCGCCAAGCTCGGGGGCAAGCGCCTGTGTGAGGTGCGCGTATCTGTCTTGATCCAGACTGAGAGTGCTCAATCCTGTCGCGGAGAGAGCCTGAACCCAGAACCTAATAATTTCCGCAAACCCAGTAGCGTCAACGGCGTTGTGATGGGCGCAAATGCACAGTCCTACTCCTTCATTATCTCCGAACTGGAACACACTAGCACCAAAGACTGGAGCTCCTGCGGCGAAAAGGCTGTCGTCAATTGCAAGCGGTACCGGCCAGACCTCTGCGGGTATATCGGCAGGAGGCATTTGGTTTGCGACCAAGGTGAGATACTGTGCTTCTATGGCACCTTTGTCGACGATTTTGACCGAATCCTTGTCGGAATCCCATCGTAGTTCTAGTGATGGGGGCTGCCCTTCTGCTGGTCCTGTCGGGAACACACGACCCGCAAGCCATGGGAGCGACTTCAAGAGGGTATCCAATCCAGGCTGGAGTTTTTGGGAGATTGCCGGGGCGGATTCCATTGTACGAAAGGTCAAGACTGCCCCGATGTAGGTCCTGGGCATAAGCAGATCGAGTGGGGTCAATCGTTCGACGGATGAATTGGCGGTCATGGCTGCGTTGTTGTTGTGGTTGGTGGTGGTGGTGGTGGTGGTGTTTTTGGTTAGACTGGAAGTAAAAGATTACTGGATGATTTATCGGATTGAAAGCGAATATCTATCACCTGCTTTATATTCATGGTCAACCTTGGGCATCCAATTCCAGCCTCTAGCACTCCTGACTAGCCATGGTGCAGCACTGACCCTTCCGCGGCGCCGTGGAACCCGTGGGCCCGGGTGGCCGACTCTCCGAGCAGGCAGCATTTTGCGAAGACACTGAAATAACAATTACCCCTGAAATGCGCATTGATTTTAGCGACTGGAATGGTTAGCCTTCAGCTGAAAAGGTAGTAGAGTAGGTATCTAGAAAGGAAGATGGTTTCTTCCACAGACGAGAGAATTTGCTGTAGTTACGAATACGAATTTTCCTGATTAATTCATCATTTCTATCTAGCTACGGAGAGGATAGATGAACATGCGGCGTCTATTTCTCACCAAATTTCCCCACTGGAGTAGGTAATGGAAGCAATCACAACCTTTGAAAAATGGTTTGCCCAACCCGAGCGTCACCGTCCAATCTCCACCGAACTTCATGAAACAGTCCGTCCGCAAGATTGTCAAAGTCTAGAACAAAGCACTCCCATGTATAGATGTATGAAGAGTAGCCCTTAGAAATACACTCATCCCGCGTTTCGGGAAGAAACGTCCAGCTATTTCTGTGATAATGATATAGGGTAAATTCTTGGTCTTCCAAACCATTAATTCGCATCCGTAACAATGGAGCTTCACCATCTCTCACCAAGGAGAATTCTAGTTCTGTGGCTAAGTCAGGGCATGAATATGTTCCAATGCACGTGCTCAGTTTGGTTGGGTGAGTGCCTGGCACTCGGTGTGATAGCCAGTCATCTCTTAGCTTGGTCCATCTGTTTCGGGTATTCTCAACAATAGTCTGAGCGACCGGAACCATTTCAACACGTGGTTTCATATCAAACAGCTCCTGAATGATCAATTGTGCAACAATGTTTGTTGGGTCACCATTGATCCCGTACGCATTGCAGAGCACGACAATGGCGGTGTCATCCTCAGGAAAGGTCCAATACACCGCGAGGAAGCCACCATACTCTCCAGTGTGTCCAATGACGACTCTCGATTTAGAATCGCGGCCCAGCACATATGTGGAATTATTGCTTCCTCCGTTACTGACTGTGTTGATCTCAGCTGTCGGCAGGTTATACACAAACAGTCCCATGGCGTATTGCTGTTTCGGGTCATCTCCAAGAGGAAAATATGGCTCTTGGATGGTCGCCATGGCCTTTTGCAGCTTCGTAGGAGCTTTTGTGATTCTCCTCTTCTCGCCAAAGGGGGAAAAAGAGAACAAGAAAGAAGCCCACGTCGGTTTAGTGTTTGCGTCCAGCCAGACTTGCATTAATGCGTCGGCCCACGTTAGCATATCCTTGACACAGGACCGCATGGAGCCTGAGCTGTCAAGCGCATCGCCATCACCAAGAGAGGCTAGAGGGTTGGATTGGGGTGATTGTTTGTCAAAGATGAGGTAGGGCACCGCGAAGTTGTCATCAGGTGGGTAGGTGAAGTAGCTCCGGTCCATTCCCAGTTGTGAAAAAACCTCGTCCTGGACAGTAGTTCCAAAAGAAGCTCCAGTCAGCCTTGTGATTAGAACTCCGGCCAGAGCAAACAGCCAGTTGTTGTACCTCCATTCGGAGCGGAACTCGGCGACCTTGGGCAGGTTGTTAAAGATGTGAACAATGTCGTCATGTTTGGCAAATACGTTGCCGCCGCGGCCAATGGCGTCGTAGATCAATTGGCTAAGACCAACGCAGTGTGAAGTCATGTCCCGGATGGTCATTTCCTGGGCCACCCGTGGACTTGAGGGCGTTTTAAGCTCTGTAATATTGCTGGATACAGGGACACCCAGACCCAAAGCCCCATCATGGGCTAGGCGGCTCAGTATCGTGCTGGTGAAGGCTTTGGTACAAGAGCCTACGCCGTAAATGGTATTCTCATCGGGTGCCCGGCCCGTCTCGTCAGCGTAGCCGAAACCCTTGAACGAGCGATCGCCATTTCGCACGATGCCAACAGCAAAAGACGGCACGCCAAAGATTTGGCGAATCTTTTCGATGCTTTCTGTATTCTCCTCCAAGCTAAGCTCAGGCAGTTAGTGATTGAACGGTCGGCCGGGTGCAGGGATAGATACATCTTATCGGCAAAGGATGACATTTTGGCTTCAAAAGCGATGCGGCGGTATTTTAGTTGTTGCAGGCGAATGAAGAGTAAATTAACGGAAAAAGATAACAGGCCAATGGCTCACAGGAGAAATGCGGTGAAAATGTCTCGGAATTTTGGGGGGAAGGATATTGGGATGAAGCCGCCCGGTGAATACTCCAGCTCAGTGCCTTAAGGCCGATGCTGCATTCGGCACACTTCACGTGAAAAGAAAAAGGGAAATAAATCGCTTTGAGAGGTTCTTGTGCCTTTCATTATCAAGAATACACATTTTAGTGACTTGTGAAGTGTGGTACTATGTGCCCAACTCCTTCAACAAGGGTGTGCATGCCTGAGGTTCACATAACCTGCACCTTACTTCCTCCTTTTTGAGACAGACACAGAGCAGCGAGCCACGAATAGCCATCTCGAATCACCCAGGCGCAGATTTCTACAAAGGGTCATAGCTGTGCGTGGTTGGACGTCCAAATTTGGTCAATTTCAATTGCTTAAATCCTAACCTCGCTGTTTGAGAATATGCACGACTTCTCCCTCTACATATCGTTAAACCTCCCTGCAGAGTCCATCTCATGCATGGTCGTCCAGGATGGCTGGCCAGCAAACCAATCTGTCAGAATGCCCGATATTTGGTCGTGATCCTGGAACAACATTGGGTCATCCGCATCTATTTGTGAGAAATATTCGGAACCTGACGGGATGAGCTGACTAGGCTCATTATAGAAGAGGAGTGAGTCGTCTTCCTGATTGTAAGTCCCGATTGTTGGGGCTCGAGATTCGACTAAGGTCTGTGCAAGTCGACCAAAAGCATAGCAAACTTGATAAAGTCTTTCTGAGTCCTTTGAGGTGCCCCGTACCTTTCGTAAGCTCTCAATGACATCATTGAGAAGCTGAACATCATCCATACTGTTGACAGCAACTGCGTGAAGGAAGACCACAATGAACGGGGTAAATGACGACTGGTGAAGAACCCTACTTTAATTAGCATTCTGATATCCTCCTGCGGCGTTCTGATGCAAAGCATTCTTACCAGTCAGCGTAGTCAGATTCAGATATTTTGAGATTTGGCTGGTTGGGGTATGCTGAAAAGCAATCGAGGTGACTCTGCAGACTTGATCTGGCCGCTTGGAAGCATGTCGAACATATTTGAGCGCCTTCGCCCACAGATGGGTAGGCACGCAATAGAAGGGTCAAAGTTGAGTAATACATTATATCCCATGTCTTTCTTGATAGTTCAAAGATGGCTGCATTGCTGACTCGTCCGGGTTTGATCTATTTATGTTATTAGTTGCTCATGATGAACACACATACTGAACTTACCGCTTTGAATTCTGCGTACCAAGATGCCAAATCGGTTTGCAGACGTTTCATGTGGTCCGACCTCTCGGATGAGGCTTGGTCGGTTTCATTTCTCGAGTAGCAGTAGCTGTAAATTTGGCCTTGTAGCCTTGCGAATTTGATTCCCATAATGAACGATTCGTCCCATGGCCTGATTTGAGGATCATTTGATATTTCTGGATACTTTGCGTCTATCTCGACATCTTGCATATACGACGCCCGACCCTGAAGCAGAGAGATGTTTTTGTCAAAGACGTACAGAGTCCAAAATACGCGACGCATATTGTGACCATTTTTTGGTGAGTATTTCTTGTACGTTAGCTCTCGGAAGTAACCGAGTAATCGGCAATGACTGGAAGCTGCTGAGAGAAGAGAGGAGCATAGCAGGGGCTTTGATTGACCTTGCGCTTTGACTACCTGCGACCATTCCAGGGTTTGGTTAGCTGTGCTTGGATCTGATTTCTGTTGAGGGCTCTGCGACTCACTGCCAATGCCAAAGCCAGCACATTTTCGAAACTGGGAATAGCCAACAACTCGTATGTTTCAATCCCAACGTTAAAGTTTCGGTCACATCGTCGCAAATTTTCTTCTATGTCATATCCGGCAGGGAGTGCATCCTGGAATACAATGTGTTCTCTTAATAGGTAGGCCAGGATACCATACATTGCTGTAGTTTGACCCAAGGAAACCGGAGTGGTCGGGAAGTAGACCTTCTGGCAGAGTTCATCCACCATAGAAGGATCATTTATTACGTATGACGATAGGAAGATAGAACCGCGGGCTGGATTTGGGTTAGCTAGATGGCCTACTTCATTTTCTTAGTGGAGTGATCTTTTGCCCACCCTTTGCTTGTCGAAGAATGGCAATTACCAAAGCTGCTGGGAGAGGTTCCTGCTGAAGAATAAGCCTTTGAGAAGATGCCGAAGAAAATTGGTGGTCTTCTAAAGAAGAGGGTCTATTGGTTGGTTGCAGCAAGCTGCTTAGATGAGTGAATGATTCATTCAGGCCAGACTGACTATGGCCGGCATCCAAATCGCAATCTGATTGGACTGTTTGACTTGCCCCAAGAGACTGGTTAGTGAATGAAGACCCCCCTTCGTACACGGCTGCTGGGACTGTGGGGGTGGATGCAAGCTGCGCCTCTTCGCGGATGCCACCCTGCTCCGACGGGTTGGATGGAGTATCGGACGGGGTGTGCTGGGCAGTCAGCTGACGCTCAATCTTAGAGATGCGGTCCCGAAGTCGATCGACCTCCTTCTTTCTTGAACGCGCGTTAGTTCGATTGCAGCTTGGCGTGGCAAACCATACATACAGGTCCGTCACTTTGCACGCTTTGGAAGGGGGCTCAGATGAAGCGGCCGCGTTATTACAGCTTATACCGGCAGATCGACAGTTCGAACAGGGCGTAGTGCGGTCGCAGCGGACCTATAAGACAAAGAATAAGCGACTGGTGTTCACGGCTGTTTGGAAGGCTCTGTAACCTTGCGGATCTTGCATGCATCGCACTGCAAACGGTTTAGCATCGGGGCAGGGTCGCAGAGTGGGGGTATGCATTACAGCTCGGGGGACTTGGGCCAGGCGATGGCGCCTTTCCTGGATTGTCTCATCGGAGCTCATTTTGCCGGGCGATTGTCCCGCAGCGTGACGGCTACTGAGGATGTTGAGGTGGAGTGGTGACGGCGTGTCGGCCTTTTGTGAGTTCGGGCTAGCGGGTCCGCGGGCCCGCGGCCCCGATGCTAGTGGATATGTATACTTGAGGCCGCTAATACACCGCCCCTATTTCTAATTGTGACACCTTCGCTATGATTGCGCTCAAACTACATATTGGTATCCGCTACCCCACGGGATAGTGATGCTTCCACACGATGCCCGGCACTACTCGACCTGAGTTTACAAGCCTCATAAACAGCAATCTGCATGCCCACCACTATTTATCGGTCATGGGCACCAACTATCCGAAGTCTTCCTATTCAAGTCGCTTCGTTAAACCTGCGCAACATGATAACGTGTGCCAGATAATATCATCAAGTGTGCACCATGGTTCGATTGCAATGTCTTGAGCCGCATGCAAAACATTGATTAAACTGCGTCCACTGAAGGCCGACTGCGCATTTTCTGCAAATGTCATTGAGATCATCCAACCTTTGTTTCTTGTCTTAACTTGCCGTTATACATCACCCCAGCCGTGCCTTCTCGACAGCCTATACAACACATTCATTACATAAGCCATATATCAAAAACACCCGAGGACTCCAACCGTCACCAGCGCTATCATCATCGTTAGCAAAGCGATATATCTAGAGATATATCCTCAGGGTCATGCTAGAAACTTGACAGTAGTTGTTAATTTCTATTTCCTAGTCGTAGATACCAATGTGTATTTGCGCGACGCCTACGACGATCTTGATACAAAATGAAAGTGCAAAAAATGGTGCAAAGTGCTGTATGCGAGTACCTCTCCATTACTAGCGGTACCGGTAACTGCTCAGTGTATTCAACCAATATTGACTAAATATTCTCTTGCGCGTCACACGATTGTTCGTTTAGGCCGCCGGCACTGCACCAGCAGAGCGAAACCTCATCGCGCTACTATAAAATCGTGTGCAGTGGAGATCAACGTCCTGGATGGAGAAGACACATGACGATTCGAACCATGTCGTCGTTGTAAAGGGCAAAGAGACTCAGCGAGTACAATAGATACTAGATATACATTAACTTTCGGTTTCAGAAGATTTCCATGATTCACGAACGCGGCAGTTATTACGACTACCACGCATTGTCACAACACTGTCACTCAAAATAAAATTAGTAACATGGTATGTTCCATGGGGCATAGAATACATTTGGGATAGCGAAGTAGCGGGAGGCTTCATTCGGTGGAATTTTGCCCCGATGGGTAAAATGCTATCCCGGGTCTTATCACTGACGGCTAATATCCAGGTGCATAATGAAGATTTCACAGAATATTTACAATCCTTACTCCAATCCAGTTGCCCTCAGAAGACATCCAGTGCCCTGTTGACGTGCTGCAGCGAGCCAAAATTAGTATGTACCGAGAATCCTGGCCCACTATTTTTGTGCAGACCGCCCAGGCAGAACAGGCAGCCGAGTGGGGCACAGCTGCAACCGCATCCTGTCAGAATCGTAAGCGTACACTTGGGCGGCTATTTAACATCAATTTGTTGGCCACTGGCATGAGATGGATTGATGCGTCTCACTCTGCTTTTGCTTCTTTCTAACTGAACTCAACAAGTCACTATGACATCTAGTTCGACAGATACCCCGGTGGGCGCTGGGCGCCTTGTCCCTGACGAGATATGGCACCATTTGTTTACTTTTGTTCCAAAGTCAACTCTCCTGCAACTGAGACTCGTCTCGCGCAAGATTAGCCATATCTGCACGCCCTTGGCTTTCAGAACTTTCGACCTGTCTGCCCATGACAACTCGGCCAGTCGCTTCATGCAGTTGGCCGCATCGACAAAGTTCCGCGAGCTGGTGCGGGAGCTAGCCATTGACACATGGGTTGGCACTGAGTTTGAGTACCATTCAAACGAGGATTACCCTCCTCCCGTCGAATTTATGAACGCCTTGCATTATGTGCAGTTCTTCACCGAAGTCAGAGCCCTTCATGTGCGCTTCAGTGAGTTTTGTGGCGAAGATGACCGGACAGGCTACGACATTGAGGAGACATGGATGTTCAGGTATCGCGTTCTCGACACCGTCTTTCACTGTGTGACGGGGCTGTGGACACCGGAAAATCAAGCATCGATTGATGAGACCGCCGAGGAGCTGGATTGGTTGGAGCCCGAGTACCCACCGGAGCATTTGCCTTTGCCCCTCGACAAGTCCATCAAACTCAAGGAACTCACCATTACAAACCTGGCAGATTATCACGACAGTACTCTCATAGAATCAGATGCTTGGGGAAAGCTCATGTCATCCAAAACTCTCATCGACTTCAAACTATACATCGCTGCTGAAGCCGACGATGCTTCACCAGAGAGCGCTGTTTATTTTGAGGAGAAGTACGACATGTTTGAGCAATTGCAGCAGAGTTGGCTGTGTCCTGATCTTTGCGACAATTTACGAGTCCTATCTCTGTACTATCGTGACTATTGGGGTTGGTTCCCCAAAATGGATTTTCGACTCATTGGCAGCAATGGCCAACCGTTTCCGCAGCTCAAGGTGCTTGCACTCGGAAACTATGTCTTTAGCCATGATTGGCAGGTAGACTGGTTTGGATCCTTGGGAAAGATGAATGGGAGCGGGGGGCTAGAAGAGCTGTATCTTGACGATTGCCCACTTATGTTTGAAGCTCGCCAAATTGGCCCTCTCGACCCCAATGATCCTCTCTACCCCGTTACAAGCCGCGTGCTGTCCCGGACATCATGGCAGCCGGAAACCTACCATTTTCCTTTGAGGTGGCACAAGATACTTTCACAATGGAGGGAGTCGATGAAGGGCCTGAAGGTCTTCCGCATGGGTCACGGGTCCTGGGATGGGCCACCGGGAGCCGCCTACGAGCGCCTAAACAACGACGAGTCAAGCACCCATGCTGATGGACTGCATCTTGATCATATTTTCAACAATAATGGCCATAGAACATTCAACTTTCCTGAAGTCTTCGAGGATGGAACTGACGACAAGAAATACATTCATGGCGCCGGCCTCTCTTGCACGCGAGACGAACGCTTGCAATATATTTCGTATAACATTGGTATGGGCCCAACCCCGTGGAATGAACCTAGCAGGTACGGGCGTCGTCCAGGGAAGCCCTTCGAGCCTGAGGATGGCACAGCCGAAAAGGATGATCATGCGTATGAGATGCTCATGTCTACAATCAACTCCAATGGAGCCAGTACGGTATAGGCTACTACCAATACCTTTGTACACCATTGCCTTGGAATCTTTAACCCAATTCTTGTAGATGTGAGGGATTCCTGTGAACACTCATCGTTCCGCATGGACAATTGATCGGATTCCGTTTTTGAGCACGGAATCAATTTTACTGATGGAGACTGGGAGGTTCTTTGGTAAAATAGGACACGAAGGAGAGAAAAGGAGGCCATGGGAGCTACCATGGGAGCTAGAGAGAACAACAATTTGATTGACTAAAAAAAAACAATGGTGTACATATCAAATCTGATAAGCAGATCGGCCACCTCAATCTAAATAGTCTAGTTACCAGTAGTCCAGTCAGAGACAACAGAGTACGGAGAATCCCGAGTCGTCACACCTCCAACAATCAGCTGCTTAGTATCAATGTTAAAACAGTTGTCCCTGGCCTCCTCGGAACAAATGGGCCACACAGTCTTATCCGACATGCGGCAGAAGAGACCCTCGGCTCGGTTGGCAAAGTCAGGGCCCAAAGAGTTCTCGCTTTCGCAAAGCCGAGACGTCGAGTGGTCAACATCATCATCGAGGACCAGGCGATCAACGAAGCGCGAGTCTCCGCCAGATGTGGTTGTTGTTTGATTGCGAGCGTTGAGAAGGCCTCGGCGGCCGCGGGGCACCCACGAATGCGGCGCCTCGCTGTGAGCCACGGTCCATTCAGGGTCATCTTCCAAGCTTCGCTTTTCGTTGTTGATGGTCCAATAGATGATGCCACGAGGATCCTTTTCCTTGAGAATCTTGAAAGCGGGACCGTTGCTGCACAGCTTGTCGTGGACTTTCTTGTCATTCTTGGCAATTTCCGAGGCATTCTCAGCCACAAACTCGGGCCAGTGGAGCTGGAACCCGGTTTGAGGCTGGTCACCGTTGGCATCGATCCACATGCAGTTGGGCTTGCGGCTGCTGTTCTGCACGTAGACATTGGAGTAGTACCAAGTCGAGCCGCACTCGGAGCCCCAGTCGCCAACCCAGGCGTACTTGTCGCCGTTGGCCCAGGTGATGGTCATGTAGGCGATGCAGATGGCATCATTGTTGGCCGAGAACAAGGCATACGACGCCTGTTGCCCGTTCTTGCTGTCATCGTGTGTAACCTTGATCTCCTCGGTGCTGCCGGAGCTGACCTTTCCGCTGTCAACCGTCATACCGATGAATTTACCGGCCTCGTTGAACAGGCGGACGTCAGGAAGGTCTCCGCCCGCGTTCTTCAGGCCTCCGTCGTAGTCAAGACCAACAGTGATAGCAACAACAGACGTCTTGAGCTCAGGCTCTGGGATGCTGTCCCGTGTAAAGGAGAACATGGTCATGAGACCGGAGATAACACCAATAGTGTTGACAAGGGCAGCCATTTTGAATGATTGATGTTGTAGTGTAAAGGATTCGTAATGAATGGTGGTGTTAAATGATCCGGGGATTGAAAGAACGAATAAATGAGTCGTTTTCAAGCGTTAGGGAGAGGACGAGTGGTTTGAAAGAACTTGCGGAGAAGGGAGTGTGTAGACACTGCGGGAACTGTTTGTGTAACTGAAGTGTTGATGGTGATTTTAGACTGATTGTTGCCAGCAAATCTCATCTTTATAGGAATTCCATTGACTAGAACTTCAAGACCCATCACGAGAAACCTGAAATGAATACAAGTCCGTGGTGGAGTTTGTTGGTTCCTAGGCTGATTCGAACCATCCTCTTCATTTACTGCGCGGAAGGCATCATCATGGGGGAGTGGCGGAGATCAGAATCCTCGTCTAGAACCAACATCGCACAGGGAAAGGCGAGGCTGAGTCTGCAAAAGGTGTCTAGTACTTTGAGGCATTTTTATTTCATCGCGAGAATCTTGCTGGGGTTTTGTACGGAAGAAAACACTATGCTGGATGCAATTTCATTTGGTGGTAAAAGTTTACGTTCGATCGAACAGCCTTTCCAACAACTGCATGGCCGGATCGACTGAGGCCCTTTCGCAGTCCTTCGACTACGATTGGCGACAATCAAGATCATACCAGGACCAGAATTTGTGGGACCTGATTCCAGGGCACTGGATGAACGATACGACGTCTAGAACCAACATATTCGATATAGCTGAGACATTGGCCAACGTGCAACAAGTCAAAACTGGTAGACCGCAGCATGCCAAGAGATGTCATGTAATGCGTTGCACAATAGTGCGCCTCTATTTGGAAACAGCCGGGTTTAACAGTGGGAATTCAAATTGCCATTTTGGGGCTCAGATACAGGTTGGTCTCGTGATGCATGATATCATGAGAAGGAGACAAGAATTAAGCATGAAAAAGCCATATCAAATCCTTCATCCTGCAAGGCGCTTTGACAGAAAAGCTCGTATTGAATATACAGCCAGACTGTTGGTTGTCTGTTCGCGAGGCAATAATTCCGTTTTAGTGCTAAAAGCCGAAGCTAGGGGAGGGGAAAAGCTCGCTTGTGGATTCATTCCCTTAGTCAACGGCTGTTGGTTGTGCAAAAAGCTCAGACGAACCCCTGCGCCTCAAAGCGTGTTGGTCCAACACATTCCAGCAACACCAACCATAGCCTCGAAAACCTGGAGAAACTACCCACTTATCTCGGTTATAACCACTTACCGACTCATTTTGACGACTGGCTATGTTTCAGCGTTTCTTGGCACGCCAAATCTCCTGGCTGCTGCATGTCATCGCCCCGACACCGCCTTCCCTCGGCATCCTTTTTGCTCTTATATTATCTCTGGTTTCTGCAACTATGAATTCTTCTTCATACGATTCATTTTCCAAGCAATTCTATCTAGATACCTAGCTGCGCGCGCAAACTCTCTTACCATTTTTCCTCAATAACCCTCCACCCATCCAACACCATGAAGTCAGTGCGACGAGGCGTCTGCGTTGCTTTTGTCACCCTGGGAGCGCTTGACGGGCTCGCAACGGCCCAGTCATTTGGCAATGCAACCATCGTGGGCTGTTCCACCATTGATTGCCCCACCGGAAACACCACGTCAAACAATTGCCAGGTTGTAGACAAAACTTTTACTGGCATAGGGCTGGCCAGAATTCCCGTCAACTCTTCTTCGCCACTCTCGGGGCTGTCCTGGGTGAAGGGCGTGGGCGCTGAGGCTTCTGGCGAGAATCGCGTTTTTGATCAGAGCTTTTACTTGGGCACCCCCTCCAATGTCACTCTCGACGATGTGGGAGCTTGCGCACTTTTCTTCACCGAGTCTGGTGACAGAATCAAATTCAACGGAGCCAACACGGCCGAAACCGAGGGGACTTGTGCAGAAGCCATGTCCGAGAGCTGCGTGACGGCTATGAACAGCCGCGCCAAGAAGCTGGACTTTGACGGGTTGTCTGTTGACGAGGCGTGCTCCAAGTTGAAGAAGGAGTTTGAGGATAATCTGGATTCCGAATGCAAATCCTTCGCTGACTCTAGCGGATGGGGCAACATTACTGTTAGAGGTATGTGCATGTCCTAAAATCACCAGCCAGCTGCTAACAAACAATTGAAAGCCCTTTCTGGATCTTCTGCCGTGGATCCCATTACTTCAAAGGAAAACTCCACCTCCAACTGCTGGCCCATCTTCCCAAGATCAGATGACCTGACCCTTGTTGAGTCATTCAACACTACAGTAAGTTTATTCGGTTCCCTAACGAAGTATTAGATAGGCACTAATCATGATATGCAGGCGAGCGTTTCGAATGATGACGCGGAGGAATATCTTTACGGTGTGACTCCCATCTTGACAGTCTTCTTCCCTGGAAATGGCAGTGTGTTGAGCGGGGTGGATAGCCAGATGACCTGCATGAAGAGTCTGAGTGAGAGCGTCGAGACTGAAAATACTAAAAGTGATGGAAGCAACGATGACGATAGCGGCGCCGGTATCTTGAATGCTCAAGTGGGATTGAGCTTGCTGGTAGCTGGCTTCCTCTCTTTTAGTCTCTTTTGATAAGCTTGGAGGCCATATAGCTCGTTATCAGCATTAGCTACTACTAGTCAGAATCAGAATTGTACTTGATGATTACCATGCAAGACTCGTTAGTTTACACCGAGGTCTAACCAGTCACCAGTGACTCCATAGGCTCATCGCAATGGCAATACGGCTGGTGAGCCTCACTAGGGACGGGGCGCACCATTGATTCACGCTGATTGCATAAACCACGAAGTTTCGCGCATGGGCACACAGTTGCCATTGGCCAACGTCACAGGCTTGCAATGTTTCGCGACATGAGCCCAGTCAGCAATCTGAATCACCAAAATGTAAAGAATGGACATCGCTTTTCTATACGTGCGCTAAATCTAAAAGATCAACGAATCAAATGATATTTATTCAAGTATATATAGACTGAAGAAACAAGGTAACCCAACTTGAAGCCATGATTGATCACCATGCGTTGCCGAAAGGGATTAGTAGGTGCCAGACTTCCACTTTTTGGGCACCATTCAGCGTATCGGCAGCCTTGCCACCTCATCAAGGCCAGTCATACCGATGCAGGGGATGGGCAGCTGGGATTCACCACCAACAAAATGATTTGCGGTGTGGCGTGGGACTGGCTACCCTACATCATTTTCGCTTTTTCGCCTTGTCTCGTTACAAATAATGGAAATGGCTAAATATGACATAAAATAATACTATATTATAGAGAGTAAATTGTCTTTAAAAATTGTGATCTATCATCATATCTAGTAGGTAAAGAAGATAAAATTTTGAAGCATGTTGAGTTCGTGCACCTGTAGCAGCTGGATAGGACTTGGTTCATGTGTTGTTTTACGCCCCTACTTATTTGGTTTGTGTTTACAAAATTCCAGAGACCCGCCTACATTCACTCCATCAAGGTTCATAAGATCCTCACGTATATCTGAGCCTGACAACCAATCTCCAATTCTGAGCTAAATTGTAGTGCTTACGTCGTTGAAGAGATCCCCACTCATCATGTGACCTTGACATCGACGGCAACATCACGGTACTTATTTAAACCAATTCGCTAGGCTGCAGTCATCAAATCGATCTACTTTTCTTCTCATTTAATTTTACATCACATACGCCAATAAAAAAAATTATAATCAGCCCACCATGGCAGCCAGTACCGTCAGCGACCCGTACTTCTCTGTCTCCACGATTACAGTGAAGGCGGATAAAATAGACGAGGTGGGGCGTAAAGCATGGTGACCTCGATTTAAGCGACCTAACTCGTTCCTAGGCATTTGCTTCTTTCCAGGAGATAGCCCAGCAGACTGAGGAAAAAGAGCCCGGCGCAAAGATGTATCGCTTCTACAAGGTCGAGGGGAAGAATGAGTTTGTTTGGATAGAAAAGTACACTCCTTGCTGATCCCAAACAAAGCTTCTCTGTCTAACGCGAGTGTAGGTTCGAGAGTCGCGAGGCGTACGCTGCTCATGTCTCGTCCTCTCACGTGCAGAACTGGGCTAAGAAGTACATGGGTGGTGATTTGTTTGACGGAACGTTTGAGTTTCATGCCCAGAGCAAGGACGGCCCTGCAGCTGGAGGATTTGATCGAAGCTAAATTTTGAGCCTGATGTGGAGGATCAATTGAGAAGGATGAACTCCCCCAATCCCGCCTTGTTGGTCTTCACTATGTTAGTTGTTGTCGGAAGTCTCGGATGTCAGCTGAGCTGAGCTGATGATGGAAAAATTCCAGGTTCAGCGCAAATTACACTTGAGTGCACAATAAAACATCCAATCGCATGCACCCGATAGATCGACGAAATGGTTCCTCAATCAAGTGGGAATGTGCCGCTCTGGCCTCTAGGGAAATGCCTAAACACGTCATTCACACCCAATCGAAGAATAAAACACTGATTATTCGTTACATTACATTAACTAGCGTCTACTCATCTATTCGTATGCAGATCTTTCATAGTCACCAGCGCCGTCTCATCTGTCTCATACTCAATCGTAAAGGTACGTGACACAACAATAGTTCCCGAAGCATCGGACCGCCCCTGGGACGCAATAGACCTAGAAGCCGAGTCCTCATCATTTGGCAAGCCGGCCCTACTCATGTTAGGTCGGCTGTCGTAATTTGTTTGCGTGGGCGTGCCAGGCTTCTTAAAAAGCCTTGACAGCAGCCTCCCAAGCAGCTTGCGCAGGGAGGGCATGCATGTGCATATAATGCCGACGGCAATCTCCATCTCTGACCACTTGCAGATGCTGGAGAAGCGCCAGGTGGGGTTGGTCTGGTCCTGCGACATTTTTAAGATGGCGTTGAAGCGTAGCAGACTGACTGCTGTGAGGCTGTTCAAATGTTAGACACATCGCCATGCAACGGCTGGGTCGACTCACAATAGGCCGACGGAGAACATGATGGCCGCGGCAATCTTCCTCTTCCAGTCCAGCTGCAGCTTCAGAACCTCGAAAAGCGGAATGGCCAGCATCCAGGCATCGAGCACGAGGTTTATTAGGCTGTGCGACCACACGATCGCGTCAAAGTTGAGGCACGTTCCCGGATGCTCGCCATCCCATTTAAACCAAAAGTGATTCAGCGGCCTGCAAATACCAATCGCTAGCCCTAGGAAGAGCAGCGAACTTGACAGGACAAACACCCCCGTGGCCAGGATGGTGTACCGCGTCTTTTTCGAGCCCTCCTTGAAAATTCGCAGGTAAAAGAACAGCATGGCAAGCCGTAGTAGTGCCAGCTCGACAATGTATAGGATGATGGCGGAGTAGAAGAAGATGAGGAATGGTGAGATGTCGTCCTGCGGCACAGTCCAAATATCGCGACCCAGCCCGTTCCTCGTCAGACCCCGCACGTTGATGAGGGCGAAGGCGATGTTTCCAAACAGCGTTAAGGCAATAAACAAGTCGTCCAACCACAGCCCGATTTTAAATATAAAGTTGTTCGCAAGGCGCTGCACGACCATTAGACTCGCGATGACGAGGAGCGCATTCGAGATGTTGATGTATTGGCCAGACACGTCGCGAGGGATCGCACCGCATGCCGTCTCCGTCACGTTTCTCGTAACTAGGCTAGAGTCAGATGCAGTTAACAATGGTCGTTGTCAGGCGACAACTCACAGAGGGTCTGTCTGTTTGTGCACGCCTGCACGACACATATTGTGGCCTCGAGGTTCAACTGTTGGTTCGTGCACACGCACGTCTGATTCGTGGCCGAACATGTCGAGTGTAAGACTGCATTGGTGATGCAGGCAGCCTGGATCGAGCAACGTGTTAGTTAGAGAGGAGGCGGTTCAAGCTCGCGGGCACACTCGTCCGCCACACAACACTACGTACCGCGCAGTCGGGTATCTTTGAAAGCGTTTCAGCCAGAGTAGTTGCAGCTACGCGCGCCGGCAGCACAGTCGCCAACAGGAAGCCAGCTAAAACGGCCTTTGGAGACATGCACAACATTGCAGCGTTTCAAAAGACATATTGGACGCCGGGCAACATCTTTTCACATTTCGGCTTATATGGTAACTGCTGAGTTGTGCACAGACTCTGGCGAAGGAGAGATTTGGTAGCAGCAGGTCCCCATTCAGGACGGCTGTCCGGACGTATTTGCTTTTCATCTGTGGACTTGTTGTGTTTTATAAGGCTTCTGTCGATTCTGATGGAAACGGCACCCCTGCTCCATTGGCTGGCTTGGTAGCATCGATACCCACACGCCGGGTCGAGCAACTAGGCGAATCGACAAATCACAAGGGCGCTCGGACAGGCGTCGCCCAAGCCCTAAGCAAAACGTTGACGTCGGCTGATTTCTCGGTCTATTATATGTGACAAGTCGGCACTGTTGCAGTACTGCTGCGGCACTGCGCAGCTCGGATGGCGCCCTGATTGGGCGCGCATTCGTCCGCATCGCAACCTTGGGCGCTTTTAGGTGTGGCGTGTGCGCTGAAGATGTCCATCTGCGAGCGAGTGCTTTAGAGTCTATTCCATGTTTCATCTTCAGGAACTACAGCCACCTGATCTCTCTTTCGCTCGCCCCTCCCCGCGCCCACTTTGGCTCATCCCCCAGCATTTCAAGAACCTTGTCACGATGCAGCCAACTCCACCGCACTCAAGACACTTAGCGCGTCGAAACGGCTTCAGACACTGTCAACCTGCTTCCCCGTGCCTGTCATTGGGTGCACGGTTTACATGTTCTTCATGCGCTCGCATGGCTGACAGGGCGGAAATGCAATTCCCCCACCTTGCTGCCCACTTTCATCCCAACGGTTTCGTTTCGTCTTCAATAAACGATGCCATGTTTAATGCCGATTCTGCTTGAAACCACCATCTCCTTCAAAGGCCAGAATCTCAAAAGAATGCGGTTCCAGGTCTTGACAAAAAACATGACAAGTAACATGAAAATTTTTCACAGCGGTGAAAACGAAGGATAGAGTTATCATTTGCCTCCCTCTTTCTTGCCTCGTTTTCTTGTGGGAACAGGTCGGTTAACCCTTGCCAGGGTCTCCTCCTGGCTGTTTTTGCTTCTTCGTGACGTAACTAGGTCAAGGCGAAGGAACGCAACCATGGCAAAATCGCCACACAATCCACGATAAGCACCAGATTTATTTCTGCCGCTCAGATCGGACCAGATCATTGTCATCTTATGGCTGCGCTTTGCCAACTACCACGCCGGCCGAGACTCCCCGCTTATCGGGTGGCGGAGCGGGCCGCATCGGTCCACAAGGAGGTCTTATTAAGCGGCCTTATAGCCCTACGAGGTTGAGCGGCGTGTGGTCCGCGGTGTTGCGGGTATAAACACATTTGCGCCGAGGTAGTAATGTGAAACGTGATGCCTGCACCTTCATTTGCGTTTTTTGCAAACCCCCCAGCAAACAGCAATGTGACATTTAGCTCAGCGAATAATGAAGTCAACCTTGTCCTGGTTTGTAAGAAACCCAACATCCTCTCCCAAAAGCTTGTCCCAAAACGCTACGAAGCCAACTCTCTTGTAAATGGGTAGCTTGGTCTCTTCGTCAACGCCCTGCTGGACGAGCGCCAGCCCATTCCGGTCAACCAGGTCGCTGGGCCGCTCCGTGTGAGCCATGAAGGCCACTTGGATCTCCTTGCAATCAACTTCTGCCTCGCCGTCGAAAACCACAACGCCAAAGGTTCGGTCATCAGCGCGCGTCGCGACGCATGCGACCAAGTCGAGCCGGCCGGCAGGTGGCCTCAACCGCGACGGCGGCAAAGCTTCCCACGGCCCCGATACTATAGCCCGCTGCTGCTGTTCCTGCGACTCACTAGGCCCCGAAGAGAAAAGCACACAGTCACCGCTGCAACCATTATCTCCGCAACCGTGTTTCGTATCCTGTTGTCCGATGGGCTCCGCTTCCCCATCATGCGACAGGCACTGGCTCGAATCGTCTCGGCTATCCTCTTCCGCCTCATCTCCATTCTCTTCTCCATCCTCATCGTCTTCGTCTTCGTCTTCCCCATCATCCTCTTCTCCCTCATCTTGCTGATTATTCCATAATTCCTCTTTTTTAGGTGTCTGATACGTGTTGAGACACTTTTCCCAGGGGTCGTCGCTTGTATCCTCCTTGACAAGACAGCTCAGCAAACGAGCGCGCAAAGTGATTGTAGAACTCGGCAAGACCTGGCTGTAGTCACTGCCGTCCGATGTCAGGATCTTGTGCCCCAGCACCTCGGCGTCAGGGACCGAAGTCCCGCTGCCGCCACGTTTAAAGATGACGCGACCTTTGACACCAAACCAAGACCATGTGGGCACTTGATACGAAGTTGGCCGCGCAAGTGTATCACCGTCCCGATGCCACAAGAGGCCAGAGATGATGTCGTTTTCCCACATCCCCGCAAGGTAGCGGCCGTCGTACTTTTTCTGAAGCTGCCTCGCAGTGCTGCCCAGGGCGGGGAAAACATCCGCCTCGAATGTAAGCGATCGCGAGGTGTACTCCTTGACCATGTCAAACCACTCGCCGACAACCATCGAGTTGGAAAACAGCCTCCCGATAGGGCGCTCGGGTCTGCTGTAGCTGTCACTCTTTCCCCGATCGCCTGGGTATTTCCGACCGACCTCGTCCCGCCGGCCATCCTCGCACAGCCACACGAACTCGCCCGAGGTAAAGTAGAGGCGGCGACGGGAGAGAAGTTCCTCTTGGAAACACCATGCTCGCTGTATCGTTGGCCCCGCGGAGACGTCGACATCCTTGAGGCACGGATACAGCGTTACATCAATTTTTCCCTCTTGGGATATGTAGTTCGCGCTCATCCGTGCGGCAGTGACTTTGAGTTCCTCTCGGGGCAGAAATAAACCACCATGGGCAGAGTCGGATCCCGAAATGATCGTCAGCACCGAATTAGTGTAAACATCACCCATCATCGCTGCTTCCTTGCTCCACTCCTCGTGGTCGTCCTGTACGATGCAGATGCTGTCAACCCAGAGATACCGCCGACCGATTGCTCGGGTCACGTGGATAGCATCTGAAATGGTCTTGGGTAGTTTGTCAGTAGGTATCTCTACTTTGAAGTCGGAAATGTTCGATCTCTTCGTTATCCATGGGGTCTCTGACAATTGACCCCAGCAATAGCTCAGAGTCAGGTAAGCTGCACCATCTGGTAGGTCCGTCCCCTCCACAAGTCGAGGTTGTGTTGTGGTATCCTCAGACCCACAATCAATCAGTCGCGTAGGCAAAAACCCCCCTTTTGCAGGTATGTTTGGACAGTCATCGTGGTCAGTAGCACACTCTTCGATCCAATCTGCTATGACAGAAAGATTCCCTTCCGCCTCAACGACGGGCGAGATCTGAGTTGGGCCTATCCTTCCACGTAAGTCCACGTCAGAATTAGGGGGGAGTATCAGCAGCACTTACAGTCCTTGCTAATCCACTCATGCTGCCGTGAGAACGCCCGTTGTTTACTGGACTCCCAGTCGTAGCATAGCGGGAACAAAGGCTCTATTTTACCCTTGCCCATATCAACAGAGAGCACCAGAGCAGGCATTCCCCAGTCCGCGTCGGAGTCAAGATCTGGCTCTTCTACGAGCATCTTGGTCATGTATCTGACATATTGCAAATCCTGGGGAACTTCCATTGGTCTCAATTGGAGGTAGAGTGGACCAGTCTCAGGCTTTGACAGATTATCTGGTAGCATGGATCGTATGACAGAGCATACATGGCACCCAGATTTCGCCGATTGCGTCAATGCGTCAAAGTTGAGGTGATAAGGATAGGCCTCATGGAGTGCCTTGGCGAGTTTCTCCTTGCCAGTCTTATCCTCCTCATCCTTATCTGGTTCTGGTTCTGTATTGGACTTGACAGGTTCAGTGGAATCTTCATCTGCTCCTTGTGGCTTCCGCATCTCAAACCCACCCAATGTCCGAATCATATTGTCCTTGAAAAAGCGCTTCTCAGCTCTGTGTTCTGGCACATGGCACTTTTTTCCTTCGTCTAAACATTTTTCACAGAGGTCGTAATGTCCATCATTGCATATACTGCAATTGGCGTGAGTCCCTTCAATCTGTTCTCCACAGCCATCGCAATGAATGGAATGCTTGCCCATACAGTGCGTTCCCGGAGGACGGTGGCCACGACATTTTTGAGAGAGGAGATCGGAGCCTCCAATAAAGAGCTCAGCTGGAATAGACTGGCACAAGTCGCATATGTGTCCAGAAGAGGATGTTGGAAATGGATGGGCCTTGCGATTCGGCGGGCTTGGTGACTTTTGAGCCGCTTGAAAGGCCCCGTTGGCCAGTTGGAAGCCGAGTGTCTCCATGGTAATGACCTTTTAGGGCGTCGAGTGAAGAACAATTTGCGAGTTTTGCTGTTTTCAAGGGAGTTGTCTCTTTTCTTGCTTATTATATTCAGCTCAAAGTATGCCACGTCATTCATTTACCTGGCAATTGTCTTTGGTGAGAGACAACAAGCCATGGCGCGATGATGAGGCAACCAACAACCACATTTCCTCATTCACTTCGGCGTGACTGCAGCCTGGAATTCCACCCCAAAGCGGGGTAAGAACTTTTGAGCACTAGGCAGACTAAAGCAGGCTGAGCAGAGCTTTGAGGTGGCAGTGTGTCAGCACAAATGCACCCAGGTGGGGCACCAAGCCAAGACCTAACATGTCAGCAGTTATTTAAACACACGAGAAGTAGTTGAAATGGGTCGTTACTATGAATAAGAGTCTGGCTTCCAGGTTAGCTTCATCAGACTCCAAGTGAATTCACCTTTGTTCGAAGTGTTCGCTGACGCCGTCAAGCTATCCAAAAAGAAATGGTGGAGATTCCCCCACAGTAGTTCGCGAGGCCGCTGTCCCTGAAAACCTGGCAACAGAACGCTCATGAATGCATTTCAGAAAAGGAATCAACCGTCGGTTCACTGTGGTAAGTGCAGGCAGTGGTAGGCCGCATCAAATCGTGGGCGGGTTTCAATTCTTTTGTTCTTCCCTGTGACCAGACAGCAGGGAAGACACGGATCAATGGTGTTGAGTCGTGGTTGTATTAAGAGACCGGTGCCAGATATAATTTAATTTGGCAAATTTCTTGTGGTTATTTTAGTAATCACCTGGCGATGATGGAGGCTTGAGCTAGCTTCGTGTCGTTTACGGGAGGGACCAAGCTGCTGGCAGGCCGACCGCGACTTCTTGGAGATGACTGTCAGTGCACATGTCAGAAGAACCAAGGACTATGTTAGTAAAATATGTTGTATTCCTCAATCTTAGAATCCCATCATCATGGCCGTGCTGTGACAATGATGATATGGGGGAGAACATGGCCGTTACCGTCAAGGCCGCTTCGGTGGTGAGTGAAGATGCTGCTCAACGGTCTAAAAGTCGAAACATCTAGAATCCAGCAGGGTGCAGCATAAGATCCGATGCGAATGTGTAGGCACTGTTTCTTTTTTTATTCGAATGGAGCGTCATCCCTTTTCTTAGTCGCCACTAGACTCGACGCAAGAATGCAAAGATGCCATCAGAAAAATCCCCAAGCCTTTGAAAGACTATTACGTAAGTCTATTAGTAGAAATTAACCTTTTCGTTTCCGTCATAGCCTCTCTTAATCAAATGCATAGTGTCCTCCTTGGTTGAGGATTCAGTTCTAGATAAAACAAAGAGACGCATTGAGTGGACCACAGCTTCCAGCTTTGCCTCTCTAAAATAAGGTATCCAAGGTTTACGCTAAAATGATGTATAGATATGATCTTGAGACGCGATTGGGCATTATTATTATTAGATTGGGTAGCCCGTAATTATACGTGGGATAAGCGTGGCGTAGATGCCTCTTTTATTATTGAGTAATTAGAACTTGAAGGAACTGAGTTTGGATACTTAGGTTGGTAATGAATTTGCAAGGAGGACCCGCCGCGGTAGTGCCCTAGGAGGGCTGCCTCCCCGCGGAAGGGGAAGTCAACAACTATCCCGATGAAAATCCAATAAGACAAGGTAATAAAAGCTCAAAATAGTAATAGTAGTGGAGGCGGCGATAGTAGTTATAAGAGAGAATGACAGAGTCTCTCGAGAGCGGCGAGACCAAGCAACTTTGCCTATCCCTAGACTGGCAATCTGTCGGTATCAAAGTCTTGTATACGGTTGCACAATGGTAGCAGCTCGGGCAATACAGGAGGAAGACATCGAGGTGGGGAGATTCAGTTTTTATTGCTGAAGTACAACTATCCGGCAAAATCAGAATACAACTTTACACGAGTGGGTGGTGCCGGTCCCGTCTATAGCGCATAAAAAGTAGTCAAAATAGATAAATAAAACAGTTTCAACCCAACGCCATTTAAAGCTTGGGCCTGAGAAGCTCGCCTCGCTCATCCTTGTACGTGGCAAGCAGATTCCTCTTGCTGTCTCCTCCGTGGCTGACCTCGACGGGAGCATCAAAGACGGTGCTGCCAGCCTTGGCCTCTCGGTCTTTGATGTCGACGTACTCACGCTCTCCAGATCCCACGTACAGCTGTCTGGGTCTCCAGATCTTGACGCCACCGTCCTGGAGCATCTGTTGCCTCCAGTGGGCCAACCATCCAACACATCGGGGAACTGCGAAGAGAACAGGGTAAAAGCTAAATGGCACCGTTAGCGTCAAGGCTGCATATAAGGCAGAATAGGGAAATAACTTACTCAAGAGGGAAACCCATGGCCTGGTAAATCAGGCCAGAGTAAAAGTCGACGTTGGGGTAAAGGTTTCGGCTGCGCATGAACTCGCTCTCTCGGGCATACTTGGCCAGGGTCAGAGCAGTGTCGAGGAGCTGGTTGCGGCCTGTAACCTTGAAGACCTCCTCGGCCAGCTCACGGATGGCCGTCGAGCGAGGGTCCACGTTCTTGTACACGCGGTGACCAAATCCAACAAGGACTCGCTCACGCTTCTCCACCTTTTCCATAAAGGCGGGCACGTTCTCGGGAGATCCAATCTCCATCAACATGCGGATAGCGCTCTCAGAGGCACCTCCGTGAGAGGGACCGTAGAGAGCAGCGCATCCGGCGGCCACGACGCTGTAAGGGTCGACCAGGGAGCTGCCAACCTGGAGAACGGTGGCAGTGGAGCAGTTTACCTCGTGATCGGCGTGGATGATGAACAGGGCATCAAGAGCCTTCTCCAGCACGGGGTGAGGGCGATACTCGGAGCCGGAGAGGTGGTCCAGCAGGTACAAAAAGTTGCCCGTGTAAGAGAGTCCCTGGGCTGGGCGGTTGAAGGGACGGCCCTGGCGCATGCGGTAGGAAGCAGCAGCCAGGGTAGGGGCCTTTCCGAGGATTCTCAGGATCTGCTTGTCGAGGATCTTGAGAGCCTCGGGGTCGCCAGATGCAGCGTTGGTGTACAGCTTCTGGCCCTGCAGCGAAGGGTTGGCCTCGGGGGCAAAAGCACCGAGGGTGGCAAAGGCCGAGGTCAACATGGACATGGGGTGAGAGTCGTAGCGGAACGACTTGAACATGCCCTCGATGTCGCTGTGGATGAATGTGTGGTGCATAATCTCATCTTGCCACTTGGTGGATTGCGTGCTGGTGGGGAGCTCTCCGTAGAGGAGCAGGAAAGCACTCTCGAGGAAGTTGCTCTTGTGAACCAGCTGCTCAATGGGGTATCCGCGGTAGCGGAGGATACCATCCTGGCCGTTGATGTAGGTGATCTTGCTCTGGACAACGGCCGTGTTCATGTAAGCAGGGTCATAGACTCTGAGGCCCTGTGTTGTCTCATCCTCGGCGCGGTCATTGCCGGCCTCAGCCTTGATCTTCTTGATGTCCGTGGCGCGCACAGAATTGTGAGTGATGGGTAACTCGTAGGACTTTCCTGTTCTGTTGTCGACTACCGTCAATGACTGACGGGGACCGACTGTTTTGGCGACCATGATGAAGGGAGGTGGCTGGCAGCGCGCGTGGAGCAGGTGGAGAGGCGCGTAACAGGATGATCCGAGGGCTCAAACTCAAAAGCGAAGCTGCTTTCCCAGGTCGGATCCGCTGCTGAAGACGCGAGAAAAACGGTCGGTTGAAGGTGAGAACGACGGAGATTTAGGCCAAAGCAAGTGACGTCTTGATGGTTGCCGCTGGCAGAGCGCATATGACGGCCCCACCAAAACAGGGGCCACATGTCGCTGTGGTGCCGAGGTCTGGGGCGGGGACATATAATTCCGCCCCGGCAGGCCAAATAACCGCGGTTTTCACAGGAGCCTTCGGCACTTCGGTTCGGCCCGCGCACTATACTCGAAGCGGTTCACGATTCACCTGGTCGTCATATGATGTGCATCGTCTGGAGTTGATCCTTGACTCTGTTTTGCATATTCTGTTTGTTTTGCAGCTCGAAATCTAGTCCAGAGATGCAAATTTGCTTTTGACACATTACGTAATGAAGCCCGCTCTATTGGAAAAGGAGTACCCGGCAAAACAGCTGCCATGGATTAGCTACCATTCATCTAACTCTATACTTCTCCGTATGTAAATAACTTTTCACAACAAACGAAGGCCTGTGCTTTGTTGAGCTTGTGAGAGAACGTTGAGTCTAATAATAATTGCCGAACCCCGGACTTTATTCTCCTTAGCCAAGGCACTGGGGTTGGCCAATCGGAATAGAGCTACCCTGTACACCTTCAAATTTTCACTCCGGTTCGATGAGCATTCAAATAGCCCAACAGCTTCGCCGGACGCTATTCCAAGCTGCCTAAGAAATTATTAAACTCCGGTTCTCTTTTTTTCTTTTTTGTCTTATATACTGGACTTCTAGTTTTCTCCGTTAGGTGGTGCGGTTGAGGATGAAGTGTCCTGAAAACTTCTCGCCACAGTGAATATGAGACTGACGAACTCCACAACATACCAACAACATGCACGAAGCCAATTATGTCAGGTTGAATTAGCCACAAAAAGCAAAACCAATACCCCCACGCCGAAAAAAATCATCTAACCTCTTCGAATGTATGAAGCAGTGAGATACAAACTCCACCAAAAAAAAAAAAAAGACATCATAGGTAGTGATACGCAGGGTTTGCAGTAGACAACCAATGCTAGTGGTGTAGGACATGGTCTTGATCGCTTCATCCATTCCTTGAATGTAGCGATCCAACTCAAACGGTTTACCCTTGAGTTACGATTAGTAAGAAATGAATACTTCAAGGGAGGCGAGTAGATTCATTTGAGGCACGATTTACACGCTTGGAACGTCGTGCATGCACTGATGCTTACACAATGCATTATTAAGGCTAGGCCGTAGTAGAGGCTGGGCCTTCGATTTATATAAGGCCTCGCATCTTGTCCAGTAACGATGAGAATTTCTACCCCCATAAGGTCTGTCTAGCCCGAGTGGCCCATGCGAGGATCTGGCTGTCCCAGTGTGCTGGATTGACCATTGATCCGACCCCATCCATATCCACAACCGCGTCAACGTCGATGCCGATCCCGACGATCTAAGAAAAAAGCAATAAATTTACTAACTATTTAGACTGGCTACTTCACTGTGACAGCAAAGCACATACTTGTTCGGTGTGACTCGTTGCCCCCACGTCACCGACAAGCCACTTATCATCGTGAATCAACTTGCATCATGGCGGCCTAGCTGTCTGTTGTGATCTCGCAAGCCCACTAATTGGGACTACAAAGAACATACACTTTGGGATGAACAAGCAAACCATTTGGATCGAGCTGAGCCTCAGATTACTCGGAGGTATAATTGTCTTTGATGACGCAGCTCGTGGCGGTGCTTGTGGTGGCTAAGTGCGAGCCTAGCACTGGTGACAATTCCACACCGTGCAAGTTCAACATGGGCTTACTGAGTAGCAACTCTCATGGTTAGCTTAAGATTCAAAACTGGCCTTACAAGAATGGTTGTACAGTCTTGACCTCTATGGTATACATCATCTTGTCTTCTCAGAGAGTGATGGCTTGGTTAGCCGGAGGCTTTATTTGGAAAGCTGATGACGAATTACAGTCTCAAATGCCTCTGTGGGAATTATTGAAATACAAAGATTTAATTGCGCTTGCGAATACAAGAAGTCAAGACGCAGAGATGGCGTTTGTATTGATGCATCTGACGACTGAGTGTCCTCGTGTGAAGATGTTGACAGAACTTGTGTTGCAGAATTCACCAAAGTTTCAAAGATGAAATCTGATATAGTCAGGGAATGAATTAAACGGCAATCAATGGATACGGTCCGATTAGTTTCTCCGTGCCATTCCTTGGATGTTTTTAAATCTCACCGAGGGCGCCCCCCCCCACTGGTACTCCTATCGAGTGGGGGTTCGCCCATGGGGTGTTTGGTCATGTGCCACTGCAAGATGGTCTAACACTGGATTTGTATTTGTAATCGCTTTTCAGCTAAGCGACGTATCCATAGTCGCGGCGAGTCCGGCTTTAGTAGATCATGGACACAATGAGACTCGAGCGCTTTGAATCGTGTCTCCAATGGTGGAGCATTTTGCCAATTTGGTCAAGTGCTGCAGCACCAACTATGTCAGCATCTCGTCATGATGATGCTGTTGAGGAGCAATGCAAAAAGCACAGCGTAAGCGTAGAAACCAAGAAAGCTGGAGAGCTGATAGCAATTGACTCTGCTGCTACAGACAATTAACTGCCGAAGAGAAAGAAAACGAGCATATGATCATTGGCAATTAACCTGGAGAGCTATAGAGAAACTTGTTCAAAGCAATTGGTGCAATCGACAACAATTGAAATGGACTTTGGGCTGTCACCACAATAGGGCGTGGTCGTACCTGAATGGCTTGTTTGCTTTTTGCAAAACAAACAAGAAACACGACATGGTAAGATCGGATGTCGATGCAATGGCCTGCCAAAAGTTCCCTCATGCAATTTCATATGATAGCAGCCATACGAGAGGTATCTTTGATTGGTGGGGGTCTTGCGCATAGTGTATAGCGCCGAGGTGCCACGTGAACGCTGACAGCTGCGGTGGCCCCAATTCCCCAATTCCCCATGTCAAAGCATTTAGAAATGGTACCGATAAGGAGGTTCCGTCCTAATTTGCACCGGCCGTTTTCGGCCAGGGACAAGTGCCGGCGTCGGTGGCAAATGCCGGCGGTGAGGGTGTTCTCACGGTAAAAAAAGTGAACCAAGATACAACCATGAACCATGTAGTGTGTGTCACTTTTGCTTTTTCCAGCACCGAGTGGCTGTTCGATTGGCGGCCTTGCTCAGCCTCCCCGCGACGTACGTGTGGAGTCCCCTTTTTTTCGGGACAACTTCTTTTTTTTTCCCCGTTCTGATGGGATGGAATTTGCGAAAATTTTTTTTTAACGGAAGACGGAGACTATTTGCCTAGCCATTCATGATGGGGGATTAAGCGAAATAATTGAGGCTCCCTGTCTTGTCTTGCCTGACAAGCAAGCTGAGACATGTTGGCCGTCTTTTCTCCTTCGGTTGAGAGAGAAGTACACGCACGCTTGCATGTCACGGTCAAACAGAACACGTCTGCAGGGGTACGCGGCTTTTAGCGGTCTTGGCAAATCAATCAGTGCGGCGAGAACAATTGAAACAGGCACAGCCAGCCCTGTCTCTCAGCAAACAATAATGTCCTTGGGATGTCACTGTGAAACTGAAGTGGGCTGTCAATTTCAGGGCGAGCAGGGCAATTACAAAAAAAATCAAAAAAATCTGCAGACACGGGCACACGTTTCTTTTTTTCTTTCTTTTACGGATAGGAGAAAGAGGGTCTTTTTCGTTGTTTTCCTTTTGTTGGCGACCGGAAACATCTCGCTTCGTCAATGTGGTGTCACTGTTTTGTCATTGTGCCTTAGCTCACGATCGCATCTTCACCAGGCGATCGGAACCACGATCGAGCGATTGATTGGCACAGGAAAATGATGCACCTAAATTTCTTTTAATCATGACTACTCCTAACCGATGTCGCCACCAATGCCCACCATGGGTCCCGCCATGGTCAATGTACATGTATGTATGCATTTCCATATTTAGTAACGATCATGTTCGCCACCCTTTATTCACCCAAGCCCAGCCCAGACCTTTCCCATAAAATGCTCCAGAAAAAATGCGCCATCCCAACTGATCGACCTAGCGGCAGCTCGCTTAGGGGAGGGGGAGGAGAGGAAGCTCCTCCATGTCCCACAGAAGCAAACAAACTAGGCTAAATTTCGTTCCTCAGCTTCTGTGTGTGGGTTCCCCGCTAAATTTTGTACTTGTCCGAGAATCGTTAATGCTGCTTTGCTGTCTCTGGCCATGTCCCTGAAGGTCCAAATCTCCGACACCACCCGAATCAGGCCTTTGAGTCCCGGTCCGATGAGGCTTGGGGGGAAACAAAAAAAAAAAAAAAAGAAGGAAATTGATTATTGGTGTGTGTGTGTGTGTGTGCCAGACAGACGGTCGTGCTGGTAAATATTTGCTAATGCGCTAGTTGCGATTGGAGGAGGCTGTGTTCACTTTGGTGCTGCGTTCCAGATATTCTGGACGTCGCGGGAGAACTTCTCTGTGAGGTTCCGAATATTACTGCGCATCCAAATTAGCCATCGGAAAACTGACCACCACACCCAAGATAGGTCTTACTTGAGCTTTGTGACTTCGATATCTATATTCACAATCTCGGAAATGTCAGTCAATCGGCTTTCGTGCCGCGACTCCTCATGCGCCCTGACCACTAGTTTGTCGAGATGCGGGCTTAGTACTAGGCCGTCGGTCAACTGTGAGCACGCCTGGGCGACCAGACACAGATATTGTCCTAATCCGTCGATGAGATTATTCTGCTTGTCGGAAGATTTGGTATCTGGTGCCGGCAGTCGCGGTGCATTTTTTGAGACAGTTTCCAGATATTCTCGTAGCAAGGTTTCAAGGGAAGCAGGACAGGGGTCGCTGTCCATCATGACAATGTCGTCGCCTGACTTGGGAGACATTATTGCCGGGTCTTTGAGGTGCGTCGCGTGTCAGATATTTGGCGATAGGAAAGATTAGCAGAAGAGGATACATACCAGAGATATATATATTATTTATAAAATAAATATAAAAAAAAGATGATAGATATAGCCTGCCGCGCGTCTGCTGGAATGTAACGATGTTATGAGGTGCGGGTGAGGTGAGGTTGGAGTCCTTGGCAAAAAGGTGAGTGAGTGCTTGCGACGCACCACAGAAGGCAGAAAACAGTAAAGTTTGGGTAAAGATGCGTATGCAGACAAGCAAAACGGCCTGGCCGCCACCAGGACTGGGATTTAAGGTATTTGGGCTTCTAAGGGGGCCAAATGGAATGATTCCAAGCGACCAGAGATGGCACGAGCGGCGACAAGAGAAAACAAGGCTAAGACGGAACTAGGCATGTGCAACACGAGACAGGACACCCCCTCTTTGGGTGGTAACATCATTCTAGGTGGCCAAAAAAAAAAAAAAACCACATGCCGTCCGTCTCAAACAGAGCGACATTTCTCTTCTCTTCTCTCTTCCCTCCGCGGAGATAGCAGAGTGGCGGTGATTCCGGCGTGGTTTGCCGATCTGGGCGACCGATGCGATCTGGCACTACGAGGAGAGGCACGTCTGATGTCAATTGTGTATTCCAATTGGGCAGAGTGTACAGCGTGTGTACTCAAGGTTGGTGCCAGCACAAAAAGTCTATCAGGGCCACCTTTTTTGGTTTTCGACTTAGACGAACGAACCGACAGCGTGTCCGAGCGGCGACTTCTTTTTTTGTTTTGCTGCCGGCAAGCCAGTTGGTGCCGTTTTCTCAGACGGTCTCGCATCGTCAACAGTAGCTCCAAAGCTAAATAAACTGGCGGGTGGTTCCCTCGATTGGCACGCAAAGTTCGCTGACGCTGGAGGGGCAGCAAATGGAGCAAAATGGAGCAGTGGAGGGGCTGGCGGACCGGCTTGGCCCCCGATGGTTCGGCGACGGGATTCGACGGCGCCAATTCTGGGGCCGGAACAAGGCCAGATGGTCCCCCATTCCCGCTCACATGACACGGCCCCATGTTGCCTCTTTTCTCCTCTCTCTCTGTGCGTGCACTCTCTCTCTCTCTCTCGCTCAAGTCAGTCACCGACACACGCATCCCTCGGATCCTGGCCGGTTCCCACATCGGTGAGACACCACGTTTGACAGAGGCCCCGGCCCACTAATAATGACTCTGCTCGTGCCCCCGAACGAGGGCGAAAATGGCGCGAGTCGCGCTAACGTGCCAGTCAGGTCGGTGCCAAGGTACCAGTGCCATGGCACCGTGTTCGAAAAGCGTTCCTCGAAATGTCCGGGAGCCCCGCATACTTCCTGATTCAACTGATAATACCGGCATGGATGGGGGAGTCCGGCGACGAGTTCCCACTCACTCGCTTGCTTGCTTGCCTGCTCCTGTCCTGTGCGCACCCAGCTGCTGCTCATCCAGGCGAGGCCGGCAGCCGCGCTAATCTCGAACCGTCGCATGAAGGCATCTGGGGAAGAAGAGACGCCATCTGGATGGACCGAGAAGGAAGAGGAGCCGGTGCAGGGGGGGGGGGACGACCCTACATGCTTTGGAGCAAGAGAGCACAGCACAGCACGCACGCACTTCGGCACAAAAAGAGGCCGCCACCGCCGCCGCCGCTGCATGCGCCGAGAATTGTGCGCGAGCAAACTGGGAGACAACTAATACCCACAAGGCTGTGGTTGTCCGTCATTGAACACGTAGCTAGCGCCCTTTTCGGAACTCTGCTTGATGCGATTCGGAACCGGTGAAGACGTCCTTTGCCTGCAATTCTGCTCGGGCGTAGATGCAGGACATGCCATCCTTTGTGCTCATCCAATCGGCCTGCGCCAATCGTGTTACTCTGCATCTGTCCCATGTGAAGTAAGGTAAGGGTGCTGTATCTTGACACCAGCCGAGACAACAACCGTGCGCCTTGTCTCTATCACCGTGGTTCGTTATCGCGTTCGTCTTTTTTTTTTTTTTATTGTTCATGACCCTTTGGTTGCACGCCGACGTCCCCTTCCCAGGGATATCACCACCATATCCATACCGATATGTGGAGTAATCACCTGAAGGAGGCTGACGGTGCCAAGTACCAAGGCACAAAAAGGCAAACATGTCATGCCATGTAATGTAACAGTTTTCTCTCCAGCTCCTTCACCGTGGTTTCATTCAGGTTCGCACTCTTCCAATCAGCGACATATGTGCGCAACTAACTCTCTCACTGTTTTACAATTAAGGCGGCCCCCCCCCCGTTCTCCATGCGTTGTCGTCCTATTATTCCCCCGCGAAAACAAGCTGCAGGCCAAGGCGGCGACGCGCGCGAAGAAAGATTGAGAGTTTTCGAAAAAAGGCTACTACTGTACTACGATCCAATAAATTAGATTCACTTTACTTGCATTCGCCTTCCATGTGTGGCTGCAGCCACTCAGCTGTATGGAAGCGTAGGCGGCCACACACACACACACACATCCTTGCCGCGTGCGTGCGGGCGGCGGGCGAAGATCGATGAAAGCCAGATGATGAGTCACATCCATCGAGAGAGAGACCCTTTCCCATCGCTTGTTCCCGCTTTTTCCCTGTTGGTTTGCCTGTCTTTGGCTGCTAGAACTTGGTCCCCCGTGAACTCTTATGAGCATTCCGGGGAATTTTGTTAGTTGACGCACCACACCCACTACTACCCTACCACCACCAACCCACCACCGCGCGCTTGGACCCGGGGGGCGGAAGTGGAGGGGCGGCCGTCCCTTTTTTCTCTTTTTTCGGCCGCTAACGCATCGTGGGCCGAAGCAACCAGGAAACCTGATTCGGCCCCTAGCGCACGTTGGGCCGACTGGGCCCCGGACAACCCTGACTCGGCCACTGGCGCCTAGGCGACCGAAAGAGACAGTCAGTTCCGGCCGCCAGCATACAATGGGCCGACTATTGTATTCTTTTCTCTCTCTCTTGCTGCAGCCGGGCCCTTCTAGAACCTCATGCATAGCTGAAAGCTTGAGCCACAAAATCCTGCGCGAGGACGCAAGTCTGGCAGGCAGGCCGGCCGGCAGCAGCAGCAGCAGCACGATACGCGACCATGACGTCGGACCGGCATGTTCTCTCTCGTAGATCATGGCTGGCCGGGTGTTCCCCTCCTAGCTAGCTGCCCATGGCTGATCGACTCTTTGATTTCCAGACGACAAGGAGGAGGGACGGCTCATTGTTTTATAGGAGTCCTGCAGCGGAGCAGCCTTTGATTACGTTGAAAATCTTTCTGGCTGTTGGTACGCTCGCCGTGTTGCTATAATGCTAGACTACGGAACATCCTTTTGGGGTGCCAAGAACTCTAGAGCCATGATATTCCGCTTACGTGGTGGTCTTCCCATGCTGCACCTGAGTCTGGCTGATATCCCTCAACTGCGAGAGTTGATTCTCATCACTCGAGGCGGAGAGTTTGGAATAGCCGCGGCTTAAATTCGCTCTGAATGGCTGTTTCGAAGTTCCGGCAATTGATCGTAGGCATCCTTCTTCCGGCTGCCTTGGAGCTGAAAGATGGCGATTCGCTCTCAACTGGCCTCGAACCCCTGTATAGTTATCGCCTTGGTCCGAGTCAATCAGCGTCTAGAAGGAAAGGCAAGCCTGTTTTTTTCTCTTTTCTTTTGGCTTGACCGTGAAACCAAGCCGGGTCATGGGTGTCATCACAGCCTGACAAGGGGCCGGCGGCAAACCGTACCCCAGGTTGCAACGGCCGTCGACCAATAGCCGTGTGTGACGGACAGGGCCCGGCACGAGCAGCTGGAGGCCAAGAGTTGCCGGCATTGGCGGAAGATTTTCCTGATTGGACGTGAACTGTGCTCTCTGCTATTATTCCTGTTTTCACCCCAATGCCTGTTCTTGGCATTTGCTCATTCATGCCGGGCCTCGTAAAATCCAGGCTCCGTTCCCGGTCACGGGGAGACGCGGCCAAATTGCAACTGCCGCCGCCGCCCACGGACCAAAGAAGGCGTCAACCGGCCTTTTGCAGGGGGGGGGGGGAGGAGCTCCGGACACGTCAGATAGCTGTGGTATGACCGAAGCGGCGCATGTCCGGGAGAGGGGGGAAAGGGTTGCGACGGCGGGCAAACCCATCAAAAAGCAGATCTGGGTAGGGGTGGCTGCCGGCGCTAAATCTGCCTGCCCTGGGTGCATGGCGCAAGGGAGGCCGTGTAACTCACTATCCCGCTCTCCTACATCTGCCATCTGCGTCATTCAGCTTTGAGCCTCATATCGGGAGGGGGTGGGGAAGGAGAGAGCAATCGTGGCACACACCCTGTGATTGATAATCGTCGGCCAAGCTCAAGCCACTTGTATGCACGCTCTTCGCACGCTGCAATCCAGTTGCATGAGATGGGATGGGATGGGATGGGATGGGATGTGGGAGGGCGGGGAGGAGGGGGGGCTGCCAGGCATTGCAGACGGCTGATTCACATTAAGCCAATGCAGATGCAGGACGTCGTGTTCCCACACTCAACGAGCCATCGTCAAATTAAGCTACACACCGTCTGAGTCGTAAGCAACGACATGAACCACGGCTTGTGTCTGGGATCTGTCCTACACCGTGGTGGATGTCCTGGCCATAAGAGGAACTTGACGACGGGCTCTTTTGAGTCATAGTTGCGAGGAAAAAGGGCCTGTATTTTTTTTCGGAGCTCGCCGACGGATGACAATGCTGTGTAGTTCTTACGAGGCTGTGCTAGTGAGTGATTTCGCATCTAGACCTGATGGATGCGCTGTATAGTCGCTCCAACCACGGGGAACCGATACATCAACAAGACATGGTATGGCCTCAGACTTTGGCTTCAGCACCAGACCAATTCAAAGCGGAAGCCTAGACGAACAAAAAAAAAACCGGTTCGTTGTTACGACCGGGCCCAATCACAGCCTCGTGTTTTCCCCGTATTGGTCTGCAATTGGCATCTGTCGCCGGCTCTGCTCAAAGGGCCATCGCCACTTGGTGCAAGTGGAGATTTTGGTAGGATTCCGGCCAAGTTCCAGCTAGGACCCTCCCTCACCACTCACTCCGTCGGGGGAGGAGGAGGGGTTGGCCTGTGCGTGGCCACATACGGAGATGACTGGCTGGAAGAATCGAAGACCGGCTTCTCGGAGAGACGAGACAAGAGGAGCTGAGGAAAGTCTACAGCTGGCCGTCCTTTGGGCCGTGTGCAGCCGGCACGGAGGCTAAAAAACTCTCCCGGCGCAAATGCCGTTGCGCGCTTCCTAAACGACGGTTTATCGCCAAACGAGACTCAAGGCAAATCCGTAGCTAAAATGCCCATCGGCCACCTCAAAAAAGGTCGTATCGGGCATAATCCGCCCATGTGATCCACCCGGTGGCGCTAACCAGCTAGCGTTGTTGTCTCACTCTCTCCGAAGCTTGTTTTCCCCCTTCTCAATGCATTTTTTTTGCATTATATTATGTTGGGCCTCGCGTGTTGTGCCCCAATGTAGAAAACCGCCAACGGTTCCGCTGTTCAACGGACGGCGATTGAGAAGAAGAAGAAAAAAGAAGGTGGAAGGAGAATTCGACCAATTGTTTTTTCTTATTTCTCTTTTCTTTTCTTTTCTTCTCTATTTTCTTTTTTAGCTTCTGAACAAAAGGAAAGCAGCAACACACACACCCCTGTATCAAAAGCCCGGACCAGGACCGTTTTTTTCCCCCATCCCGTCGCGGGACAGCCTACAGATGACCAGCACAAGACGCTTGCGAATGATTGGACGTCCTTGACGCCCCCAAAGGCTACGACTTTGGCAATGGGAAAATTCAAGGGCCGGAACGCCGTTGCGTGTATACCGTGCCACTCTCAGAAACTAAAATGCAATGGTGGTATGATTCTAGATTCTCATACCACGTCTAATTGATATCAGTTATTTAGATGTCCTCCTACAGGAACTCCCTGCGAGCGCTGTGTGGCCCGTGAGCGCAACTGCGTCTACCCGGAGAAGAAGAGATACCTCTCTGTTCCCGAGAGTTATATCCGGGACCTGGAGCGCGAGGTCACCCTCAGCCGCCAGTCGGGATCTGGCTCGACCGACGGCGAGTCCTCCGCCTCAGCGGCTTCGCGCCCGAGCTTCCCCCCCTCGGATCTGGTCGAGCCAATTGACCCCTCGCAGTCCCTTGACGGCATCGCCGCAAGGACACTGCTGCACCAGTACTCAAGCACCGAGCGCTTCATCCAGAACCTCAAACAGGTTTCATCATCTATCGAACCAAATGCGCAATTGGACTTTCGCCTGTCGCCTGATCCACAAAAGGAGAGCTCTTACACTCACCTGAGACTGCGGTCTGAATCTATGCGTACGTCAATGGATTGCGCTCTTAAAAAAGTGTGACCAGTCTGCTTACGCGCAGTTGTGATTAGAAGCAGAGGCCACTATCAAGTTTCCCCCGAGAGAGCTGGCCTTTCACTTGCTCAAGATTTTCGAAGACATTTTTTGCGACTACCACTGGTTTCTAAGAGTTGATTTTCGCGAGCATCTAGCTCTGGTGTGCGATGATCCAATCAGGCTATCTAGAGACCGCAACTGGCTCTGCCGGGCGTCGGTTGTATTCGCGCTTGCACAGACGTTCCTATTCAACAACCGCAACCTGGGAGCCGTAGACGAAAGCACCCAGATGGTGGCGGGCATGGCCGAAACTTTCGCGTCCATGCTACCGCCCGGTTCGGAATTATTCGAGCAGGCCCTTGTCCTTTACAAAACGTCGTCAGAAGAGCC
Source organism: Calonectria hawksworthii (assembly GCA_020975415.1). Classification (NCBI taxonomy): domain Eukaryota; kingdom Fungi; phylum Ascomycota; class Sordariomycetes; order Hypocreales; family Nectriaceae; genus Calonectria; species Calonectria hawksworthii. Next base: position 424,863 of record JAHXZK010000023.1, read on the forward strand.
GCTCCCCGAAGATGTAGAAGTACTCAATCTCATGGTGCGTGGCATCCAGGCGTCTGCGTTTCATGGTTTGGTGGTTGGTGGCTAATACACCAAAATGTAGGCATTTTACTGCTACTCGCTCAACCGCCGAAAAACCGCCTTCACCTACGCCAGCCAGAGTATGACGCTAGCAAAACTGCTGCATTTGGATAAACCGCTGCCTGAGCTGTCGCCTAACAACATGTCACAGAGCATCAGGAACCCAGAAGTATTAAACGAGCACCGGAAGCGACTGTGGTGGACGTCTTATTGTATGGACAGGATGGTTGCCACCGAGCTTGGCCTGCCTCCTACCCAAGAGAACATACCAGCTAGCATCCAGCTCCCTTCGAGCGCAAACATTTCGCCAGACCACCTGGATCAATTTTTCGATGCTCATGTATTGGTCGGACAGGCGCAGATATGCGAAATCAAGCGCAAAGTAGCCGATTTAATCACTCAGATGCTGCAGATTGATGACGAAGATGAGATTGCAAGCGTCGTTCTGCCTTGTTTTGAGATGTTGAAAGACTGGAAGCGCAACTTGCCGTCGTATATGGTGTTTAATTTCCAAGACGGCATCCCATCCGGCATGTTTCAGCTGTCGTCATCCAGAGGTATCGCATCGCTATACCTACGTTATCACCAGGTGAGCTGTCTACCCAGAATTGAAAACGCCTCGGGGCTAATGGAGCTTTTCACAGTGCTTCACAATTATTCTACGCACGTTTTATCTCAAAGAGCTGTCAACTATCGTGCAGCAACAAGATTCGGATTATCGACTACCCAAGTACCAAGAAAATTCTGCGACACGCAGCAAATTGCAGGATATTAAAATCCAATGCCTAGAAGCAGCTCGGTGTAGCTGCCGAATTATCCTAGATTTACAAAAATCTGATCAACTTGGTCAATCCCCCAACGCCCCGCTGTAAGTTCGAAGCTAATACTTTGGCAGCGAAATTCGGATACTGGGATTCTCTTCACGTTTTTTCTAGCCTGGCGATCCTGTCACTCTCGCAGATTACCACGCTTCACTATGGGCCCTCCTACTCCTCAGAAAACGACACTGCACTCTACTCTCAATGCCGAACGATACTGGAACACATGGCGCAAGCTGGAAACCCAGCCGCCAAAGAACACGAAACGTTCCTTAAGGATGTCGAAGATATCTCCACCAAGATATCCGCGACGCTTGATAAGCCACCGGCTGACGCGGACCAGATGTGGAACGCGCAGCTTACATCTGTGGAATTACCGTTCGACGAGACAACAGGAGAGCAAATGTGGTTCGATGTGGACTGGAGGAACCTTTTGAACTTTGATACATGAACAACATACGTTTTTTGGGGCCGCTATGGGGTCTTTTTGGACATGCGCTCCGGCTTTTTACAGCAAACTACAGAGCGAGAGTACTGAGGTATTATGCAGCGCATATATCTGTCGCGATGAAGAAATTAAATTGCCCAGTTGGGCAATTCAGAGTTATTATTATTCCATTCCTGTTCGATATACGCATTTAAACTGATTTGTTAATTGATGAAACTTTTATAAGCGAGATGCCTGGGCCATCCGCACGTACTGGATAAATCTGCTTCTTGTCCCAGTCCCACACTCCCGAGGTGTAGTAAATATCCTGCTTCAGCACATCGAGTATTTCTTCCAAAGTGTCGGCGCGGCCGATGATGGCGCTGCCATGGATGTCTAGCGTGTCACCTTTGACCGCAGGGCTGTGCAACGTGGCGCCGCCCATTTGTAAGAGGCCCGATTCAATGTGCTTGGCCACATTTTTTATGTGGAGGCTTCTGGCTGTTATTGGGGATTGGGTACGGGGGACGGCACGCCTTACTCTCTAATTTCCATCCGCTTTTCCAGTGCACCCTCAACATCCGGAATCATGATAATCCACTCCATTTTGGTCGAAGGAGTCATTCTGGCAGGTTGGCTTATCGATTGCTGCTATCCAGGCCCCGTTATTCCTCTAAATAGTGCAGCAGCTTGGTGGACTTGGTCCACTTCTGCGCCCTTGCGCCCAAATGACGCCTTACAGCACGCCCAACGCGGGGCGCCGGTTGACGTGCAATGCGCCCTGTGATAGACCCCTGGCAGTGCTAAAAGATACCGAATTGCTTGCATCGTCGCCGCCACCATTTGAAGACTACGCAATTATGCTATTATTGACTGCAATACATGGCACAGTCCGATGAGGGGAAACTGTAGAGCGAAGAAACATGGCAAGAATAATAAAGAAGAAATTGAGCGATAACAATATTCTCGCTTTGGTTGTGACATCGTTACTATTATTTAGCAATATTAACTGGAAGCTGCATGCCCAAGACGCTTTTCCAACTCTGTAGCAAGAAATTCAACTTGAGAGTCTTCAACAACTCCATCTTCCCAAGTTATCGAGATGACCAACGGTCCACCTCGCACACTGACACCACCAAAAGCAAGCGCCGGCCCGTTAGGCATACCACACTGCGCGAAAATGAGTCGCTCCAACGTCACATTTTCGCTCTCCTCAGCTCCAGCCGATATCGCCCCAAGATTGGACAACTCGAAACTGAGCTGGCTTCTCTTTTCCAGCTGGCCCTGGCAGTGCGCCCAAATGTCCTTTACTTGGGCAGAGTGAGAGAGAGGGGAGCCTTCCGGATATCGTTTCAGCTCTTTGTCAATGTCGACGCGAAACTCGCGGGCCAGATTGACGACGTGAGAAAATTCTTGGGCGGAGTGTGGCTCGCTTTTTCGAATGCCCTCTAGCATGGCTTTTGATGCGTGGCCAATCATGAACGAGACATGATCGACGATAGCTTTAGGATCAGCTTTCGTAAAGTCGCGGACCGAAAAAGGTATAACACTGCGGAAGCCACATTCTTCCTTAACAAGATTGCACAGCGAGGCGCAAACAATACCGTAGAGGTATCCGGTTAGTGTTATCTTGTTCTCCTTGCAGGTTCGAAGTACCTGGGCGAGGTCGGCTGGAGGGATTGTCACAAGGCGAACCCGTGATCTAAAGTTGTCAATTGATGGCAGAGGGCCCTTGGTGCCCGCCCAAATCTCCTCTTGGATCGCGGGTGCCGCATTTGAGGCAGGAGTAGGAAGCGTAATGAGTTCCTCAATCTGCGGGGGAGGGGAAGGGACTGTATCGAAAACCAAAGGCCAGACAGATGGTTCTGTACTTTTCGATGCTTCCACAAAGTGGTCCACTAGCGACAAATGAAAGGCCGCATTGCTTCGGCCATCGGCCAACGCATGGTGGGCGAGAAAAATCACGTAAACCTTTGAGGGAGCTGGAGAGACGCCGAGCTGGCTGTGCAGCACAATCATTCTCCAAGCTGGTTTGAGGGGTGTCCATAATTTGGAAAGTGCTTGTTCAAGTGTCTGACACGCAACTGAGTCCAGATCCTGTGAGTCATCGACTTGAATAAAGTCCATCACATCGTCACGGTGAATTGGATTTATCGCCTCATATCCTGCAATCGAATCCTCCCCCGTTTCACCTGCAAGCCCATATGAAAGACCCGGATGTTGCTTGATGGTTGCTTGCACACTCCTCTCTAGAGTAGCATAGATCCAATCCTTTGCCGGCTGACCCGAAGGAGGTGAGATGGAGTACACGCCTGTCACCGACGCTGACCGATATGTTCCTTGGGCATGTCTAACGGAGTAGAATTTACCAAAGACACCTGCAAAATCAAGTTAGTCATCGATATTGCATTTTGATGCCCAAAGAGCTAGATGAAGCAATCATCAGGTGTGGGCTCAAATGGACAATCAGGGCCCAAGCATGAGAAATCGCTCACCAAGAGGTACGGGTGCCATTTTGACAACTGCGATGAAGACAAGCGATGATGACAAGTGAATGGTATAAAATCCAGCTGATGTTGGGATGAGGTACTTAAATAGCGGAGGTTTAGTCTAGGGCGTGGATGATTGCTTAGCGGCGTGCAACCACTAAGAGCGATGGCCAAGGACTGAGGTGGGTCTGGTACTCTGATGACTCAAGGCAAAATCCAAACTCCGTATCGGCCATCATTTATTGCAGATGCGAACGCAGACCTAGATTATAGGCAACTGACTACTGGAATCCAAACCCTTGATAATACAGGCCTCAGGAATTGGTGCGCTCTCGGTCGATCAAGGGAACAAGCGACAGTGTCAATGGATTTGAAGGTAATTAGTCATGACATCATTTCTTTTCCCAGTACCAATCTATAAGCGGTGAGTAAAATGCTATAATACAAAAATGACCATATTTCCCTAGCAAATGGCTAGGATATTGCGGCCGCCGAGAAGAACGCGACCAACGGCGTATATAAGAAAGGACGCCAGATAAGCCACCCCAGAGAATATTATCAGATATTTATATGATCCGCCATGGTCATCAAGAAGTGCTCCCGCAATGGGGATTGCAACGCATGTGCCAAAACTTGCTAGCGTGTATGCCGTCCCGCTTCTCTTGCCGTAATCTTCGGTCTTGACAACCCGACCAACGCAAACCGGAGCGAGGCTCATGGATGCCCCTGACCAAAAGCCAAACAAAACTGTGAAAGCTATTGTCATGGCTTTGTCCCCATTTGCTGAAAACCATAGACCCAGGATCAATGCCATGCAGGTAAGTGTCGTCAAACACATGGTGTTGACGAGCCCAAACCGATCTGCCAAGTAACCCGGCAATACGCGACCGGGAACCGCGCCAGCATTGAGAAATGCGCTGAGCAAATAGGCGTTTTCACGACTAAATCCAGAGAAGATGCCGTACAAAGATATGTACGTGTTGGGGATGACAATAGAAAATTGAGTGAGCACAATTCCAATAGCCATGGTAGCGTATTTTGGGTCTTTGAGTCCCTTGAAGTCAATGGACCAGCTGGCCTTTTTGTTCTTTGGAAGTCGTTTACGCAATAGGCAGCACGCAATGGCTACATGCACGGCGCAAATTAAGGCAATCACTCTCATCGTCCACGCAAACCCTATACGAGGGGCAAGGTAACGGAAAGCAAGAGGGATCCACACGCCTCCGACACCGCCCGCAGTGAATGCAGCTCCCGTGGCGAGCCCTCGTCGCTTATAAAACCAATGGCCGATCGTGGAGATGCTTGGGTTGAAGAGCAGAGATGCCGATATGCCCCCGAGAACGCTGAAGGTGAGAAAGAACTGGTAGTACTCTGCAAAGGTTAGTAGGCGAAACGAGCAAACAGACATTTCTTCCAACTACTTGCCTTGTGAGAAGCTAACCAAGACTAACGCAAGAGTAATTCCGATTGATCCAGGTATAATCAGGAGCCGAACGTCGTGAGCATCGAAGATGGGCCCTGGTGCTTGGTTAGCGTAGCGTGAGACAAGACGATGGTTTCTACGTACCAACTTGGGCGCCGCAGAATAATAGGAAGAAGGAATAGCCGCTAAATATCCAACCTATGGTGGATTTAGACATGTCCTTGAGCTGATGCTCGCTTACCCACGCTGCCAGCACCGCCATTGAGTTCAAAAGACCCATTGATGGACTCATGGCGCACCAGGCGCCCAGCACGACCAGCCATGCTTGTCTTCCACCCTCGGGATACTCTGAAACTTCATTTTGGGATTTTTCGAGATTCTCAACGTCTAATGGACCTTATGAGCATTGATGGTAGTAGTGGTTTTGAGCGGTGAGTTCTTACGATCACATGGAGGCGAAGGCTGCTGTGCTTTATCGCTAGTCGAGCTTTGATCCGATTCCGATGCTGCCATCTTGTTACAACCAAAGAATCGAATCTTCAGCCAAAGGACAGGGCAGAATGATCAACAAAGGAGGCTTGTCGAAGGGAAGCCAGTGGTTCGGGCCAAATAAATACGGGCACGGAAATGTCTGAGACCTTATTGTGATCAGACTTTCGCATCATGGTGGAACACGTGTTTGCGGACTTTACGTAAAATACGCATTTTTAGCTCCTTAGCATCGCTAGAATCGACTGCCGAAATAAACAGATGCCGTTAGCGTGAGCTTTGTCACGGCAAACCGTCGCACGGGAATTCCGAGCCGTCCAAGCAAGCTCCACAGCCAAGCACAACTAGATGTAATCCTGCGTCGTGTGTCATCATTGAATAAAACCGGATGTTGTTCTTGCCGAATCATGACTCTACTTCACCAATCTCACCGCGCGTTTTGTCTCATTTCGTGATACAGGTGCAGGTATGCACATGCGTCATGACTCGTGTGGTAGAATTGCTCCGAAGCTGAAGGGGGTTTTTTGGAAGGTGATAGTTGCCGAGCCAAAAATAAATTCCAGTGGCTGAGACAGTCTATCACAATTTACCCTAGTGAGAACTCGGTTGGCGGAGCCCTGGCAGATTCCCCGGTTCGAAGTGCGGGTGAAGCTAGCGACGTTAGTAACGTTCGGTCAGGAGGTTCAAAAAGGAGCATTGTCTACACCAGAAGCCCAGCTAACAAAACAAGCTTTACCCGGTAGCTCAGCACGGTTAGGCTATTGAACTGGCCTCTATAGTCCCTGAGACACGGCTAGACTGCTTACACTTGGATGCGACTGGACCCATGTCTTATCATGGCATTTCTAGAATTGTGGCTTTGCAGAGGAGCGCGGCTAAGCAGAAGTCTAGGGTAGGAAAAAGAAAAGAAAGGGAGGCTGGCAAGACTACTAAGCGAGATGCCAAGAATCGGTATGAAGAGGAATCTTGGCTCCTTTTGACATGAACATCATTAATTCGTGACTAATTTCTATGGCCTAGGGCTTATGTTTGTAGATGTCCTGAGTTTTTCCAATTCATAACTGGGTCAAGGACCGGTGAGGTATAGTTTTCATCGCTGGAAGGCGAACGCCATCGGCTACACTCTCAAGCGTTTGGTTTGAACGTGGTAAATAACTTGACTAAAATTTAAGCTAAACCACAACTAGATAATTAATTGTCTCTGAGTCCTTGGGGGTGTCGACTACTTCGGCTACGTTGAAGGACACAGCATGGGCTCGGCATATATTCAGACCTGGTATTATTCTCGGTACACCTCTATCCTATCCATGTGGCCTTGATCGGGCTGCGATCAAATTTGACTGTGAGGTGGACTCACTTTCCCATCAGCTAAATTCCCATTCATGTCAAACTCGCCCTCATGGCGATGTCCACTCGGTAGCGTTAATGTGCCTCGCCGATGGTGACCACCGACAAAGGTGCCCTCGCGAACGTCCCCATTCTCGTACCAGACTTTCCCCTCCCCATTCAGGAAACCCTCTTTGAAAATACCAACTCGGCGCTGCTTCCCAGCAAAAATGATTTCGCCTTGGCCCGTGAGCTTCTCGTCAACAAAACAGCCTATCTGTATGTCGCCATTGGGAGATGTGATTTTCCCCTTTTCCAACTTGCCGTCGAGATTAAAGCTGCCCTCATGTGAGTGCCCGCTTGGAAGTGTGAGCGTACCCTCGCGATGCCGGCCGCCGATGAATGTTACTTCACGAATGTGGCCATTTTCATACCAGACTTTGCCCTCCCCGTTTAAAAAGCCTTCCTTGAAAATACCCTTACGACGCTGTCCGCTGGCATAGATGAGCTCGCCTTCGCCTGTTAGCTTGCCATCGACAAATGTTCCCGTTTGTATCTCGCCATTGGGCGAGGTGATTTTCCCATTAGTCAAGTTGCCGTTCAAATCGAAAGTGCCTTCGTGCAGATGCCCCGTTGGAAGTGTGAGAATGCCTTCCCGATGGCGACCGCCCTGAAACGTGCCCTCGCGACGGTGGCCGTTGGCGTAATCTACCTGGCCTTTTCCTTCCATAAAGCCATGTTGGAAACTCCCTCTACGGCTTTCTCCATCGGGTCGAGTCAGCACCCCCTGGCCATGGAACTTCCCGTCTTGCATTCCCCCAGTGTAGACAGACCCATCAGGGAACGTTTGCTTTGTTTCTCCATTGCTAGGCAGTCTTGCATACACACTTGGAGCTGAGGGTATGAATACTGATTGTTCTGGAACGGGCTCAGAGGATCCTTTGGCAGGTTGTTCATTTAATTCGAGGATGATACGCCCGTGAAGCTTTTGGTCACATTCGACCTTTGCGGCGACCTTGTGACGCAATTCTTCAATGTCACCACAGGTATATCTGAGCGAGCTCTCGGCCCTTTTTAATGCTGATTGAGAGTCAAGGGTTGGTGTTGGTTGACTGGAGAGGCTTGTAAGCAGTTCGAGAGCTTTGAAGCGCAAATCACGACGGGCATCTGTTTTACGCAAATAACAAAGCGCAACTTCACAGCCCGGATCGATGAGCTTTTCTTCTCTTGTCAAGATAAATCGTTGTTGGAATGCGTCCATAAGTTCAAATGCTAGAAGGGAGCCGGGTCTTTCCTTGAGCTCGGTTGCTTTGTTGACCTGGCGTTGCACCTCCGGGGTTTGCCAGGCCTTAATCAGGTCCTGGGTTAGCATCTGTATTCCGATGGAGCTATTCGCTCCTGCCTGCCCACTGTTTCCTGGGAGCCATGATCCGGAGTTGACCTTGCTAACGGCGCCCGCGAAGACGTCCCAAGCCTGGCTCCAATCAAGCGAAGACTTTTGCAGCGCCTCAATGGCGCCCATGAGATCCCGTCCGTAGAGGCACAAGAGGCCACTTCCCAAGGATAGACCGATACTCAATGCGATGTCAGTTTTTGTACCATCATTCTTTAGTGCCAACGTTTCCTTTGACACCCGACGCATTAGAAATGCCACATTTGGATTGTCGTGTATGCGTAGGTCGCGCTGACAAAAGTCATCTAAACGGCTCATGCAGTCTTGTAATAGCTGATGGGTGTCGCGTGAAATTTGAGCCACTGTTGCGCGCACAGCCACTAAAGCTGACAGAATTGCGCGCAGTTGCAGCTCTAATGACGCGCTTCCATGTTGCTTGGTGTAGTGCGGCAGCTCTCGTTCCGCGAGGGTGCGCAATGCTGCTACGGCGAAGCCGCCATCGACGCCTTCGCTTTCCAACATATGCTTAAATTTGTAGACATCTGTATAGCGCGCGTATCGAGCGGCAAGTACGCTGCACAAGAGCTTTTGGCCATCGGCGCTACTGAAGACCCCTCGAATCTTGTCCCTGGAGCACCACGTGCCGTCCTCAGAATGTGTACGGCATAGCGTTGATGCGGTGGTGGCCAGAGATGCATTTGACGCGTTTGGCTTTTGCGGCGAACCTGGCGACTTTGCTGACCATTTCAATGGGTCTACCATTTTTGATTATCAAGAGGGCGTAATCAGCCATCAAGATGGGGAAAGTGCAGGAATCGATGGTTAGCTTTGGAGAGACCGACCCCGCCTTCTCGAGCCAAGCTACTCAAGGCCACTTCCTAATGGTTTTGGCCACTTAGAGACTAGATCCACGAGACCATGGTGGTCAAAAATAACACAGGGCACCAAGGTAATTGGTCATATGCATGGCATTGACGCGAAGCGAGCTATCGTGCGAGGCGATGCGTTGATCTGGGTCGCAATTTTGGCAAGGCATTGCCCCTAGCACCAATCATTGGATTAGACGTTGCACCCCGACTGAGCTGGCCAATCTTGCATGGAGATTATACTGGAGGTAGGTCAGCAAAATGGCATGCCGGACGCCTAATTTTGGCAATGTCTTGGCTTCATTCGTGGCAATTCATAGCTGCTGACATGGCCGCCTTGTATGTAACCTTCGTTCAAGGCAACTTGCTGCCGCACGAGGCCCCAAGACACAAACTTTTGCCATATTGATTGCTTCCGGCTCTCGCCAAATTACATCAACAAACTTTCCATCTGACTCTTCTTTCTGCTACACTCCATTTCGGCCATTAGATTCCTAACTCTATTTCCACTGCTAATCGCCTTGAACACCGACGACATGACTTCCAATTTTGGCGCATATAGAGAAGATGTGCTACGACTGTATATGGATGGAGGCAAGACGGCAAAGGAGACAATTGATATCATCAACAATGAGCACAACACGCACTTTACGTATGCAGACCATGATAAATGGATTCCAAGGCTTATGAGTGAATAGAGAACGCCAGTTTAAGGCACATTTCAAAGGACTGAAGAAGCTACGGGCCGAAGAATGGATCGCCATCTTTTCTAAAATCCAAGAGTTGGGGCTTGGACGTCAACAGTGCCATGTGTATCTGCATGGCCGGGAACAGAGCCTCGAACGCGTACAAAGGGCTTTTCAACAGTACAAAAACAGAGTCCGAGCCCAAGGGGTCGATGATGTTGGTTAGATCGCACTCAACTCTGATGTGGTGGAACGATGCTTACTATTTTCTAGATTTAGGTATCAACACATCTAACGAACATCGAGTTGAGATCCGTTGGGAGGGGGCAAGGAGCAGCAATGACCATCCCAGTGTTGGATTGGCCCCAGTACATCCAATATTCAATCAGGAAAGTCGAATTCGCAATGACATCACTATTCCCGATTTTGATGAAGTACTGAATTTCGACCTTGGCACCCCTGACTTTCCCCTGACTACTGGCTTGGAGCTGGGTAGTGATGTCATTATGAACGAGATTGGACTCGATCACATAGTATCTACCGGTGAATTCTCACCGTCTCAATTCTTATCGATGACGCCGAGGGGGACCGAACTCCCTCTCATCAACAGACCACAAAGTACAATGGACAGATCTTTCGCAAAAGCCCACACAGGGATATGGAGTCCTTACCAATCCCTTTTACTTGTCGAATCATTTTGGGATTTGCCAGGTACTAATTATAGGCTCTGATTTCCTAGGTTTCTTTGCTAATGTCAATCAGAGATGTCTAATTTCTTTCCCGGGTTGAAAGATGTAGGATGCGAATACCAGGCTACCATGAGCAAACAAACACATCAATCGATAGTCGAAAAAAGAAAGGGCTGGCTTGCCTCACATTTAAAGCACATGAATCCCAGATTGGAGGGTGTCACTAACGCGATGGTAGCCCAGGTTGAGATGATTATGAATTATTCACGACGATATCAGAGCGACTACTATATACAAGGCGGGGGTCTTAATCAGCAAGCATCGTTTCAGATGTTTTCTCTTGTGGCATACCTCATCTCCAATGGCGATATGAGTGACATTCAAATCATAGGATTTCTGGAGTGGGTTATCAATCAGGGATTAATTGAAAGACTGGGCATATTTGTCCAAGGAGAATCACCATGTACACCGTTCCTTCTGCATAACACCTTGCGACTTATGAAAGAAGTACAATGGCGGGACCGGAAGGATCGATATCGTCACCGTGTGCAGCTCTTCAAGGTATATCCTAAAGAAGCTTTGCTGATGGTTTCAGCAGCAGATGCAAGGATGCTTTCAGGGCGGCTGGGATCGTCAGTTTTATTGGAGGCTGTGGAAGCCAATCACCTACAGGTCGTCAAAATCCTTGTTAGCCGATGCGTGGAAGTAGGCAGAGATCATGAAACAACGATGGGCTATACATCACCATTATATGCAGCTGCGGCAAGAGGGTTCACGGATATACTCAACATCCTGCTTGATTACAAGGTACATGGGGGAAAATGGACAGGCGATGCCGACGAATTGAGTGATTCCCTATGCGAGGCCTTATCGCATCATCAGGGTGAGGCAGCAAGGATTCTGCTAGATGCCAGCGATGAGGTCAAGTTAACCCTGAAGGTTCAAGGGATTTTCATTGCTCAATGGGTAAATAAAGAGATGCCAGAACTATTGGACACATTAAGAAGTAAGGCGGCTCCCGACGAGATGGTTCAAGAATTTCTGATGAGGGCGGCGGAGCAAGGAAAGAGCAGTTTGTCAAGGGCCATCTGCGATTGGGACGTTTTCCGGGATCAGGATGAGATGTTGGAGGGAGTATTGTGTTTCGCTATCCGATGCAGAAGTGTTGGTGCCATACGAACCTTGCTGTCCCGAGGTGTGGATGTCGAGGCCACCAAATATCGCGCCTCTAATAATAGCACCGACACTTTGTTGCGGGTTTTTAATGCGGGTTTTGATGATGGGGGTCTTGATGTTACGGGTGATTTTCTTTACTTGTTATCGAAAGCTGGGAAAAGGTTGCCACCTCTCGACGTTCTGATCGAATATCAGAAACAGCGCCCAAATCCTAGGTTTTGGGTCTCGCTAATCGAAGCTGGATTTGATATCGGCGTCCTTGGTTCTTTTGGCCTGGTTGCGATGGTCGGCTATTCGGATGCCATATCTAGATGTGGTCGACTAGTGGATGCGGGGGCTCCTATTGATGGTTATGGGTTTCAGAATTATAGAAACCATGGTAGGGTAAGACGTTCCAGGACATTGAGCTGCTTGCAAGCTGCCGCATTTCAAGGAAATCTTGCGCTGACGCAGTATTTGATCGAGCGCGGGGCCAATGTCAATCTCGCAGCGCATGAGGATGGCGGGTTAACAGCGCTTCAGGCTGCAGCAAAGAGTGCGAGACTTCCATTGATTGATTCTTTGCTCGAGGCTGGCGCCGATTGTACAGCCCCACCAGCCAAAAATAATGGATACACTGTTCTGGAAGCTGCTGTTTCTGCTACTACTGATGTTGCTACTGTTGCTGCTGTTTCTGCTCGCGATCCTAATACGAACTGCGAGTTTTTGCTCACTCTGCTTAAAAAGTTGATTTCTGTCGGAGCTCCACTGAATCGCCCAGATGGCACTGCTTGCGTATTTTTGGGGATGTTGATTCAAGTGAGGCGTGTGGAATGTTTGAAATTGGCACTCGAGGCAGGAGCCTGCCCTGATGGAACATCGGAGATTCAACTGGATGGATGTGGTGCTGCTGCCACTCGACTGCGGGGGACTCCGTTGCAACTTGCTGCTTATAAAAAAATCAGAGTGGCCGTGCAACTGCTGATAGATCACAAGGGCGACGTGAATGCCCCAGCTCACCACCCAGCTAGATTCACAGCTCTGCAAGCCGCGATCTCTACCAATGAGATGCTGGATGGATTGGATCTGGATCTGAAGGTAGGGAGAGAGACTGAACTCATAACATCCATTTTATTGGAGCACGGTGCAGACATACATGCTCCGCCTGGGGATGAATTTGGTAGGACTGCTCTGCAGGCGGCTGTTTCTGCCAGAAAACCCAATATGAACATAATTGAGCTTTTATTAGAGCGCGGCGCTGATGTCAACGCCTCTCCAGCCAAGGTGGGCGGCATTACAGCGCTGCAAGGCGCTGCAATAGGAGGTCACTACCAGATCGCTAAGTTGCTAATACAGCGAGGAGCCAAAGTCAATGCACCTGCGGCGTCAGAACAGGGCCGAACTGCTGTTGAGGGAGCCGCTGAGTATGGCAGAATGGACATGGTGAGACTGTTCCTCAAAAACGGGGCAGAAGATCCCATCAATCACTTCTCAACCGCCATAAAGCTTGCCGCCGAAAATGATCATTGGCATATTGTCGATTTGTTGAATCATCACCTAGAGGTGCTGAATGTCGGTGTTGTGTCATGATACACACCACATTGTCTAGTCAAACAATCCACCATAAATATATTCTGCATGTATTATTCCTCAATCACTACGCCCCATTCGTGAGACTCATTCCCATACATTATGGCCTTGAGCCATCCCTTGATCAATGTAGTGTATGTACTATTCTCATCCTTCCGAGTTGTGGGAATCTGCACGTCTCGTCCCTCAAAATGAATCGCCGAAACGGGCGTGATAAAGTACTAGAAAACCGAGTTAATTCGCATGCCGCTTGTGTTTTTGCAAGGTTCACTCACTGCAGTTCCGGAGACGAATGCTTCTAGCAATCGGTTTTCCTCCGACGCCTTGACTAAATCGTGCATCGTAAACTGTTCCTCCTTGGCCACTAGCTTGTCTGCCAGCCTTGCTTGAGTCAGATCGAGTACTGACTGTCGCGTCACTCCCTCGAGGATGATCTTATCGGTCACAGGCGCCGTCAAGAGCTCCTCTTTGCCCGTCTCGGCGTTGCGGACCACAGCAAAGAAATTGCTGGCGCCAGCCTCTGTCACCTGACAGTCGTTGCCGAGAAGCCACAAAATCTGGTCGTAACCCCTTGCGCGGCAATCAGTAAGAGACATGAAGCTCGGGCCGTAGTTTGCGCCGACTTTGGCATATCCAAATCCACCAGGCCAAGCGCGAGTTGCGCCATCTTCAGAGGTAAGTAGACGAAGCCCCGCGCTCGAGGAGGGCGTAGCAGAAAAGTCGGGCCAGGCAATCAACAAGATGAGGAGCGTGACTTCTTTCGGAATTTGGACGCCGATTTGGCGGCCGCTGCCAATTAGCGCAGGTCGAATGTATAAGAAGCCACCTGGTTTATCCTTGGGGAGCCATCCTAAAATAACTGTCAGCACAATGATACCTAAGAGTTGCACATAAGTTCGTACTCGGCGCATCCGTTTTTACCAAAGCTTTGATTAGTTTGACGAGCTCTACGTCATCGAAGCCTGGAAGAGAAACCCGCTTCGAGCTCATAACAAGTCGCTTGGCATTTCGGTCCGGCCTGAACAACCTCAATTTTCCATCGAACCCGCGATAAGCTTTGAGGCCCTCAAAACATTGTGTTGCGTAGTGGAGGCAGGAAGCGGCGGGGGAAATGGTAATGTCTCCGTATGGCTTCAATTCGGGTGCATCCCAGCCTTTTCCTACGGTCCATTTGCAAGTGACCATGTGGTCAGAACACGAGTTTTGCTCCCATAGTTCTGGGGAATCTGGAGCCGGAATTGGATTTGGGTTTGTAGTCGGTGTGACGATGAGCTTGGATGCGTCGAGTGGCGCCTCTGCAGCGTCCGTTGAAGATGGCATTTTGGGATGGTTCGATTCGGTAGACAGGACTGGAGACGGTGAAACAAATTATCAGTCTAGCGACACTATTACAGAATCGCTTCTCCAATTCTTGGAAACATTTGCAGCAAGAAATTACCATCTCGTGCTTTCAAATAGAGGGCAGCAAGACGGGAATGCGGGGCCACTGTAGGGCGCGTTCATGGTTAGAGTGCATTAGCTTGGGCGCGACCCCGCATGAGGAGCAGATGGCGATAAAGGCTCACACAATGTTTTTGCGCCCAGTGTATGTTAGGATTCTGCCAAGTTACGCCCTATGGTTAAAATGCAATGGATCCAGCTCTCCCCTCGTCTTCCCAGGAGCCGCAGAGTCTCGCCGGTCGCTCAAGCGAGGGGACATCGCCACAGGAACAGGCGGCTGTGAGCCCAAGCCATGGATGGACACGAAGCCCCACACCGGGACTCTTTGCTACGTCTTTCCATGGCTTGCGGGGTGATAAGACACAGGCCGCCCTGCATGGTACAGAATCGGTGTGGGCACAAGACACCACTTTTGTGACATCGTTCATGATGCACGAAGATATGAATCAACACAATTCCATGAACGAAAACACGACACCGTATAGCCAAGGAAATCTGCATGACGCTCATTTCAATAATGAGCAAAATTCAACTCTTTCGCCTGCCGTACTTAACCTGGATGAGGCATCACCGGCAATTGATTTGTCAACCATGGGGTTCAACGTCGGGTCAGTTTGCTAAATTTTCTCGTTTTTCAAGTATTGCACGAATTAATGGCATTTTAGGAACCGTTTTGAGATTCATCCCGCTTTTCAGGACATGACAGTTGCCACAGACATTGACTTGAGAGGGTTTGATGTCGCAAGCTCAAGGGACGAATCCGATTCAGCAATATACGGAGATGGTGTCATGAGCGACTCGAATATTGCACTGGGAATGTCACTCACAGCTCCATCGGATTCCTCAATTGGCTCCGCTGAGTCATTCACATCAACCACGCCCAGGCGCAACAGGCGAAGAAGGCGGCGCAACGTGGCTGTACGAACTCGGGGCGATGAAGAACCGAGTGAAAGGAAATACCAGTGCACCTTTTGCACTGACAGATTCAAAACCAAGTATGATTGGCAGCGACATGAGACTTCTGTTCATCTGAGTCTTGAGCAATGGCAGTGAGTTCTACTTCCCAAGGCCCGGGGCGATCCGTGGATCAACAGGGCGCTGTGACACCCCAGTATCCCAGTATGTACTAACAAGTGCAGGTGTTCTAAATTCGGGTCCGTTGCGCAAGAAACAGATGGAAGTACTTCCTGCGTCTTTTGCGGCGAATTGCATCCTGATCCAGAACACCACTCTATGCACAACTATTCACTGTGTTTAGCAAGGCCTGTGGATGAACGAACGTTCCGTCGCAAAGATCACTTGCGTCAGCATTTGCGAATTGTTCACAACGGATGTTCGTTCATAAAGAAAATGGAGGACTGGTTCTCCTCAATCGAGAGGGTCAATTCCCGGTGTGGATTCTGCGATGCAGCCATGACGAGCTGGGCAGAACGGCAGAAACATCTCGCACGCCACTTCAAACAAGGAGCTGACATGAAGGACTGGCAGGGCGATCGGGGATTTGATGAAGACATTGACAAGCTTGTTGAGAACGACATGCCCGTCTTCATGATCGGCGACCAGCGCAAGACGATGGAGCCGTTTTCGGCTTCGCAAGCAAGCCACTACACGGCGCCGTCTGACCTGGATTTTAACAAGCTAAGTGGGGATATGGCCTTGCCGAATGAAGGTGTTGCAAATTGGGAGCCATTCAGTCCTCTCTCACAACAACAGACCGTTGCAGTTCCTCACTCGTACCGACAGGTCGAGTCGACGCTTCTCGCCCTTGTCAAGCACGAGCTCAACAATGGCCGGGTCCCCACCGACGACGAACTGAAGAAGAAGACTAGCGACATCATATTTGGTCCTGACAACGATTGGGACCAGACTTGGGCTGACAATCCTCGATGGCTGGAGTCATTCAAGAAGAAGGCGGGGTTGATTAGCTTGCCATATTCCGGTGGAAGAAATGCCTTTGTTGGTTTAGATACGACGTGACATGAAAAGAGGGCTGGCTGGTACAACTACGGTGGCCTAAGTTTTAAAAGGGCTAACTGCGGCTATGAATGGACCTTGCAGTACGTTTTACTTCTTCATAAAACATGCCATTTTCATACCACATAACATGTGGCACTTTGACTATATACGAAAGTTTGGTTGTATTGAAAATGAACCAGAGTGCTCTAGGGACGGGATCAGCATGGATGATCAGCAACTAACCGTTCCGTCTCATCGAGGCAGGGCAATAAATGACTTTTCAACCGACTAGCGTTTGCGAATAAATCTCTCAAAGGTCTTGGGCTAGCTTCAGCTATATTCAATCTGTTCATGGTACAGGTTAGGGCCTATTCACGGCGTAAAATGACGCCTTACAAAAGAAATGGAATGCGTTGCGATGTTGAAATATTACAACTAGCTGTGTCTTTTGCAGTGCATAGGGGGCTGCTGTGCCGGTTTGAGACAACCTAGCGCTAGGCAACCCAAAACTGCAAAGGCGGCGGTCTTATTACGGCGCAACCATTGGCCGCTATGAGAAACATATCCCGTGTTTTAGAGGCATCAAAAAGAAAAGGAAATGTCACAAATGGTAATTAGGCTAATGGTAAAAATAATTTGTTTGGTCGCCTGCCTTTTATGTTTTTTTCGATGAAACGACACGATACATGCGGCTTGGTGTGCACTCGTGAAGGTGTGTATGGTACCACTCGCTATTCTAGCGTATAATTCAATGTGACTTCTGTCACCGCCTTTAGAAATGGGTGACGGGCGCGCATTCTCCCACCTGTGGCGCCGGCTTGGAGCGCCTAGAGATCGACACGCGGACCGGCGCCGAGCCGCGTTGTCTCGTGCTGGGCCGTGCCAAGCTGCTGAATCTAGTTCTTCACTGGGGATAGCGGGTTGGCCGAATTATCGAGTGACAAAGATCTCCTCGCCTAACTGTCTGCTGAGATGCCTAATAGGACTATTTTGTCTCACTGCTGCCGTGCTTGGTTCACCATCGAACCCGAATGCAGATCACCATCGCAATGGCGGAAGTGAATCGAGGAATGGAAATATGTGCCAGCCACTGTGTAAGCTATCCATGATTGCTTGGTTCTCAATTTTCCTATATTAGATGCAAATTTCCTCCTAGATGATGATGTGAAGCAACAACTTCTCTCTCATCATTTCCTTGGCCAAGCTGCCCAACTGGTGCATAATGAAGATAACCACGTTTCTCTCCCTCCTACCTGCTTCTGGTTTAGCCGAGGCAGCCCTCCTCGGGCTGATATCTCCTCCCTACCACAACTATGGAGAGATCAGGCTTGCTGTCACGACCTCCAATGCCTTTCTCTGGGACGACACCGGTTCTGGAGGAAAATATGATGTGGGTCTCTGGCATCCACGTCGGGATGGTGCCTTTCGCGCCTTCGGCAGCATCGCCGAAGCTTCTCGTGCCAATACCTTCGACGCCGATGGCAATCGAGGAACGCTGATTGCGGCATTGAATCCAGACCAGCCACCAAAGGATCCATCAAAACCTGCCCTGAAAGCCCCTGTAGGCTGGATCTCTGTCTGGGATGACGCCGGCTCTGGCGCTGACCGTGACGGCTCCATCTGGAGGCCTCGGTGTGAAAATGGCTATGTGTCGCTGGGCGACGTCGCCGCAGGCAGTCACCGACAGCCTAATGCTGCTGTGTGGTGTGTGCGACGAGATTATGCCAAGGAAGGCAAATTTGATACCAAAAGCCTCTGGGACGACAGCGGGTCGGGCGCCAGAAAGAATGCTTTCCTCTGGGAGGTGATTCCTGGTTCGAATGGCCCCCGCGGCAGCGAAAGCATTCCCCTCTCTACTGGCTCTTTCCGGGTTGTGGACAAGGCCGGTGCGCCTCAGCTCCGTGCTTGGGTTCTCTCGGTAACTGTGCCCAAGGAAAAGACAAAGTTCAATTCCACAGTGCCTACGGTAACCGCTGATAACATTCCCAACCCAGGTACGCAGTATGACGAGGAGGAAGAAGGCGGAGCTACACTGCCCTTGACAGCCGTGTTTAAGCCAAAGGACTTGAAGCTTCTTGACAACATGGCCAAGCCGTTTGCTGAAATCAAGAGATACATCCGATGGGAAGCCACGCGTGTCTGGGTCAACAGGTCTAACGGGAAAGTTGTTCAACGCACTGAACTTCAAGTCGGCTTCTCGCAGCAGCAGACCAGCTCCATGGAGCACAGCACCGGTGTTTCCGTCACGGCTACGTCTGATATTGGTCTTTCGCAGTACTCTGTCAGCCTCAGCTACCAGTTTACTTATTCATCCTCGACATCTCAGACTCAATCCACCACCTCCATTGACAGACGGGAAATTGAGATCCCTCCTCACAACTTTGCCGTTCTGTTTGGAAAGCGTGTCCGTTTGGTAATTGCCGAAGGTGATGAAGATCCCGTCTCGGCTGAAACTCTGGCCGAGAATGAGTTCCATCTATCTGGTGGCGAACTTGATACGGCTAACAACCAGAGCTCCTAGAGAGGAGCTTAGTTTCATGTCTAATTGGCAATTGGCAATGCAAATCATCCAGTCTAGGGAGCGTTCGGTCACGGATTATCATGATCTATAGACAGATTAATAGAGGGCGTCAAGGGCTATGGAAGTCATATATTATGGTGCGCAGAGCTGGCTTGTGACGGTGATGATGGGATGTGAGTTGTTGTTGCATCCTGACATTTGAAATATTTGATAGCTTTTATTTTGGCAATTGAAAACCACTACGGTTGGTATATGCTTTCCCAGCGGCGAACTTTTGCTTCCATCACTCGGCCCTCTGTTGATGCTTTTTGATCTGTACGGGCGCGAGGAATAGAGTTGCAGTCACAAGAGATTATCGGAATCCATATGTATTTTCCATTTATAGACTCTAGATTGCTAAGCCACAGTTGCGAACCTCAGAAGTACTTGAAAAAAGTTCTCAAGCCAATTGTGCATTCGCCCCACTGGATACTATTCGCAACGCCCAAGTTACGTTCAATTACTGTTCACCAAGACACGAGGGATTGCCTTCATTCTTGCCTTCATTGACGCATTGCATAGAAATCAATTGTCAATATTGATAGAAATAATCAACTCAGTGTTTGTTATCGTTGTTTACAGGCAGCTTCGCAAGACTCAAAAGCCGCTATTTTGCGCGCGAGCTTTTTGGGGTATGCATGTGGAATGAACCACACACATGGATGTTTACTAAGTCAAGATATCGTCAATACCCTCTCTGTGGGAGGTAATCGAGATCGGCAAAGGGTGGGTTATCTAACTCTCCAGAACCCCTCATGGATGAGGATGACTATTATACATACTCCTGGATAGTTTCAAATGGATTGTTTCTTTTTCAAACCCTAGCGCGATGCCGTTCAGTGCCGTGTTCACTGGAATATTCTCGCACTAAACGGTGTTTAAAATAATTTCATCGCTCATAGGCATTTCCCCACAACGTCTGGAATACAGCCTAGAAAAACCAAGCAAGAACAGCTAGCGTCGTGATGACTACCGTGTTTAGAGAATCCTAATGCTATTTAGCTCGCCTCTAACCGTTAAAATGTCAAACTCTTGCCAACAATAAAACAAATAAACTACTCAATATCGACAATCCAATCCCTCCATCCACTAGTGTCAAGCTTCTGGGTTAAAATGGAGCCTTCGATCCGAATCGCGATTTGAAGTTGAATCATCCCATTCTCGGCCATTGCCAATCGGGTAACAAGATGCTATAAATCTCCGTGGCCAGGAAGCCCCTTGAGGACTAGTAAGCCAAAACTACTTCCAAAACTGGTGCCTATCACTACGCAGCGCAAGCAAATGCTTAGTTGGGCAAAGGTTGCCGGCGCAGCCCCGCACGGGGATCTGCATGGATCTTGTCTTATCTCTTGGTTCGCAAATCGCCCCCGCTGGTGTTTATTGGTATTTGCCCCGTGACATGTCTCGTATTGATTTGCACTGGTGATATCTATAAGTAGCTAAATTTTCTTGGCATTTTTCGAACTGTTCAAGCTCATCGCATTCCCTTTGCGCGGTCCGCATCTCATCGTCGGAGGCCAAGCCGATGCAACCGCCGGATACAGACAGGGATTACGCCCACGACACGAGGCAGGCTCCGGGGTACAATTTAAGATACCGGCCCTAAGCACCAATAGCGAATCACGCATTTCTGTCTTATCACCTCCTGTTGCATTTGGCTGATAGACAGGACAGGGAGACTTATCGCAACAGGTGATTGCTGCGAGTCCGACAGATAGGCCAAGGAGTCCGATAAAGCTTGGCGAGCTCGCGCGATACGGCTTCTAATAAAACCGGCGTTGAACTCACTTTTCGAAGAATCAAGTCAACGAATTGTGAGTCAAAATGGGCTCCTCCGACGATTATGATGCGCCCAAGCTCGGCGTGCATGCCGGTCCATCGCATGCCGATGATCACTCTATCCGCGCGGCCTCAATCCGCCCCGAGTACCGCGAAACAAAGCGCGGCCTTGCTCCGCGCCATGTTCAGCTCATGACCATCGGAGGCAGCATTGGCACAGCTCTGTTTGTCGGAATCGGAAAGGTGTTGGCCAAAGCCGGCCCCCTCTCCGTCTTCCTGGGATTCCTCTTCTGGAGCGTTTGTTTCATCTGGCCCTGCACCCTTGCTGTCGCCGAGATGGTCGCCTACCTTCCGATTCGCGGCAGTGTGTTTGAGCTTGCCACTCGTTTTGTGCACCCGGCTCTTGGCTTCGCCATGGGCTGGACCTACTTTTATGCTGGAGTGATGCTTGTGTGTGTCGAGTATAGCGCTGTAGCCACGGTCGCACAATACTGTATGTTTGTTGCTGCTCATCTCTTTTTTTCCTTGCTGGCATGATCCCAATGACATTTCCTTTGATAATGTGGATTATGTTTAAATTTAACCTAAACTAATCATGAATCCTCCACAGGGAGCACGACAATCAATCCCGGTGTCTGGGTGGCTGTTGCTCTTGTCGTCTGCTTCACTCTCAACGTGGTCGCAGTGAAATGGTATGGCGAATCCGAGTTCATCATGGCGTCGACAAAGATTCTCCTCCTCATCGGTCTCATTATGGTCACCTTTGTCACAATGTGTGGCGGAAACCCCAAGCACGATGCATACGGCTTCACTCATTGGGGGAATGGCAACTATATGCATGCATATTACGCCGAGGGAAACACTGGGAAGTTCCTTGGGTTCTGGTATTTTTATCTCGCTCTTCACTGTTGGTCATATTCTAACTTTCGGGGTAAGGTCTGTTGCCGTCTATGCTAGTTTCTGTATCGGTGGACCAGATTTTGTCGCCCTTGCCGCCGCAGAAATCCAAGACCCACGACGAACGATTCCGCGAGTTGCCAAGCTAATTCTATATCGCCTTTTGGGATTTTATGTGATTGGAGTTCTCGCAGTAGGAATCATTTGCTCAAGCAGAGATGATAGACTGCTTGGTGCCATCTCCGATGGTAGCTCGGGATCTGCCGCATCACCTTGGGTTATTGGTATTGAGAATTTGGGCATTCACGGGTTGCCCGATCTGATCAACTTTTTGGTGTTACTATCAGGATGGTAAGTCTTCTGTTGGTCCAGGATCGTCTATCGATAAAAGATGACTAATAATCCCGTGTGAAGGTCTTGTGGAAATGCGTACATGTATTCCTCTTCTCGCACGCTGTACGGCCTCGCAAAAGGTTTGCACTGATCTGCCCCCGCTTACGGATATAGCCACTAACACACCATATAGACGGCCAAGCTCCCAAGTTCCTCCTCAAATGCACCAAATCTGGCGTGCCCATTTATTGCGTCGTCATCGTTTCCTTGCTGTCTTGCGTCACCTTTCTGGTTACATCCAACTCGTCAGCCACCGTGTTTGACTGGGTAAGCGAATCATGTACAAAGGAAATAGAGGTCGGTCGCTAACATTGACATAGTTTGTTGGGCTTACCACTGGAGGTATCATCATCACATACCTTTTCATGCTATGGACGTATCTAGGGTGGCGCCGTGCCAGGATCGCACAGCCTGGAACGGTTCCAGATTCTGCGCTCCCCTACCGAGCGCCGTTTATGCCGTACTTTGCTTACTTTGCATTGACTTTGGGGACTATTTTGCTTTTCACACTTGGATTTGACACTTTTGTGCCATTTGATGTTCAAGGATGGGTCACCAGCTACTTTGCGCTTGCATTTAGTCCCATCATGTTTGTGCTTTGGGTGGTGATCAAGAAGGCACGTTTCGTGCATCCCGCCGAAGCTGATCTTGTCAGTGGCAAGGCTGAGGTCGATGAAGAGTGCAAGATATGGGAGGAGGCCGAGCATGGCACGTTTGAGCAACAATTGAAGAATATGGGATTCTTTAGACGATGTTGGGAGCGAATTTGGTATTAGCGAGAAGATGCAAGAGTGGTATCATAGGTTTGAAATGGATCACCGATTAGTTGAATATACGGAACATGGCATATCTATGACAGAATTAAGCCAGGATCTATGCCTTATGCTATTTGAATCGTGTTGCGAGGTGAAAATAAGCAAGCTACAACGAGAAAATCTTGGAGAATCACAGTGACGATGTATCTAGCCATGCACAACCACACGTGGCATCTAAGTGTGACGATGAATCCCAATCTGTTCATGTATGTTGTAAAGAGTAAAAGCAGATGTGTATTCATTTTGCGCTCGCTATCAAATGACGTGACTTGGACGTCTAATCTATATAAATGGTATAAAGAACTGAACTAAATGCAACTATGTCAAATTTTAAACAGACAGACTGAGAACCCTGGAATATTTCGAGGCAATTAAAGTGCCTCCTAAAACAAAACAGCAATGAAGAAATAAACAAAAACTCATGCTAAATTTCATGTACAAGGCATAAGCATCATGATATTGTTGGGCTGTCCGGCGGGTGCAGATTCTCCTCCTTTGCCAGCGCCTGGTTTGTCAAAGATGGAATAACTCCCGCGTTCAGAAGATATTCTACATTTCTTTGCACTGCAACCTGCAGAGGTACAGTCTTTAATGGCACTGGGGGCCCCTCTGAAGGCAAGAGCGGTGAACCCAAGGGGCTCAGAGTATACTGCACCGCCCACAGCGGGTGGTTCTCTCCAACTTCCTCCAGATGTGCGAGTGCGGTAGCGAGCCACTGGTCCCATGGCATCGGGTAGCATGGTGTCTCAAGCTTGGAGTTGACGGCCTGCCAGAAAGCGGCCATGGACATGCGCAGCGTGGGGTTGACAACGGGCTTGATGGGAACAATGGTGACCAGCTGGCCCGTGATGGCGGCTGCGACATTGTTGACGTCGGCGATTTCTAGCCAGTTATCATCTGACTCTTGTGGGAAAGCCCGGATCTCAGCTGCCGTTGCCACCATTCGCCACACTAGGTCATCAGTGTTGGCCATGCTCTTCTCCGCAGCTCCAATCATGAAGCCTGGCTTGACGATGGAGAGACGATTCTGGGGTGGCAACTCAGATGAGAGCTCTCTTATGAGGCTCTCTGAAATAAATTTAGTTTGTGTGTAGCCGTTGCTGTACTCGAGGTTCGTTGCGGTCATGGACACGTCAGCAGATGGATCAGCTTGTGTCTTGTCCGAAACGTAAACTAGCTTCGGGTGAACTGGAGATTCTGCCAGAGCGCCCAGAAGCTCCACAGTAGATGTGACATTTGGTGCTCGGAGCTTCTCATAATTGGCAATCCAGTTGATAGCATCGCCATTGTGCACGATGGCATCAATGTTTCCATCTTTGCAGGTTCCGCAGAGGCGCTTCCACTGCGAGTCCTTGAGACCCAGGTGCGAATGCGACAAGTCTCCTGTCCAGATTTCGATCTTGTACGTGTCAGTGACATCCCACCACTTGGCAATGCGTGCGGCTTTGCGAATAAGTTCCATGCCGTGCTGCGAAGATGTGGCGGATACGAGAACAGCAACGGTGCCGATGGCGTCCAAGCAAAGCAGGCGCCTGAGAATTTCAGTGCCCAGGTATCCGGTAGCGTCAGTAAGGAGGACGGTGGCGTTTGGAGGCAATTCGGTAAGGTGGTTTTCTTGCAAGCTTTTGCGGTGCTGTTCATACTTGGGGTCGTCGATGAAAGTTGCGAGTTCTTCCATGAGATCCAACTTGACAGGATTCTCTCTTCTGGCTTCGTTCTCAATGAGCTCGGCAAGTCCGTCAATGGATAGCTTCTGGTCATTTTCGTATCCAGTGCTCAGCAAGACGCTGTACTCGCTGTAAAGAGCGTTTGACAAAACGGCAAATCGCATTGAATCACCTCCAAGGTAGTAGAAGTTGTCGTGGATACCAATTTTGTCTGTGGGAATTTCAAGAACATCGGCCCACATTGTAGCCAGATTGCGTTGCAACTCGGTAGACGGTACGATAAAAGCTGCTTGAGGGTCAGCCTTGTAGGCATCGAGTTGCTCTTCCGGCAGCGTTTTCGCTTGGCATCGCAGTTTTGCTCGGTTGATCATGACCGAAGATGTGTAAGGTCTATCCTGCAGTGGCAGAAAGACGTCGGGAATCATGTACTGCGGCAGCGAGCCTGACAAGTCTCGGACAAGGCTGGCGAGCAGCTCCTGGATATTTTGGTCCAATGGAATGAGCGAATTGCTCAAGTCAAATTCCGTGGCGCTTCGCTTTTGGCTGTCTTCGCCAGTACCAAACATCAAAAATGCGGCAAGATGCTCGCTTGAGTTAGTCTGGATGATGTCGACGACAACATCGGCGCCGATGCTCTCAAGAGCCTCGCTAATGCTGCTTTCAATAGTGCACAGATTAATTTGTGCGCCACGCATTTTAACCAGTCTGTCTTTCCGACCGACGTATTCGATCATGCCATCTGGGTTGTAGAACCCTAGGTCACCCGTCTTGTAAAGTCGATTGCAAGCTTCAGAACCAAAGCGAGTTGCCCACGCGGGGAACGTAGTGAGCATGGATGACTCAGTCCTAGCGGCATCAAAGAGATACTCCTTCTGAATTGTCGGGCCCTGAAGTACGATCTCGCCAACACACCCGACTGGGGCGAGCTCTTCGGAGTTTTGAGGATCGACGATCCAGAAATTACCGCCCGCTGGGATTCCTACCATCTTCAACGAGTTGGTCCAATGCCACTCGTGAAGCGAGGTGAGGGTGCTAGTTTCAGCGGAACCCCAGCCCGCAACGAGGCGCAGCTTGCCATCCCAAGTCTCCAGAATATCTTCTGTTACGGCTTCACCAGCCAAAAGCAAAAGCTCCAAAGTGGGCAGATCTTCAGGCGAAAGTGTTTGTGCAAAGGTAGGCGTCAGGTAGGCCCAGTTGACATTCATACCTTCAATGAAGTTCTTGAGGCTCCACATGCGGTCGTGCTCTGACGGAACACAGACGCATGCACCAGAAATCAGCGGTCCAATGATCTCGCTCACTGAGAGATCAAATTCATGGGCCGAGAATTGCAATAGCCTGACATTCGGTGTCATGCACAGCTTTCTGCTAATTGCCCTCTGGCTGGTGCTGACAGCCTGGTGTTGGATGACAGATCCCTTTAGAACACCAGACGTGCCCTCGGTAAAGACAACATAGGCAGGATGAGCAGGTGTAACCTTAACTTGAGGCGATGTGCCAACATCTTCGGTTTGTCCCACGAGATAATCGTCCAAATCAGACGGCAACTTGATGATTCGCGGGGCCAGACCAATGCAGTCATAGGCGCTGACATCCGAAGTAACAACCATCTTAGCCTTTGTTTGCTTCACCATCTGCTGGAGCCGGCTCGATGGGTGCGAGGGATCGATGGGCACCCAGGCGGCACCCGCTTTGTTGATGGCGAGGATGGCCACGGAATACCAAGCAGACTTCTCGATGCAAACCGGGATGAATTCGCCGGCCGTCACTCGGTGAGTGTCAAGAAGATAATTGGCCAATTTGTTCGCAGCGTCATCAAGTTGCCCGTAGCTAAGCTTTCCATCCCAAGCCGAAATGGCGGGCGATCCAGGCTGCATCTTTGCTCGCTTCTCGATGAGATGGTGAACGCACGAGTCGATAATCTCCACTTCGCCCTTGTTCCATCCAGCAACCTTTTCAATATCCCAGGAACCTGCGACAGAAACTGAACCCAGGTTCGCATCGGGCTGGGTGCAGAGCTGCTGGAAAACATTTCGGAAGTGGTGAGAAAGAGCCTTGAGCTTCTCCGAACCAAGAGTAGTGTCGTGGTAGGCAAACTCCAGGTCGACATTCTCATCGTGGATGGTACATGCGACAACAAGCGGATAGTGGAAATACACATCGTTCTTCCAAATTCCACTTTCCTCGAGATTGACCTTGGTCAGAACGGGGGTTTCGCAATCGCCATTTTGAATCTGCTGCTCAGAGCGAATGACAAACAGGCTTGAAAAGTCGCAGGCGTCCTTGATCTCACGGCTGATGTTGCAGATACTCCTCAGACCGAACTGCTCATATGCCATCATTTCGGATTCTTGGGTTTGTAAAATCTGGAGGAAGTCCTTCACCGTTTGCTCCTGATCTAGACGCACACGAACGGGCACAGTGGCAAGGGTAGGGCCGACCATGGAGTCAATGCCTGTAACAGGGGCCTGTCGTCCAGAAACTGTGGTACCGAAGCAAATGTCATCGGTGTTGTTGTAGCGCGCCAGGACAATTGCCCAGGTCAGCCGAAGTACTGTGGCAACCATTGTGGGAGAGTTCTCAAAGTTCTGGATGGCGACCTGCGTCTTCAAAGCTCGGCTGTTAGGTCGGGAGTCGCCGGCTGACATGCTTGGTGGTGGGAAGATGGCGCGCTGGGCCCCTTCCAATTGGTTGCTCCAGTATGAAACCGCTGCGTCGCGGTCAACCTGGCCGCTGTAGTTGATGAATGTGGAATATGGCTGCAGCTGTGGCATATTCTCCTCCATGTAAGCCTTTTGCAGGACGTTGAGCATAAAGCTCATGCTCCAGTCATCGGCAATTGATTGGTGCAAGCAAAGGATGAAGAATCGCCTTTCTTCGGATTCAGCGAGGAACGCGTAGCGGCAGAGACGTGAGCCGTAGGTGACCTCCATGGCATAGTTTTCATTCTGAATGAATGAGCACAGATCGGTATCGACAATAGGTTCCCAATAGACCTCATCGTCAACAATGGCTTGGATCGACATGTGCTTGTACAGAATGATGCGTGTACGGAGATTGGTGCAGACCTCAAGGGTGCGACTCCAAGCAGCCTTGAAACGATCGGTATCGATTTCGTCAGAGAGACGATACACGTGCTTGGCAGTGTAAAATCCTGGCTTCTTGACTGCAAGAGCCATGAGACCTTCTTGAAGGCCAGTGCAAGGATAAGCGTCCTCAATCAGGTCCTCGACCTCGAGGTTGCACTGCTCCCCGATGGTTGTCAGCACCGTGTCGACGTCGTCTTCGGCAAGCATGCTCAGGGGCTCTGCGGCATGGATATCCTCTTCCTTGATCGTACCCTCCACCTTTCCTGCCACAATGGACAGGCGAGGGTTGGCAAAGATTGCCTGAACGTCAATGTTCAAGCCCATATCCCGAAGGCGCGTGACCATCTGGATTGCGGTGACTGAATCTCCTCCATGGTCCATGAAGCTGTCACGTTTTTTGATGTTTTCGGCTGGTATATTCAACATATCGGCCCACATACTCTTCAATAATCCTTCCATGGGGTTATCCGAGCCATCATCATCCTCGGCCTCTCCATGGTTTGATTCCTGGTCCTCGGCGATGGTTTCAGTAGCAGATTCTGCGGCGGTTTCTGTGGCGGTTTCTGTGACAGCTTCGGCAGTGATGACTTTGTTAGCCTCGACGGTGGCCGCAGCAGTAGCTTCAGTAGCAACCTCAGGAGTAATCTCGGTAGTAGTCTCAATAGTGGCCTCAGTGGTGGCCTCTGTATTAACTTCGGTAATGACCTCAGCGATGACCTCAGTAGTGACCTCAGTAGTGATCTCAGCAGTGGTCTCAGCAGTGGTCTCAGTGGTGGTTTCAGTGGTGGTTTCAGTGGTGGGCTCAATAGTGGGCTCAGCGGTAGTCGCGGTGATAGCCTCGGCGATGGCCTTGCTGGCGGGCTGGGCGGCAGCCTCGATAAAGGGGTTGATGAAGGGCTTGTTGATGGATTTGGCGATGGACTTGGTGATGGGTTCGTTGACGTGCTCGATGAGAAGCTTGGCGAGGGGCCTGTTTTCCATTCGTCTGACATACTCAATTGTTCCGTTGAAATCGCTCTTGACCAGGTCTCCTGTCTTGTAAAATCTGGGCTGATTGCCATTAGACAATGCAGGAACCAGTTCCACGCCCTCGATAAAGTACTCTTGGGTTTTGGCAGGGTCATTGAAGTAACCACGAGCTAATGTCGGGCCCTGGATCACCAACTCTCCAACACAACCCACAGGTACCAATTGCGTGTGGTCATTGGACTTGACAATCCAGCACCTAGAGTTGAGGCTGCGGCCAATTGTCTTGGGTGACTCTGTGCGCGATCTCAATAGATGCGTGCAACACCATCCGCCAACTTCCGTTGGGCCGTATGCAGTGATGACTTCGACACGTCCAAACCACTTCTCAATGTTTTCTGTTGTCAGCACGTCGCCGGTCAGAACCAGCTTGCTAAGCGTGGGGACATTCGCAGGGTTGAGTGTCTTAGCGAATAACGGGCTGAGGAGCGTAAAGTTGATTTCCATGTCGTTGATGAATTCGCCAATATCAGCCAAACGGTCTTGATCGGACGGCACGCAGACGGTTCCTCCAAAGACCAGGGGAGTGAAGCTTTCTGCGATGCTGGCGTCGAATCCATAATCTGAGAACTGTAGCACTCGGGAGTGCGGTCCGAAACCATAAGTGGTGCCTCGGCTCATAATGCTGGAGCACATGGCAGCTTGTTCCACGATGACACCTTCAGGATCGCTAGCAGATCCGGATGTGATAATCAGGTATGCAGCATTACTGGGCAAAGACTTGGAGCCGAATCTGGATCTCCCAATGCTCACCATGTTGGAGCTCATGGATGGAGAAACTAGAACAATCTTGTCCTCTTCCGTGAAGCCTTCGGCAGTCAAAGGCGACACAAGAACAAGGGGAGCGTTGACCGCTTCAATCAGTAACCTTCGGTCATTGATAGAATAGCTGGGATCCAAGGGCATGAAGATACCGCCAGCTTTCATAATGGCAAGCTGCGCAACAATGTTCCAGATCGACTTTTCGAAGCAAGTCGGCACAACCATTTCCGACTTGAGACCCAACCCAGCAAGGTGCTTCGCGAGGTTCGTCGATTTTTCGTCCAGCTCCTTGTAAGTGAGTCTCCCTGCACGAGAGGTAAGGGCCTCTTGGTCGGGATTTCGCATGGCTTGGTCTGTAATCATATCATGAACACACGACGATCGCACTTCAGTAACCTGGTCTTCGTTCCACTTGGTGATCTTCTGAACATCCCATTTGCTAGTCAGCGAAATATTGCTGACCATCATGTCGCCTGCAGACAAGAGTTGGCCAATGACATGCTCCAAGTGGCTTGCGAGTGCTTGAAGCTGAGGCTCGGGCAAGACTGCGGGGCTGTAAGCGAAGACCAAGTCGACGTGATCTTTGTAGGTATTCGCTTGGATCATCAGAGGGTACGTGTAAGATTCTTTTATGGACTCCTGGACATCGGCCAGAGTGAGGTCAGCGGGCTGCAGAAGCGAATCGGCAGACTCCTTGGCAGGTTGGATGTGTTTAACCATAAGCAGACTCGAGAGCTGGCAGGCATTCTTGGCGTTGGGGTTAAGTCTGGCAATGTTTTGCAGGCCAAACTGTTCATGCGCAACCATTTCGACTGTCTGTTTCTGAATGCTCTGGAGGAAGCTTGAGACTGACTCCTCTCCATTTAGTCTCACTCGCACTGGGACTGTAGCCAGCGCCGATCCAACGACTCGGTTAATGCCAACTACAGGAGCGTGACGACCTGACACGGTTGCACCGAAGCAGACGTCGTTAACATCACCGTAGCGAGCAAGAATAATGGCCCATGCCGCTCGTAGAATAGTGGCCTTGGTGATGGACGTCTCCGTGGTATCGGGGAAGTTAATCGAGGTGATCATGATCTTGCTTGCTGTTTCCATGTTGCCAGCCGAATCCAGCTTCGGGAAGCGAGTGGGCTTTGCGCCGCTCAGTTCCGCAATCCAGTATTCCTCAGTTGGAGTACTCTCCAGTTGGGAGATGTAGTTCATGAAGCTTGCGTGAGGCTCCAATGGAGGCGTAGGCTTGTCCTGGTACATGTTCTGCAGCGTCTCAAGCACAATGCCCAAGCTCCAGTCATCAAAAACGGTCTGGTGCAGAACCAGCACAAAGTATCGCTCGCCCGTGGCTTCTGTAACAAGTGCATAGCGGCAGAGCCTTGAGCCGTACTCAACCTTCATTTCTTTAATATTGTTCATAACAGCGCGGAGGTCAAGATTATCCGTTGGCTCCCATGCAGCACCCTCACTGATAATAGCCTGGTATGAAGTGCCATCAAAAGAGGCAGTGCGAGTACGCAGGTTGTAGCAAATGTTGACCGTCTGTTCCCAGGCTCTTCGCAATCGATCTGTTTGAACATGTTCCGGAACCTGGAAGATGTTCCTGGCGATGTACGAGCCAGGGTGTTTGAGCGCCAGTGCCATGAGGCCTTCTTGCAAGCTTGTGCACGGGTAAGCGTCTTCGATATCTCGAAGGTTTGCCAGGTTACATTGATCTCGGATAGATGTCAAGATCTGCTGCTTGCTTCTCTTAGGGAGTAGACCAAAAGCCTCAGTTCGATTTGTTTCGGGCTCCTTTTCCTCAGTTGCAGCTGCTACAGCCGACAGCCGTGGGTCTGTAAAGATGCTATTCACGGTGATTGTCAAGCCCATCTTATGCGCCCGCGCCACAAATTCAATGGCTGCGATAGAGTCGCCTCCAAGACCGAAAAAGCTGTCGTCCTTGTTGATAGACTTGGGAGGAACACCGAAGAGGAGCGCCCAGATCGATTGAATGCGGTCTTCAACTGATAAGGCTGGGGCATGGTTTGCATTCTCCGAGGGGGTGTATTCAATCAATACGTCTGGAGGGAGCGCCTTGGTCAATTGCTTCAACGCATCTCGGTCCAATTTCGATGATGTCGTAGAAGGCATAAATTTGCAAGGGAAGAATATTGTGGGCCTCATGTAGCTCGGAAGCACTGTCTTGAGAATGTCGACTGCTGTGGTAATTTGGCTTTGAACTTGAGGGATCAAGGGAAGAAGAATTTCCTTGTGATCAAGCCCATCCGAAGGTGTGGCTCTTGTCTCATCCTCCATACTGAAGTAAGCAACAAGAGCTGTACCCGCCTCTCCCTCAAGGGTTGTGGCCGCAATCTGGTGGGCATTTTGAAGTGCAGTCTGCAGGTGAAGTTCAATGTCACGCAGGTCTATGCGCTGACCTTGGATATCGGCTTGGTCTCCCTTATGGCGAATGAATTCAAGCATTCCATTTTTCGTGTAAGTGGCTAGTTCTCCGGACTTGAAGAGCGTGTTCCAGCCCGGCGAAGTCCTCTCAGGTGCCCAAGAGGGTAAGTTGGACATGAGAGCTGCTTTCGTTGCTTGTGCATCCGCAAGATACTCGCGCATGAGAATTGGTCCCTGGATGACGAGTTCACCAACACTTCCAAGAGGAGTAAGCTGGTGAGGATCTTCCGGGTTCACAATCCAGCAGGAACCTCCAACGGGTCGACCGATAGTTTGATGCGAATCATTCACAGTTTGCCACTCGTGTAGTGTGCAAAATACACCAGTCTCTGCAAGTCCCCAACCGGTGAAAAGACGAACTGTGACGACCCAGCTCTCGAAAACTTCCCGCTCCACAGATTCACCACTGAGAAGCACTAATTCGAGACCAGGTACGTCGTCAGGGCTGAAAGACTTTGCGGTGGACGGTGTCAGGAAAGCCCAGCTGGCCTTGGTATCGTTGATACAGGTCTTTAGGTCGGTCTTGCAGGCCTCTTCGGAGGGAACACAGACGGTAGCTCCAGTGATTAGAGGGCCTAGAATTTCTCCGATACATAGATCAAAGGTGTATGGTGCGATCTGCAGCATTCTGACGCTTGGTGTCAATCCGAGCCGGCTTGCAACGGCCTTCTGGCTAGTACAAACGCTGCCGTGTCCCATCACAACTCCCTTTGGAACTCCAGCGCCCCTCGAAGTGAACATGACATATGCCGGTTGGTCCGGGGTGATAACTACCGTCGGGGGAGATGGTGCGGGCCCGAATCTCTGGGTGAGTCGTCGGTTGAGGAAAGCAGTGACGGCCAAAACTTGCGATACTAGTGCAGCACATTTCTCGACGTTGGCACTTGATGTCAGAACCAATCGTGCTGCCGTTTGCTTCACGATTTGCTCCTGGTAGTGCAGCGGGTGTGACGGCTCCAGGGGGACCCAGACTGCACCGGCTTTGCTGATGGCCAAAATGGAGACGAAGAACCAGATCGACTTTTCGAAGCAGACGTGAACGAGGTCTCCGACCTGGACGGCGTAGTGGTGAATAAGGTGAGAAGCTAGCCTGTTGGATGCGGAATTCAACTGCTGGTAGGTGAACTTGCCGTCCCAGGCGTCGACGGCGATGGCGTTTGGTCGGCCGTGTGCTTGGGCATCGATGAGCTCGTGGATGCACGAACTTACCATCTCTGAATCCTCCTCATGGGTGTCATCGTTGGCATCGTCACCATCGACAACGGCACCGAGGCTGAAGCTTGCCATAGGCGTGATGGGTGTAATAGGCGAGGCCAACCCCAAGCGCATGTCCAACTCTTCGAGGTTGCATCCTCCTCCGATATCTTGCGCTATGGAGTCGTTGTCAGTGCACTCACTAATAGAAGACTGTCCCACCACGGAATCGCTCTCGGTTCCGAACAGGACAGAGGCTAGCAGGTTATCCTTTTGCTCGATCAGTTGATATGCCGCTGAGTTGTAGCGATCCATTAACGAAGCAGCGTCGGCGTCAGATACTTGCTCAATAATAGAGTTAAGAACAAGCTCGACGCGATCGCTAAACATGAGAACTTGAAGCACCAAGGGGCAGCCGTAGGCAGCGGTGTCCCTCATTATGGCGTTTGCTTTCTCCGAGTGTGAGCTTGCTTCATCGTCGCCTGTGGCCGAGTCATCGTGTGACAGCTGCATAATCAAAGCACTGGAGAACTCGGGCTCGTCATCCATGGCTATTCGCGGTATTGAAGGCATCTCAGCATCGAAGTCTTGAGATGCAATCTGTTGGGACGCATTCTTCTGCACGCGGCTGAGAAAGCTCGCGATGGGTAGCTGCTCGTTTATCTGGACTTGCATTAAAACTGGTGAAGTAATTGGATCATCGTGAGTCTCGTATATGCTGCTGAAAAGACCAAAGCAAACGTCGTTGGTATCATAGAATTGGGAAACGGCCACAGCCCAGGCGGCCTGAAGGATGGTGGCGCTGGCGATGGAAGAATTTGCCAAGTGCGGTAGTTGTACTGTTCTCTTTAATGTGTTCTTGGGGATGTCCGGTTGGGATGAGATGAAAGACTCGGGCTCTTCCGAGTCATTAATAATCTTGGTTACTGTGATGGGCGTGGTCTCAAAGTCGAGACAGATAATGTTGGTGCTGTGAGCGGAGTCGTCTCCGGTAATGACGAGCTGAAGCTGCTCGTCGTCGATTACTCCGTCGTCATTCACGGGGAAGTCGTCGAGATGGTACCAGGTGCCGGGCAAAGGCATCGTCGCATAGGTCGTCCTCATGGCCACCGTCAGCTTGTCGCGCAGGCTCCCCACGAGCTCTGCCAGCTCCGGCTGCTCCATCTCCTCGGCATCGTCCACGGCGACGGTCACGATCCATCGCGCATCTCCATCGCCCAGGGTGGATTTGATCACCCGCGCCTGCGCGACGGCAGGGTTCGCGAGGAGCAGCAGCTCCACCGTGTGGTGGAATTGTACCAGTTGGGTGTCCATCGCGGTTACTAGAAATTAGCAATAAAGAACATGGCTTCAAATCAAAACAAAATATCAACTATCTCGAAGCAAAAAAAGGAACGTGTGGCCGACAGAAACGGATTTCGAAGGCGAAAAACGGCGGTAATAATCAAGGTGACGGTCTTGCGCTGAGGCGAGATGGGGTTCGTGATGTGAGAAGAGTCTCCAGATTGCTGCATATTAACGAGCGGCATGAGAATGCCTAGCGCTAATCCAAACCTTGTCAGGAATCCACGACCAATCACGTTGCCGAGGAAGCTCTCCGTCGAGAGCTAGAAAGATGCCATCGACGGCTAAGTGTGGATGCGAGCATGGATGAACGTGGCCTCCTAATTTACTGGCCTTGGTCCGTCACACGCCTAAGTGATATGAGGACACCTTGATGACAGCTTAACCCTTGCAGTGGGTAGTAGTCACAGAATCCTTCACGTCGATTAAGCTTTCCCCGCGGGAGGCCCGGCGCGTTGCCTGTGCCATGCAGCGCGAGGGGATGGCATCATGTAGGCAAGGGTGCTTTGGTGTCATTTGATTCGATTCCCATTTGATGCCCGTCTTAAATACATCTAGTTCCGCTCGCACCACAGTCGCCGATAGGGCTTCGCTGTGCCGATCCGGACGGCTTCGCGCCCTCTTCCCGTCGCGAGGCTGTACTAAATCCTCTGAGCTGTAGGGTTTCCACGTTATCGGGCGTTGCATGAGGGTGGAGTCTAAGCCGCTTCCTTGCATCCACGTGGTCAGCGCTACCTCTCAATTCGCGCGTTGTCGGTCCGTCTTGGTTTATGATCCATGGCCGAAGATGCTTTGCACGAGGAAGGTTCTGTTTGAGATGGGTGTGATCTGAATCCCATCAACGCCTTGTTAGAGTGGAAATCGACGAGCCGAAACAGGAATATTCCCTTCTCAAACGGTTTTGAAGGCAGGACTGCATGAAGGCGCAAAGAGTGATAATATGCACGTGTGCATTAACCTATTAGGTGAGAAGTCGAATCCTTGCGCGGTCTAAGGCCCGTTCAGGAAAAACGTATCGCGTAATACGCCCGGGGTTATAGAATTTGAAATTGGTTGATTCTAGAACAAACTCAAATCCCGGGAATGAGCTGAATCATGTATTTCCGCCTCACCTCTAGCTTTGCGATTCCGATCCTGGATTTTTATTCACTGTTTCAACACCAGGCTCCCTTGACTAGCGCGTGCATGGCTTTCATAAATACGCTCAGAGCCCAGAGGAGCACAGCATCGCCACCGGGCCCTGCACTCGAGCAACCTTAGCGCCATAAGGTTTTTCCGAAGGAAGCAGCATTTCGGATGGTCTGTTCATTGGTTCGGGT
The DNA here is from genome assembly GCA_020975415.1 of Calonectria hawksworthii. NCBI lineage: Eukaryota > Fungi > Ascomycota > Sordariomycetes > Hypocreales > Nectriaceae > Calonectria > Calonectria hawksworthii. The sequence goes on from JAHXZK010000023.1 coordinate 460,972, forward strand.
TGCCCCAGTTCCTGTGGCTTGGCCGTTTTTCTTTAGTCCGTGGACGTGAACATGTTCGACCAAATCTTATTATCGACCCATTCCCAAATGGGTCCCTGCTTTTTATGAAACACACAAAATCTTGACTCAAAGTAGACTCACCGCATCGTGCAGCCCCATCTTTCTTTTTCTCGAGGCGAGCACTTTTTTGGAGACCCACTCAGATGGATTTCCTCGTACCCAGACGATTACGGAGAAGGGGTGATCTTGCCAGCATTCGGAAAATCGGACAGTCCATGCGTCGCGCGCACCAGCCTCAGATCGTCGGAGACAGCTCGGTGCGAGAATCCGAATGAGAATGGGAATGAGAACCATGATCCAAAATGGAGCTCCAAAACCAGCTTCTTCTCTTTTTTTTTTTTTCGTTCTTTTCTTTGGCACTCGCGTTTCCGATCTTACAAGGGCATCATCGTAAGCGGATAGATATTAAAAATAGCACACTCGTTATCAAGACTTGGCTTACGGCAAGCCCAATCTGGCTGCAATCCACATCGCCGATCACCTTACAATCCGGTTTCCTTATAGCCGTCATTTTTCCGTAACATCGATAGCTCCATCGGGCCCATCGCCCCCAATCAATTCCATCGGCCTTCGGTTTCCATCGCTTCGGCGCTTTGTCGCCCAGCTGTCATGGATCGGCTGGTGGGGGAGGCACGGCAAGGGGCAACGTCCCCAACCTTGAATGCTAAGCTTTATTCTGTTAGTCTGGTCATCGTTAACCTAATTCGCTCTGCCTATTTCGTCATTTGAGTTAAGGAGTGCTGGAATGGCAACTTTGGAACCTGAATTGGAAATGTTTGAGAAAATCACACCTTCATTTTGCTGAACTCAAACCCCGCTAGCCGACTCTTTGTCACAATACGGTATGTAAGGTAGTGATATGCCTACTATTCAAGGCCAAATTCTCAAGAATCGTAAACTGTATTTCCATAAGTCCTGGATCCATAGTTTGCCCTTGAAATTCTGCCTCATCCTGCTCACGTTCGTACCGATGAACATCGGCCAAAACCACAATACATTCACTCACTGAAATGCATCTTTCGGCTTCTCCTTCCTGATTATATTGCACTCTCATCCCCGATTCTGGACATTTTCTGTAAATGTTTTTTTCGAAGCCGAAACGGTTCGACTTCCTCGACGGACGTACCGATCAAGGTGTCGGAAACAAATGATGCCTACGGACCGGGGCGGTGACGCAAATGTGCCTCTCACTCATACGAGTTGCCAAATGAAGAAACGAAAAATTAATTCGCATTTGATGAGACCTGCTCCCTCCATACATGTGGACTGTGGACCTCAATAACCCTGGCCAATGGATACCTCAAAGGATTCTCGTCTTGAAGTCAGTCCCAAGGCAAAATAAGAACCCAAAAGTCAATTCTCACATGGTCACCTCATTCTCCAATATTTGAAACAAGCACCATCAATGACTCAACACTGCATAAACAGCCATAAATGATTATAACATGATACTGTGCTAGTTTTCACCAATGGCCAGGATGATTGATCATGATACAAACGTGATACCCACACAGGTTCAAATTCTTCGCGCCGAAACGGGATCCTTATTTTCTAGGATGGCTTTCATTTATCCGCACAATATGTAAACCAATTTGCCATAGCCATGCCTTGAACTAGGCAAGTCGAACCGCCGATCTTTGCCACACGAAGGCGCACCCATCCATGCGCAGGATATCACTGCATCGGCCCGATACATTTTTATAGTTGAATTGCATACTTTGATGAGAATAGCAATTTGGGAAGAACCTAAACTAGTCCAATCACACATTTGCAGGAGAACTAGCCGCCAGATAAAACCACGGCGTAGGTCGAGTACAAACTAAGAAATGGCGAAACTGTTGAATTTACCCAGCCATTGCACAAGTAGCCAGTCTTTGACCTTGTGCCCATTAATTATTGTGTTCTTGCCAGGAGAAAGGCGAGTCTTGATAGTTGAGTGAATGTTGAGCGAAGTCGCAAATTCAGAGTCGCAAATTCAGAGTCGCTTCCCTTGACAGGGCAATTAACTTATTCTAAAAATTCCATTTTACGATGCAAATTAAAATCAGATACATTTCAGTATTCTATCATAAATTAGAGTGTTTTCACGTCGTCATTACGTTAGCGCGCGATGTGATACATACGTTGGTTGCGAGCGAAGTGTAGGGTAGCTAGATGTACCAATGCGTATTGAAATAGTGAACACCTTCATCGAATCGTCGATTCCTATGAAACGCCTCTATTTTTTTATGCTTAGTGTTATTTTTACATATATAAAAAGATAATGTTTATTCATTGAAAGACATTGAGGTCAACATGTTGGCGCTGCGTGCAGTTAATTGGATGATCTTTGGATTAGTCTTGTCCGTCGCTAGAGCAAAATATGTGGCGAACTTTAAAGGCATAGGAATAATAGCATTGAAGATTTTTAGGAATTTCACATCACACACTACATTAAATAAGCATTCTCAATCAAATCCAATCTCTCACTGCCACAGATACCGCTGCATCTCCGACTGCTGAGACTAGAATGATGTTGTCTAGACAGGGTTTGGCTTGTGAGCTGACCGGAGGCCATTGAAATAAAATGGTTACCTTTTTGGTCACTACCCTAGCTAAACCCACCGACTGAACCGTCTCAATCGATTCACCCAAATATCTGGAAGAGCCGATTTCGATTTCCGGGTAGCACTGAGTCAGTGGGGGAGAAGCAACCCCACCACGCGGTGCGGGGTAGCAGGGGTGGTAGTCTAAACGCGTATATCAACAGGCTGCTGGGCTCATTAGTGAGTATCAATGGGTTTGATGCTCTGGGTATTTATAACTCAGAAGAAAAAGTCTCACGCCATGTCATAAGCATTCCGCGTTTGAACCGTCTGGCTAAATGGAATGCCGATGTTCTGCCGGGGAATGCCGGCCGTTGAGGCTACGATGTTTAACCGGAGCGTTCCTATTGGCCACTGACCGCTCCATCGCTGATGTAATTAGTGGGGCACGCCATATCACATGGCCTAAAACGGTGAGGGATGGCCTAGATAGCTCACCACCAACCGCGGAGTTCCGGGCCTGTAGTCTTGGCTCAGGTTATCTTGCGGGGATGGATTTATAATAACAGTCTGCGTTGCGAGGGAAATTTCGCAACTATATAAAGCCAACCACCGTCGTTGAATTTGGGATATTTTCATGTCAATTAGACTTGGTGAACCTTGATCACTCAATTGAGACTTCCCTCAACAGGACTACTTCATTGCGGCCCTTTTAATCATTGGACAAGCTTCATTTTCTAAAACCAGCAAAAAATATCCGTTAAAATGAGTGAGCCTCGCACCATTCGGTGGGGTATTCTGGCGACTGGAGGAATCGCCATTACCTTGTAAGTCTTGACAAACCCTGTACTCCTTGAGCTTCATTGACACCCGGCTTCAGCACCAAGGATTTGCTAGTGGACCCAAACACACGTGGTGTGTCCACAATCAAGCACACAGTTGTTGCAGCTGCCTCATCCTCATCCGCTGATCGTGCTCGGGACTTCCTCAAGGAAGTTGGAGCTCCCGCCGAGGCCCAGGGCTATGGCTCATACGAGGAACTTGTCAAGGACCCCAATGTCGATATTATTTACATCGCTACGCCTCATTCTCACCACTACCAAAACGCCCTGCTGTGCTTAGAGGCCGGCAAGAATGTTCTGTGTGAAAAGGCTTTCACAGTCAACGCCCAGCAGGCGCGCAAGCTTGTCCAGAAGGCCAAGGAAAAGAACCTTTTCTTGATGGAGGCCATGTGGACAAGATACTTCCCCTTGACCGACTACGTTAGAGAAACAATCAACTCGGGCAAGATTGGCCCTGTTCTTAGGGTGTTTACCGACGCCAGTGTCAGACTTCCAGAGGAAATGCTCCTGGACGACAAGAACCGAATGACCAATGCAGAGTTGGCAGGCGGTGCGCTGTTGGATTTGGGCGTGTATAGCTTGACATGGCCCTTTTTGGCCCTCTACAAGAAGGACCAGCCACCTCCCACAGTTACTGCTCTCGTGAATAAGGTAAGATGCCATTCGATTTGGTGCGGTTGGGAGAACTTGTGCTAACATGTATACCACTTAGCATGCTAAGACTGGTGTCGATGAAACCACCACAATGCTCATTAACTTCCCGCGAGACGCATCTGCAGGTGGCGACGCGCACGCCGTCTCCACCACCTCGATTCGCGTCGGACCTATGCACAATGACCCCGTCCCTCACCCTAGTGTGCGCATCCAGGGACAAAAGGGAGAAATCCAGCTGTATCCCGTATCTCAAAGCCCCAAGAAGACCAAGCTGATCTTGGCGGATGGAACTGTCGAGGAAAAGGACTGGCCTCAGCCAGGCCCAGGCAAGGGAAGCGGCTGGTACAATGGCTTTTTGCAGTGGATGAACCCCGAGGGAGAAGGCCAGGGCATGTTCTGGGAGGCCGACGACGCGGCCTTCGCTCTTATTGAGGGAAGGAAAGAAGGAAAGCACCAAGATCTGACCGAGACCGTCGCTATTATGGAATTTATGGATGAGGTTCGCCGCCAAGCCGGATTCAAATACCCAGAGGCCCTTGAGAAGTCGGATTAAGCGATAAATAATAAGAGACCAATAAATTATGCTCATCCTCAAACGCAGACAATCATTGGCTGATGAATTTGACAATAAGAATTGTGAGTAGATGGAGAGTGGGCAATAGCAATGCATAACCTATGTATTGGTGGGTATCTTTAGAGCCAATGGTTAGCTAAAAATGAGCAGATTTTAGTGCTGGTGCTGCTTGAATTCGCCGAGTTACTCACTCGGTGTTGGTCTAGATTCGGTTCACGGGATAAGGGAGTCATGATGGACTTATAGCCTATTAAGGATAGGGTTATTACACTATTTTACTCGCCCATTTGAAGACATTGAACCAGTGCCGACGTTTGGCCTCTGGACGGCGGGCATCAACTACAAGACCATATAATATTCAGAGTATATTAACAGGAAAATGGCTAAGATGAGGATTGACCTGGGCGGACGATGAAGAGGCTCGCAAAATGGGGGGGGCGCACACCGACCTTGAGCATCCCTCTCATCCATATTTCCGTGTACCCCGGGGATGCACCTATTCAAGACAACCGAGAGGTGGGAGGGGTAAAAGAGGAGATGGAAGGGGCAGGAGCGGTAGAGGGGGCCGAGGGGAGAGCAAGCAAAAACTCAAATCCCAAAATATGGCGTGAGGTACTACTATTTCTATCACAATCACAAGCAGTGCTAGGTGAAAGGGAGATTATGCCACAAATCACAAGACAAGCCGTAAGAAACGACACAAAGAAAGCCGCAAAATGGCCGGAGGACAACGCATAAAACAAGATGTAAGACAATATATGAAAATAAAGGCATAAGATGAATTTTCAAAAGCAAAAGCTTCCCCTCCAGACAATACGTACTGGACACTAAGCCACAGAGTGCATTTCCATTTCATAAGTCGAAGTAGTCCTTTGGATAGTTGCCGATAATCAGAAATTAAGCAGCAATGTTCGAAGCAGATGTTATGATGAAAGTATGACTATGCGGATTCGAGGGATTGAAATGCGCTTGTTGAAACTGCTACTCATGTGGAAAGTGACAAAAGACATAAGCCTCTCACATAGCTGATGCTGGCCGGTCATGATTAGCTTATAGCTCACCGAGTATGCCCCTCACTTGCTGTTCTGATGCTCAGGCATCCACCTTAGTGCTGGTGGAAGAGTAAATCGGCAAATTTAGTGTACTACAAGAAGATAAACTGTGTCTTGGAAAATGACTCAGTTATTGAGCTTTTGTGATTGATCGACAAGTAGCGCGGATCTAGAATGGCGTGTTACGCTAAAGAACAATTCTCATCACAGTCTGGGGTTTCATTTGATCCACGTCAAGCTTGAAGTCGGCAGTAGTAGCAAAGAGCGACAGGTAGTCGCGGCCTAACCGCGGCGGAATACGTGGAGTTTGGCCCAAACCGAGGATGCGGTTTGGTATAGTCCTACGTAAGGCGTTTTCCATCACCACTTGCTCCGAATTTCTATCATGGCATTAAACTCCTGTGTGCTTCGTGCTGACGTTCTATCACCGTTTCTATTCATCTGTCATTGGATTTCATTCCAAAGAAATAGTAATGTGTGCCAAATACTTGATATTCACCTGGTTTTAGTGACAGTAGAAAGTAGTACCAGTACTAGCTTGAGTCGTGGTCCTGGTAAGTGGCTTGCTGCCCCCTGTCGCTGCAGGTCGCTTCCAGCGGTCATGTAGATCTAGCTGACTATAAGAGACACCTTCCGGCGGTATTTTATTTTACCTCTCCGTACGGTATATCTTTCAAAAGCCATTGAGCTTATCACATGATCGACAGCCGCAGTTCAAAATGAGCTTCTGTGAGTTTGGTAATTATCGTTTCCAGTGGACCGATCTACATCTACCACGAGAGAAATTAGATCCTCTTCGATACCAATACGACCAAGTCGGGACCGAGGTCGCAAAAATATTACAGGATATTGCCAAAGAGCAGAAGCGCAACGAGAAAAATATCTCGACTGATCTGTACGCTATCCTCAAAGGTCATCAAGAAAGCCATGAGATTCTTGGCAAATTTTGGGAGGAAATCAATTCAATCCCAGAATGGGTCGATTGGGCCCAGTTGGAGCGCGGCCAGAAGTTCTTTTATCGGTATGCTGCAGCGAATCTCATGGGCTTAGCGCTGCAAGGATTTCTGGGTGAGACCACCACTGCCGGCGGTGCGGTCGAGACACCCATTCGAACTGGTGGCTATTCGACCCACATCCTGTTTAAGAGACTGCTCGAGACCCTGCAGTTCGTTTTGCAAGCTACTAAATCCCTTGATGCACTAAAACCTGGTGGAGAGGGACATATCAGCGCTGTCCGGGTTCGCTTGATCCATTCGTGTGTTCGAGAACGCATCTTGACACTGGCAAGCACACAGCCTGATTACTACAACGTCCGAAAGATTGGGGTGCCGATTAGCACCTTGGACTCAATCCACGGGCTGACAGTCTTATGTTGTAACCATGTGTGGCTTCAGCTCCCTATCATGGGTGTGTACCCACGTGAACAGGAAATTGAAGACTATATCGCATTGAATAGATATCTTGGATATATCCTTGGGGTTCCGGATGAGTATTTTGCCACTCCTGCCAAAGCAAAGGCTGCCATGGAGACTATTCTCATGCACGAAGTGCGCGTTACTCCAACCTCGCTCATAGTTGCTCACAACTTTGTCGAGTGTCTCAAAGACCTGCCGCCAATGAACCTATCTGAAGAGTTTATCGAAGCAGGAAGTCGTGTTCTTAACGGCGACGAACTCTGCGATTCTTTGGGCCTTGGTCGACCTGGCTGGTTACCATACGCTTGCTTCAGAGGCCATTGCTGGTTTGTGCGGGCACTGGCTTTTGCCCAGCATATGAGTCCAACAATCGATAATGCAGTTGTCAGGTTCATTCAATACCTGTTGCATAGGATCATCATTGAGAGTGGTCTGAATGGCGGTTCAGCTTTTGCCTTTAGGTATATCCCGAGGATAGGAAAGTTGGTTGGCAAAGAAAACAACCGGCGATCACCACCCAGATTTCCTTTAACTATTAGACCAGTTGAGACTCTCTGTTTTTGTGTATACTTGGTGGGGTGTTTAATCATCTCGAGAATGATAGGGCTTCTATGTATACTTGGATTCAATTATATACAGAGCGTGCGTTGGTAAATTTGTTACACTCTAATTTCACGATACACATACTCTTGTCTCCCTCACTTGTATTGAGAATAGCCTTTCAGATCTTAAGAATTCTACCTTTCTAGTTCATTCTTATACATAATAGATAGAAGGCATATAGGTAATTCATGTGTATGTATGAAACTGCTTACCAAGGTATTTTAAAATCAAATTTTTGAAGTTCCTATTCTCACAGGAAAAGCTCAACACGGTCGCCCACGAAACAAGTAGACTTTTCAATCCAATAGTACAATTGCCCTCACACCAAACTATCAACCAAGACCTAATACAAAATAAAAACTTTAAAAAAGAAAACCTTTCTCCAATACAACTTTCATAAACAATAAAAAAATAACAGCCAATTCCAATACACAATAAATATGCCATACCCAGATCTATCCAAACACCAGAATAATCAAGGCTATATTCAACAAAACCACCACAATAACAGCCACCTCACTAGAGACAACACAAAAGCTCTACAAGACATACCAACTCCAAACAACTAAAATCACCTATACCACTACCACAATTAACAACTCCAATAAAAAGCTACAAGACCACATAGGAAAGGCAGGTAACAAAGATCATATCAACAAAATAAATATATCCCTTTTTCTCCAGCTTATCCTCTTCAAGCTACAGCTTCTACAAGTAAAATTCAACAAAAGAAAAATAAAAGAATTCCTTAAAGGAAAAAAAAAAGAAATTAAATTCCTCATCAAGACCAACATTTCCAATACAGCTCAATTAAATCAAGAGAAAAGAAACCATCTCCATAATATAAAGCATAAACCAGAATACAAGGCATAGCAATTAAGCTTAGTACGCCTTATCAGGTCAAAGGCAAGCAATGCCAAAAGAAGATAACATCAAATCAATAAAAGAGAATAGGTTCGCCCAAATAAATAAGCCAGAAGTGAAATAACCATCGTATAACTATCAGGGGCTTACCAAGGTATATAATATTATAATGATCATAGTACCGATATCATTAAAAAGCGCGCCTTGTCTTCGGTAAAGACACAGAAGTGTTTACCACAAGAATTAGACTTGTTCTTTAAGGGTGGATGATATTTAGAGATATTTACGACAGAGCTAAGGGCGAAGATACGATTTAAATGGTACATACGTATCTGATGATACATACCCTTCATACCATGTAATCAACTGGAAGAACATGATTTCGAATTTTTGGTTGCTACACAGAGTCACGGACAAAAATTAATGTAACAAGACTGAGCTGAGTCAGTACAAACTTTCAGCACAGTATCATGGTATTCAACTTTTCTTCATCCCTCGGCCCGGCAAAATTGGTTTCTTAATCCTGAAGGCCGTTATCTGAAAAAAGGCATTATTAATGAAGTAGCTGTAGTAAGAGCATCTCTGCTACCGAGTAAAGCCAATCAACCATCACCAGTGCTGTTTTCGCGGATTCTAATGGGTGATGGTAGGCGCGAACCCCCATTCCAGTATTTGCTATAAATTGCCACAAACCGGCAATGTCATGCTGAAGGTTGGCGGTTTCTTCGGGGAGAGCCTCTATGGCTATTTCAGTTGATCAACGAGACCAAATCAACAATTATAAACTTTTCGGTGCTCATGATTTTACTGACGTGTCATAAGTCTGCTGAACTTTCGAAGAAGACGTTGTCTCTGGTGGGTTTGAAAATATCTCAGGGACAATACTGTTCTGCCCAGGCTTGACCAGTTCCATATTCTTCTCCTCACAACTTATCAATATCTTATCAAGCTCCTCATGTAGATTGGCAGCCAGACAGCGATCAGATGGATCTATCTTGAGAAGTTTTAGATTGGTAATATCTATAAGCTTCCCAAGGGCAGTCCCAGCGCATCTCTCATCATGTTCAAGACACTCAATGGCTTCATCTACCTTTGGGTATCTTCTCATCGCGTCCTGCCATGCAATATCCTCCGAATAATCGCCAGGCAGAACTTCGTAGAAGCTGTTGTCGGGACACTTTCGAGCTTGCCTGAAGCTCCTGATCGCATCATTGTCATATAACATCCAAACGACAAATTCAAGAACGATACAGCCCATAGACCAGCAGTCGAACCTGCGCGACCTAGGGCTCCTGTGCTTATTTCTTTCGTTGGCTTCAGGGCCTTCGTACATTAATGTCGAAGCCCTGGTGGTGGTCGGGCCGCGTCTGAAATTTGTTTCTTGCTGGTGCACCCTGGAAACACCAACATCTGCCAGTTTGAGAATGCCGAAGCTTTTTCCATCCTCGTGAAAATGCAGTATATTTGATGGCTTGAGGTCTCCGTGCCGAATATTAATGCTATGGAGGACGGCGAGGGCGTCGGTGAGGCCAACAAGCTGCTTGAGCGACCAGAGCAAAATATCTTCCGTTTTGTCCTCAATGATCGTTTTTTCCCATAATGATCCCAGGTTTCCGCCATTAGCCCAAGGAAATATGATGCACTGAATTCGATCGCAATAGGCCAAATGTCTGACAAGATGCGCGTTTTCTAGACCCTTGGATTGAATGTCATCTAAAACATCTTTTTCCGCGCTGTAGTCCATTTCCCCTTCTTTGGGCCGAATGAACTTCTTGATGGCAACGAAATGGGATTCAGAACCTTTTGGATCATTCTTGGAAGATATGGTACGTTAGTCTCAGCTGAACCTTGAAAATTTATTTAATCGGGCATATTTTACCGACGCAGATTTGAATTCGGCCTTGTAGACCTCGCTAAATATAGTAAATGAAGTTTCATCTGGCATTCCAACCAATGTGAATGGCAGTGGAGAATATTGCTCAAGTTTAATGTTGGTTGCGAACCCAGCTTCAAGATTAATATTGGGTCTAATGACAACCCACTGATTCTTGATAAATGTGTCGATATCACCCTGGTTTAAACTTGGCAATGAAAACCGTTTTTTGACCTGCTCGGATCCGGGATTCTCGCATTCGAGTTGTTGGCCATTCTTCTGGAGGGGGAGATGTTCATCTTTAAGCCCACTGGCGATCACGCTTCTGATAGACTTCTTGTCGAGTCGATCAAGCAGCGCGAGAATTGCAATAACCTTTCTTGATTCCTGGATTCGCGAATCAAAGTCGCGATTGCGCAACCGCAGGCGCAGCCGGTCCATAAGTGGTACAATCTCCCTGATTCTTTTGCTTGTGATTGTATCATGGACAACTTCCAACGAAAGACGCGGATTTTTCGTAATGGGACAAGTATCTATCCCACCACGCATTTTGTCGTACAGAGTGGCCATTGCTATTAATCAGTAGAATTATGTATTGCCGTTTTGTCCAACCATGTGCATCTCTGCAGTCGTGCAGCAGATATGATGATTTGGCTGACTCGAGTTGAATTCGCGGTTTCCCTGGAGGGTCAGCAAAGGACTGCGGGCTGCCCATCTTTCACGGTTCTCATGCCCTAACTCATCAATGCCGCTTTTGGGGGTGGCGCTTTAGGCTGATAGCGCACGTGATGGAGATGAACCAGAGCTGAAAATACGCTGACATGTGAGGGTGTGCGTGCATGCATGCAGAGTGCCAAGATCTGCCTGCTGACCGGTTGCCTTACAAGGGTCGATGCAAATGAGCCATTTTCAAGCCGGTGACGAAAAGAAAATAGTGTGCTCTTCTTATTTCTTTTTGGGCTAGTGTGTACTCTTAATAGAACCGGCAATTTTCATTTCGATCATACTCCTTGCAATAGCCTGATTCCCAGAATTTGGTTCAAAGCCTTTTTTTGACTGATGGAAGAAAAAGGTTTATATTGGATCCTTTATATGAGAGTTTGTTTATTAATAGATGATAATATATATGGATGGAGTTACCCTTTAGTTATATTTGGTATCTCAAACATAGGTGTACGTTTAACGTTAGGATGTCCGTGTTGTTCATTTCCCTTACAGAAACTTTGCTCAAAACTTTGCTTGTACGCTTGAGAAAAAGATCAACAGCCCCGCAAACAACATAAATGATCATCATTTGGTGTTGTGATTCAATAAATGGGGTTATGAGATATTAGGGAGATGATTCACCTTGCGAAAAATCACACAGGATAAGCATAACATCCGCGGAAGTCACTGTTATAGGGTAGGGGTCTATATGGAGTAGTATATTTCGAAATTCGTCTTAGTCTCCGATAGATGCCATATCCTACAGACAATTAAAGTAGAGATAAACTTACAATACACGTAAAAACCGAGGAAATAGTTCAATTGTATCTCTGCATGCTGTCTGATCGATGAATTCTACTCGCGCGTGCGCCTCGTTGCCGATCGTCGGAGGGAGCATTCTGGCGGGCGTTATTTGTGTCCCTCTGAGGTGCGCGGCTGGAGTTCCGGGGTTAATTGGTAGGCGGCTACTGTTGACTGCAAGGTGTCATGTATCTCTCTTGACAGACTACAGTATGTTCTTGGACTATTGAGCGAGGATAACCCCATTTGGGTCACATGTGTGTTTTTTTATTCCCTTTTTCATGAAGTTACTAATTTCATAAGCGTCGAGATGATTCTCAGTAATATTAGGATGGATATAATAGCGCGCAAAGGAGTGTGCTGAGCTATCATAGTAATAACATGGTGATAGTAAGGTGTATCCATTGTTGAGTTGTGAGGGAAGAAGGCAAGGATTGCTTATCGACAGATAGCCCTTGAAGAGCTGGTGTGGGTACCAGATGACGTGGCAGAGGATGGTTTGTTGAATGTTGGTTGTCCTTGAATTCGCCTTCAAGCCGTCTACAAAAGATCCAGACGCCACCTTTCCGGTTCGGTTTCCATACGATCCAATGGGGTGCGCGGCTGGAATTTGGTCTAAGACATGATTGGATGTTGGAGCAACCTTTTCGCCCAGGTGGTGGAGAAGGCCTTCCTGCATTGCAACTCTTCCCACATGCAGTTTGAGGCTGGAAAGGTGGTGGTGGTTCCATTGAGCTGCACGTTCATATGCATCCACTTCTGATAGCGCAGTGTCAACGCCATCATCACGTCATGAATTAATGCAACGAGAACGGCTTACGAAGAGCTTATCACTTAGTTCTTACTAGGGCGGGAAATGTGCGACAGGGTCACGCGCAGCCTGACGAGGCTGCCGGACTTTACCGAGTTTGGTGGGATTATGGAGGAGTGGCAAAAAGGCAATCAGTGTTGCATTTTCCGTGCTGGGTGATGATTTGACCCCGCAATTAGTGACATTGAAGTTTTGATAAGATAAAACAGTCAGCATATTTGGAAGAGGAGGTCGCCAGTGTCCACTCTAACTTCATCAAAAAGCTTGGACTAAATCATGCATCGTTACTCAGAGATCCTTTTCTTAGTTCGCTCAAAATTTCAGGTTAGTGACCAAATTTCTTTAGTGTTTTAGGGCCCGTTAAACTTAGCATATTCATATTCAACCTTGATACTTGGCTACTATGAAAATATGGAATTGACTGTTGCCCCTTCATTTGTGACTCGAGGATAGTCATTCTGGACCTCAGGTTGCAATAGTCCAAGCCCCCAGATATATGACAGCCGTCAGAACATTCTCTTATAATTATCTAGAAAGGCTACCGTCGGTACCAGAGAAGCAATTCATCCAATACTCAGCCTGGCTCCGTATTGAAATCGGATGCATGGGTGATCGAAGAGGTAGAAAGAGTGCTCAGTGAACCCACCAAGTCATCGAGCATCAAAGCCAACATGACTCAAAATCTCCGGGACGATATATTCAAAAACTTGCAGCTTCCAGAGAGTGAGACGGAAAAGTTTATGCCGGATAATGAGCTGAAGCGCTTGATGAGCAAGAAAAGTGTCGAGGCAGTCCTTCAAGAACATAAATCGCATCTGAGCGGTATGCCCATCGCGGACTTGGCCAGGTTCATCTGCGAAGAATCCTATCGGACCTTTGGGATTCTCATTCTAATTGACAACATCGCATTGATCAAGTGGTTCTACAAACATAAGTTGGGCCAAGATATCTTGCCAATCAAAATTACGTCGAAAGATGTCCACTCATTGGAGGTTAGTTCATATGAAATGAGCGAAAATAACCCGAAATTTCGGAGAATCGTGAACTGTAGTGACAATTCTTTGTGGGATTGGCGGAGTGTTCAAACTTTCGGTTCAATGCAATGGGAATTCACAGCACCAGTGTTCACGGATAGGAAATTTGAATACGACTTCGATACAGCGACAAGGATGCCATTTACAAAATCTGTTATTGCAGAGACCGTAAAGGCTTCATCGTACAGCTGGGTAGAAGAGAGAAGCATACATGTGGGTCATATCCAGCCGCGATCGGGTCAAGTATGCTAATAAGCTCGCCCTCTCTACTTGATAAAATATGCGCTGAAACAAAAGCAGACTTTCACTTTAGATGATGCCGGAAACCTGCGCATTGCATTGAAAGAGCTCAAGGCGTTACCAGGAGAGATGGCCAAAGCCGCCAAGCGTGAAGCCGACGTCTTACAAATGATGAATAAATTGAAAAGCGACCACCTGATAAAAGCCATTGCGTATTACCGAAAGGGTGGTCGTTATTACTTCATGTTTCCCTGGGCGGAAGAAGGAAACCTTTGGCAATTCTGGAATGAAACGACCTACAAGCCAAGAACAGACCAATCTTACATGATTTGGGTATTCTCACAGTTGAAAGGGTTGGCTTGTGGTATTGATGAGTTACACAATTTGCCTGGTTCCAGTATTTCCTGCAGGCATGGCGACCTTAAGCCTGAAAATATCCTCTGCTTTAGAACTGATCATGGCCCATCGAAAGGTTCTAGCCCTTCGGTGAGATTGGTTATTACTGATGCGGGGCTGGCGAAGGTCCAAAAAGAAGCAACAAGCGTCCGCGCCGTGACAAATACGACAGTGTCAACAAAGAGGTACGCGGCTCCAGAGATGGATATCGAACCCAACGGACCGTTATCTCGCCGGTTTGATATTTGGGCATTGGGCTGTATCTGTCTGGAATTTGTTATATGGTTATTATACGGCGCCCAAGAACTCAATGAATGCACCAAGACGCTCGAAGATACATACTATACGATCAAAACCACTCCAGAGGGACAAGCTAGAAAGGCAGAGGTACACCCCATGGTGGTAGCCTGGGTCTCATATATAAAAAAGGACTGGCGCTGTCAAGAAGGGAGTGCGCTTCGGCGCCTTGTTGAGCTAATTATGGGGAAACTCCTTATTGTTGACCTGGGAAATACTGATTTAAAGCTATCCCTTAACCACCCTGGAACATGGAATGGAAACTCCCCTAGCAAACTAAAGTCAACAGATGATCATAAAGGTCGAGCATATGCACCAGTAATGGTCACTGAACTAGGGAGTATTCTTAAAGGACTGAAAAGCGGAAAGATTCCGCCAATTTCACCGAAACCATCAAACGACTCGCCGATCCCCAAAGGACCATCGGGTTCACGACCCACACGGAACGGGATGCTAGCAGTTCTTCCTGGCAATCGGGTAGGCTAGCATTGACAAACCCATGCTATTGGTTCATCGACTCAACTGATCAACGATCTTTGCCTAATAGAATGTAAGTATCTGTAGAAATTTGTAAAACACCGCGGCTATCACAGCTAATACTATATGTGTTCTTTTGATAGGACGTAAGTTGTGTGGGACCTATCAATTAATACGTTGCAGGACTAATATTTACCTTCATAATACGCAGTATGTAAGCGAAGTTTAACTAGCAGATTAAATAGGCAGAGGAAAACAAAACTAATCTCTTTCTTCTTTTCATTTCCCCCGACCAATAGAGAGTAGGTTATTATTCCTAGGAGGGCGTATACGCCTTACAAATGAGTTATGGTAACGAACCGCTTCCACTAGTTTGTGAGCACTTTATATTGTCTTCCATGAATCCCTTTTCTTACTATTTTATTCTCAGACAGTATGTTTATTTCCAAGTCCAATATCAGTCACATGTTTAGGTGGCAGATCAAGCCTGAAACTAAACGCCTGACTAACATCTGCCCAGCCGGTAAATGCTCGAGTTTACTATATTCACTACATGATAGCCTAACAGATACATAGCTGAGCGATAACTGGGATTATGAACCAGACAACAATTTTGCGCGGCAAGCTTTTGCGAATATTAAATCAGAGGACGTTTTAGCCGACACCCAAACATGTCCGCTTTGCCATCGGTGCTCTAATTTTCGGCCTTGGTCACCCGGATTTCATTTCACTGACTCGCTCGCAAGCTTGAAGATGAAGGCGGATAATGAAGGATGCGCGCTTTGCCTTTTGCTTTGGCAATGTAGCCGAGCTCGAATTAAAGAATATAACATCATTGTGCGATTCATTCGTGTCAATTCATATCTAACCATCGATGATGGTTTGGGAGAGCCGGTCGTTAATCTTTATACTTTACCAGGTATCTGCTAGTTTGAGTTCCACAGCCCGTCTCATACTAACGATCCGTCAATTTCAGAGTCACGGCCCGACGTCATGCATTCTATCAGTCTCGGATTTCCAGTACTTCCATATCCCGGCAGTGTGACTCACCTAAGGGTCTTATCCGAATGGATTAGAGACTGCGATGCAGCTCATGGATGTGTCTTTCAACGGCACGATTTTGTTCCAACCCGACTCATCCAGATCAGTGGCGATGACGATATAGTACGGCTATCGGAAACTGACCGTAACCATGGTGGACAAAAGGATTACTTGGCCTTATCACATCGCTGGGGTTCTATTACAACAAATTCAGATTCCATTATTTGCACTTTCAAATCCAACGTCGATGCGTTAAGGCGCGGCATTGGCATCACACAGCTCCCGAAAACCTTCCAGGATGCCGTTTTTATCACCCGAAGCCTTGGCTTATCCTGGCTTTGGATAGACTCACTTTGCATAATTCAGGATGATCTAGAAGACTGGAATACCGAATCTAAGCTAATGGAGTATGTGTTCAGCTCGGCCTACTGTACAATCGCAGCGAGTTGCGCTTCCGGAAATGATGACGGCTTCCTGAAGCCTCGACCGAGAAGGCAATGTGTTCCGATGCCAGGACCTAGTGGTAGCAATATTATTTATTACATTTGTGAGGCTATTGACGACTTTGCCAGTCATGTGGAACAGAGCGGCCTCAACCAGCGAGGTTGGGTTTTGCAAGAGCGAGCTTTATCGCGGCGGACCATCCACTTTACCAACGCTCAATCATATTGGGAATGTGGCCAAGGTGTACGGTGCGAGACAATGACAAAAATGAAGAAGTAAGAAAAATATTCGACCAGCTTTCACCATTTTGAGCCAGTCTCACTAACCTCGGCCGTCCCATTGCAATAGTCGCAGAGCGTCATTTCTCGGCGACGCAAATTTCCCACACTCAATCGACCAAAGCGTGAAGGGAATAAAGATAAAGCTCTTTCAGGACCTTTACCAGCGATACTCAAATTTAGGTCTCTCATATGCTTCAGACCGCCCTGTCGCGATCAAAGGACTAGAGACAAGACTCCTCAGCGCTTTCGCTACGGCGGGTGGCTATGGTGTTTTCAACGTCTATTTGCACCATTGCTTACTATGGAAACGAGCAAGCGCTAGGTTTCGTCGTATCAGTCCTCTTCGAGAAACCAATGTGCCTTCTTGGTCATGGATGGCGTACAATGGTCCCGTTAGTTACCTGCCTATTCCTCTTGGACAGGTGGCATGGTCAGAGGATATCGTGTCTCCTTTCTCCAAGAACCCACCAGAAAAAAGATTGATACGAGACCAAACCTATGGCAGGGACTTAGGCACACATGCGATTGAGATCAAGGCCCATATATGGAGCTTCAAGCATGATGCAGGAACAAATATCTTGGATGACCCGGAAGGCTCTATAACTGATGATATGAAGTGTGTTGTTGTCGGAAGAAGCAAAGCAGAACCACCCGACTCTCTCCAGACACACTGGGTTTTGCTTGTGAAGCGAAAGACAAACAACGAAGACAGCTTCAGTCCAGTCTATGAAAGAGTTGGAGTCGGTAGTTTAAGGAGGCATCAAATTGCATTTAATGGAGAGAGGAAAGAGGGAAGAATTCAGTAGGAAGTTGAAAGATATGATATTTGCTTTTCTATTGTTCTCTTGTATCCGTTTTTAATCTTTACATGAAAGTGATTGGGATCTGGTTCGTCAAAGTTCGCGAGCATAACCTCAGCCTCCTCGTCGTTTCTGTCATCCCTTGGTGAGTTTCCTTTTCGCACTAGGCGTCAAGGACGCAAACGTCGAGATATTGCACCGAGAACCCAGACGTTGGATACTTTTATTTAAAATGGCTTTCCGTTCAACTCTTCCCTATAGGGCTCCTCAGCACAGCAATTGTTGAAGTAAATGGATATTTTTGAAAATTTCTTGTTGACTAAGAAATTCACCATTTGAGTTGACACGCCAATGCGATCTTGACGTTTTAGCGTCTTTCCCCTCACTTGAGAGGCGGCAACCTCGGCTACACTTTGAAGATCAAGCGGGGGTGGGGCCGTTGCGCAGTGCTAAATAGTACTAGCGAACCGGAATGAGGCTCGGAATCTAGGCTTTGGGGTCAAATACAAAAGTTCTGGTTGGTTGGGGAGCACTGGTCACTTCATCGCTAAGGTGCCACGCCGCGGTGATCCTGGGTCGCGTCGCGATTGTGCTTCTGTATCGACCACAAGCATGCCGTCGATTGACCCTAGTGGAAGCATCAAACTCATCCAATCAACCTCACGCCGGACACAAAAGCCATGGTTTCCGACGAGCTGCCCCCGAAGCGCCGGAAAACACTCCTCGCGTGCAATCACTGCCGTGCGCGGAAAACCCGGTGTGATGGAAAACGGCCGATTTGTAGTGCATGTGACAAACGAGGTTCGGGTGAAGATTGTTTATATGAGGAGAGCACGTTAAAAACACAGAGGTACGTTCTAGCAATCCGAGGCTGACTAGAATCCAACCACCTGACTCAGTGTGGCCCCCCCTAGGTACATCGAAGCCTTAGAAAATAGGCTAGACCGTCTAGAGAGAGAAGATACGCACAGCTTCATCTATTCAGGTGAACCAGGTTCGAGGCAGGGCAATAGCCATTCTAGGCGCAAGGGTGGGTGAACATGGCCATCTTATGGAATCAGACTGATATTCGCAGCTGACCTACCCACACTCTTACCCTTGGACGAAAATGGCACCCTGAACATTTCTAGTGGATCCAATGCTTCTGCAACGTCACCTACTGTGTATCATCCCAATGTGGAATCCCCGGATGCCCTAGCAACTGTCTCTATGTGCACAAACCATAATCTTCTGTATGGCCCATCTTCAACAATTGCATTTGTCGAAAGGGTGCTTGTTGCTACGGGCGAAATTGAAGGTTTAACTGAATCGTCTAACCGTAGACAAGACAACCTGCTTCAGACGCAGGGCGTAAGCTCGACTGGTAGCTTGGGCGAATTGGATCTTCTCCCGATACGCAGAATTTCGGACAGCTATCTGAAAAGCTTCTGGGACATCGTTCACCCTGTATTCCCCATACTGCACAGACCAACTTTTATGAAATTTTATAATCAGCTCTGGGAGCCTACCAGCACAACAGAGACACCCAAACCAACAAACGAATCAGTCATGCTAGCGACGTTGAACCTTGTACTGGCTGTTGGCTGCCGATTCAATGCAAACGTGGGCGCGGGTAGTCGAGTAGCCGTGGCTGATCAGTTTTACCAACGGGCCAGAAAGCTTGTCCCAATCGACACTCTAGATGTAGCGTCCATACCTATCGTGCAGATACTGCTATTGACCGCCATCCATCTGCAATCAACAATGTACGCAAGCCGATGCTGGAACATTGTGGGGCTTGCAACACGAGTGGCACAGAGCCTTGGCCTGCACCTGAACCGAAGCAAGCCAGGAACCAGCAACCAGCTGGAGAGAGAAATGAGACGGCGAATCTGGTATACATGTGTGACATTGGACATGTAAGCGAATTATCCTGATTATCTATCACCTGAACAACTGCCCGTGCTTGAAGGCCATGGTCTAACATTCCAGATTACTATGCACCACCTTTGGCAGGCCTGGCATGCTCTCGCATGGCTCCGCGGTGCCATTACCACTCATGGTGGATGACGAACACCTCTTTGAGAACGGGGAGGGAGCACAGCCTGAGGGATCGGAATGCCGAATGGGATTATTTGTCTACTCCATACGGCTCTTTCAAATTTTGAGCGAGGTGCTGCATTGCTTTTACGCAGAAGAAGGATCCGCTCATGATGAAAACCAAGAGACACCTCGGCTGGATCTTGACGAACTTTTACGACTAGATTCCAAATTGGATGGTTTCCTCGAATCACTCCCGAGCAGCCTCCAACTGCAAAAGGTGTCCCGAAGTCTGGAGTCCCCCACAGGCGTTGCCATGTTGCAAGCAAGGATTCTATACTGCAGGTATGTTTTGGAAAAAGGGCCCACCGGTAGGCACGCTACTCATGGACTTTGAATTCTTGTAGATTTCTTTACACGCGCCTTTTACTGCTTCGACCAGTGGTTATATCGGCTTCAAAAACAAAACCTGATTTAGCTGTGCCTGACGGCAATCTTGGGAGCGAACTCGCTGCTAGAATGTGTCAAGTATGCTTGGACACTGCGCATGAGTTGATATCTGTCCTTCACGGAGGAAGAGGCTCTCTTTATAGATGCTCGGCGTGGTGGACCATTTATTGTGCGTATTATTACTTCAAATCCGTCTCCTGGCTGTTTCTCACAGTATCTCATAGTCACGTTTGGTGCGGCCACAGTGATCCTTGCCTCACTCCTGTATCCGCGCCGAAATACAACGCCATTGGTGGAAACTTCCATGACAATGGCCATGGATATATTTCGACATTATGCTCCTGAACTGGAATCAGCCACCCATGCAATGCGGGTTCTTGAGAATCTTAGAGCGAGGCTGTCACGCATGGCAAGTTCAGGTAAGAAATATACCCACTTAGAAAGGCTTAGGCTCTTCCTCTAGGCTGTTAGTCTCCATCTTCTAAGCAGGCGTTTTATAGACCTTATATTGCAAAGCAGCACCCCAAGCGGCGAGAGATGCGGCAGAGCACAACAAACCTTTGGCGGTATTGTCGAAAATGGGTTGGATGAGCTTTTCCCGGACCCTCTGAGCGAGGACTGGTTTTTGCACCAGTCCATGATGAATTTCGATGTTCCAAATAACTTTTGGCAAGCCTAAAAGAATATATGATTATGCAGTAATTTGAAAAAAAAAAAAAAAAAAAAAAAATTGCGAAGCTAACGGGACCTATGCGGCGGGCTACCTAACGAATTAAATCTCAGCTATCGCTCATTCTGCGACAAGTGTGATATTTTGAGTCGACGCCCTGGGCTTCCCTCAACCAGATGCCCGCTCAACCTGTACCAGTAGCCTTCGACCGACAGGACCAGCACTGAAATTATCGAACATCCTCATCTCCTCTGGCCGCATAGATGCATCAATGGTCGTATCTAGCCGGCGGAAATATGCGGCGACGAGCTTACTCAACTCCATTTGTGCGAGGCTGCTAATCATTAGATCATACTGCGCCACGTCACAGTTTAAATATGAGCATGCTTACTTGATTCCAATGCACCTCCTGGCGCCAACTGAGAATGGGACAAACGCCTCCTTTGTTTGCTCTGGGCTTTTGTTATCGAGCCAACGTTCCGGAATGAAGCTTTCCGGATTTGGAAACGCGGGCTCCCATCGATGAATTGTATAATTCTGGATACCTACCACCGTCTAATTCAAATCGTCAGTGAATGAGCTATGGCTGCTAGAAGGATATACAGTACCCCTTTGGGAACTGAGACACCGCAAACAATGCTGTCTCGAGTCGCGATCCTTGGAAGCATTGCGACGATTGTTGGATACATCCGCAGGGTTTCGTTGATAACGGCCTGCATGTATGGCAATCGGGAGCAGGTCTAGAGGATTATTACATTTTGCTAGTCAGATGATGGTGCTAAGGGCTCACCTGATAGTCCGGTATTTCGTCAGAATTGGGTATGGCAGTTTGGAGCTCAGATTTGAGCTTTTGGGCTACGTGCGGGTGTCTAAGAACAGCCCATAAGAGGAAAACAAAGGTATTGGCCGTAGTTCCAGTGCCACCAAACCTAAAAGACTCGTCAGTTAGGTAGTATCGGAAGTTGAAGAAACTACTCACATGCCACTCATACATTCTTCTGCCACTTCCGAGTCTCTGAGTGGCCGCCCGAGGTAGCCGTCCTTTGCGCCATAAAGGACAGACCTGAAGAATGGCGTGACAACATCATTCTTGCGAGATCTTTGGATAAGATCAACAGAATACTTCTCGGCCACCAGTAATTAGTCATTATAATCAAGGTACGAGGAGGATGCTCACCTCTTTCCAGGCTTTGACTTTGCGAAAGTTGCCTCCAAGAGTTCCCGGGAGATAGATCCCCCACTTCTCCAATTGCGGCCAAAATTCCTTCTGCATTTTCAATTTTAGTCTACTGTGGTCAAGTAAAGCAATCATTCGTTACGATGCTTACGTAGATGAAAATGGGCCTCCAAGCCCTCATGTAGGCGAGAACTTTGTGTTCACCTCCCATCTCTAGAGACTTGGGATCTTCTCCAAATAGTAAATTATCTGCGCATTATTAGTGATTCCCTTGTTTCAAAGCAACATCTGACCTACAAATTACGTCGAACGAAAGCAGGTGGATCCAACTGTGTATGTCTACTGCTTTCTTTTTCGCTGCTTGCGATGAGATGATGTCGAGAAACGTTTGGATTTTGGCGGAAATATCCTTCTCAACGCCGAGTAAGGCACCCTGTGAGTAACCGCGCGCAAGAAGTTTGCGCCTCTGGCTATGTGCCTCTGGATTACTGTTGGAGTGCGGGTTAGTGACGATGTGTTATCTCTAGCACTTGCGTGGGTGACTTACCGGAAGCTGAAGAGATGCTCTTCCTCGTATCCTCTTTTGGAAAACTGGATAGATGCCAGGTTAGTAAAAATAAAAACATTTAAATTCTAGCAAAAGAGTACGGACGTAAAAGGCTTCTTCCTTTTGGAATGCATCATTCGTGTAAATTTCCCGCACCGCCGAAGGATTGGCAAATGATAGCTCATTTGGGCCGATTCGAACAACAGACCCTACAATCCGTGAGCTCAGGATTTAAACTCGCCTGGATGATCTGTGGCGAGACTCACCGTATTTTTGGTGTGCTTCATGGATTTTCATGTACTTTAGGCCCTGAAGGTTCGCGTGTCGGCTCCACACCTTGGAGATGCGCGCTAGCGGGGGACCAGGGATATTCCGAAAAGGATGAAAGAATATGTTGTAAACGATTCCATAAAGAATGGATATGGACAGGAGTCCGAGGCAGCCCAAGGCATAGGGTAAAAATAAAGTCATCTTGGAATAGATTGTTGAATGGAATAAATCGAACCAGGGCTGATGTTCTGTTTGGAGCTTGCTTTTGAACATGCACTAGCAGATATGGAAATGGGCTTTTATTTGATGATGTGGGAAATTCAGGATCATTCATATACATTGAGATTTTATACAAAGCTGGAATCCGTGCAATGATTCTCGGTTGTTCTCCGCGTTCAGCGAGGTCATGATAGACCGGTTGGAAATCTCCCTACCTCCCACATTTTCCGGTCGGTACATCTCCCCGTCCACTCACACAGGCCCCATATTTAGCCTTGATTGTATTGGCCACGGTGTCACCCCTCACTGGTGGAGTGGATGCCACAGCGCGGAGATGATCCGAACTGTGGGGCGTCCTAAGTATGCGGACTTGTCAAGAAAGGCATGACACGGCCCTCGATGAGTTTATGAAAGTCATTGCTGGTTACGTAACAACTACGTGGCTTGTAAATGGCGGCTGGATAACACCGAAGGGTCCGGTCCTTGCACCCAAGTGTCTCTGCAAGTGCCGGCTGGTCTCATACGAGTCCGCTAGTTGATTGAGGAATTTATCAACAAGTTTAGAGTACCAATAGGAGAATTTTCTCCTCAGCAAAGAAAGGTGTCGGCATAAGCCATGTTGACCACCAGCAGTCAAACAAATCGGACAGCGTCTTTCATGGTTTCATGGGCGTCCACAATGGTCATGATTATGGTCATACGAATCCCTCAAGATTCAATGTACCCGAGCGAGACAAGTGTGTTAATTTTCCATCATTTACATGCCAAATTTTCGGGGCCTAAGTCATGTCTCCTTTTCCCTTTGTCCTGCTAGATCCTGTCTCCGAACCGAATTGGGCTGAGTGGAAAGTGGGCCCGACCAACGGGTATTGGCCAAACATTTTGTGCCTCTATAAGGCGCTAAGTGAGCAAAACCCCGCACTGAATCCAATCATATTAGGAAATCCAAAAAGCAAAGACATTGAAATATGACAATCACGGATCGTCACTGCATCTACTGTGCCAATTTAACCATTCAGTCTCTGTTGGACCTCTCGAAAAATGAATTGATCGACCCAGCTTCGTTTCCGAAAGAGGCCTACTATGAGCACCATTCTTCATTCGAAAATCTGGAATTGTCGGCTCTTGGTGGGTGCGAGATCTGCTGTTTTATTATTGACTGCTTTAAGAAAAGCCTTTGGGACACACGAATTTCCGATGAAGGGGAATGGCAACACTGCTGTCCAGATTCACCACCCGCTGACGTGAGGACGCTGTACTCTGAAGCAAAAAAGCTCAGGAGCTCCAAGGTAAAGCTATGCTTAACCTCTCAATATTCATCAAATGGGTCACTCGAACAGGATACATTATTGGACTTGATCAAGGTGCGCCTTGGGCCTTTTGCAAAACCGGTTGAGTGGGCGTCAAACAACGATGACAACAGTGGTGATCGAATGTCCATATCTGAAACATCGGACATAGAATTTCCAGAATTATTTTTGACCCTAGAGGCAAATGAAGGTTCGATCTCACACTCAAGGAGAAGAACGTAGCACTTTTTCCTAGTTGTTTTATTCTTGAGACCTCCCCATTTCCATAATGTATAATGACTAATGGGTAATTTTATTTTTTGCAGAGAGCTCTTATCAGCTGGATGGCTACAATGTCGGCCGTAGAAGGCTTGCTTCACATCTAGGGGCAACTTCAAATAACCGTCTAGTCAAGTACTGGTTCAATGACTGCCAGACAAAACATTCATCCTGTTGGCCAATGAAGAACCCCATTCTACCTACTCGAGTCATAGATGTTGGGAAGATTAATGGGAATGGTGTAGTAGATGATGTTCGCATAGTCCTATCACAGGGCTGCAGAGCACAATATGCAGCTTTGAGCCATTGCTGGGGAGGTAAGATAGACCTGGTTCTCCAAAACGGCAATTTGAAGAAGTTTCAGGAATCTATTCCCTACAAATCTCTCGCATCAAATTTTCGCGACGCTATCACCGTTACGCGGAACCTTGGTCTCCAATATCTATGGATTGATTCACTATGCATCATTCAGGACTCTCGATATGATTGGGAGCAAGAATCACCGAAGATGGGCTCGGTGTATCGTGAGGCTGCGGTGACCATTTTTGCCATGGCGCCTAAAGGGAGTCATGAGGGGATTCTCAACAAACGACCCATCTTACCAGGCCCGGAGCCTATTAAGCTAAGATTATCGCATGATATCTTGGACCAAACAACTGTAATATTCTCGGGTGGGACCTACCCTTTTGATGAAACTCTTATGCAGTTATCATACGCTAGTCCTCTTGCTAGTCGAGGATGGACACTCCAGGAAACCGCGCTATCGCCGAGATCTATCTTTTACGGTGCACACGGAATCTACTGGATGTGTAAACAAGAACATCATACAGCCGATGGCCTCACTACCTCGGGACACAACTTGTTTCCCCAGAGGCTGGCACAACTAAATTCTGTTCTCCATTCGTCTAATCTTCACAATTCCATTGCGAATACCTTGAATCACAAATCCCTTTTGCAAGAATATTATCTTCTTGTTCAAGACTACTCAGCGCGCAAATTGACAGTTCCTTCGGACAAGTTGCCCGCCATGTCAGCTATAGCAAACGCTATTAGTGAAGTACTCCACCAGAAAGGCATCACCACGAATTATCTCGCAGGAATATGGGATATTGATATCCACGGCTTAGCCTGGAAAGCCGATTTGTCCTTTGCACCTCATGTGCCAGTGTACAGGGCGCCTTCATGGTCATGGGCTGTTACGGACAGTCCCATCCTCTTCGACTGCCTGAGAGACGTTGAAGAAGAACAGCTGGGGGATTGGAACTTGGAAATTTTGCATCATGAAATGCAGTTGCAAAACTCGGCAAACAGATTTGGGGAGGTCACAGATGGCCGCTTGATCGTAGAAGGCTTTACATTGCCACTCTTGCGAAGCGGTCAAGTAGTCCAGGCCCGAGATTGGATGCCGCCCAGAATTGGGTTGTGCCACTACGACGAGCCCTTGCCTGAAGGAACGAACAAAGGCCGCGACTCCGGCTTGGCGGATATCATAAGATTCACTGAAGACCAGGGTACATCCCTGCTATCGCTGGACTTCGAAGAGGCTTCAACGATAGAAACCAGCGAGAAGTTTGAAATTAACCGAAAATTAGTTTTAGACGGGAACTACAAAGCCCTAGTTGTGAGTGTGAAGCAGCATGCTGGATCTCAAACCATGGATGCCGATGGAATCGTACTTCGGCAACGGCAAAATGATGAAAGCTATGAGCGAGTTGGCTGCTTTTCGAGGCTAGATATGGATGCCACCGGGACTGATTCATGGCGACGCGAGAAGTTAACGCTAGTCTGATGAGATGGACAGCTTAATATTCATGAGCTTGGTTGAGTCAATCTTTCACTACACTACACTGAATGTGCATTTTTTTTAAGCACTGATGGAATGGAAGCGTCTTGGAAATAAATATCTTATCAATCTTTGTCTCAATATTGCTTTCTTGCTTCGGAATGACTGTAAGTGAATTCTCTAAAGCTCTCGCCACCTTTTCTAGCACAATTTTGATAGACAACTGTATATCTACTATATTCTAAAAGCTATTGCCCGATTAAAGTTTGGTTCTATAGACGCCAATGTTGGAGTTTACCTTCTTCTCACTCTCTCGTATCTGCGCCTGTACATCGACCTTCCCCAGCTTCTCTGCCGTGTCAACATAGCATTTGATCCGCGTAAACCTCTTCTCTTCGTTAACAGAGTAGAGGGCACATGTGCAAATCTTGACGACATCGCCCAGTTCCACCTCAAAATCGTGAACACCTTTCGCCTTCCTAGTGTATTTAAAATATGTCTCCATTTGTAGGAAGACGTATCCAGGGCCCGTCAGAATGACGATGGGAACAACAGTCTCATCCGCATCGGCGTGAACGAGATTGTAATGATTTTGAATCCCACTGCTGCCTTTCAAAGTGCCAATCGCTGGATCGGGGAGAACAAGCTCGACGTCGTCTGCATAAAAGGCATGTTGCTGGTCGTATTGTTTATTGTTGAATGCGCGAAGGTAGTTTAGAAACTCAGGGATAGAGAACTCAGCCATTGTGTACAATGTTGGATAATGAAACTCAGTTTTGATTGGGGATAGATTGAGATTGAGATTGAGAGTGGGTTTGGGTTTGAAGGAACGTGGAGGGACCGCCCACTTTATTTATATCCGTACTCAACGCCGGTTTCGACATCATTTTGTCTTAGAGACGTCACAGAGTGGAGCATCTGAGAGATTACGGTAAGCTCCCGCAGACGAAAAATCTGGGGTCATCGGTATGTGGACCAAGTGGCCCACGCTGACGACGGTTTATACTGTGTGGGGTCGCCGGGCCTCCGTCCATCTGGCTCCGGGAGGGCACCAGGCATCCGACTGGGCCGCTCTGATTTCCGATGGCTGATGGAGATTGAGAATTTCTAGCTTATTTTTATTTTTATTCCATGCCGCTATATATGCTAGCCCCGGCCATTCTTTGCCATTTTGTTTGATCTTTTTACTACCTATTCTCAGCAGCGTCTCAATACTTCAACATGGATATCAAGGCTGAACCCAGCCACATTGAGACAGTGTCTCAGGCGCCCGCTGGAGTAGTCCCAGCACAAAAAACAACCCGCTTCATGGTTGTCTTTGCCTTTTCAGTCGGGCTTTTCGGCTGGCTTGCCAATTTCGACCAGGCCTTTGGTGGTATCGTCATTTTAATGCCGTGGTTCAAGAAAGCTTACGGCACATGCACCAGCATCACGGGGACGGATGGATTGGTGTCGGAAGAGTGCACCATCAGCGCCCTGAAGCAGTCTCTCATACAGCTGACCATCCTGTTTATGGCCATTGGAGGCGCTGGTAGCGGCTTCGTTGGTGAACGAGTTGGAAGGCGAGGGACCTTGCAAATCGCTGCGTTACTAACCACTGTAGGTGCTACTGGTATGATCTTCACCAAGGGAAGTTTTCTCAACTTCATGGTCTGCAAATGTATCGGAGGCGTGGGTATTGGCATGATATACTCTGCCGCCCCGACTTGGGGGTCTGAGTCGGTCGCCTCTCACTCTCGAGGTCTGCTCATGAGCTTTTACAACATTGGACTTGCCTCTGGAAATGTTATCATGGCCGGGGTATGCATTTCTTCCACAACCTCTTGCATGTTATGTGCTAATTGATGGACCATGTTAATTAGGTCTGTGCGGGTTCATCAAAAATGACCTCGGATTGGTCATGGAGGGTGCCAATCATTTGTCAAATCCCACCGGCTGTTGTTCTGGGTCTCGGGTGCTTATTGTTCCCCGAGTCTCCACGGTGGCTTTTGACGAAGGGGCGAGAGGAGGCTGCAAGAAAAGCTTTTGCAAGGTTGAATCAGACTGACCCCTACAGTGGCGAGATTGATGCGCTGGTACAGGATGTGAACTCGCACGTGGAACTCGAAAGGTCAATGCGCCACAACGCATCCTGGACCGCCATATTTCGTGGACTTGATAGAAGGCGAACCCATCTTGCCGTTCTTGTGTTGTTGGGCAATGCGATCTCTGGAATTCAATTCGTCATTCCCTACACGGCGCTCTTTATCTCGCAGGTTGGACTGAAGAACGAATATGTTCTCAACGTTGCAATCAGCTCTTGCGGTATGCCTTGTTAGATCATCCCTGAGAAGAGAATCATGCTCACTATCATTTTAGTCCTCGCTGGTACCATCCCAGGGCCTTTTCTTTGCGAGTACGGTGGTCGCCGGCTCAGTCTTATTGGAGGATACATCATTATGTCGACCTGCATGCTCATTTTTGCAATCACATCATCGGCCTTGGGCCAATCCTCAACAACAGCCCAAAACGTGCTCATTGCGTTTCTTTGCATGTGGGCCTTCACATTTGGTGCGACTAGTGGTCCAATTTCGTGGGTATCTTCTGTCGAAATGCACTCGCTGCAGCTTCGATCCTTTGGCCAGGGATATGCAGTCATGTTGTATGAGATCTTCAGCTTCGGTGCCGCCTTTTGGACGCCGTACATGTTGAATGTGGAATACGGAAACATGGGAACCAATGTCGGATACTTCTATGGTTCCGTCTCCATAGTCGTCGCTGTGCTTACCTTTGTCTTCATCCCAGAGACAGCTCGTCTTAGCCTGGAGCAAATCAACGACTATTTTGTTGGGGGAAAGCCAGCGTGGAAGACAAGTATGCGAGAGAACAAAGAAATCGCTCGAGGAAGGGTCGATGAGATCTGCAAGCATGATGGGAAGGGGAACACCCAGGACCCGGATCACAGCTAATTGTCAGCTGAGCCAATGGAAGCTAGGACTACTTGGTACATGCCGGGGCGGCGAGATTTTGCGGGGAAAGCAACCCAGGGTAGAGCTTTGTCCAGAGTAAGTACGGTTAGAATAGGAAATAAACGTTCTGGCCACATTCCGACCACCCGTCGGGTAAAACTTGATTAACAATCCACATCATCTCCCAGACCACCTACAGGAGGGGTTGCACCCGAACAAATCGGCTTGCCGAATGTTTCCTACCTGACACATCTCGTTAATACACAACGGGATCCCCGTAAGCCCTACTGGTAGTTCAAATCAGAGAAGAGAAAACTATAGTGCATGCCGGTAGGTAATTGCTCGATCATGATACCCCAATATCATTGGTTTTTAAGAGCGACATAGTCTTAGGCAGAAGCAGACACAGGGTCAATTTGTTGAATGAATTGTGGTAGTTCGAGTTCCTCGCGGAAGAAATGAAAGAGAATACAGAAAAAGAAGCCGAATCCATAGCTACATTGCTCTGCTACTGACTAATTCAACCGTTTCGTAATGCTGAGGAGGTGGTGGCCGGGGCGCAGGAACCTCTAACGCGATCCCTGCTAGCACAGCCGCCACATTGTACTTTTACAGTTGACCAATCGTGATGCTACCATTTGTGGGTCTCGGCTGTCATGGCGTCGCGCTACAGCCTCTCATAAACTTGGCTCGCCCGTTCCATCTTGTCCTTTTGCACTTCACCAATCCCATCACATCCCGCAAAACATTCGGCAACGAGGTCCCTGAATGAAGCTTCCCTCACTCGATTGATGTCCACATCCCGGCGTACAGTTCGGCCTAGATTTTCCCACTGTTGTCGCCCGAGACCCAAATCCCGGGCGCCACTCCAACCATGTCCGAAAATGGGCACAGTGAAAGTGATTGGGCTCGGATGCGGCCACACATTGCGAGGCTGTACATGGATGAGGATAAATCTTTGAAGGATGTTATTGAAATAATGCAGAAAAAGCATCAGTTCAGTGCAAAGTGTGTCAATAACCTTCGGGCACCACATACAACTATGCTAATTTAGCGAATAGTCCTAGGATGTATAAGCATCGGCTGAAGAAATGGGGACTGGTCAAAAACTTCAAAGAAGAGCATATCGTTCAAATGTGTCTCTTGAAAAAACAGCGTGATGCCGCTGGTAAACCGTCTGTTTTCCTAGTTCGAGGAAAGCCTGTTGATTGGGACTTGGTCAACAAATACCTAAAACGACGACCAGATTTGGAGACAAAAATTAGAGCTGGCATGATCAGGTTGACAGACTTAAGTCCTGAACTAGTATGCCGTACACCGTCCCCAGAACCAGTGTTGCATCTATCTGAAAGTCTTCAAAGCTCGGACGAGCTGCTGCAACTCCTTCGAAGCTATTATACCACCACGTTTGGATTTGATGAATCTCACAGTGGATCCCTCAAGAATCAGGTCGATAATTGCGCTGGCTTCATCCGATGCTATAGGAGACTAGACCAAGCTCGCACCATGATCTCGGCCTCAATGATGAAGCCAGGCTTTGATATTTTGACAAAGTCACTCGACGATCTCAGACACCTCGTAAAAGTACAGGATGTGGGTTTACTGTTTTATTTGTGTGATTTTGCTACTGGTTTTGATGCAAAATATCAAGCGCTTTCATTCAAAGTGCTGCATCACATGTATGAGCTGCTTCTTGCCGCCCTGGGCACTGGTCATCCCTTAGTCTTGTTGATCTCGCGGCTTGTTCTTCTCTCCAATGAGGCTCGCTACGACCTGATTGCATTGCTTCTCGAGGCCGCTGTGGACATATTGAACCAATATATAAGCACGAGCCGAACTATGGAAAGAGCCACATCACATTATTTTCTTTTGCTCGACCGCATGGGCCTCAAAGACAGAAACTCGAACGCAGCGTTCCCGGAAATTGACGAGTCATGTCTCGACGCTGCGAATGCAGACTACCTGTGCAGGCTGGCAGATCGGTTGGTTTGTGCTGGTAAATTCGAGGACGCGGAGACCAAGCTAGAAACGGTGCACAACTGGCTTGATAAGTCTGAAAACCAACAGCTTGTTCCCTGGGCTGATGTTCAGATGTCATATTATGCCCTGAAGGCACAGTGGGCATTCACGGGTGGTGATTTTGAGATAGGTGATGCTTGGCTACAAAAGGTCCGAGAGCATGGGGCCAAGTATTTTCCAAGCGGGTAATATCAAATCATATCTGACTACCCCTCGCATCCACGAAGCGGAATTCGTGTTTTCCATAAATCAGCTTGACACGTACTTGATTGCATGAAGTACACCCAGCGATATTATTTTTTCTGTAGGGGCGCAGGGCATGAAATGTTGCTGATTGAGGTTATTATTAGTATTATTATTAATAACCTTGAGGTCCAAGATGGCCCAAGCCAACACAATAAGCTCTTCACAGTAACTCAAACAGCTAGGCAACAATACCCTATAGCCTTTTAAACACCAGGTATCTCCGATAGCCTAAAATGAAGACTAGCTAGGTTATACCTACCTGTAAATGCTCTATTTTAGAATATGTTTTTAGGCACGTGAGGCACTGTATCCTCTGGTGACCTTGTCCTGAAGAAGTGGGAGTTCGCATTATCACAGTCGTTAACAAGTAGAAGACGAGTTGGGGAGAAATTTGTGGAAGGAATGTGGTGGGTGGGGAATAAAAGATTATGGGGAAGAAAGGACTGTGGGGAAGGTCCGTGGGGACATGTCATCTGACTACCTCCTATTTAAAAAGTTGTGACGTACAAACAATCAAGAGTGGCGAGCTACTAGGTACGATCGCGCACTCCGCATCCTCCTTCCTGCCTTGTCCAATCATATCTAACCATCTTAGTACCTTATCTCTTCCACTCCTTTGCTCCTTCTTCTTTCTATTTTATTTTTTAAAATTATTGTATTCATTATACTGGGGTCGGGAGAGATTCGGATGAATGAGATGCGGCAAGTACCCAAAGCTGGTCCGACTACCTTCAAGACTTAATTACTGATATGCTCCAACTATACTGTGTGATGCGATTGTGTGAAACAAAAACAAAACCAGTGGTATATTGACCTTTTGATAAACCTTAATGCCAATCTAATTTTAATGCAAATGCCCACCCAAACGTACCCAACCCATCCAAGGAGACAGCCCTAACGTCCCAATGCCCCCTCACGCCTTCAACCTCCTCATCCAGTCTCCTCCGTCCTC
The DNA here is from genome assembly GCA_020975415.1 of Calonectria hawksworthii. Lineage (NCBI taxonomy): Eukaryota > Fungi > Ascomycota > Sordariomycetes > Hypocreales > Nectriaceae > Calonectria > Calonectria hawksworthii. The sequence goes on from JAHXZK010000023.1 coordinate 493,629, forward strand.
CTCCTCCTCCTATCACCTTCTAATGTCAGGGAAAGACTAAGAGTTAGCCTCGACCGCCCACATCACCGCTAAGAACTAGTAAATCCACAGCATTAAATTATCTGTCTTCCATATTACTTAAGTGAATTATCAATTGGCGCTTTTACGACGAGCGCTACATCGTACTCAGCCAAGTATGTTGCTTGGTGGCTGGTATTCTTGTTGCTCATGATATTTTATGTTCTGTTGTGTCTCGAAACTCGTTGGAATGACCAGTGTATGAAAAGTCCTTAGTTAACTTTATATAAGCAGATGATAATTATAAGCCATTTGGATAAATTTATATTCTCATAAGGAAAGAAAAAGACTACTTATAATTCTAGACTCATGCGGCCTGTTCGAGACTCTGTACCTCACACATTCGTTTATACATGCCCCCCAGAGCGGTGAGCTGGCTGTGAGTTCCCGACTCCACAATGCGACCTCTATGAAACACATGGATCCGAGTTGCATTTCTCACAGTGCTTAATCGATGTGCAACGGCGATTGTTATCCTGTATTTGCTAGTCGCGGCTTTATCCAGCGCTTCTTGGACGATGCGTTCGCTCTCCGTATCAAGTGCGCTAGTGGCTTCATCCAGGAGGAGCACTTTCGGTTCTCGGATGAGAGCCCGTGCAATGGCAAGACGTTGCCGTTGGCCACCTGATAGCTTGCTACCCCCGGTCCCGCATAAAGTGTTTATGCCATCTGGTAGAGAGCAGACAAATGTCCAAATGTTGGCGCTGCGACAGGCGGCTTCAATTTGGGGGCCGGTGGCTTCGCCTTCGGCAAGACCCAAAGCAATGTTCTCACCAATACTCCCAGGGTAGATGCTAGGCTCTTGTTGTACAATGGCCAAGTGTTTGCGATACAGGTTTGGGTTGATATGTGTTAACGGGTCACCATCAGCCAAGATTCTTCCGCTTGTTGGGTCGTAGTATCGTTCCAAGAGTGCAATGAGAGTTGACTTTCCACACCCTGAAGCACCAACTAACGCCAGGAACTCACCAGATTTAGCCTATGCATAGAAAAGTTAGTAAAGTCAAACATTGAAGATTAGAACAAGCTTAACAAATAAATTTAGACTGACTTGAAAATCCACTCCTCGAAGCACAGATACATTGCTTCGAGTAGGATAAGAGAATCCAACGTCATCAACATTGATTTTCTCCAGGGAATGCTTAGGAGCAACATCGCGATTTTCAAGATTTTCATCTATTAATGGCTGTAGTGACCGTAGCCAAAAGATGTAGTTGGCAGCGTTTGCACTTTTTGTAAGATCTTGTCAATTCGAGTAAGCATCATTCGGCGTTGGAATGGTCGAAGCAAGACAGGCAACTTACTGGCGCTGAAACTGAAAAATTGACCAGCGGACTGGCCAGCGAGAAATACGCCCATAAACGCAACGATAAACTGATAAAACGTAATCTCCCCACGCGAGGACAGAGTGCTGCCCCACCTAGAATCGGCGTTAGCATTTTCCAGCGACCTAATGGTTTAGGGTTCAATGAGCGTTACCAAAATCCAAGAGCCAATACAAAGTAATCAGAACCTTGCGCTAATGCAGTCCATATCATAGAATGTAGCAGAGGTGTGGTTGATTGATGAATGGCCTGGTCAAGCCGCCCGACGTATCGTTCCAAGATCGCTTCCTCAATAGCGAGAGAAGAAATCGTACGGATTGCTGGAACAGCTTCCGATGCGACCCCCGCGCTAGATGAGAAATGTTTTGAAACAATTCGATCCATTCTGGAATCAATGCGCATTCGTATAAGGCCTCCAATCACCAATGGAGGTACGCCACCAAAGACGCCGACGAGCCCGATTTTCCAAGCGACAACGATTCCCATGATGCCCGAAGAAATAACACTGAGAACACCCACGACAATGATAATAATGTTTACGCCCATGAGATCACATATTGCTGTTGGGTACGTATCAATACGAGTTGCCAAGGCACCGATGGAATTCTCCTCCCTGTCAAAGAATTCAACATCTTGACGAAGGATCACATCAAACATTTCTTTTCGGAATTTGCGAACCAAATTCTATTATTTCAGTTAGCCATTCATACAAGTTATATCCGTCAGGTTGTATTACCTGTGAAATGGTATTGCAGGTGTAACCCATTGTGCAGTAAATGATGGCAGCGCCAGTACCCATGACAAAAAACATGAGCGAGTAGAAGTTTCCCTTCGATAACATATCCGAACCCGTTTCATTAAAAGTTGTCAGGATATGTCCTAGAAGCAGAGCCTGGCCAGGATACAAGAGAGCTATTAAACAGCGTGAGTAATCCGCTTAGCATAGGGACTGGTCGATCTGGAAGGACATATGAATTCAAATTCGACAACCTACCTCCTATACAGCTCATAGAAAACAATAGTATGATTTTGAATCTTAATTCGGGAACCGATTCAAGAATGCGATAGACGGTATGCATCACCCCGAACGGCTTGTGGCGTTCAAAGTCATACTGTGAATGTGCAGAATCCATATTTTGCTGATGAGATAGGCTATCATCTATGCTCAATCTTTTCGTCATATCGCCGTCATGTATAATTTTGTCGTCTGAAGTAGAGCCTGAGTTCAGTTCATCTGCTTCACGCATCGAGACTGACAGATTCTGTGCATTGACAAGTTTCGCGTAGGAACCATCCATAGCAAGCAGCGACTCATGTGTACCCTGTTCCACAATCTCGCCGTTAGACATGACAACGATGTTGTCCGCGTGCTTTATCGTGGCAAGCTTGTGCGCAATAACGATTGTGGTGCATCCCCTAGACACTCGATCTAGAGCCCCCTGAACGGCCTTTTCGGCATGAGGGTCAAGGGCGCTTGTAGCCTCGTCCAATAACAGAACCTTTGGTGAAGAAATGATACTTCTTGCGATAGCGATGCGCTGCTTCTGCCCACCAGATAACAGGCCTCCTCGCTCACCTATGCTCGTGTCGTAACCTTCGGGTAGATCCGAGATAAACTCATGGGCAAATGCAACCTCAGCGGCTGATTTGACGAGCTCTTTTTGTTTCTCTAGCGGTGCATTTTCCCATTTGGTACCTGTTAAGCCACTTGTAATGTTCTCGAATACTGTACCGCTAAACAGCACAGGGTCCTAGTATCGGTGAGTTCCAAGATCGCTGCCACACTGTACTCTCAGTTTACGCACCTGTTGAACAAGACGAACATGTGTTCGGAGCCAGCGGATGTTGAGCTTGTCAATAGGATGCCCGTCCAATGTTATCATGCCGGCATCAGGATTGTACCACCGTTCGAGCAGTCCCACAATTGTGCTTTTTCCAGAGCCACTTGCACCCTATGAAATTGCATCATGTTAGAATTATCCCGGGTTGGATCGTCAGAGATTACTTACTACTAGAGCCGTGACCTTCCCAGCGGGCACATCGAGTGAAAAGCCGCTAAAGATCTTCGAATCCGGCCTTGTAGGATAGCTGAAATCCACATTCTGGAGTCTCACCTGGCCCTGAATGTTGCTGGGTACTTCTCCAGAGGTATTAAATGGATTAATTTTTGATTCCCTATCAATTAAGGAGAATAACTGAACAGCCGCCCCAGCTGCTTGTGTGAGGGAAATTATGTTTGGTGCAACCGTGGTGAGCATGGTGGTGGCAATGAGCACAGACATCAAGACCCTGCAGCACGAGTAAGCTTCTCATTGAAACCTTTCTTCAGACTTGACTGGGTTCCACAAACGTGAATACATTACCAACACTGGAGATCTCGCCTCGAGAATACATGTGGATCCCTTGCCAGAAAGCTAGACCCATTCCAGCATAGGTGGTAAAATATTGGACGCTTAGCATAATGCCGTATATGATGTTCTTCAATCCCAAACGGAACGCCTTGAGAAGATGGCTGTCGAAATTCGCGACCAGTTTCGATCGCATACCATATGCTTTGACGGTGCTCACATTGCCGATGACACTCTCGGCATAAGAAATAGCCTGCGCGTAAATGCCGATCGTCTGCATGTCGATCTTAGCGTCCTGCGCCGCAACAGAGCCAATGCCAATGATCAAAGTAGGAATAATACAAAGAATAATTAGAGTGAGCTTCCAGTTGATCACAAATGCAACGATGAAACATGTGATGAACGTAGCCAAGCACTGGAAAATTCGGAATAATTTCTCGGATATGCCTTGTTGTATCAGCATTCCGTTTGATGTTGCTTGAGATGCAATACTGCCACTCTTGTCTTGGTCAAAGTATGCCACATCTTGACTCAAAGCAGCGCGCAAGTACGGTAGGCGAAGGTTGCGGGTGATGTGGTATGCTGCGAGAGTGGACAGGACGCTATAAATATACACGAGGCAAAACCTGGCGATGCCGAGGTAAACGAAATGGAGCCTGCAAGATTTCGGCCGTGAATTAGTCTTTGCGTTTGATAACGAAGCAAGGGGGCGTGGCCACTTACGATGATTTGGAAACGGCGTCAAGGTAGCTAGACTTTTCAGATTGTCCGCTTGAAAAATCTCCAAATTGGGTGACGAAGTTGCCGAGGACCAAGTTCAGCAAACCCATGGCCGCACCCGAAGCAAGCGCCGCGACCACAGAAAGGCCCATCAATGCTATGTCAGCCACAGTGCCATACTTGAACACTCTCTGCAATTCCAATAACGATCACGTTAGCCAATATCTAAGCAAGAAGCCGGAGTGGATGGGAAAATGAGCTCGGGGCAGTACCAGGTAGGCTTGAAACGGAGTCATCTTCTTCACTCCACTCTTCTCTTCGAGTTCGTCGGGTTGCTTCTCTGGTGCATTGTACAAGTCCAAGTCGCCTTGCACTTCTGCTTGGGGCTTTTCTGCTTCCGTCGTCGCCATGTCGAAGATACGGCGCACTGATGGAGATGGATTTGACCATGTAGTGGTGGAGTAGGCAAAATAGATAATGAAATTTGAAAACCACCTCTATTTCTGGACTTCAAATTGCATTATATATCTATCATCAGGGGTTAATGGCGGACATGGCTTTTGTTGCCGCAACAATCATTGCCCCGATCGGGCCAATGAAACACGACTGCATTGCTCGGACCGGAGCCGCGTGGCCCAAGACTCCCGGAAGCATGCATAAAAAACACGGCCAATGGGCTGTATCCATTCTATGCAGATGACTAAGCTGGCAGAGTTCGCCGGGTCCGAGGGGGACAAAATGCCCGAGATCCACTTTAGCGCCGAGTCCGTCGTCACGTCGACGTCACCATCCTTTCCTCGAGAGTGCGCTTGTGGAACGGCATCCGCCAGGCATCGAACGAGAATCAAGTCTCCCTGCCTCGTCACCTTTGGAAGGCCTTCAAGGAAGCCCATTTGAATGACAGTCAATATCCCTATCCTTACATCTGCCTCTTCGGCCGAGTCCCCGCTCATCACTGAAAACAAGTCACGTCTTCATATCCAACTTGTTCCTCGCACATCCTTTATTTAGCAACACTACTGCTCGCCCAACCGGCTTTGCTTCCATTCAAGTCGGCTTCGGGGGCTGATTTCGGCAAAAGTTGTTTTACAGGCAGTGTTCTAGTTCTTCTGATTGGACAACGAGCTGACGCAGCGACGGTTATCTCAATCATATTAACTTGATGCAAAGTGCTACGTAACATGGAAATTGACACTTCGGAAGAGAATGATTCTCACACGAGTGCTCCCAAACGGCCATTAGCCAGCCGCGTAGCTGTACGTTCGATTTCACTTCCCCACTGCGCTCACTGTAGAGAAGCATATGCCCAGTCCCATTCGAGTACAATTGCTTTCTGCAATACCTTTCTACATCTGGCTTGGCAACTTACTAATACTTATGGTTAGTGTGATGTCTGTCGCAGTCGTAAAGTAAGTTTGACTCACCTCGCCGTCACAAGCTACGTTAATGAGTGGTTCATATAAAGATCGGATGCGACCGGCAAAGCCCCTGCAGCAATTGTGTGAGAACTGGCACCGAATGCACTTTCACATTGAAACAGAGACCCCCTGAGCTGCGCCAGCGAGTTCGTGTATCCGCTGATTAGTATGACTCTGCCATGTTGTGTTGAAGCGCACATTCTTCTAACAAAAGCCATCTCAGTGACAAGAGGATCAGCCATATTCAAAGCCGACTTGACGAAACTGTCGATCTATTGAAGCGTCTGACCACAGGGACTGCAAGTGGTTTAACGAATAGCCCCACAACCCAAACCTCATCACATGGAGGTTCCTCCATCACAGCACCAGCCAGCACTAGCGGGGAGACTTCCCGTCACAATGGTGGGCACGAGCCGGCGAGTTATCGAGCATTTGAAGGAAATTCATCGTTAGCATCGCAGACCGTCCTTGCTACTAGCCTGTTAGAAAATATCGTGAGCAGTGGATCAAGCGAACAATTCAATCTAGAACTCTCCGACAGTCTGAAAAGGCTCCACTCTATTTCGGAAGCTCAAAAGCTCCAGACCAAATTTCACGATACGAGCCCATCTGGTCGTTCACATAATGATACAGGAGCACCAAGCAATTTTGAAGGTTGTGAAATGCCCCCCGTGGAATTTTCAATGACTGTTGTACGCAGATTGAAAGGTGCGGCATCAATCTACAATGGCCGCGACAGATAGATACTGACGCAGTATACAGAGGACATTCGACTGCAGCATTTCTATTTTCTCATATTTGGAGTCTTGACATCCGATAAACTCATGGGTTATATGGTCAAGGTATACTTTCCTGGGGGCTACAAGGACGCAGACTTCATCATTGTCAACGCTAGCCTTAGCCTGCTGTGTACTGAACTCATGACCATGGAAGAGGATCCTGAAATTCAGGCGAAGCTGAGACGGTACAAATCATTATGTGATACCAATACCCAAAAGACACTGTCTCGTCTGCCGATATACATGCCCACCACGCTCGATTACGTTATTGCTTTATTAATGGGGGTGAGTCGCTTGACCCTGTATTTTTCTACAATCATCTAAAACACAGTACAGAGCTACTTCGAACTAGAAAATGATAGGCCTCTCTCATGCTGGACGTTATCATCAATCGCAATTCAGATGAGCCAGACCCTAGGCTATCATAGGCCTCAATCCATGAAGACTGATGCTCCAACCCTAAAAGCCCAAAAATGCGGCATATTTTGGTGTCTTTATGTTGCAGATAAGACTACATCACTTCGAATTGGCAGGCCATCCGTTATCCAAGACTATGATACAAGTACTGCAGATCCCACTTCCCAAGAGATGGAAGATAACCCGTTTAGCCCTCTTATGATTCAGTGTGTCGGAATAGCAAGGATTCAGGGCAAAATCTATGAGCAATTCTATAGTCACTCTGCCGCGGCTCAATCATCTCAGACGCTGTCCCAATGCTCAGAGGCTTTGATTGCTGAATTGGATTCTGTCATGAATCCCAGAAATGCACAGGTACGTCCTCCCTCTTGGATATTTACCGCCGCATGTCTCACGATAACCGCTCATACGCTACAAACTTAGGATGCGTCGGTGAACTTTTCGAACGCAGCGCACATTGATTCAAACAGGCACTTGAAAATGATCTCGTTTGGAAGCCGAATGCTTAGCCTCACCATGAAAACCCTCATCCTTCGGGGAGTCCCGGTACCTCCCAACACGCAAGGCACTTTCACATCACAATGCATTGGCACTGCAAGAGAGACACTAGAAGCTCATATGACATGCTTTCCAGCCATGACTAGGTTCATGACGGTAGATATGTACATAAAAAAGTAAGTTAATCATCCTATTTCTGCAACACATCAATCGGAATTTGTCTAATATTGAATGGATTGGAAGAATCTTAGCGTACACTCCGTTTGCACCCTTCCTTGTGCTTTTTCTTCATGTAATGGAGATGTCGGATAAAGATGATCTCGAAAGATTGCGTTTGTTCGTCCTTTCTTTACAGACATCGTCCATGCTCTCCGACACTTCGAAGCGTCTCCAGAATCTCTTCCAGACACTCTTCAAAATTGCCAAAGCCTATGTTGCATCTAAACCTGAAATTTCAGCCCAAGATAATTGGGACGAAGGTGAATTCAGCCACTCTCTTCGTGCCATCGCAATGTTGCCTCCGGCATATTGGAATTTTGATGCGGACCGAACGGACAGTTTTGGTTCTGGCGCCATGGGAAATCTTGGGCTTGCAGGCCTACTTTCGGATAATCCCCAGGACAGCACCTACTTGTCTGATTGGTTTAGTGGCAATAAACAATTTTTTGGCTCACTGGATGAAGACATATTTTCTCCGGAATCTTAGGATACTCATAGAGTTTATAAAAATATATCATCTGCAATAAGACTACGGAAATCAGTTTCTTGTGAAGCTTATGGAAAAAAGCACTCATGACCACTATAATTTTCTGGATCCCTCATTAACCCCGAGACTGTAACGATGGCAGCGCTATGAAGGAACAGGATGCAACGGCCTGGTCAATTTCCTGAGCGATAGCCCAATCAGAGTCAAGGGTCTATGTTGGTAGGGGAAGTAGAGTGCATTGAAACATTCCTTTGCGGCAGAATCTGTGTGAGTCTCGCTATCTCAAGCTGTGGTAATGCCAGTGTTTTATGTAAAGGCACCTGCATCCCTGTGAGTGGCGAATGCTGCGAGTCGGGACTCAGTTGGCACGAAGCAGGAAGAATATGCGTGGGCACCCTTAGCATGTCGAATAAAGCTTAAAAATGCCCCCAGATGCTTTCACAACCAGCATGTGCCTAATGGCACCCTACCACCCTTGGTTTTCCAGCCAGGGAGTCCTCTTTAGCTGGTAAGCTGTCGCCACCCTAGAACAAATCTTTGGCTGACATGTCAACGATGATTAGGCAAAAATATAAAATAGTAGAGAAGCCATTAGTTGATAAATTAAAACACTATTACGACAGCCTGCCATTCATTCTTACCCATTTCTAACTCCCACCCACTTCTACTTAAAATGATCTTAAATTGTACAAGACTTACCAATAGTGAATTATTCCGGCCTTCGCTAAGCAACATGCGGGGCATAACCATGTTTCGATCAAGTAAGACTGTCTACCTGTATGTCCTTGTTTGCTCTGGTAGAGAAATTCTTGTCCATGGGATATTTGACTGATCCTCTCAAGAGATTGATAAAATGGGAACAATTACATACTCAGTCACATCCTAGGCCATCGAAGTATTGGTATCCATTCGAATATGTTTTTTCCAATGTGTGCATGAGGAACGCCAGGCGTATTGGTTGATGCATACACCTGCGTCCCGCACATCAACTTCAATTGGCATGAGCGCACCTCCATGATAGAACGGATCTCAGTTGGCAGCGTCGGGTGCGGGGGGATGGGTTGCGTACTCCACTTTGTGGACGCGGTATAAATTACGTCAGATGTGGTTTCAGCTCCTGTATGAATGAATGCCTGGCTCACCCAGCTCACCCAGGTCGCGCGATTGGCCAGAGCACAAGAGGAGTTCGCACATTTTCCTCCAAGTCCCAAAACCCCTTTCTCACATTATTCTCGTATTTCTCGTCAAATAAGAATTGCAGGACCATTTTATTTGGTTTCGACAATACGCGATCCTTTTCGTAGCATGGCGATAGGAGCACATTCCCATTTCTCCTCTGGGGCCAAGAAGGTGCCAGTCTGCTGTACTGGTTTGATAGGCTTCCAGTTACGAGGCCCCATAAATACGGATCATCGGCGCGTGCGAATGCAACATATCCCAAAGAATCAAAGTCTATCTGTACCCCAGCTCAGAATGAGCCTTGGCGGGAGCTTTGAGGTCTCAAATCCAAGTGGTATTGGTCCGCGTAAAGATAATGCACAAGGGTTGTCTGTTTCGTGAGCTAAACAAACAACTGCATCTGTTGCATTGCGCCTTCAGAAATAATCCCAATCCGTGAGTCATTTCCGGTTCATGGCCACGAAATCAGAAAAAGAGCCGGACTTCTCCATCCGCTCCGAAACAGGGATAATCATCTCGGCCAAAAACTGGGCATCCCCGTAATTCTAGTCTCACCGGCAGGCTGGAACAGACCGAAAGCGAAGTTCCGATTTTCATAGGTACGATGGGGAGATCTAGTTTCCTTTTCAGACACCAGATGTCGTCGCGGCCCGGGATAATTTGTCCGTACGGCTGTGCTAATCACCCGATCCATGTTCCCACCCTGCGCGCATTTTAAGCTTAGCCGTAACCTTGCTCCATTTTGCCATCTTGGCTTTCCCCACCCCTGCTCCCATGTGCCATCCGCGCTCATCGTAGACTCACATGATAGGACGGCAATGTGGCAGAATGAAGCAACCTGATCATGACTGGAGGAAGTTCTTATCTCCTTCTGCGCGGTCCCATCAGCCCTGCAGTCTTGACTTCTGTCCCGACCATTCAACGAGATGTGATCAGTCGAGTGTGAGTGGGACTTCGGGACTATCGGGCGGTCCATTCGGCATGCGACCATGCTACCCACGACCAAGTCCATGGTAGTTCTGATGACGGCTGTTATGCAGTGGAAAGATGGGGAAATAGACGTGTTTCACCCAGGAGGGAGTGCGGTGATCACACTTGGCAGCTCTTATAAAAGGACGAGTCTAGCCAAAGCTTTCGACAGCATCATTCGCAACAAGCTTTGGAGCAACTTGATCTACGAACAATACATTTTCCCACTTTCATCATGCACTTCTCCAACCTAGCTATCGCTGCTGCTGCCTTTGCCCCTTCGGCCATGGCCTGTTTGGGTTACACCGGCGGCGTGCCTAAGGCCACTGATACAGTCAGCAGCTCTGCAGTTATTACTGTTCCCAAGGGCCAAGTTTTTGATGGAGGTTGGCGCCGATACGACCGCGGTAGCGGTGCCTGCGGTGGCGACAATGAGGGCGGTAAGTAACCACAAGCGAGCCAACTCGGAGTCTCACCAATCTCATCACCACACAGACTACAAGGATGCCGTCTTCTATTTGCAAGAGGGTGCGACATTGCGCAATGTAATCATCGGCAAGAACCAAGCTGAAGGTGTCCATTGCAACGGCCGATGCAATTTGGAGTTCGTTTGGTTCGAGGATGTGTGCGAGGATGCTATTAGCATCGTAAGTTGAATCCCCATTGATGGCTGACCCACCGCTGACCCAGCCGCCACCACCATAGAAAAACGACAAGGCCGGCCAAGAAAGCTGGATCGTCGGCGGCGGCGCCTATCACGCGTCTGATAAGGTCGTTCAGCATAACGGATGCGGAACTGGTGAGTTTATTTTGCCCGAATCATGTCGAAGACATCTAACACATCGTGTAGTGAACATCATCAACTTTTACGTTGAAGACTATGGCAAGCTCTACCGATCTTGCGGCAACTGCTCCAGCCAGTGCAAGCGTAACGTATACATCGAGGGAGTCACTGCCGTCAATGGTGGAGAGCTTGCAGGAATCAACGCCAACTACGGCGATACTGCCACCATCAAGAACGCTTGCGCGGACACCAAGAACAAGTGCGTCTTGTACAATGGCTGCGCTGGTGGCTGCGAGCCCTCCAAGGTCGGAACCTGCTCTGGTTAAGCGTATGCTAGCCTGAAGAAGAGAGTGTTGAAAACAAGGCCTTACTGGGCACCCTCTCACTGTCCTAGCTTGGTGGCAACCACTTTCTCGAGAAGCACTGTTCTTGTTAAAAGGGGATTCACTTAGTAAACTAGAGCATTGGAGAACATTCTTGTACATATTTACAAAGACATACATTCTACATATTCTACATATGATCTTCATTCGAAATTTATTTTCACGAACGTGTCCCGCTGTTGCTCCCTCGGGCTTGGCTGTCACCCTGTCACCCATTTGAGTAACGACTGAAAGAAAGGAAAATCGTACTGAGTAATGTGACCAATTTGAACTTTCCAACCGGTGAACTGAAGCAGAGAGTCAATCTGAACACTTTGGGGGCGACCACAAAGCCACTGGCCATGGTTGCCTGACGAATTGACCAAGCGGGAGTCGCGGCAACCGTGCGCAAAGCTCACGTGATTCCATATGAGGCATGAAGCCACACGCATCTCATAAGAAAATCCAATATAGAAATTTCTATTTCATTGTATTTCTTCTTCTTCTTTTTTTTCTCTTTACCTCATTTTATATGCGTGCACCTGAGCCCTTTGTTGAAGGTGGCGCCTCGTTGGCGACATCATTCGATTAGTCGATGGGTATAGGTTAGGACTTCAAGATTGGACGTTCTGGATCCAAATAATAAGTCTACTGTATTATCCCAACATAATATAGTTGGCTTACTTGATTCTATTGGTTTTAAAAAAAAGAAATATATTACGAAAGAATAAATTTTCTTTTTTCTTTTCTTGCTTCATTTCGTGCACTCTGACCATTGCCGCATGTCTGCAAACGGTTTTGGTGAAATAAACCATGGCCAATTCGGGAGCAAAATCAAATCGGGTAACAAAAAATCCCAGTTAAAATATAAGTTATGAACAAACGTTTTGATATGAAGACCGCTGGAAAATTATTTGCTTTGAAGCTTTTTTTCTAATATGGAAACAATGAACTGGGCTATTATTAGGGTTGGGATTGTGGCGTCGACTGTCTTGTTAGTTTAGTGGAGCTACTTTGGTGAAACAACAAGCTTGCGTCAGTGTAGTCGTCACTGTTGCTCTAGTGACAGTCCTCTGGAATTCTATATTGAAGACGCGAATGCGCAGGATATTGTGCTGCCGATGCAAGCGGATCAATTAATTTATCTGACCAAGCTAATCAATTGGTACCAAGACTGAGATGAAAAAAATAATGATTTCGGACGAAACCAGATGGAAAAGCCCAAGCGTCCGCTTCAAAAACTGGAGAGTTGCATCCATTTTGTTTCCAGTCAAGGGTCAAATTCGCGCACCATCAATAAACATAAGCTATGCGGCAAACCGGCACTGAAATTTTACCACGTCCATGGTCTGCCCGATTGAGAGACCCACCGCCACCTCCTATCACGCCTGCCAGGAACACCACTCTTTCTGGGCTGTGTTCAGCTTATCATACGATATAAGCGCAGAAATCAGGTAAATAGGATCCAGACCCAGCCTCATTGAGCGCGGCGAAGCATCGAAACATGGTGAGATGAGGCCGCTTTAGGAACAAATCAATGCTTCCAATTGGCTTAGTTGAAGAGTGTAGGGATGCCGATAACCATCCTGTTCGATTGAGCCATGTGATGAGGGGAATCTATCACCCCCGCAGCTGATGGCTTTGGCCATGCAGACGAATCAAGATGAGACAGCCCTGCATTGAGACAGGGATCAATGCAATCGCTGCTGAGCCCGAAAGTTCATCATCCCCTGCTGACTCAGCGCGATGTTTTATTTAGCCAGAAAAGTGGCCATCGCATTCCCAGCCTTAAGATTTGTTTCACCAGCTCGTAGGAGAAACCAAGTCTGTTGTGCGCGTTCAGCCGCTGCCGGCCGCCGCTGTCCTGCTACGGGTTCTTGGGAATAGCGCCGCTGTAGATCCAGATGTCGTGATCCTTTGGCATTAGAGGATTGTACTTTGATCGCGCCTGCATATCCCCGCTTTGCACTAACGCCGGCGCATGCGATGCGATCTCCGTTCAAGCTCATCCTTGGCGCAGCCCTCCTGGGGGGCAGCCTTGCAGATGACTCCACGACTTGTCCCGAGAAGCGACCAAACATTGTCTTCATCTTCACCGATGACCAGGACCTCCATTTGGACTCGCTCGATTACATGCCAAATGTTCAAAAACTGCTCGTCGACAAAGGCACAACTTTCACCAATCATTTTGCCACAGTGTCAAACTGCTGTCCCAGTCGAGCCACGCTTTTTCGAGGCCAACATGGCCACAATACGAACATAACTCATGTGACAGCCCCGGGGTGAGTATTGTCTGCAAGTGTGACAATTGGGCACCTAGCTACGGATGCTAACGTCTAGATTTAGTGGAAGCTACCAAAAGTGGCGTCTCTCTGGAGAAAACCGGAATTATCTTCCAATGTGGCTTAGCCAAGCTGGATATCGAACAGAGTGTAAGTGTGGCGGTTTTCATCAAGATTAAGACTAACCTCATACGCGTAACCAGATATCGGGAAATTTCTTAATGGGTATAACAACGCACTCTACCAAGAACACCCCAAAGGCTGGGATGTTATTGATGCCCTTGTGAGTTGGCGAAAAGTCTGATTCATCAGAAAGTGTACAAAATGGCTCATTACATCTTACAGATCGACCCATGGATGTACAATTTCAACACCCCAGTGTTCTGTAAAAATGGAGAGACTCCCATCCTTTACTCGGGCTATCATCAGACAGACGTTATTCGAGCTAAAGCGTATGAATATCTCATTTGGCGCCGAACTGGTGGTGTAATATCTGCTAACAAGATGCAGCATTTCAAGACTCGAGTATATGACTGACAGTCAGGACAAGCCTTTCTATCTGACGATTGCACCTGTCGCGCCTCACGTACAGATTGGAGTCGGGTTCCCAGTTCCACAGGAACGACACGAAAACGCGCACAGCAACCTCACAGCACCACAAGGAGATAATTTCAACCCAGCCCAGAATTACACCGATACGAAACCATCATGGCTTAAGAAGTTGGACCATTTGAATAGCACGCAGATTGACCGAATCGATCTTCACTATCGTCGGCGAATTCAGGCCCTCATGGGAGTGGATGAAATTGTGCACGACGTTGTGGAATTTCTGGAGGAAAAGAACATATTAAATAATACTTACAGTAAGTATGGAGATGCTTTATCGTGGAATATTCACTAACGCGACTACCCCTCAAAGTCGTGTTCTCGTCGGACAACGGGTTCCACTTGGGTCAGCATCGCGTTACTGCCGGAAAGACACTTCCATACCTTGAAGACACCAACGTCCCTTTCATTGTACGAGGCCCGAATGTGTCGGAGGGAGAGACATCGCGACTGCCCGGGACTCATCTAGATCTACCACCCACATTTCTTGACATTGCCTGCGCCGACCAAGACGATCTTCCAGTGTTCCTTGATGGACGCAGTCTACTGCAGGACTGGCATCAGCCAACAAACAGCACCGGGTCTGGCCATCGTGATATCATCAACATTGAGTTCTGGGGCAACTCTGTTGTGGAGGCGCCCACGCAAAGGAACAGCCCGAATAACAGCTACAAGGCATTGCGAATAGTAGGCGAGGACGAAGGCTGGATGTATACTCGGTGGTGTACTGGTGACACTGAATTATATGACACGCTGGTGAGAGAAGCCCATTCCCTAGCAAATTACCATCTGTGGATGCTTTCGATGCTAACAACTGATGCGTGCGTAGAACGATCCTGGTGAATTGGTAAATCTTGCGGACAACTCTACCAACCCTAGCAACTATACCCTTCGATTGATACATCGGCTCAACGCGTTACTACTAGTCACAAAGTCTTGCGAGGCAGACAGCTGCCGTAATCCGTGGACCGTCCTCCAAAGTAGCTGTGAGGATGATAGCAGCTGCCCCGAATCGGGAGAAATCTTTGAAAGCCTGAGCATGGCAATGGATGAGAAATATGACAGCTTTTTCGCAAGCTTGCCCGAAGTGAAATACAAGGAGTGTCTTGCAGTCCAGGTCGCCGATAACGAAGGGCCATTTCTGCCAGAATCCTCAAAGTCTCTTGGAAGCAAGTACCGCAAACACATCGATTACTACGTGGATCCTTCTGCTCATGCAAAGAAGGGGGTTCCCGAAAACGCAAAACACGAGGGCGGCGAGAGTCAGCGGTATACAAACCTCACGGTGATGATGGAGACGGCTCGAAATCTAACATCGGATGAGCTTGGTCCCGGCTCCACGTCTGAGGAGGAAGACTCTGGAGACAAGCTTGTGCAGGAGGTGGGAATTTACTTGCTCCTAGCCATCATGAACGCTATGATATACCTGTAAAATTAGATAGAGCATACATTCAAAAGTCTTCATTTGATATTTCACCCGACGATTTCCAAGATACAATGAGATGCAGGCAATTCAAAGCGGTTGCCTTTACCCGTAGAGCTAACCAACCTTGCGGACATGAGCAGCGCCATCTCCAGTCACAACCCATCCGAGACTACCCCTTTTCACTTGGTTTCTTTAGTTGGTAAATAATACAGGCAACATTTTAAACAAAGCTTTGCGGTCAGATCAACTTCAGTTTATTCACAAGACATGCAGAACGGGATCAGGTGTCGCTGCATCTGGTCCTGGCAATGGAGGATATATCTTTGATTTCTATGCTAGTCAGAGTATAAGCAAAGCAGCCTTACGAGCTGGAAGCGAAATGTCAAATGGGGCTCAATTCCATCAGCCTTTATCTCTGCGGACACCAGAAGATGCCCCACATGATGAACTGCTTTACGCTTTCATGTCCCAGACCTCATATGTGTTATCTTACTCGGAACACTGATCCTTGGTCTTCCAGATGCAGTTGTTCTTCTTCGACTTGGTATCGCAAGGAACCTCGGTCAAGGTCCAAGCAATGCACATCTGAGGGTCGTTGGGGTAAAAGGTCATGCTGAGGTTTTCAGCGGGACAAGCAGGGCCCAGACCCTGAGTGACTCCACCCAAGCAGTACTTTCCACAAGGCCACTTGGTCATAGTAAAACGACCGGCGTTGTCTATGGTAGGGGTCCTTCCGGTGTGGACACCGTTGGCCGCATTGTCCAGCCACTGACCGGTGTTGGCTCCGGTCTTCACATCGCCGTGGAGGTCGCGAATGTAAATACCGTCTCCAGGGTTGATGGACTCGGTGGATGTGCAGGCCTCTTCCTTGCAGAACTGGAACTTGCCCCAGCGGGCGTTGATGTTTTCATGATAGGCATGGTATTTGCCATACGCGGTCAGGGACAAGAATTGTCCAAGCCTATCTGTGAAGGTGTAGCACTTTCCTGGAAGCCGGTCTGGTTAGATGGCGCGTTCAAGGCGAGCAAAGTCTAAGCTTGAAAAAGAATGAGAGAACCTACCGTATTGAATGCCAGAGTCACAAGCCTCGGGGTCCTCGGGCTCGACGGGAGCGACTGGGTCAGGGAGCTTGCAGTCTCCGTTTGGCCCCTCGACCTGGCCCTCCGGACAGACGCAGGCTCCGTTGACCAATTCCTTCCCATTTTTGCAAACGCGCTTGCAAATCTGGCCGTTCCACTGGAAGCCAGTTTCACAGCACTGGTATCCAACATCTGCAGCTCCGGTGAGATCGTGGCCTTCTGCACAGCAGTCAAAGGCGGTCTCCGGGCTGCCGACGAGGCGTTGTCCGCTGGCGCAGCAAGAGTAGAACTTCTTGTCTTCGCTCACTGAGGGGAATGTGTCTCCCTTGCAGGTCTTGGTGATCTTTGTGTCGCAATCCATGTTCACATCATCTGGGTCGCACATTGCTGGGTCAATGTACGTGATGGTCTTGCCCTGGATAACGGCGTCTTTGACGTCGTAAGTGACGACATTCTTCTTGTAAACCGCAGCAACAAGAGATGTCTGCGACAGGACAGAAAGAACAAGGGGGAGAGTGGTCTTCATGATGAATAATGGTATCGAGAGATCTCTGAATGGGGAAATAGCTGAATGAGGTTGAGAGTGTGATGAGGATTAAATCTTGAAGCCGACCATACACGGTTATATACTTTTTCTCCTATCTTCCCTCTCACTATTGTGCTCGGCCTCAGCTGGAGTCCCGCCTCAACTGTGGAAGTCTCATTGCCGAGCTTGGAAATCACTCCTGGAGCGCGATGCTCCGGTTTCTGACATTACAACGGACTTGATCCGGGTCCATGGACGGCCAGAATGACTCGTGAATGCACCTGGGCCCCACAGCTATGTTCGCTCCCAACCAGAGCGGCTGAGGTTGTGTTCTTTGGCAACCGGGATGCGATCTGCGAGTGGCCAGTCGAGCTCATCAGCGTCATGTGGTTTCAGCCCGCTGCTTCTTGAAGCCGATGAGGTTTAAGCTATTGTTACCAAGTGGATTCCTGCCCGCGCCTGATTCGAGGAAACGGCCTGTGTAGCCGGATGCTGGCGGCAAGCAATAAAGCCTTGCGGCATGAGAAGATCTAGACCAGGGTTAGATCGTCTCCACGATGTGCTAAAACACGGCCCGAGCCCGGGTCCGTGGCGCCCTCCTTAGTCTAAACGAATTCAGCTGAGCTGTACGTGAGCGGTTAAAACAACCTCCACACATGTCAGTTTCGCCATCAGAGGCAATGAGAAAACAAGCCAGATGCGCTTTTATCAGAAATATCATATTACTTTCGCTATGATACTACCTTGTTAACGCAGAAATAAATTTCAATGGACGCTTGGCTAACTGGGGCATAAATTCTTGAAAGAAACTGCGCCGCTCAACGAATAGGGTTTTTTTTCCTAAAAGGGGGTACCGTATAACGCACAAGCGTCGGATGTCGCAGCGATCAGCCTTGTGCAGTGTGATTGTCGAGTTCCGTCCTGCATGTTGGTCCATGTGCGTGCGTGCCGTGTCTTAGTCGATGCTGTGCCGTGCATGTCCGAGGCATCACTTATCACCGTGCCGTGCCTTGTTCGATTCCGCGCTTTGCCCCACACCCACGCATGCAGCATCACCCCGTGTCGATTCTGCTCTGTAGGTGCCGATTCACAGCTGACTTACATGGTTCGTCCCGCGTTTTGCACGGAACCGTACTGTGGCTGTATCTGGGGGTGAGTTGATCGCGGTGCGGGCTTACCACCCCGACCAGCCCCCGTGTGGCTATTGGGAGCAGGATTCTTTAGTTTACCTAAACATGTCTAAACTTCTCTTTAAAATAGACGTTATTTTACTGTTTGTCGTTCCTGTGCCCAACTAGTAGTACCGGTATGATAAAATTTGGTTGTGCGCGAAGCTTGACCTCGAAGGAGCCAGCCCCAGATAGCGGAATCGCATTTGAACGAGGAGGTGCTAGTTTCGGGCTGAAATCCCAGGGAGCGCGTGCCCATGCCAAGTTTTCTCTGAATATCATGCCTCTTACTGATTCGAGAAAGTCTCACAGGCATCATCAGCATTGACCACCTGCAAACCAAATTGGAAGCGGCTTGAGACTCAATTTCGCTACAACCCGCACTTCTCACCAGGTCATACACAGGCTGCCAAGCGACTAAAAATTCCGAATCAATAACGTATGGCTTGACGCTCAGCCATCCTCACGAATATCTCCACCGAGGATGAGCCATTTTCTCTCCTTACCTATGCATGCGATTCCTTCAAGCCAGCCACAACTATGCATTTGCATGGAGACTAACCAGCGATCAACAAGTTCGGCAGGCGTGAAGTACTTTAGGTCAAGGGCATTTTAGCCAGCCAAGATCTCCCAGCTTCCAGTTACCTGTGTCTTGTGTCGGATAGCCGGAGTTTGACTAGCTTGTAAGGAAGCAGATCACGTTGCATTGATTCTACATCGTCGGCCGAATACTGGACCTGCTCGGAATTGGGGTATGTTGCCCGATGATTTCAGCCGAGAGGCCAAGGTACCGGGTAGGAACACCGATATGATAAACAACAGAGACATTCATGAAACAATGACGATCTTATCGATGATTATGATTTCTTAGATTGTGGCATTGAGACTCGTCGTGGACTGATCAACGCACCCTTCTCGGCAGCCCGATAAGGCCTGTGCAACTAGACTAGCATACGCATTTAAAACCCATAACAAGTTTGCATCTCATAACTAATGAATTAAGCACTTCTTTTCGCCGATATCAAAGTTCCAGTGTCGGTATTCGTCACCATGGGCATCAGCCAAGAGAGTAAAAAAACGGCAGCTTATGATGCTGCGAAGTCAATCTTTAACCGGAAAAGTCTTGCATGTCGAGAAAATTATATCAATATTTCACCATGTACATACTTATTAACTGATGGGTGGCTCAAAATTTGGGATATTGATATGCAACCCGACGGCTGCCTCTATCTCAGCAAGAAAGCTCATTGAAAGTGGTCTGTGCTTAGAGAAGGGGGGAGCCCGGAATGACGAGGAATTTGAGAGGATTTTATGAGAGATGCACTGAGGTGCTTCGGAACTACTTTGCCGTTCATAAACTTTGTCGTCTTCCAAAAACTCTAATTTAGAAATACATGGCTAGTTTTAGAAGTCGATAGACGCGACTCTAGACTTACGACGCCAGCCTGTACAGGGTAATCTAACATTGCGGCTGTTGACGCAACGTAGCATTATAGTTGAAAGGCCTGCGAGGAATGCTCCGTTATTGACACTGACCACGGCATTAATTCGTGGATTCTGATATTGTTGTGATTATGTTGTATAGTTTTGTTTGGGCCTATGTTCAGAGAAGACACTAGCATGACATTAGGTAGTTTTCTTCCCAAACTCACATCAACTAAAGTTGAAGCATACGCAACGGAATTATTTCATGCCGTCGTATTTATTTCGTATTAAATGTTAAATTAGCAGACCCAGCATTGACAAAAGTTCGAAGGGAGATTGGGGATATGGAACTCACACCAGCCAGGCTTTTGTGCCTGTTATTTCGTGGCAGCCAACCAGGACCCAGTATTTTCGCTCGGTGGGGTCATCAGCCGGTTCGTTCGGTATCGCCTCCATCACGAGTGGATATGAAACTTTGACCCTGCGAGCAATCTCTAACTCGGAACCGACAATTCGGTAGAGCGACCTCCGTGTATTTTCCTATGCCATCAATCTGCACCACAGGGAATAGTTTTGTTGTGCGATGGAACTCTTGGAATTTGCTGCTTGGAAAGAGTTTAGACTGTGGTCATCCAGCTAACGGGCTTGGCAGATGTGCGCCACTGTTCGGCCAACTTGGAGCCACAGCTTGGCGAAATATTCTGTGGCGTTAGTACAGTTTGAGATTGATAGAGTCGCATCGCTTCAGGGGATTTCATTGTCTAATGGCAAGGTTAATACGGATCTGCTTGCCGTTCACCCAAATGGGTTGTTTCGGGATCACCAGTCAACTCGGTGGTTGAAATTTCCACCAATGGCCCTGTAATGCGCGGACTAGGGTCCGTTTTTAGCGACCAGGACCCTGCGCCAACGCCGTAAGTTTTGAAACAACAGGAAAATAAAACGACTTGGCTTCCCAAAGACAGAATGCCAAGCCGATTCACCATCTTCTACATCTTTACTGTTGCAGGCGACAAGTTTGTGCAATTTATTACCTTTTTTTGAGACCTTAAATTCGTTAAAAACAAACAAACCTCATCATCATGCGCTCCTCAACTACATCAGCTCTGGCGCTCCTCGGCACTGCTGGCGGTGCCCTGGCTGAGGGCTGGTCAGGTCAATACAAGTTTGGAAACATGTTTTACACAGGTCCGACAAAGAGCGGCGTTACCATCACCAGGGCCACATATTCCCTTGTGCCGCCCTCCGTGCCCTGCGGATATGCGACTAGTGGAGGCAACGAAGAGCTCGCTCTGTGGATCGGCATTCAGGACGACCCAACCGGCAAGGACGTTTCCCAGGAGGACTTCGTCCAGCCCCTTCTGAACTGGGCCCCGAGCCAGCAGCTGACTGGCTGCGACACCGACAACAAGCACTGGTGCGTCGCCGCCAGCACCTACACGCCCTCTGGCCAGATTGGACAGCCTTACAAGCCCATTGAGTCGGGTGTGCAACTCGACTTTGAGCTGGTTGTTGGCTCTTCCGTCGAGCAGACCGTCTCCTCCGGAGGCGAAGTCATCTCTACCCAGACCAATGCCGCCGGCATGAAGCCTGCCGTGTTTTACGGCGCAAACGAATGCTACCTGCAGACTTGCGGCACGCTCGGTGCTTACACCTGGGCCAATATCACTGTCCACCTCTCGGCCGCGGACCCCGACTTTGGCAGCACACTCTCTCTCACTGGAGCCACCAGTGATGGCTTCAAGACTACCGATGGAGGCAAGACTTGGACCAACACCGGAGTCACCATCAACAAGGACTATCTGTACTCTGATGACCAGAACCACGAGTGCAGCTAGATGCTGCCGTGGGGGAACCTGACTGAGTGTTTCTTGTATATAGCATAGCATGTTGCGGCGGGCATTCGCATTTTATTTCACTTCAAAAATAGAATTTACCTGAATCATACATTTATCCTGCCAATACCCGATGTCTGTTTAACCGTTGCCGATGAAAGTAGTGTGCAGAGACGGGAGTCTCTAGAAAAAGCCAGTACCTGTGCTTGATTCACAAGATTGCTGCGGCCAGTAAAGCTGAGGCACAAGCAAGAGCAGGGGTGCCGCGGCGAAAAAAGAAGTAGTAAACAGTCGAAATTAGTCAAGTATCAGCCGTATCATATTGGTGGCATAGTGACTTTTTAATGATTGGGGCCAGCCACGGACTTCTGGCAGATGCAAGATGGCATGGCCCTAGAGTTTGAAGTAATTGATCGTGAAAAGCCGGTCTCAAGTGGCATGACTAGGCAATAACAAGTACCTATCCCTTAGTTCGATGGCAATAGGTGAGCGGTTATGAACACTGGACGGCGACAAGATATTCAATTATACTGAATAGTTATGATAAGTCACGCCAAGAGAAAAAAGAGACAGAACATAAACCAAGAGATGGAAAAAACTGCTTCGTCTTACGAGTTTAGTACCTGGCCATGTGATTCTGACACTTTGACTGCTGCAACGAGCTAGAATCATCAACAACGGTGTCTGGTCTACTCGATGCTATTGCATTTGTAGCCCGTGTAGCGTCAAAAACTGAAAGGAGAAATGACTGCCACAGCGGTCCACGAGGTGCGCGACACGTGGGTTAAGTTTGAAGGTGATAGGTTGTAAGTCAAATGCGGGCTTTGGGTCTCTTTGAAACTCTTCCAGGCCTTTATGACCTTTCGTCGTGATTCGCAGCCTGCCAAATTGGGTCAGCTGGAGGTCACGGTCATTCCTGGGCCTTAGACCGTGTTGTGATTGCGGACTTGGTTATACTTGAACTTGCAATCTGTCTGGGCGCGGAGGTATATTCACACGATCTGGTCAAAATGTGTAGCCATGAATAGAATAGGCTTTGGAATGCACACCGAGAGTTGTGAACTGGAGGTCAAGTAGTTGAAAGATTTTCCGATTGTGCATTCGTATTCATCCCGCCCAAATTCCTTGATTTATTCTGTCCCAAGTCACAAGGGTATACCTTAACTCTCTCCTAGGCATTGAATTGAAGCGTATTGTTAGGGTTGATAGAAATCTCCAGCTTAGTGCTCAGCTTAGATTTTGTTTTGATGCCGGAAAACTAGCTGGAAGGTTTCAGCACAAGATGTGGCCTTATCTTATTTTCGCTGCAATTGAGTTGCTCCAAATAGAAATTTAGCCTTGAAAAAGAGTGACTTAATAAAGGTTTAATATTGAATTAGTTTTCTTTTTGTTCATGCATCCACCATAGCTCCATTCACCTCTAGATGTGGTTTAAACATCGCGAAAACACGTGCAGACATTGTAAGTTGTTGCAACGTTGGGAAGATATCCATGCCATAAATTTAAGCCAGCAAGTATATGAGTCACGACCATATACTGCCTGAAAATATACGAGCACTAAGAGGATAAAAAGCCCAGCAGGGTTACAATGCTACGCCGCAGGCAAATCAGATGACTCTAAAAATCATGCTAAGAGTAAGCAACACCCTGGTATATTGGGGGCGAAAACACACGAGGTACGAAAAAGGTGCAAAATAAAACGGGTTGCGTGTCCCTGTTTCGTGTCTTCACTCTTCATTTGTGATTTTGAAAATGCTCGAGAACGGCCAGATGGAAGAGATGCAGCCCCCCGACAAGTCTGCTGTTGGGCACACAGCATCTGGTCCGGATAAAGTGAAGCTCCCACATCCTCGTATTCCCACATGCTACGGTTTCGTGCACGGCCTCAAGAGATTAACCGGCGCCAGCTTGGACGTTGCGACATTGGTTGTGTGCGCGATTCTCACCCAGTGGAGTAACAAGGCCGGTCTAGGTGCAGGAGGCATCGTTACAGTAAGTCTTCAGAGTTTCATGAAATCAAAGGCACGTTTTAATGCTTCCAGTCAATTGGTTTACTTTGCAATGACGTTGCGCAATGCGCTGCAATCTTCGATGCGAGCAAGCGAATCCGCAGAGCGCCGTCAGTCGTAACCGGCTGCGTGGATGTTCTTGGGCTATTAGGGTGTGCTCTGGTGGCAGTGTTCATGGGATTTTCTGATTGGAACTATTTTGAGGGTGGGCCGCGGCCAGCGCCATGGCAACATACATTGCTGTTAAGCGTCGCTCTGCTTGGGGCAAACGCGTAAGTTTGCAGTCAATCGTGGCGGATGTTTTGCTAACCATGATTGTTTCAAGAGGCCTGCGGTTCATATTTCTTGTCTGGAACTGCGCTGATGGCTGCGCGAGAGCAAGGAAGAAGAGGAGAATGCGTACTCGCCCTGACACCAAGTGAGGGATATTGGCGGCGTGTGGAATTGGATGTGCAAACTGCATTCATGAGCTTAGAGTTTGGAATGAACTGTGGTAATTTTCTCTCAGGGAGGAAGTATCGCCGAAATTTAGAAAAAGAAGTGCAACAAAACGACTCATATCATGTTGGCGACAACATGTAAGCGAAGCTGAGATTCACGAGGAGGCACAGAAATACATGAGTGGCCTATTGTACAGCCATATGGATTCCCGTTAACGTGAGGAGGACTAGGGTCGATATTAATCTCTAGGAATAGCTCAATCACATCCAGGACGATAGTGTCTGATGATTTTAATAAAGTTCTTTTCAGCCCCTTCAGATTCGCACAAATCAATATCTATCGAAAATCTCATACAACTGGAGCCTTTGAATACCAGCTAATCGTCAATTCCTTAGCTACGTTCAAGTTGAGAACTATGTATTTATACATAGCGACTTGACTTGGCACCTAAGTGGCCACCGTCTGATTTCCCGGTGCTTTGAGAATCTTGCATTACTCCCGAGGGTCCACAACAATCTTTACACCGCTAACACCAGCGATAAGCTTGTCGAATGCAGCATTGAGACCACCTAGTCCACCGCTTACTTTCTCTGTAGGAAGTGTAAAGAGGCCACCCTCAGCAACTCGTTGCGCAAGGTAAGTGTTAAAAGTCCAACCGAGAAGATCCACGTTCTTGTCGAGATGCACAGCCCATGAATCAAATTTACGGGTCACCCCTTCAGGTAGTTGTTCAGGGCCAAAGGCCGGCTGAAGGGCATACAGCTCCCCGCCGCCTTGCGTAGCAAGCACAGCTGCGGTAGTTTGTACCGTTTCTGGAGTCGAGATTGAATCTACAACCAGGTCGTAAGGGCCATCTGCGACGAGAGCCTTCACAATCTCTTCGCTAGTTTGCCTGTGATTGATCGTTTTGGTGGCGCCGAGCTTTGAGACAAAGGCCTCATGGTTTGGCGACGTGGTAGTAACCACATCATAGCCTGCCTGGGTCACATATTGAACCGCCAGGCTTCCAAAGCTCGATGTGCCTCCGTAAATCAAGATTTTAATACCCCGAGAAGCTATGCTCCCGCTGGGGTTTGGCTTTTCCAGCCCGGCAACCGCATTGAACAAGCCAACGACAGTACCCAAGTTACCAATTAGGCTAACGCCGATGCTTAGATCAATATCGCTTGGAATCTTGCTACAAGTAATAGCAGGAGCGATAACGAGTCTCTGAAACGCCCTGTACCTGTCTCCAACCGTGCTAGGATTTTTTGCCACAGCAACTTTGTCACCTATCTTGAAATCGGCCACTTGGGTACCAACGGCAACAACAGTACCGCCATACGACGTTCCAAGAATGCTTGGGTATGGAATTGGTAAAAGAGCCCACTTAGCAATTTTTGCATCAATTGGCAGGAGACCAATCAGCTCGTTTTCGATAAGGAGCTCATGTGGGCCAGGAAGTTCAGTCTTGACTTCTTGCACCTGGAGGGGGGATTTGGCTTCCGGTATGATAGCAGCGAGATGAGACATGGTGAATAAAGGATGATCAGAGTAACGTTGTTTGTGGTGCGATCAAAGAGGAGTAGCACCAGGGAGCTTAAAGAGTAGTAGTGGCGAGAGAAGTTAGAGTAGTAGAGAATTCGCGAACATGGGCGGAGATCTTTCGATTCTTCCGATGCGAGACACATTTCATGTTTTATACACAATCCAACGTATGTACCTATGGTGTTGAGTATCGTGGGGCACTCTATCACTGTGTGTGCCGGAGAGATATCGCGCCATCGCTGCGCTCTCACGGAGGGATTTATAAGCAGACCAGATGTCCGTGGTTAGTGGATTCGAACCGAAAGTCTTAAAGAGTTTAGTTTTCTTGGCTCCGATTTCGTTCTATCAAGGACACTGACTGGTATGTTAGATGAGCACCTATTCCGATATCATGAAAGAGCTAAATTCTAGCATAGACAATCTAAGACTAAGCCTACTCTTAGCGAGACGCTATGCAATTCTACTGGAGGGAATTATGAGGCTTGGAATATTGTATTATAGGCTCTGAAATTGGCATCACTGTGTGAGGAGTAGCCTCATCAAGAGATATGGCCAGTGGGTGGGTCCAAACGGGGCTTAGGCTGAGAGGAGCAAAGCTTATTATGCAGCTCGCGCTCCGACGTACAAACGCGAAGACGAGCAAGCGCGCGCTTTCAATGTTTCGCGGCGGACATGGCACAGGCTTACTAAGTCATACATCCCCTTCCTTCCCTTTGATGCACTGTTTTATCCGCGGTTCTGGATCAGTCGTGAAATTGCACCGCTTCCTATCATGCGCGATTGTGTCAAGTTAGGATCAGGTAGCCTGCACAAAAATCAGGCTATGATGCTACATCTTTTATTTCCGCATTGGCGATCGTGCTGACGGAGGGTGGCAATCAGGACTAGTCAATCAAGTCCATATTTCCTGCGCTTGGCCCACTTCGCTGGCACTGCCTTGAGGTTACGAGACAAAGTGCGACCTCCTACGCCGAGGCAGAGTTGCAAGAGCAAAACGCTGGGGCTGCAGTACAGAGTCTAGATTCAAATGGATGCAGGCAGTAGGCAGTGTTGCTAGTCCAGATGCCAAGTCAAGTGGTTGGCCACCTGGTTGGGATCTGCTACCGATGACCCCTACTCACCCACGATGGGCAGACTGGATAGGTGGAAAGCAGCTTTGACGAACACGAATCTGCCACTACATACCACCGCATTCAGGTTTCAAGATTACCTCTAAGCTTATTACAGTCTGCCAACTTAGGTTCGCAATATGAAAGCACTATTTCCCTCGCCAGTGGCCACAAGCCCATGGGACTTTGATCTGGTCCAATGCGACCCTACACGACGCGCTCAGGCCGAGCTATCGATAAAAGTGCATCAATTACGTGTATGGGTAGATCAAGCCCAAGGTACCCTTGAGATTAGAGGGCTGCATTTTCTATTGTTAGCAAGTTTCCAACCATCACTTTACGCTAGATCATTCTGTTCGAATAATAGGGCGGCAGACGCACCGGTGTATGGTCATGCTGTTAATACTCAGAAAGGATGAGGTAATGGTTGGACCCCTGAGGTGTCAAAAAGACTCGAGGGCAGCGCTCCGATCAACTCAATTCAACTCGACTTTTTCCGCAATTTGAATTGGGCAGGGTCGGAATTAAATTCAAATGCCTCAAGTTGAATTAATTAAATAAATTAATTAAATTAAGTCTAATAATAAATATAAAATACATTATCAATATTATAACTTTATTATAGCCCTACCTTCCAATTTTTAAGGTATTTAATTACTTTAAGGGTTTTATTATATAAGCTATACTTTTAATTACTAATAATTAACTTAGCCTAATTAAAAATATATTTATATTTAGTAAATATTAAAGAGATAATTAAAATATTAAAAGCTATATATACTAATAATAAATAAATTAATTAATATTATAATTACTATTAAATTAAATCTTTTATTTATTTTAGCTATTAAAATAACTAGCTTTTAACTTTCTTATTACCAATACTATTATTATCAACCTATTTCTCATAAAAAAAAATAAAAAGCAAATCTAATAATTTATCCTTATTTTTACCTACCTTAGGCATTAATTACTATAATAAAATATTCTCATTTACCTAATCCTTTATAAAAAATTCCTTAAATTTATATTAAATAACTTAAGCCTATACTAATATAACTTCCTTTACCCATTAAATTATAATACTAAAATATAATATCACTACTACCTAATAAGCTAAGATCTCCTCCAATAATTCCTTATAATATTCTAGTTAATTAAGAGTATATTAATAATAAATATATATTAAGATATTTAGCTTTTCTTAAAAAAGCTTAAATTTAGATTTAGAATCTTTTGGCTATAATTATAGAGATAAATTAACCTTAAGGCCATTAAAATACTATATATATTAAGATTAGTAATACTTAAAAGTAAGCTTAGGCTATATAAAAATAATAATACTAATTTAGCATTTATTATATTTTATAATAAAGTAAATAATTAAATAGATTAAACTCCTTATAATCTATATAATATAATTAGGGCAATAAAATTTAAATCTCTTTATCTCCTTACAAAGTAAAAAAAGCAAATTCTAAATCTCCTTAAAGAGGCCCTAGTTATTTATTATAAGTATAGCTTCTTATAAAAGCTATTTATCCTATAGCTTAGTCCTATTAACTATAATCCATTGCAAAACTAGGCTTTAAAGGCAAAGGGTATATTTAATTATTACTAATATTAAATTCTATTATATATTATTATTATTATATAATTAAATATTATTATAATATTCTAATAAATCTTAATTTTTTTCTTAGGCTTTAATATTATAGTTTTTAATAATTTTAATAAATTAATTATAATATTAAAGGCTATAATAAATAAAAATCACTAAATAATAGAATTTAGTAATTAGCCCTAACTTTTATTGGAAATATCTTATACATTCTAAGTAAAGCTTATGTAATAAGAAACATACTTAAGGGATAGAGATTATATATCTCTTTCTTTATATAGAATACCTGTTCTTTATAATATATATAATATAATATATTATAATTCTAATAGGTTATGAGCCTGGGTGTCTTCTAAGATATTTGGGTTACCAAATAATTAATGAAAAATGTCTTTAATTATATTTAGCTCTTTAAGTGACTTAAGCTCTAGTGCTGAGTTATATATATTTGTTAGCCCTGAACCAGAAATCTCTACCCTAGTCATTGCTCCTCCAAGGACTATATAGTAATAAATAGGCGTATATTGCTTTTAAAGTCTCTTATCTTTTCTATTAATGTTTCTTGGATTATTATTTGCAGAATTAAGAGATTGCCGTGATTAATGAAATACTATTATTGATAAGATTTTAATTACCGAAGAAGAGGTATAACTTATATATGGAGAAGCTATGTCTATATTCTTAGAAGGACTTTGGTATTGTGAATGATTTCTTTGTAGTTAAAATGTTAATTAATACCTTATAGAAATCTTTGGGGAAGAATAGTTATTTGATTTAATTGAATTTATTGAATTTTTTAGTAATGAAATAGTATATATATAAATCCCTATTATATTTTAGTATTGTATTAATAGTAATTATTCTAATATAATGCTTTATATCCTTAATTAATCTTTACTCTTAATCCTAGAATAAATACTATAAATTATAAGAAATTAATAAAAGAGTAGCTAAAAATCAAAAAAGCATTTATAATTAGATAAGTTTAACTATAAAGTATAAAATAAAGTAATAAAAGTATATGGAATTAGATTAAGTTATAATGTTATTTTATAATTTAAAAGAGTAAAAAATTAGGCTAAATAGGATAAAGGCATTAAAAATATAGCCTTAGTAAAATATATTATATATATTTTAAATAGTATTTAATAAAAACCTATAAGACTAAAAGAGAATTATTATATAAAAGAATAAAACTATTTTATCTACCAAAGTGCTTACTAGAACTATATAAATAATAATCTCTTAGTAGGTATAAGGGGTAGATATTTAAACTTTATAATTAAAAAGATTAGAGGTATTGAGAAGACTTAGAATGCCTACCTAGTCCTTTAGAGAGATAGTTAATAATATAGTATAAGTATCCTTGGTAATATTATTGGAAATCTTATATTTGATATTTTATAGTCTTATAAAGATATAAAGGAATATTTATAAACCTTTATTAAGAGGCTCTATATAATTAAATATATATAGTTAAATTGGAAAGTCCCTAAAGAATTTTATTAATTTTGGTTTTTTATTAATCTTAGGGATATTTTTTTTACCTTTTATAGTACTCTATATTAAAACTATAAAATAATTAGGATTAGAGAAAGTATTTTATTTAGCCTTATCTAGCTAATAGTATAAGCTAAGGATAAGTGGTAGTATTATAAAAATAAATAGAAGATATTTGTATTTATAGTCTCTATAGTAATCTTTAGAATAGTATATATGGTTATTATAAATAATTACCTAGGTAATAATAATTATATTAATAATTATTAGAGAAATAATAAGCAATTTAGTAACTTTGGATAAAATAATTATCTTAAGTAGACTAAATTCTTGAAACCAGATAACTATATAAGCCTTTTTCAAAAGACTTACTTAATCTATAGATGGCTATTAAATAGATTAAACTATAGTAACTAGAAATACTATATATAATAAAAAGATAAAAAACTAATAGTAGTATATAATATAAAAGTAAATATACTATAAAGTATAAATATAAATAATATAAAGACCTACCTGGCTTAGCCAAAGGGTATCCTAGATTACTATATAGTTATAACTAATAAAAAAATTATATTTACTATATAAATAGAGTAAAATAAGATAAATCCTTATTGCCTAGATTGGATTTTAAATAGTGCTATTAAATAATATTTTTGTTGTAATAGGTATATATACTTAGAGTATATAGACTTTGAGAAATCTATTTTAATAAATGGTATTAGCTAGGGAGTAATGGTATTTAGCACTGGGAAAGTTCTAATTGTGGTTTAGTGAGTTGATAATACTAGATTTATTTACTTTATGGAAGTACTTTATGTACTATTAATGATGGTTAACCTATTATTAATTAGTATTATTACTAAAAAGCTAGGCTTTACTTATATCTAAAGCTATGAAATGGCCTTTATAAAATATAAGGAGATATTTATTCTATAAGATATTATACATAGAAGATTTAAATATCTTAATTATTTTTAAGTAGAGACTATATAATATTAGAATATACTTAAAGTAAGTTAGTACTTTACTATATTTATAGTACTTAATATTGCTAAATCTATGCCCTTATATATTTTTTATATTTGCCTTGGTTATCTTAATTATAATGATTGTAAATAGCTTACTAAAGACTATGGTATTCCTATTATGAATATAGATCTAGAATCCTATATAGTATGTATATATGGGAAAGGAAAAGCTAGTAATATACTAGTAATTATTTATAGGGCACTTAATTAAGGATAAAAGCAAATAGTTGATCTAGGAGGCCTTATAATACTAAAAACCTTATTAGGCGAATCTTATTATTTATTAATTATTAATAATTTAACTAAGAAACTATATATATATTTGCTTAAAGAGAAAGTATAAGCTAAAGGGCTTATAGAAGCTAATATAAAGATGATTGAGAATTATATATATATAATAGTTAAAGAATATTGACTTGATAATAGTAGTGAATTTAAAAATAAATCTTTACTTAATTTTTTTAGTTATAAGGGTATTTATGTAGAGTTTATTATATTTTACTAATTAAACTAAAACCCTATAGAATGTGTATACTAGATAATTTGGAATAGAGTAAGAGTAGTATTTTATGATAGTAAATTACCTAAAGAACTATAGAGAGAAATATTATGTATAGTTGTTTATTTATGGGAATAATCCCTTTATAGTATACTTAGTAGAATGATTCCTATTAAAGTTTAGAGTAGACTAAAACTACTAATTATGTATTTTAGGAGATTTGGGTGTAAAGCTTATAAGTTTATACCTAAGGTAAAGTACCTAAAGAAACTTAATGACTAAATATAATTATATTTTCTTATTGGGTATGAAGCTGAAAATATTTATTGTCTTTGGAATCTAATTATTGGGTAAGTTGAATGAGCTAAAGAGGTTATCTTTAATGAAAATATCTGTATAAATAGCCAATATGAGTATAAATTCCCTTAGAGAAGTATGAATTTACTAGTATTGCTAATTATAGAAGAGATTCTTTTATTAGAGTAATTTAATTACTTTTAGTAGCTTGAATTATATATATTATTTATAATTGATTAATTTATGGTATAATCTAAGAAGGGGATATATAAAGAATCTAATAGGTTTAACCTATAGACTATACTATAAGTAATAAGCTTAGAGGTATACTAGAATTAATTATAAATAAAACTAGTTGCTTATTAAATAGATATAAATATAATATTAAAGAAATAGTCTTGGTTAGATCTAAAATATAAAAACCTATAAGAATTAATTATGATTAAAGAAATACTAAGAGAACTAATAAATAACTTATAATATGGTGGTGGCTGGAGGGATGTTAATGGCTAGGAGGCTATGCCTGCTAGTAAAGGAGTTAGTAATATAAAAAGGGACATTCTATTCACTTAGGTAGATAATCAAGGATTCCCCCCCCCTTCAACTCACATCCCAAGTTTTAGGAGTATTAGTCTTATTATGAATTTTTAATTTTTGTTTTATATTATATTAATTATATTTATTTAAACTATCTATTTAGCTAAATAGCTATCTTTACATCCAATTTTTATCTCCTCTTCTTATCTTTCTAAGTCTCTAATAGCTTAACTATATCTAAGTACCTTTATAGGGTAATAGCTTGGGTATTAGTATTATTTCCCTTTGCTAAATTTGGAGGTTATAATAGAAAGGCAAAAGTCTAGTCTAACTAATCTAACTAATCAAAAACTAGATTGATATTATTTAGCTATTAGAAATAAAGACTTAAAAGAAGAAGGAATATAAATATTATTTTTAGATAGGGTTCTCAAAAACCTTAAATAAAAGAATTACTTTACTAAAGTAAGTGCTAAAAATAAAAAGACTCCTAAGAAAAAGAAAAAAAGGTGCTAATTTAAATGCTAAGAGTAGAATAATAAAGCTATTTATATACTATAAAGGAATTACCCTTAATAATACAAAAAAATTCTACCTAGCTCTAGTAAAACACTAAATAATAAAGGTTTTAGTAAAGTTAAAAAGGCTTAGCTATAGAAACCTAAAGTAATTATCTATTTTTACCTATAAAAGGGATAAAGAAAGCTCTAATAATCTAATTAAGAATTCTAAATATAATAGTAGTTAATTAGATAATTAGTTAATAGGAATCCTAGTAATATTAGTTTGGTTTTTTACTAAAAACTATATAATCCTATTAAGAGTAGCTTTTATGGTCTAGAGCTACTAAGGCTAAGATTTAGAATCTTATATACCTAAAAGAGTTTTTAATAGATAAAGATTTATACTTAAATCTTTAAAGTATATCTAATTAAACTATACTTAATCTTTATAGTATATAAATAAACCTTTAACTTCCTTTTAAGTATCTTAATAATAAATAATTTTTAATTCTTAGTATAATAATTAATTAGTAAGCACTACTACTACCCAATAATAACCTATAAAAAAAAACTTAATCTCTTCTTAATTAAGTTTAAGATAAGGAATTTACTTAAAAAATCTATTAATTATAAGTATAAATATCCTAATGGATATTAAAATACTAATTTTACCTAAATAAGAAAAGCTAGAAGCCCTAATAGTAGAACTAGCCATTATATTAATCTTTAATTAGGTTTTTATTAGTAAGAATATATCTTTCTATATAATTATATTAGATTAATATATTAATAATAAAAAAATAGATTATAAGAAGATTAAAAGGCTAATCCTTTCTAATATATATTTAGATGTTTTTTAATAAATAGAGTAAGTATTAAATATAAAGGACTGGAAGGAAGATAAGAAATCCCTAATTAAAACTTTCTAAGGCTAAGATAGGCATAAGGACAAAGATCTAGCCTAATAGCTATAGATAATAAACTCTATACTTATCTAAAGTAATAATATAGATTATATATTCAAAGAGTTATCTAAATATATATTTCTTAATCAAGAGATTGACCCTATGGGATAAAAAGTATTAAAAGCCTAATTAATTACTCTAATAAATATTCTACCTATAGATATTATTATATTTATCTACTAATAATTAGGAAAAAGTCTAGAAAAATTACTTAAAATAGAGTATTTAGTACTTATAGTATTAATTAAGAAGTATTTAAATATAGAACTATATATCTAGAAATTCAATAAGAACTAATTATAGCTACTAATATACTAAAGCAAACAAATAGTTAAATAGAATAATAAGCCCTAGCCTAGCTCCTAACATAATTACCGCCAAAACAAAGAAAGCTCTATAATAGATAATAGTATATCTATATTAATAGATTAGATTAATAAGCTTATTATTGCTATTATCTAAGCTATTTAGAACCAAGACCAAAGGCTCTAATAATTTAAAATAAATTAAAAAAAGTAAAGCTTTCTTAGAAAGGTAATATTAAGAATTAATATAATTTATAAAGCTAAGCTCAAAGATTATATTAATTATACTAAGGATAAAATCCTAGTAATAAATATAATAAAGAAGGATATTCTTTATTGGTTTTATAGAGATTTTAATTATTTTCTAAATAAATACTTTATACTAATAGATTACTAAAAGGAGGGCATTTATAATTATTTATCTTACTCTAGACTTCTATAACTAAGAAAATATAAATATTCTTTGCCTTTAAGGCTAGATTTTATATTTATAAGGATTTGCTCTAATATTATAAGGATAATAGTCTTATAGATTAAAAGATTTCCAGACTTAAAGGCTACCTAGATAACTAAAAAGCTTAAGAATTATTTAAAGTTTAAGTACCTAGCTAGGCCTATTAAAGAGAAAGCTTAAGCTATTAATAATTTTATTAAGTATAATACTAATCCTATATTCAAAAGCATTAGCCTTAACCAAAATCCTTAAAGTTAAAGATATTTAGAAGGCCTAGGGTTTTGCATTACTCCTATAAAAGTCTTTAAAGACCTAGTATCTTATAATTAAATAGACTAACTAATACTACTAGGCATTATATATACTAATATTAATATAAATGCTAATAAGAGGTAAAGGGTAGAACTAGATAAATAGAAAGGAAGAAAAGAAGAGAGAGGACTAAAACTAATCCCTAAAATCTTAAATAGGGACTTACTAAGAGATTAAGAGCTTACTAAAGCTATCCTTAAGGATCCTAATATAGGCAGGTTAAAACTAAGGTAGATTAAGATTATATAGTCTCTTATAGTAAAGACCCTTAATACTAAGCTTTACTCTCTTAGAGAAATAATTAAATTATAGCCTATTTTAGGTAAAGTAATTAGGAAAGTACTCTTAAATAAAGCCCTTAAAATTAATTACTTATAATAGGTTAATTAAAAACTAATAATTAAATCTAATATTAATAGAATTCTTACTAATCTAATTTTTAGGGATAAGACCCTAAAATCTTATTTAAAAGTATTTTTTAATAGCCTCTTAGGTCTTAGGCAAGATAATAAGAATATCTTAGAACCTAATAAAGGGAATTTACTAAAAAATATAAAAATAAGTAATAATATTAAGGAAAGTAAATATCTTATTAATAATAATTATAAAGTTATAAAGATCTTTATAGGGGCAGCTAAAAACCCAATATATAAAGATTCTAATTCATTAATTATTCAAAGATAATCCATATTATAAATATCTACTATTACACTATAATCTACCCTCTAGAAATCCTTAGGACTATAATAAGAATTACTAAGGATTTATATTTAACTAAGTAATCCTAATAATCTTACTTAGAAAGTATTTATTAACTCTAGTTCTAAAGGGAATATTATATCCAATTGGATAGTAGAGAGGTCAAAGCTTAATATTAAGCCTATTAAAGCTTTAACCATATTCTATATAAATAATAAAACCAATTTATTAGGAGAAATAGCCTTCTAAATATACCTTAGGAATATTAATATTTTCATTTAAGTATATATTATACCTAAGTCTCTTATCTTTATATAGTTTATCCTTAATATGCTTTTTATCTAAATAGCTAAGTTATTATTTGATTATATAGCTTAAGATAGTTCCTTATAAGTTATATACTATCTAGACTTAGTAAAGGTAATTATCTTAATTACTAGGGGTATTAAATAGGATAGACCTTAGTTTAATAATTTAGATTAAGATTTATTATAATAAGTATTAATATATTCTTTAAGCCCCTATACCTAGGTTATTAGAGCTTAGAGAAAGATAATAATCTTTATTTAATTAATTAGATTAATAAAGTGTTTATTAAAATTATTATTTAGAAAGTAGTTACTTATTGGTTAGAAATATACTATATAAATGTATTAAAGGCTAAGGAAGGCCTTTATATATTAAGAAGGAAAGGAATTAATAAGAAAAGTGGGGAGAAAGAAATATAGATTAATATAATATATAAATAAAAGGCTAATAAAATTAATCCTTTTAATAATATTTTATTAGATGGATTAGTGCCTAATAGAGACCTATACTGGAAAGAGAAGAGGTAGGATAAGATAAAAGAATTCTTAGAGGAATAAAATAAGTACTTAGAGTATATTATACTTAAGTTCTCTAAAATAAAAAAAGGGAAGAGATTATATAGGGATAGGCTTTAAGTATTAATTGATTAGGTATAGAATACTTTGATAAATATTAAAAAGGATATTTTCCTTAGTATTCTCTATAATTATAAAGCTATTCTTGTATAGGACTTTAAAGAGTATAGGAAGCTAGATCTAAGAATTACTTTACTATAGATTATTAAGACTATTACTTATTCTACTTAGTAAACTAAAAATATACTAATACCTAAGGATTTAAAAGTAAAAGTAATTAATATTTTAAGATTAAAGATAAGAAAAGGTATTTTAGAAAAATCTTATATAGCTTATTATAATTTATTTATATTTATTACTAAAAAGGATAGAGGATTATAATTAATTAATTTGGCTAAGAGATTTAATATATACACTATTTGAAATAGGCTAATTCCGCCTAGAACAAAAGAGTTCTCTATTGAATTTAGAATATACAAGATATTATTATTATTAGACTTTTTTTTAGGGTATAATTAAATACCTTTTAATATAAAAAGTCAAGATATAATTATATTTAATATACTAATTGGTCTCTTAAGGATATATACTTTATCTTAAGAAGCTATTAATTTAATTATATAATTCTTTAGAATTATTATTAGGATCTTATTTAACCTTTTCCCTAAAGTCTATAGGGTTTACCTTGATAATATAGTTATTAAAGAACTAAAGATAGAATATAAAGAGGAGAAGGTAATATCTAGTATTTAATATTATATTCTTAAATACTTAATTAATCTAAATAAGATGTTTTTAAATATTAAATTATTTAGATATATTATCTTAATAAGAAAGTTAAAGTTTTATTAGAAGTTTATATTTATTATTAGATATATATATGGAATATCTAGATAGTTACCTTTAGAAGATAAAGTAGTTAAGATTAATAAGTAGGAATAATATAATAATATCTTAGAAGTCTAAGCTTTTCTTAGTATAATAGGATATTATTAATAATAGGTTAAAAAATATACCTAGATTATAAAATCTTTAATAATTCTTCTAAAAAAAAATGCTATTTAGACTTAGGTAAATAATTAAATAAATGCAATAAAGATCCTTAAGGCTAAGATAATAATAGCCCTAATATTAGTTACTTTAGACTTATTAGAAGGTAAAGATAAAATAATCCTAATAGTTAATATTAATATTATAGGATAGGAAACTATTATAATATAAATTATTAATGGGTAATATTATTTTATTTGGTTTAAATTTGGTCTATAGATAAGTACTAAATCTAAATATAATATAATTAAGCTAAAATATAAAGTCTTTCTTTATATAATTAGATAAATAAAAGGTAATCTATATAGGGTCTATTTTATTCTTAAGATAGACTTATAAGTGCTAGTCTATTAGATTAATAATTAAGCTAATAATATCTTAGGTGCTATAGTTATTAGATAGCTTAGTTACTTATTTTTATTTAATTTTGAGATCTAATATATACCTAACAAAAAGAATACTATTGTAGATAGACTTTTGTATAAGGGGCCTAGATTATTTGATTAGGTGGACTGTGATATTGAGGGTGATTTGGAAAGCTTTGTTGATGTTTATATATTCTTTATTGAAATTAAAGATAAATTAAAGGTTCTAAGATCATAATATATAGGGGAATTACTCTAATTAGAAGAATTCCTTTTATTGCTAAAGAAACCAAAAGAGTTTATAAATAAATAATTTAAGGGATTTAAGTAAAAAATAACTAAGTTTTTTATTAAGAATGGAATTTTATGGCACTAACCTAGAAAAGAGGCTAGAGAGCTATATACAATTATAGGAGATTCTAAAAAAAGGATAACCTTAATAGCTAAGACTTACTATAAGCTTAGGCATAAAGGCAGGGATATTATCTATATTATTGTGTTAAGATTCTTCTTTTGGGAGATATTATATAAGGATATATATAAATAGCTTAAGGTGTATTTAGAGTATTAAAGTTATAATTTAAGAAAGCTAATTAATTTAGCTCTTTATACCTTACCTATATATCCTATAATAAAGATTTATATTAATGTATAGTATATACTAAGGGATTATAAAATAGAATACTTACTAAAAATAAGGTATTATTTAACTGGATAGATAGAAGTTATTTTAATTTAAAATTTAAATATCTTTAATATTAAAAAATTTATTAGAATTATTATTTTCTACTATAGGATATTTATTAAAATAGTAATAAATAATAAAAGTAAACTAATAAAAGGAATTCCTAAGGACCTTAAAGACCTTAGTATTTGAATTATTTAAATAGCCTTTTATAATCCTAAGTTAAATGGGATTATTAAAGCTGGTTATTTCTCTATTATGAACTTCCTTAAGAAGATAGGATCTATTGGAAAATGGATTAAGTAGTTATTTTATATATTATTAGTAGATAAAGTAATAATTAGAAGATTATATAAATACTTACCTTTTTATCTTATATATAAATAAGAATTAATCCTACCTTTTAAAGTTTTTGCCCTAATATAGTAATTTATTAAGTAGAATAAGGTATTAATATAAAAGGAATTTATTAAAGCTAAAATCAAAATCCTAGAAAGATATTAGAAAAATATTAAATTAATAAGGAAAAAGATTACTTAATTTTATAAGTACTTAGCCAAGAAAACTATTTAATTAAATAGGTTTTAAATTTAGAAGACCTTACTTTATATAAGAGATTTAGTCCTAAGGTATAATACTAGAAATTAGTATAATTTTTTAAGGATAGTAAAGATAAAGTCTAAGTAGATTAGACCCTATTAAATTAAAAGTACTTTATAAGCTACCTATACCTATATCCTTAAGATATTTAATGGTATTAAATTAAAAGGTAAATATTTAAATAAGTAATTAAAGAAGTTTATTAGTAATCCTAATAATTAATAGGTAAGTAAGAAAGACCTTATAATACTCCTAATAGTAATTATTAATCTAATTAAAGGAAAGGATACTAAAGACTTATTGGTTAAGGAAAGTAATTTAAAAAGGATATTAAGACTAAAAAAAGCTTAGAATACTATAAAATAATTATAGTATTAAGTAGAAGTACTTAATTAAGAAGATAATTATAAATTTTTTTTGATAAGACCTAGAATAGTATTAAGACTAAGCTTTAAGATATACTTACCTAAGATATTTAAGTAGTAAAAGGGTAAGTATTGCTTATTATAGGATAAGTATTTAAGGTATTTAGATAGTTAAAGGTAAGATTATTATTAATACTAAGGGTAGTGTATTATAGTCTAGGGAGGGGTTATTGGCTAGGAACTAGAAGTCTATACCTAAAACCCTAAGACCTATTATTAATAGTAAATATTGAATACTAGATTGGCTAGTACTTAAATAATCTATAGTAATTGATTAAATAAGATATAGTACTTATAAAATCTAGAAATAGTAAGGCAATATATAAGGTATGGTAAATAAGAGTTTGGGTTATGGTAAGTAAAATTAGCTATATAGTATTTAGTATAAAAAAGTATAGTATTAATTATAGTAAAGTCTAGTAATTAATATAGCTAGGTATAGTACCTACTATGGTAGGATATAGCTAAATAAATAGAGCCAAATGGTGGATAGAACTTATAAGACTGGAGAGATAATTAGAGTAAAAGTTGCTAAGAACTATTATTATGCCTTCTAATAGTTAAAGAAGATAGTAAAAATAGGTAAAGATAAGTTAAAGATAATTGATTAATTAATAATAAATATAAGTAAGACCAACTAAAGATATAGAATTAAAAGAAAATAATAATTTAAAAACTAAAACTAAGTAATTATATAGAAAGGCTTATTAACCTAAAAATTATAAAATATTTTAAAAAGCTTTTAAAAGACCTTATATTTAGTAATAATATTATCTTCCTTAATTATATACTTAGTTGACTAGATATAAGATATATAAGGAGTAGACTATTAATTAAATACCTTTATAGAAATAGTAATTGGCTTGTTAGCCGGATTGAGAGATATAGAGCTACTAAGAGGATAGATGTGAAGACCTTTTGTTTGGTTGATTAGAAAATATTCTCTAAAGTACTTTTATTTATAGATATAATTATTATACTTGTAATTTGTATATTAATTCTTGTGATAATTCTTAAGTAAAATATAGGTATGAAAAGGAATTAAGATATACTTTGTATTAGTAGAGGTAATTATTATTTTATATATTTGGATATATGTATAATAATAAAGGGGGTTAAGAATACCAAGGAATATAATAATTAGATTTTTTTAATATTTAGGGTAAGTAATAATCTAAGAAAAAAAGTAATTATTAGGATATCTAATTTTGGTAGAGATAAAGACTTATTGTAGAGTAATACTTTTGAATAGATTAATATTATGCTATAGAATTAAGTCTTTTGAGTATAGCTTACTAAAATATTATTTAGTAAGATTATATATAATTACTTAAGAAAAGTTATTTTTAAAAGTAATTTTAAGGTAAAGAGGAAAATTATAATAGTTAAGAGTTTTAAAGCTATATATCTAAATATT
The DNA here is from genome assembly GCA_020975415.1 of Calonectria hawksworthii. Classification (NCBI taxonomy): domain Eukaryota; kingdom Fungi; phylum Ascomycota; class Sordariomycetes; order Hypocreales; family Nectriaceae; genus Calonectria; species Calonectria hawksworthii. The sequence continues at coordinate 534,774 of JAHXZK010000023.1, forward strand.
AAAAATAGTCTTTGCCTATAAGAGTATATGATTAATTAGGCAGGCTAGGGAAAAAGAAAAATTAAAGGAATAGAAAAAACATACTAAGGTATATTCCTTATCATTATTAGTAAAAAAGTTAATATAATTTTTCTATATTAGCTTATAGGACTTAAAGGTAGCTTTAATATTAAGCTAAGTAGTGCTAAGTAAGTAGATATTAAGGAGAATATAATAGTCTTTATTCTTAAAGATTTTGAGCTTAATAGTTGAAGAAGGTATAATTATAAAAAAGATATTTAAGAAAGATATATAGTAAAATAAATATAAAAGCTAAAAAAAATAAAAAAAGTAAGTTTAAAAAGGAGAAGATTAAAAGAGCTAAATGTAAAAGAGGCTAGTTATAATCTTATACTAATATAAACTATTAATAATTACTAAAAGTCAGTAATTTACTAATTAAAGGTATAGGAAAGTATAATATACAAAAATACTTAAGGTAATTTAATTATTTAAAGCCTTTTTTTTCTTTTCTATATATATATTTAACAATTTTACTTTTACTATAATAACTATAAAGACCCTTTTAAGCCCTTTCTTATTTCCCCCCCCTATTTTACTATTTTAAATAGTCTTATTTTCTTTTAATTAATTAAATACTAGGCTTACTTATTTATTTATTGGTTTTTTTTTTTTTTGGTTATAATATATTTACCGCCTACCCTAATAATCCCTATACCTTCCTTTTGACTTAAGCTAGAGATAATACCTACTCTATGGGTAGAATTAAAGGTAAGGAAAAAGAATAATCTTTTTTAGTTATTTTTAAGTATAAGCTAAGTAATTTACTTAAATACTTAGTTAAAGAGTAGCCTATTCTTATCTAATTATACTCTAACTAATAATATCTTAATAATCCTAATCTTACTAAGAAAGTCCTTAACTTAAATAATATTCCTATTAATTTAAGCCTTATACCTAACTCTTATACTTAGTAATCTACCATTATTTAATATCCTCTTAATTTTCCTTTAGTCTTTTCTTCTTCTTAGCCTAATTATATATTTATACTCTAGTATATAATATAAGAAGTCTTTAGTGTCTATATACTTAATAGCTATAATATCTGTACTATACTTACTATTTTATATTATAATATAGCTAATCTTATTATTATTTGCCTTTTTTATATTTCCTTTATTAATAACTAGATTTATATTAATAAATTAGATAGTAAATCTATTAAGTCTTTTATCCTTTTTAGATATAAAGTAATAAACTATAGTCTTTTATTTAGGCTTTTTATTAGATAATATATTAAATAGATTTATAAGAAATGCTTTTTTATTGGTTTTACTAACTTTAAATATTTACTTTATTAGGTCTTTTATATCTAGGATTATATTTTTAGCTATTTAATTATTTATAATTTATTTATTAATTAATAATAAGCTTGTATTAGAGTTTTGGCTTATAGATAGAGAAAGCTCTAAGCTAAACTTAGTTTACCTTTTACCTTTACTATCTTTAGTATACTATTTACTTCTTAGCCTAAGGAATAGGAGTATGATTATCTTAGTTTATTTAGTTACTTTTTTAACCTTAGAGGTATAGTTAGAGTTTACCTAGGTAATAATAATAATATCCTTAAGTATAAAATCCTTACCTTTGATAATAAAAATATTTTACCTTAAGAAATATTTACTTTTTAGTATAGAGACTAGGTTATTGGTACTAGATTAAATTAATCTAATTAATTATTCTTAGATGCTATTAAATAAGCTTATATATATATTTTTTTAATTATCCTCTAAGACCTTAGTATAGCTACTATAGGCTTTATCTAATAGGGTAAGCTTAAGATTATTCCTACTATACCTAAGCTTAATAAATCTAATAATAATACTTAGCCTTTTATTTAGAAACTTTATACCTTTTTTAGTAGGTTTAATATACTTTGCTATAAGGAATTAACTATTAAGCTTTTATTTAATTAATACTAAATTATCTAAATACCCTCTAGTTCTAGTACCTACTATTATTATCTAAGTACTACCTAAATTATTTTGCCTTTTAATTTTAAATATTATCTACCCTATATATCTTAATTTCTTTTTATTAGCTTTAAAGCTAAAGGATATTAATAAATAAATAATCTATCTTAATTAATCATCAATAACTTATCCACTCTAATTATCCAGCTTAATAATTCTAATCTCCCTACCTTTAATAATACCCTTATTCTCTTTATAATTTTAATAAATATCTTACTAAATATATCTATTAATAATAGTAAATTTATATTAGGTAATAAAATAGACTTAGTTAATCCCTTATCTTTAATTAAGCCTTTACTTTTATTTAATTATTTTAAGGTAAAAATACCTTTACCTTAAGATAATCTTTTACTCTTAAGTTTAGTTCCTATTAAACTATTTACTATAAATAATCTTTTTCCTTCCTTTAAGCTAATTGAACTAAGTAAACCTATTCTTCTATTTATATAAGAAAATACTAAAAACCTATTTCTTTTTTGCTCTTAATTAAGGAAAATAGATATTATAATTGGCCTCATTAGTTTTCTCCTTAACCCTTAGTCTAAGATAAAGGAAGAGATTTATAGCTATATCCCTTATTCTCTATATTATACCTTTATTACTTTATTTACTATTATCTCTAATATTAATTTACCTAAATAGGAGAAAGATAATATCTTTCCCTAATCTAATAGCTTTAATTCAAAGAAAAATACTTATTTTAAGGAGTAATATAGAAAGTTAGTATTATTAAATACTAAATCTATTACTAAGGCTAAAGTAAAAAAAAAAGTAGACTTTAATTTTAGTAATAGTAATAGTGTTTTTCCTAAGTAATAATACTAAGATAAGAAAATAATTTACTTTAATCCCTATAATATATCTAGTATTATCTAGTATAGATATATAAATAAAGTAATTAAATAAATATAGAATTTATACTTAAAGTTTTTTTATGGTAAGGCTATTAATTTTATTATATATATATTTATTTAAATAGGTATATCTAAACTTAATAAGGCTATTTCTTTTTATTTTAGTAACCTAGTATTTTTTTTTATTATCTTAGATAGTATAATTATAGTAATTTAGTAGGATTATATTTATACTAAGGCCTTTACCCCTTTTATTTAGAAATTTATACCTTTTATTTCTTATATAAATAAATATATTACTTAGGAAAATACCTATACTATATATAAAGAAAATTAATTAGAATTAAATTAGAAAATAGGTATAGAGTAAATTAATAAAAAGATTATAGATTAGGATAGGATTATTTCTTTTATAATTTTTCTTTCTTTATTTTTAGATAGGTATAAAGCTTTTTAATTAAATAAATAATTATTATATTAAGATATTTTTTTTTTTTTTTATATATACTTTTTTTCTTTTATTCTAGCTACTTAATTAATAAGTCTTTCTATAATTAAGGATAGATGGGAAGACTTATGGGGAGGGATATGGCGGTGGCTAGAGGGATATTAGTGGCTAAGAGGCTATGCCTGCTAGTAAAGGAGTTAATAATATAAAAAGGGATATTTTATTTACTTAAGTAAATAATTAAGGATTCCCCTTTCCTTTAATTTATATCCTAAGTTTTAGGAGTATTAGTCTTATTATGAATTTTTAATTTTTGTTTTATATTATATTAATTATATTTATTTAAACTATTTATTTAGCTAAATAGCTATTTTTATATCTAATTTTTACCTCCTTTTCTTATCTTTCCAAGTCTCTAATAGCTTGACTATGTCTAAGCGCCCCTATAGGGTAGCGGCTTAGGTATTAGTATTATTTCCCTCTGCCAAAATAAACCAAAATACTAAATATTTAAGTATACCTTGTGATCTTTGAAGAGGCCCTTTAAGATAAAGAACCTAAGATACTAAAGTAAGCTTAAAGTTCTTATTTATGGCTAAAATAGAAAATTATAATAGAAGATGAGTATAATTTGCTTACTGAAAATGGCTTATTTATTATTATTAATAGAGAGGAAATATAATATATATTATTAGGAAAATGGGTATTTAAAATAAAACTTAGACCTATAGGAAATATTGAGTACTATAAGGCTTATTGGGTAGTTTAGGGCTTTGAATAAGAATATGGAATTAACTATAGGGAAATATTTGTATTTATTGTATATTAAAAGATATATAGACTATTCTTTGCTTTTGTTGTTGTCTTGGATTAGGAAATTGAATAAATGGATATTAAAATAGCTTTTTTATATGGAAGAATTAATAAGGAAATCTATATTGAAATATTGTATGGGTTTAAATAGTAAGGCAAAGTGTATAAACTAGTTAAAGCCTTTTATAGCCTAAAGTAAGTATTTTATATTTGGTTTAAAATACTCTTATAAGTATTTATAGAAATAGGCTTTAAATAGTCTTAGTTTAATAAAGCTATCTTTATTAAGTAAAATATTATTATCTGTATTTATGTAGATAATCTTTTATTTTTTAGGCTAAAGCTTAATATTATTAATTCTATAAAGGAAGAATTAAAGAAAAGGTTTAAAATAACTAACTTAGGTCTAGTATATTACTTTCTAGGAACTTTAATTGTCTATAATTGGCAAAAGAAGATTATTGCTTTATTTTAATAATCTTATCTTGAATATTTATTAAAATAATTTGATTTTATAAATATAAAACTATAGTATATTCTAATGGATACCTTTGAAAGGCTAGTTTTAGTAGAAAAGAAAGATAAAATATATATATATAAGCTTATAAAGCTTTACTAATAAATCATTGGAATACTTATGTTTTATATAGTTGGAATTTAGGTTAACTTAATATATTTAGTTGTAAAATTAAATTGGTTTATATTAAAGCCTATATTGAAATATCTTTCTATAGTAAAACAAGTATTAAGATATATTAAATATATTATTGACTATATATTAGTCTTTAATGGAAAATATAAGCTAAAGATAATTGGGTTTTTTGATATAGAATAGGCTAGAGACTTTAGTAACTTGAAATTAGTTGAATACTATATCTTTAGAGCTGTAGGAGGGGTAATAAGCTGGAAGAGCAAGAAATAACTATTAATTGTAATCTTTAGTATTAAATTAGAATATTTTAGCCTTTATAGTGCTAGACTAGAAGTAATGTACTTAAATGGCTTGATTGAGGAATTGCATGAAAGCCAAAGGCTAATCTCTCTATATATTAATAATAGTAGAATAAATATACTTAGTAAAAATATAAAGTTCTATGAAAGAACTAAGTATATTTGAGTGAGATATTATAAAATATAAGAATTAGTTAATAATAAAATAATAGTAATTAAGTGGATTCTATGGGAAGAAAATCTAGTTGATCTTGAAATAAAAGTATTATTAGTAAAGGAATTGGAGAAATGGGTTAGAGAGGTTGGAATATAATGGATTAATATAAGAAAGGAAGAATATATTAATTGTATTAAGGATTACTATATATGAGTAGGTGGTTATTACTTTTTTCCTATAATAGGGTTTTTAATAAGGGTAATAAGACTATTATTATATTACTTATTATTTAATTTTATTTGAGGAGGGGTGTTGGAAATATTTTATATATTTTAAGTGAAGTTTATATAATAAGAAATATACTTAAGGGATAGAGATTATATATTTTTCCCTTTACATAGAACACCTGTTCTTTACAATATACACAATATAATATATTATAATTCTAATAACTTTTACTAAAAATATAATTCCTTTATTTCTATAATAAAAGACAATATTATATTCTTAGTAGCTTATAACTACCCTTACTTATAATTACTAATTCTAAAAAAGGCTTTAATAGTAAGATTAATAATATTATTATTATTATTAATAACCTTAAGGTCTAAGATAGTCCAAGCCAATACAATAAGCTCTATACAGTAACTCAAACAGCTAGGCAATAATACCCTATAGCCTTTTAAATACTAGGTATCTCCAATAGCCTTACATAATACAGCAAAGAAAACCTTCTAGAAAAACCTTAAATATAACCACTAATATAAAATGCCTGCCTTTCTTACTAAGACCAGCCTAGCCTCTTTCCCCTATTATTACCCTTAAATAAACTATCCAAACCGATCGTCAGTAAAGCAGCTATTCTATCTCATATCCCTATTTAAGCCTTACTCACATACCCACTGCGTACCTCTAGCTATGACTCTAATACAATAGTTACTACCAGTCCCTTTCATTTCAAGCAGGCAAGTATATAAGGGCTTAATACCCCTATAGCCTATGACTATACCATTGAATTTAAAGTAATTAGCCGCCTAATCCAATCCACAAAAGGGCTCTATAACTTTATCCAAAAAAGCCTAGATTACTTACCCTAGTACACAATACTGGGATCACATAACCTCTAGGACAAGGACCTTATAGCCCTTACTATCCTTAGGTATAGGTCCTTACTCCAGATTAAGGATTAGCTTGGCCTACCCAACAATGTAGAGTAGTTCATCCAAGCAGAGCAAGACGCTCTAATAGAGCTATAGGCCACTTTGTATACTGGGCAATAGCCGACACCGGCATAAGCCGCCTTCTTGCAGCAGGTGAAGTCCACAGATGCACACAACAACATAACATTATGGGTACATCAGCTACTTATTATAATGAGGTTCATCCTCGCTAATCCCTAATGGCAAGGTAGGCTTATATTGGAAAGTAATAGGAGGAGGATGTAGGAGGATGAGGAGGGTGAAGGCATGAGGAGGACTGTATTGGGATGTTGGGGTTGGATGGGCTAGGTAGGTTTGGGTAGGCATTTGCATTAGAATTAGATTGGCATTAAGGTTTCCCAAAAGGTCAATACACCACTGGTTTCTTTTTTGTTTCATACAATCGCATTACACAGTAAGATTAATAATATAACCAATACAATATAGCCTAACTATTTTAATAGTCTTAAGGACAGGATTTTAAGTTACTAATAAAAGATTATCCTTTAATAAATAGGCAATATATATATTATTTAACCATATATTATTAAAAGTAAAAAAACCAATACTAGGAAGATTAAAGACAATAATAATTAAAGAAATTAATAATATAAGATTTTTATTAAAATATAATTTATAAATTTGCCTTAGGCTAAGTAGCCATAATTAAACCATATTATTATAATTAAGAAAATAACTTATAATATATAAAATAGCCTATTAACTAAGTAAGGTTTAAGTATTAAATATTAAATAGATAATAGATTAAGCCTTTTAAAGTTAAAGCTAAATATTAGCCTAAAAAGCTTTAAAATCATCTATTAGCTAATTCTTTACTATAAAATTATATTAAGGTATTATAGCCTTAATTATATTACTTAGTATATTAAAAAGGCTTTAAAAGATATTATAATTAATAATAATAAAAAGGATATTTAATTTAATAATCTAATAAATAAAATTAATCTTAAATTTACTAATTATAGCCTTAATTATTATTTCTTTTTATAGTTTTTAATATTAATATAATATACTAAGTACTTATAAGGCTAAACTTAATTTATTATTAATTAAGGACTTAAAAAAAATATTTTTACTAATATAATATATATTCTAAAAATATAAAAATACTAAGCTAATTATATAAATTACAAATAATCTAGTATTGGTTTTGCCCCTCTTATCATAGGCTTAGTATAGCCAAAAGGAATACCCTTTCTAACCTTTAATAACCTTAATAAGAAAATCTCTATAATTATTTATCTAAAACTATTATATTAGTCCTTATTACTAAAGCTATTTTTATAAAATAAAGGTATAAATACTAATATAAAGGCAAGGTAAGTTCTTAAGATTTATAAAGGCATTATATATAGAAAGCCCTTAAAGCTATTCTTTAATAGTCTTTTTTCTTTAGTATATTAAAGGAATAATATTTAGGAATAAAAGATATACTTTTATATTATTTATAACTTTTTAAGATAATAATTCCTATTATATAAGGTAAAATATATAAATTAATAGTCTTTATTAAGAATTAAAAATAGCAACTAAAGCTATTATAACAAGCTAATAACTATACATATAGATTAATAACCCAGGATTTTATTAATCTAGTAAAAATTTATAATTAGTAATTATTTAAAATATACTAAAAAATGCCAAATCTAGGGTAAATAGTAAATTAAAAAAATAAAAATAAATATACTAAATAAGTTAAATAAATTAATTTAATCTGAAGATTAAAATTGAATTGCTTAAATTGATGAAATTGCTGAGTTAATTTGACTTAAATTGAATTGAGTTGATTGTGATTGAGTTGATCGGAGCGCTGCTCGAGGGTGATCTATTTAGTTTCAAAGTTAATAGAGGTAAATTTACAAGAAAAGAGAGAGCCTCATTTATAAATCCGACGTACAGCTATGGCGAGGTCAAGAACCCGATGACCAAGTACACAAGGGCAGCAATTACTAGACCTGACATTGTTAAATATATATTTACAGGCTGGGGTGAAGTTGTAGGGTCTGGAAACACTTACTCGATAAAACACCCAGAGGATTCAACGAGAGAACGGATGGTCCCTTTGAATTGAGAGCAAATTTATCGCCTTGTAAATTGTCATTCTTCGCATATCCGTCAGCACTCGACACTATTGCTTCCCTGCTTGGGTTATTGTAGTAAATGCAGCAGCCCATTTTCTTATTTTGCTTTTCTGAACGGAGACTTACGATATCGGAGTCGCTTGTCATTTTATCGATAGCCCTCATATTGCGCTGCACAAGTTCCAACAGCCGGCGTTCATTCTCGCACCCAAGGGTTTGAATGAAGCTAGAAAGTGACAGAACCTCGCTCAAGATCGGCTGAGTCCCAAGCAGTTCGAAGCTGACTGGTACTGCTTTTTTATCCTTACCGAGTATCAATGTTATTCGACACCAGCTTTCGTCCCTTGCCAATTGTGCTGCCTCTATTTCCGAGTCCTCAGACCTTTCTTGACTGATCAACGAATCAGAATTGGACCCTTCAGTGGCGACAATATCTATTTTCGAATCCCCTGGGTCTTCAACTCGAATTTGGAAGTATGGGTCGGCGCCATGCTCGAGATATTTCTCGATAACAAAACCCCAATTCCTTGACTCAATATCCCATTTCAGTGTACTGTATATATATCGAGACAGAAGAAGACGACACCAGATGGTTAGACCGGAAGTCTGGCTTGGTTCTTGGGTTCTCGGGTCTAGTTCGTTGATTTCCAGTATTCCAATACTGCAATGTGATGTTGCATCGGGTCCCAAGTTTTTGTCCTTAATCATCGTCCCCACAACTTCTCTTAGATCAGAGGAGTTAAAAAGCGCTCGCGATCGAACAAGACAATAGAGCAAAAGCTCCAGGCTGATTGCCTCTGAGTCTAGGCGTGATGTCTCCAGCATCCACCTCACATAGTCCGTTCTTCCATAGAACGCAGCATTGTATATAGCATCATTAGGAGTTCTGGCTCCCATCATAAATTTCGTATCAACTCTGCGAAGATTCGTCACCACTGTGCCAGCGTACGAGCTATCAGAAATATGCGGAATAATTAGGAGAAATGGATTGCCGTTTCTGGGAATTGAAAGATCTGAGGTTCCCAGGTGTTTAGAAATTGCCAAGGCCTTTGAGAGAGAATCAAGAAAAGCATATGCGCCTGAACCTATGCTGACTTTACATTGTCGATATACCAGACTAGACAACAGACCCCTTGTCTCTTGTTTATCGATCACACTTGGATCCGCAAGTAATTCCGCAAGAGCAAGTTGAGAGATGGCATCTGTAGGGTCAAACGTCCCAAGATGAGCCGCCATTTGGTCTTGTCGCTCTTGGTGAGCAAAAAACTCTGGAATCGATCGGTGTGTGAGGGCCAAAGTAGCTTCGTTGCCTGCCAAACTGTCATTGGTGACCTCGACCAGGCCTCGGCAACAGCCATTGAGCTTTTTTCGTGTGGATGCTTCCTTGTCTTGCCGCTCCTCTCGAGATGAGATTTGCTTGATATTCCGATCAATAGCAAAATTCGGCTGCGCCATATAATCGTCAAGGAAAGAGTATGCCAGCAGAGTGATGCGACTGAAAGGATATTGACTCAGTATCACCAGCATGGAAAAAGTTTGATACGCCCGATTAAGGTCTTCTGGAGTAAGTGAATCAAGAATGTATATGAAAAGGGCGTCCAGCTCCCTCGGGAGGCGGTTGACTTCCCCAAGAACATCGTCGGCGGTACTGCCATCCTCAATCTTTTCACGAATGCGCCTTACCACCAGTACCAACCAGAGAAATATTCCATCGGCGTTCTCTACAATGGATCGAACGAGAACTGACTTGGTTTTGCTTTCTTCTAAATGCTCCAGCTTGCTGGAGACATATTTTGTCATATCCGTTCGTGTTATCTCATGTAGACGGATTCGTTGCTTGTCCGATAAAGCATTCATAAAGACGTTATGCTCTCGGCTCGAGACACAAAGCTTAACACTGGTCTTTGCTTTCTTCGTCCAGCCACAAAGCATGTCCATGAGAGCTTTTTGATCGTCCTGATATGTCCCCTCGTACTCATCAAGGCCATCAATCCAGAAACAAAAGCAATGGCTTTTGTAAACATTGTCTCCAGATAGAATTTTATAGACACCTTCTCTGATATCTCGATGTCCAAACTCAATGCAGGATCTTGCTTGCAATGGAGTGGACTTGACGAGGCTCCATTGTTTGGGGAACGTGTCGGGTATTAGTTCAGGACAAGCTTTGAGGACGTCATGAGCCAGCGCCCGGAACAATCCAGTGAGCGAGTTTTGAAGGGTCGAGCCAGGCTTCCAGAAGAAAAAACTCGTGAATGCTAATTTCCGGCCACCTATGTCGTGGTCAGTTGCTCAAGTTTCCAGGGGCAAAAGAATCGATGTAACTTACCGGCCCATTGTTGAAGTAGCGACTTGGTGTTCTCTTCATCGTAGAGGTACTTCATCAACGTCGATTTTCCAGATCCAAGCTTTCCTGAAATGTGAAAAATACCCTCTCCATGCCGAAGCCAGTTGGCAAGAGCTTGTTTGGATTGGTACTTTACATCGTCATCGGACAGATGTGATGTGACCAAATATCTATCCTCATCACTATCTTCGTCACTATCCTCGTTCTTGCTGCTGACTGTGGCATGTGACGCTTCTTGTGTAGAGCGTTCACCTATTTGAGCTTTCTCCTTTTCCGCAACTTGTTTCGAACTCTCAGTTCCAGGTAGGAAATAGACAGCGTCATCTAAATCAGAACCAGAAAAGTCTGTGGAGTATTCCGAGCCTGTTCCATCGGGTTCATCATCCACATCGGAAGTTGCGAGACTATCGTATATCCATCGGAACGTCTTATGGTGTGCATAATCAACAGTCTCATAGCGCCCGTACATGCCATCGAATGCAAGACTGTCAAGAATGCGATGTTGCGCGATAAGATCACTCGCCCGGTCTGAGAAACCAAAGAGAGCCTCAAGTTGGGATTTGGAGGTAGTGTTCGGTGAAGTGAATACAGAGCCTTGATGAATCCTGTTGATCTGCTTTTGGAGTTCATCCAGCTTGTCGGAATCTCCTCTGGCTCTTTCCACTAAGTCCTCTAGTTTCTTTTTATTTTCGGAGCTTGGCATAGCTTGTTAGCATTCTATTCATAACATCGGGAAGGCGCACGCACCTGGTTATATGGTTCAGCTGCAGGTTGAGCTGAGCACGGCATTGAACTAGCTGTTCCTCGACCGTTTTGATATCTCCAATGTAGAATCTACTCTTCAGTCCAGCACGGAAGCTTGAGAACTTTGAATGATCCCGGGGCTTTATCTTGTCGAGAAGCTCAATCATATGTGTTGCTAGGCCATCGCACTCCTTTGCCAGTACGCAAAGAGAGGCCTCAGAATCTGTTAGATTTGTTTCTTCCGGGGGTTTCAGACGTGACGCAAGGAGCTTAAGCTCTGTCGCAAGGACCTCAGAGCTGCGGTTCTCCTCTGTGCTCCCGGACGAAGAGCCATGAATCTCCGATGCCGCAGCGATTATCTTGAAGCCAAAGTCGACAAAGGTAAGAATGTTGGTGGCGAGACCGACAGCCGTCAGAGGGTCCATGTTGCCTGTCACTGGAGGTGGGACGCCAGCCTATCTGGGAATGCCGCGGTGCCTGACAAGATCTTTGCGTGCTCTAGCGCACACTACAATCCTAATGATTACTCGGCACTGGTATCGGGTGTGTGACGTTGAGGGTGGGATGAAAGGATGATGATTGAGGTGTCAGGCAGCATGTCATCAATAACTCCAGCTGTCATCTTTCTGATTTCAGCCCAATTTGCTTTTGCGACACAGCCTCGCATGTACAATATCACGTGTATCACGCTCACGCAGTGCACTCGTTGTGTCATCTCCAATCACGCCTCAGCGCTCATCCCCCCAATGAGCTCTACTCTGCTAAGCTACATATGGTTAACAGCAGTGCATTCAGCACAGTTATGCGTAAGAAAGGTTATTTTTTAATGATTATGGCATTGGCAAGTTCATACAGAACGAATGCAATCTCTGTCTTCTTAGTGAGGATGATGGAGATTGATAATAGCATACCGATAGGAGGATGCCAACATTCCGTAAAATAGAGATGCTCAAGATTCGCGGAGCAATTTTGTCTGCGATACCGCTTGGCCGAAAATGTTCTCTTTGAAAAGCTGAATCTTTGTTGGTAAAACGTTCCTCTAATGTTGTAGAAAGAACCAATTGTCACAAAGTTCAAATCACAGATTTTCTTTCTGTGGAAAATTTCCCCGCCATCAAACAATTTCGGTACTCTCAATGACAGTACCAAATGCATCAGCGATTTCAGCTAGTGCCACACGAACCAAATCCTCAGCATTCACACCCGGAATGTGACGATCACCCACACAGTCCTTGGCGACAATAACATCCCAGCCCCTCTCTGCGCCTTGACGGGAAGTTGTGGAAATACATACGTGAGCCTACAGCGGAGTTTAGCTTGTGGATTACGAAAACCCAAACCACTATCCCACTTACCATGTACCCAGTCAAAACGATCTTCTTGCGTCCAGTCTTCTCCAGAACCTCCTGCAGCTCGGTTCCGGTGAATGACCCGGGGTGTTGCTTATGCAAAACCTTCTCTCCGTCCTTTGGCTTAAGCTCTTCGAATATTTCTGCGAGCTCAGTTCCGGGAGTAAAGACAGGCGCACCGGGCGGAGTATCGTGCACGACATGGACAACGGGTGCACCGGCTGCGCGGTACTTGTCCAAAAGCGCTTTGTTGGCAGCGCGGGTGCTCTCAACATTCTCCGTCTTCAAAAGGCCAACGGCATACTCGTTCTGAGCATCAATGAAGACGAGAACACTATCGCTGGTGGAGGCTGTGGAGGGTGGAACCCCGATGGTCTCACGGAAGGATTTAGCGGTGGCAGCCATGATGAACAATCAAGCAAGAGAGTAATTTATTTTTCTGGTGTTGGAGTAATATGATGGTGATTTCTGAGCTGTCCGGGTTCCCTTTTATATTTGCATGGGTGCGGAGTAGACTTGAACTCATCATGCTGCATTTTGCGTCATATCAGCTAGTTTGCCATGTAAGCAAATGCTGCTGAGCAATTTGATCCGTGAGTGGTTAGCGTTGTCTTTGTGGATGGAGATGTAATTCTTGGCGAATATTGCTTCCTAAAATGGCTAGCACTGTTCGGTCAAGCGGGCGAAAACCGGGCCGGCTGCAGACCAAAGTCATCAAAGAGGCTTTCTATGCGCCCGAAGGCAAATAAAAAATGTTCGACATCGAATTCGATCCAGCAAATTAGATATGTGTTCACAAGTGGATTTTCCTGGCCTTTTAATATCTGCAAAGTCCGTCGCTTTCGACATCAAGCAATCGATGTCACGATTATTCTCGTCTCACGCATCCAAATACGGTTGGGCTTCGTCAGCATCCACAACAGACATCGAGTCGAATGCAACAACTTCTCCACCATTAAATATGGCCACTGTTCAGAGGGAATCCCAGTTAAATCCAGATATTCTACTTATCTAACCGCCAGAAAAGAAATCGGATCTACCGCCCTGATCCGAAGAAACATAATGGGTGATTCAAAATCTTTGCCTGTGATGATACAACGATGGTGTCAAACATCTCTGCATTAATTACATGATGGTCGTATTTTCAGCTTTGTTATTAGCCATTAAACAGTGCCGCAGTTTACTTTCATTGAACTCCATCTCTTCGTTTACGTTCTATCAACAGGAAATCAACAGCATCCGCTATTACAAACTAGCCGCCCATAGATGTCTAGGTAAAGCAAACAGCAAATACATGTGTCTAAGCCTCATTCGCATGCGGTTTTCTCGCATACACCATCGTACTTATTTCCATGTTAGCTTTGTCAAAGACTCCAGTAAATCCAGAAGAGTAAAACTTACGCATGATAATATGGCCGGATTTTGTTGTCTCGAATTGCACTGCGCATCCTGGCCACAAACACCTGGACTTCGGCATACTCCCACCCCATGACCTGGTTTAGTAGAAACAAAGCAAAGCCCTCCAAACTCCCGTCAAGGAAAGCTAGGTTATAAAACCCAATCTCTTGCATTGTGGGGTCGCTACTCCATTTCCCGACAGGCATCTGGTAGCTCTTCTCAACAATATCGACAAAGCCGACCTCAGCCATGCGCTTGCGCATATTGCCGGGGAGCCCAATGCGTCCTGTCTTGCCGATGCGATCCATGGCTTCGAGAAATACGCTTCCCCATTGCTTGAAGATGTGTTCCGGGTCGTCTCTAATGGATGGAGTGTCGCTGTGCAATGTAATATTCATCTCGAAATCTTCAAGCCATCCGCCCGGTTTCGTTGCTCTGAATGCCTGTCGGTAAAGCTCGGTCCAGTCATCTATGGCTCCGTAGAGGGATCGGATGTGCACGAAATCAAACGAGTCTGGCGCAAATGTCCATTCGAGCTGCGCATCGTCGATCTCGAATCTGCAGTTCGGAGGCACCCAGGCTGGTTGAATTGGACTAATGTCAGTGCCAATTACCTCTGCGGCAGGAAAAGTGTCTGCCACATCAATCGCCCATATTCCTACTCAGTTTTTTAGCAACATGCAATTGAAATTGGGGAGGGTTGACACACCTGTTCCCGTGCCTACGTCAAGAATCTTGGATGGCCTATCGCCGATGGGTGCCTCGTAAAGTTTGTCACCCTGTAGCAGGGTAATGAAGTGATGAGCTATATCTAATCCTTCGTTCTGCTGTTCATCATTCGGGCCCCAATACTCTGTCGTCTTGGAATGTTGGAATGTTCTGCCGTGAATTTGGCGATACTCAAGGATGCTGTCCGACAGAGAGGTGGTGGAGGAGGCAAGACTGCGAGCCGGCTTCAGTTGGCATGCTAGCGAGGACAGGGATTGAGCCTATCTCAGCCCACCTTTCATTGTCACCAATGGCCGAGTCATTGTCATCATCTTCGTTCTAGAAAAGTGCAGTGTCAACACACCAACTCGATGTGGTTTAGGCGTAGATGCATCGCCTACAAATGGTATCTGCGTGTTCGTGGGATGATGGGGCTGCTCCGTTTCCGCGACCGGTTCGTCCGGGTGGTCCGGCGACTGCGGCCCCACGCTCGGGCTCTTTTGGCTCTTTGGGCTAGACATGATGGCCCGGTCTGCGCGTTGCAGTGCAGGCGGGCTTGGTGCTTTCGGTTCCCGGGACACGTGGGATTGGGGAAGCCGGTGCTGGCGGCGCGAGCGTTTCCGTTGGAGTTTGAGTGGATAAACGGATGCCCCCCTTGGAGCGCAAACCTGCGCAATATAAGCGATCGCGTCCCAGACCCGCTGGACGCTGCAGCAAGGGTGCTCCTCACCAATCATGGCTATCGCGCATCATCACCTAAGCTAAAACTGATGAATCATAATCCACCGTAGTCATGGCTGACCACCAGTCGGGCAGTTCCCGTCTGCTACCTGCGCATGCCTGCGACCCTGCCATGGACTGGCCTAGACCTCGCGACAGTCGTGTCAATTTAGCTTCAAAATCGCCCCATCCCGAAAGTATTTTCTTGCCACGATAGCAAAGTTGTAGCTACATGAAGGCATGTCGCAAAACATCAGACCATTCTCTTCAATTTACAATTGCCTACATTCTATCATTGGTGTTGAATTATAGATTTTCTCACCACTTAACCATTCTGCAACCGTCTGAGGCAGCGCCCCAAATTTTACCTCAACCACCGCATCTTGGTTTGTTTACCGAAGCCACCGCAGCTCGCCTGAGACATCAACGTGTCCTCATTGGACATGCAAAGCGAGCTTATGCAAGTTGGGCCTCCCGCCCCCTTCAAAGGGAATAACTGCGGGGTTGGAGCAACCACACTGAGACAGTTTGACGCAATTATTAATATCGAACCCGACCATTCGTCGCATCACCCCAGCTCCGAATCCAGTTTGAGCCTCACATCCATCGAGGTGTCTGTTTCACTATGGGCCTCTTGACTTCCCTAAGCGACCAGGTGCTGCCAGTTCTTGGTCTGCTCGCCGTCCTCTATCTCGTGAAAAAGATTGTAGTCTATGCGAGACTGAGCCAGTTCAAAGGCCCGCCCTTGACCGGTATTTCAGATTGGCCACACAGCAAAGCGCTGCTGAGATACGCCTGCCACGAATGGTACGCAGAGGTCAGCGAGAAATACGGTATGTTTGCTTTTTTATCAATCCCGATACGACATCACAATTTCCCCCACCGCTGACACAGAACTCCAGGACCGATTGCGCGAGTTGCGCCGACAATCCTCATCACCTCTTCACCGACGGTGTGGGCCCATGTGAACAACGATCCTGCATACAAGCGCTCTGATTGGTACTATAACGCATGCCGGATTGAGTACCGCAAAGACAATGTCTTTTCTCAGACAGACAATGCAAAGCATGAGAAACGAAGGAAGCAGATGGCCCCTGGTGTATGCATTGTGACCCACCTGCACCTCCAATTCGACCACTGACGTGATGGAGTAGTATTCGGGAAGGGAAAACCTGGACCTCGAGGTATCTGTCGACAAAACCGTCCAAGAATTCCTTGATCTGGTACGGTCCAAATACATATCAACTGGCAGCAATGTGGTGCCCATGGATTTAGCCAAGAAGGTCCAGTACTTCACTTTGGACGTGATTAGTAGCGTCGGCCTTGGGGCCACATTTGGTATGCTGCAGAGCGATTCTGATGTGGACGAGTATCTCCACTCCAGCGAGGAAGGACTTGCCATTGCGAACAATGCCCTTGCCATGGGTTTCAGCTGGCTTGCCCAGGCTCCTTTTATCGGCGAGTTTATCGCCCCATCGCCCAAGAATAATAACGGTTTTGGTAAAATGATTGCTGCGTGCTTTCGCCACGTCGACGAGCGGGCCAAGAATCCCACCGACAAGAGATCCGACATGTTAGCCTCCTTCATCCGCCACGGCCTGGAGGGAGATGAGCTACGCTCCGAGGCTCTCGAGCAAATCCTTGCAGGTTCCGATACTACCGCAGGCGGCATCCGTGGTATACTGCTCTATCTGCTGACGAATCCCCGAGTATACGCCAAACTCCAGTCCGAAGTAGATGAAGCCATACGCGATGGCAAGGCTCCACAATCGGGAGACGGGCTGATTTCGATGGCTCAGGCGAAGCAGCTCCCATATTTGCAAGCCGTCATCCGTGAGGGATTGCGAATCCGACCGCCCGTCGCAAACATTTTTGTTCGCGACATCCCAGCTAGCGGCGACAATGTCATGGTTAACGGCGAAAACGTATTTTTACCCGGGGGCGCTTGTATCGGATATTCCGCATTCGCGATGCACCACAGCAAAGAAGTATACGGCCAGGATGCAAATGTCTTTCGACCTGAGCGATGGTTTGAGGAGGACGCTGACAAGCTCGCTGCCATGCTCCGCACGAACGACTTGATCTTTGGCCACGGTAGATTTCAGTGCCTGGGAAAGCCAGTGGCGCAGATGGAGATGGGTAAAATAATATTCGAGGTAATACGCAATCTGCATACCTTGCTCTACAACTCATTGCTAACTTGAATGATAGACAATGCGAAACTTTGACCTGGCACTCATTAATCCGGAGAATCCATGGAAGACACGCAACCTACTAGGTCTCTTCGCCATTTCTGACATGTGGGTTCAGGTCAGAGACCGCTCAGATGATTGATTTCTACCATGCGAATCGTGTGAAATAATCTGTTTGGGAGAAAATGCTGGACACACTTGGGCAGCAATGGAAGAAAAGGATCACGCCATGGGTTAATGTAATCGGCAAGTGTGATGGCTCGTAATCTGTTATTGTGTAATAAACCCGCACCAATAATCTATCGCAATTCATTCCGGAATCATCGAGCATTCAAGCTTTGGAATTTCTACTAAAGATCTACACCCGGATAACCAGCTTTCCAATCTGTCTGCCCTCCCAAAGATACTGAATTGCCTCCTCGGCTTGATCAAAGTTGTAGACCTTGTCAATAATGTCGTCAAACTTGATCTTGGTGGCGTTTAGAGCCGCGCAGAGATCCTCCATGTCGTGTCTTGATCCAGCATTGATACCTCTGTTGCCAGCGTTAACATTTCAACCGAGTCCTCAGTCGCAGTGGTTTCTTACCTGATGCTGACTCGTCGATCGATGATTGATGGAAGCAACTCCTTGAGTTTAGAAGGATCCTGTCCACTGAGATAGCCAACTTGGCTAACTATACCGCCGCGGCGCGTGCACTTGACACTCTGCACCAGCGATCCGGTTCCTCCATTCTCTACAACAAGATCAACACCGACGCCATCGGTCAGTTTGAGGACGTCTTCGTGCCACTCTGGGTTATTGTAGTTGACGCCAAAAATGGGCGAGCTTGGGAATTCATCCTGCACTTTCTTGATCTTCGCATCGCTGGAAGAGCTGAGAATGATCTTGAGGCCCGAAGCTTGGGCTAGTTTGAGAGCAAACATGGCAACACCACCGGTACCTTGAAGTGGTCAGATTGGGACATCAAAAGGTATCATTAGACGCACCTTGGATAAGAACGCTTTTTCCGATGCCAATATCCTTGACGGCGGACCAGGCAGTAACACCCGCACATGGAATGATGCTTCTGTTTACCCAGTCTAGGTATTCAGGTAGCTTGGCCACCTTTTCCTCGTCAAATACAAGATGATCAGCCAAGACACCGTCTTCGTCCGCTGCAAGCCAGGATCGACCCGGCTCTCGGCCAGTGATGTTTTCAGTGTCAGTGATGGGAGCAACCTTGTCGCCGACAGCCAAGGCCTTGACTTTGTCGCCTACCGCGATGATCTCGCCAGCAGCGTCATTGCCCAGAACGCCGTTGGGAGTAACTGGCCAGGGGTTTCCGCCATTGGCAATGTTGGCATCTCTGTAGTTGAGCGCCACGGCGTAGACCTTGATCAAAACCGCAGTCGGGGCAAGAGGCAGAGGCAAAGGCTCTGTCACAAGCTTGACCTTTGCCGTTCCCGGAGTGTAGTCGTCGGTGCGGCGGTAAGCACGACGGTGTGTGGGCAAAGAACTGGCCATGGTTGGTTTTGTGATGAATTGGTTATACGTCTTGCACAGTTCCTCAAGGGGATTTATATCTCGTCTTGGGTCAATGCTGTAACTGCGCCTGTGTTGATGGTCTGAACGAGATCAGATTCCGTTTTAATATGCTTGCAGGTCGGCCCCACCAACCGAGCCGATCAACTTGAAATCAAGATGCATTATTAACCCGTGCGGGGTAAAGTTGGTGAGATGACATTAATGATGATAGATCTAGGTCGCTGCTAGTAAAATAATATTAGTAATAACTAAGATCGGAATACCCGTTACATGTTCTCATCAATATTTCTTCATTAGACTGGATCGGCTTCGAAGCCGTGCGCGGGGTTGAGCGGGAGGTGCTCGAAAATTAACCACAACGGGCTAGAACATGTGAGGGGCAGCGCGCCAGTACCACAAGATAGTGGGCTGTCGCACTGATGCGGGGTTCTTCAGCGCCATGGTGCGCTAAAAACCAGATACGCGGAGCTAGCAGAACCGTCCGATAGAGGTGGGTCAGTAAATATACAGGAGCAATCGCCGAAGGATATTCGTGTCCATGTGGTTGCAGGTACATGTGATGTGTCCTTGATCTAAACATTTTCAAAATACTCAGGGTCGCTGGAGGAGGTCTTATCGCTGGCCATGGAAATTTGACTGTCAACAGTTCACTGGCCTATCATTGCTCATATTCAAAAAGTACCGCATCTTATCATTCCTATAATCTACGAATAGCTAGCTACAGGCTCGCCCAAAACATCCATACGGGGCTTGATTCCCAATCCAGGCGCATCAGGTGCCGTGACGCGCCCGTCGCGCACTTCGAAATCGCCATCTGCCGTCTTGACAGCCACAATATCCCGGCTTTCCAAGATGCATCGCAAGTTCTTCTCAGGGACAGTCTGCCCCAGGTGAACAATGGCAGCGAACGCAATGTCTGAGCCAGTCGTTTCCTGCACACTAAACGTGTAGCCCGCCGCCACACAAATATCCCGCTGACGTCGTCCGCGCGTCAAGCCGCCATTCTTGGAGATTTTGTAGCCAATGCCTTCGGCGGCATCGTCAGCGATAAGCTGCACGACCGAAGCTTCATCGGTCGCCAGCTCGTCAAAAATGATGGGGATATTGCTCCTCTTTCGCAGAGAATGGCACTCCCGCGCTGTAGGGCAAGGAGCCTCGAGCACAAAGTCCAGTCCGTCGGGAAGCAGTCTCAACATGCGCAAGGCAGTCTCGACGGACAATCCACCGTTGGCATCGACGAGGAAGAATTCTCCAGGCTGTTTGTCGGCCAGGGATGCAGCGATTCGAGCCGCATCGGCCGCAGGCTCTCCATCAATTTTGATCGAGTGGCCAACGTAACCGCGTCTCCGGTGCGACGCGACACGCTCTCGCATGTCTTCTGGGTCACCGACGTAGATGGATGAGATGATGGGCAGCTTGACGTTGGTTCGGCCTCCCAGAAGCTCGCAAACGGGAAGCCCCGCCCATTTGCCGAAGATATCCCAGCAAGCAACGTCGATGGGAGTCTTGACGTGCAAGTGGCCGACCAGGGCCTCATCCATGGCGTCGTTGATGCGGTCGACCCTTCGAGGATCCAGTCCGATCAATTTGGGGGCAATCTCTGCGATGCCGGCTCTGACACCGAGAGCGTGTGCAGCCACGTAGGTGGAACCAAAAGGTGTGCTCTCACCCCAGCCCTCGATTCCATTTTCCGTCGTGATACGGACAATGGTAGCATCGAAGCTGGTGTACTCGCGCCCACCAGAAAGCCGATAGACACCGCCACTGTAAGGCAGGTCGACTTGGAATACATCGATTCGGGCAATCTTGAGTTCTGACATGTTGTTGGAGGCGTAAATATTTAAATAAGCGCGATTTTGGGTTCAAGATTATTATTTTTAGGTGTGGAATTCCTTTGACTTCACGCTTGATTGATATATATAATCGCCCGGGTTACGCGTATCGTGCCCAACTTTGGCCATGTGAGTCCGGTCGTCGGTTCCCACATGCCGACTTCTGTTCCCCGCGTTCGAGATTCTAATACTAGTTTAAAATAAGCCCATGTGCTCTCTCAATTTTCCTTATTTGGCATGACTTATCTTGTAACCGATCGGGATATCCGATCCTGGTCTGTAGGAGTATTTGGAGACAGGACCCACATGTCACCGACTACCCTATACACCCACCCGATTGTTGAAATGCACATTTCTATATCGTCCTCTCTAAATTCGCTTAGATGGCTGTGGGGAGGGTTTATACCTTTTTGGCAAGAATAGTTGGTATATTAAAAGGTTGAGCCTAGAGCAGCTGCTCCTTGAAGTGCTTTTTGCTCGTTAGCTTAAGTAGGGCATATTGCCGACACAATACGTTCCCTCAATCTAAGCTCTCACCAAGAATCTGTCGGCAAGTTTGTTACAAGTTAAAGCCAATTTATTTTGATCAATCGAATATAAAAAAGAAATGGGCTTCAAGAAAACTTCGGCTAAACAGAAAAGGTGTGAAAAGGTAGTTCGGGTACAGCTCTTGTCAAGGATGTGTCTTTTTCGTGTATCATGTTACGTTCCTCATTGAGCGACTATGCAGTTAAGCTACCCTACCTACAACTTGATCTTTTGGTATAACCCAACCGATCATCCGACATCTCACGTCGGTCCACCTGTGACCCATAGCCTATAAGTCAGCTCAGCTTAAAAGAATTAAAGGTTGAGCAAATATGTACAAGATATATTCAAGAAATATACGTTTTACCAAACATTCCGTTAATTAGTCATGATTTTGCGCATGAATTGTATTACGAGACGATTCTACAACTGCAAATATAGATATATTCTTGTTGCGGTGCGCAGCTTCTGGTCGGTCAAGAAGCCCCACAATGAGTTCCACGCTATTGTTCTCGAAGGATCAACAACACACCACTCTCACTTTGATGGAAACTCAAGGCTCATTCAAACCGACCTTAGAAAGCTCTGTGTGACCCGAATCAAGCTGCGTTTAATTCTAGAATTCATTCAAAATTAATTACAAAGTAGTTCTAAATATATTTCTTATTCATTTCAACCTGATTTTTATTCAAGTCGACTCATAGGCGGGGCACTGGTCGAAGGAGCGAGCCCCTGTTCCTGTGGGGCGTCGCTTGGCGAGGAGAGTTGAACGTCTTACTCGCATAAAGCCGGGCAGGACCATATAAGCGTTATCGATGTGTCTCACAAAGGTCCGCCACTTGTGGACCCGGGGAAATTTTCCGAGACGAAGTCAAACTATCGCGTTGCAGACTCTTTTGACCGACTGTTTGCCCATTTCAGCCAGGCCCTCTTGCCGTGTCCAATATGACCGGCCGCAGCCGTTATGGCTATGGCTTTGGCGCCCTTTCGGCGCTGGTGACGGATTTGGTGGCTTTCTGGCTGTCGCAAACGCCAGAAGCCACGCCTGAACCGGTGCGAGGCAAAAACAACACAATCCTCTTCATTGCAAGCGAGCCGTACGGCCTCTCCAATGTGCACATGGCCACGGCACATGCGCTGCTCGAGGAACACCCGCACGCAGCAGTTCACTACGCGTCATTTCCCAAGGTTGCTAGCAGAATCAAGCGGACATCTTCTCTCGCGCCCACGGCCAATTCCATTGTCTTCCACCCGCTTGAGGGGCGAAGCTACATCGAGGCTTCTCCCCTGTCAAAGGGCGTCGGAAGCGAAAGGATAGTCCACCCTCCCGGACTGGCATCGGCAAAGGGCTTCTGCTACATCATGGAGAACGGCATATCTCCGTGGTCGACGGACGAGTACTACGCGTTGTACTCGTCCATTAGAAAACTAATTGAAGATGTGGATCCGGCAATCATTGTCTTGGACATGCTCCTGAACCCGGCCGTTGACGCGGCTCGGGATATGAATCGTGTCCACGCCATCCTCACGCCCAATGTTTTGTCAGGCATCACGCCAGCGGCGGAGAAGTCTCTCAGTCTTCTGTGGAAATATCCCGCGTACGAGCTACCCAGAACCATGCAGCAATTAAGCGCTAACATTTTGTAGGACGGCATCTGGATATCCGTTTCCTGTCCCGTGGCATCTCATACCTGCTAACATCTACCTCAACATTGAAATCTTGCGTTGCGTGCTCTCAACCGTTGGTGCGGGTGGTAAGAAGGATGCGCTGAAAAGAAAAGGAATTAAAAATCCCCTCGACTTTATGGGTTTGTACAAACCCCATGTTCCGTGGATCACTCAGACTCTGCCTGGAGCGCACGTCAAACTGGATTATGTCCCATCAAACGTTGTGAGTACTGGTCCTATCAATTTTGCTGGGGTTGGAAAAATAGGTGAGAATAGCGAACTTGTAAACTGGGTCAAGAGAGCGCCGACCGTGGTAATTGTCCTCGGCTCTCACTACATTTACACCGAACAACAAGCGAGGTCCATGATGGATGCTATTCAGCAGGTTCTCCTCCAGACTGAGGTACAGGTGCTTTGGAAAGTAAATTTGCAGGAAGGGGTCGACGACGCCTTTTTGCGGGTCGTAAATTCATCTGTGTCTCATCGTTTTAGGGCTGAAAAGTGGCTTGACGTGGAACCGCCATCTTTACTTCTTCTGGACACGGTTGTAGCGTCTGTTCATCATGGTGGAGCAGGAGGCTTCCACGACGCTTTGGGGTAAGTGCATCACTTGAAAACTTTATCCATGAATTGGTCGACTAACACAAACAGCGGGGAGTCCCACAGGTAATTCTTCCACTTTGGATCGACCTGTATGATTTTGCTCAATTGGTCGAGTACCTTGGGATTGGTGTCTGGGCATGCCAGGAGACAAGCCCAGAGTGGTCATCGGAGTGTCTAGCTTCCGGCTTTTTGAAGGTACTGGCCAGCAACCGAGAGCAAGAGTCAATGAAGCAGAGGGCCAGAGCCTTTGGAGAGCAGGCTAAAAAGCGTCCTGGCCGCTACGTTGCTGCTGAAGAGGTAGCAAGGTTGGCTGCTTTAGGATACTAGACTGTTTGCCAGGCGACTAGCCTTTGAAGTGTAGTACTTTTCACGTTGACTTGAACCACAGTTCAGACATTCCATGCGTTGCAATGGCCTTTTGAGATTAACCGTAATTAGACTATACTGCATCTATTCGAATCAAAGTTTAAAGTCGCATTCTACACGGGAAATCTTGGCACAGAGTAAAACTCAGAGAATCGCTTCAGCCTTAAGATCTTCCGGATGCTGCAGAGCGAGTTACTCCGCTCTTTAGTGTTTTTGCCCAGATATTTACTCGTCCCAAATGGTAGCGACAACAGCACCAGTCAGAGTTACCTGACCCAGCTTGCCACCCTCCTCCTCGAGCACAATTTTTCCTGACTCGACGTCTCGCTTCCAGATGACCACGGTCCTGTTGTTTTGGTGACCCACAGCAACCTTGTCTCCGGCCTTGTTGAAGGAGAACTGGCGGGGGGACCAGCCTCCTGAGGGAGCAAGCTGCACAAGAGTGAGAGTACCGTCTTCCTTGATCTCAAAGGTGGAGAGGGTGTCAGAAGGACCCGATCCTAGGATAGGTGAGTCGCGGAACGACTTTTCGCGGTTGGACACGACGAGGAAGCGACCATCAGGCTAAAATAGAAGTTAGTATCGAATTTCGTCCCACTTTCGCCAAGATGGCAACCAATAAAAACTTACACTCATAGCAATCTCGCTGGTAGGGGCCAGAGTCTCAGGCAGATCGGCGCTGATGGCAGGAATCTCAAACACCTTTGTGAACTTGAGGCCATTGGAAGTGTACTTGACGCGGTAAGAGTAGACCTTCTGGGAGAGCTCGCCGTTGAAGAAGAAGAAGGTTTCGCCATTGTCCATGACTCGGAAGAAGCCGTGGCGGGGGCCCGTGCCGGGATCCGCAACCAAGCTGCCCACCTCCTTGATGGGGGCCACGGACTTTTTGTTGTACGTGTATACGCGGCACCTGTCACCGCCGAGATCGGGGAGAACAACAAACTTGTTGGTGGGATCAATGATGACATGGTGAAGATAGCTTCGATCCTGTCGAGACGCGACTGGTCCCGTCTCGGTAATGTTGGGGAAAATCTGCTGCAGCGGCCCAGTGCCTGGCAGAGCTCCAGCTTCGCCCAGAGCGAAAACAGCAGCTGTGCTTCGGTTGCTATAAAGTTCCGTGTCAGCATTTGTACTTGCAGCTCAATTGGCTTTTTTGCACTTACTATGAAGCGGTGATGTATCCTCGTGCTCCACTGGAGGTGGTGAGGATATCACCCGCGACACCGCTCAGAGGCGCGGTAACTCGCGCAATACGAGTCAAAGCTCCATTGTCACCGATGGAGAAGGAGTTCAAAGATCCAGATGTCGAACTGCTACCGCCGCGGTCGAGGCAGTAGAGCACGCGACTGGCGCCATCGAGGGTGAGCCATGAGGGATTGGCTTCGCACTCTGACGTCCTGGCCGTCACCGAAAGACTGTTGTTGCTGCTGCTGGATCCAGCAAGATGCAGCGTCGTCACGTTGCCGCCCGAGTCTGCTGCGAAAAGGGTCACGGCGCTGCATGACGAGATCAGCGCGGATCCCACGACGGAATTTGACAGACGCATTTTTCAAATGGAACGGGAATGAATGGGTGACTTGACAACGGCCCTGGAACTTGCAGATTTTCGAACCAATTCACCAACGCCCAGCAGATATATCAGCAGCGGCGTTTCAACGAGGACCCTTGGATACGAAATACGCGCTGTTCGAATTCATGCATAAACTAGAGTTCATATGGGATCGGTAGAGGCGGAAATTGAAGGGGCCAGGGATCAAACTTTATAACAGTCTGCTCGCGCAGGTTATTGGGCGATGCCGGGGAACTGGTGGATTAACCCAGAGCTGTCAGTGCTTGCTAATTTACCCGTCGGCTAGCTGGTGCGGGGGCTGAGCGAGCGACGGAAACGCGTCTGTAGGGACGGAAAAATAGCACGCGCAAATCCGCCGGCGCCCGAGCTCCAGAACGAATGTCACCGTGAAACAAGCAGGCTTCGATGACAATCAACTTCCCGCCGGAGTTCGGCTCGTGTTTGGTGGGGTGGGTGTTGTTAACCTTTAAGCTATGCATGGATCCGGCCGCGGATGGAGGCGCCAGATAAGGCTGGCCAAGGCTGGCCAAGGCTTGGCTTCTAGAATTTAGGTGTGCAGAGGCCAAGTTTAATACGTGGACAGAGCTTGCGTGAAACTCGCCAGATTGATTAGTTGGTGTACCAGAGTTTATGGAAATGGTAGCGAGGGATGATCATGACCAGCATGCAAAAAGTTTAACCGCGTTGGTATTAAGATGATGGCGAAGCGACCCGATTGATGCTTTGAGAAACCATTCGCTCTGCTTCATCTTCTCTTCTCTTTAATCTTTTGTAAAAACGACCATGGAGTCTTATTCCTCCTTTAGACGCTTCGCCGTCGCCTCGATTCTTTGTCTTGCTCCCTCCTTTGCCACTGCCCAGAATGGCAGTGCTGCCAATCTGCAGGCTTGCCTGAACACGGCTGGCGTGCGCAGTATTGTTAGTTCTGATAGCACATGGGCAAACGAGACGGTGCAGTTCCAGAAGCGAATCAAGCCCGATCCCGCCTGTATTGCGTTCCCCGAGACCAAGGACCAGGTCGCCCTCTCCCTCGACTGTGCTCGCAATGCCTCTGTCAAGGCTTCTGCTCTTGGTCCTGCCCATTCTTTCCAGGGCTATGGCTTTGGCGACCCCGGCAACTTGGTCATCAACATGGCTGCCTTTGACTCTGTTAGCTATGACGCGTCAAGCACTTACTTGACCTTTGGCGGAGGCTCTCATGTTGGCCCGGTCGTGAAGCATCTGTGGGACGCGGCTGGCCGCCACATTCCCCATGTTCGTGGTGCTCATGTCGGTGTCACTGGCTCCAGCATTGGTGGTGGTTTTGGAAGCACCTCTCGAGTCTATGGTACTCCCATGGATAACCTTGTCTCGGTAGAGTACATGCTGTACAATGGAACCATTGTCAATGCTACCCGGGGCTCTGACCTTTTCTGGGCCGCTCAAGGTGCTGGATCCTCCTACGGCATCATTCTTTCCATGACCACCCAAACACACAAGCCAGAGTTTGAGCGTGCCGTCAACTTCACCCTCTCCATCGGCAATGTTTCTGTTGATGTTGCTGCGAAGGCCCTGGTCGCCATTCAGGATTATGCAACCAGCACCAAGTGCCCCGACGAGGTTGCTCTCCGCTGGAGCCTTTCCGCTCCTCCATACACGGGAGCTGGCTACTTTTACGGCAACCCTGCCAAGTTCGACAAGGCCATTGCCCCCCTCGTGAAGAGTCTCAAGGCTCTCAGCAACGATACCGTCATCCAAAAGACCGAGCTGCCATTCTGGGATATGGAAGTCGCCGTCGCTGGTGCTGGCATGAACAGCCCCACCGGTGGTTCTCTTGGAGGCCGAGCCTTCTATACCCAGGCCCTGACCACCACTACCGACCATCCTTTGACTGAGGAACAGGCCAAGATTCTCTTTACCAGCACCACTCTAGCTTTCAACCGTACTGATATGAGAAAATCGGGATTCCTGGACCTCTGGGGCGGTGTCTCGCGTGACATTGCTGACTCCGACACTGCCTATGCCCATGGCAAGAACCTGTGGCTGATCCGATGGGAGGCCAACTCTGTCGATGCCAGCAATTACCCTGCTGATGGCCCTGCATACCTGAAGGGTTTGATCCAGCCATTCGAGCAATCGCTCACAGATGCTGGCGCTTCTCTACGAGGCTTTGTCAACTATGCTGATACGGAGCTGACCGAGACTGAGTGGAGCTCTCGTCTTTACGGTGCCAACTATGAGCGATTGAAACAGCTCAAGACAGTTTATGATCCCGAGGGGCTGTTTATCAACCATGCTCAATCCATTCCTCTTCCTTAAGTATCATAATGGAGATGCATGGTTCACCGTAAACTTGTATATAATTTTGATAGAGCATGTAACAATTGATTATGCTAACCAAATGTTGATTTCCACTTTTTCTCAACCGCGTGGGTACTGGGCCTGATGCCGTCTTAACCTAAACTGTACTAAAGTTAAGCCTGAGCACGCTAGTACTGTTGGACACGCCAGTATTGCAATCTTGTTCACAAAGAAAATGACGAAATTACATCGATCCTATGTATTCTTCCTTTCTGATTTTTGCCACAGAACGCCCCACGCACCCGACTGAGAACCTGCATCAAACACTTGGGTTGGCGTTCTACGCTTTTTCGCTCTCACGACTTGCATTTCTTGGGGTTTTTGGGATTATCCACAGCACCAACTGAACTACTAGATGCAAAGTTAACTGAGGTAAGTCGTGTCAAATCGGTTACCCTCCCAATTTCAGCAGCCTCAAGGCTGATGAGGTTCATTCTCCACTGCCTTGGCCAGCCGATTGTCTATTTCTGAGGTTCAAAGTCTTAAATAATCTGTCTAATAAGATGCATTCTTGCCGGTTGACCAAAAGGCTTTCTAAATTTATTGTTCATCTTGAAAATACTTATTGTTCTCCCTGTCTTCGCATGACTTTGGCACATACTCAATCATGTTTGGTGTTTCATTGCCCTTCATCGGCGGAGAACCACGCCTCACTATTGAGCATGTAGTTGAATTTCTCTCAGAATGTTCCGGCGCGTCCTGCACTTCACCCGTGTTCGAAATGTCAGAGTCATCATCGTCCTCAGAACAAAAGTCGCAGTTTGGATCCTGACAACCAAAGGACCAGGAGCACAGGTAACATTGAGCACCGAAATGCAAAAGGCCACAGCACCAGTTTCCTGAGCGACAGGTCGGGCAGATTACACTTTCATCTGACGAGCTCCACTGTTCAGAAGGTTCACTGTCTGAGCCTTGCTGCTCGTCATCGTCATTTTTCGAATGCCCACTGTCAACATCCTCATCATCTTGATCGGAAGGCCCAATGCCCTCAGCCATAGGTTCATCTGTTTCTGAACTGCTGGAGGTGTCGGTACAATTGCGTATACGGTGATCATCCTGATCCGCTCTAGCTCCCTCCAGAATCAGGTCCTCTGGATACGGACATGAACTTTCCCAGCCGGCCCAGAGTTGACAAAAGTCAGCCCTTGTATAACGCCTGCCATACTTTCCCACTCGCTGAACATTTCCTCGTACGTTTTGAGGGTCATAGCCACTGGCAACAAGAACGAGATCCCAAAGATCACGTCGATAACTACCACATGTCTCGTCTCCCTCAACTTCAGAATATACCATGTGCGACACTGATCTACCAAGATAGTCCTTCGCAAACACATCTGCTTTGTGCACTTTTATCAATAATATAAGTGCCTTAGGTTCTCTTTCAATATCGCCCCAACGGCAAGGGGAAGAGTTTATTAAACAAAGATGCAGACAACTGTGGCCCCAGATGTCCACATCAAAAGCACTTGCTCCTCGGTCCAGTAACAGGGAGAAAATAGAATCGGAGTACCCTGGCCCCGTGTTGAGGCATTTCTGAAGCAATGCGGTGCGACCGGATCTGTTCGTCGTCTTAGCATCGGCGAAACCCGCACCGAGATCTAAGAATAATTTCATTGATTCCTGTGGATACTTTAGTCAGCCCATTTGGCTCTCGGTGTCTCCGTAAATACCGCAAGGTAGGATCAAGGCAATTCCACTCACATAAGTACCCTCACTAAATGCCTCCCAAAACGCAGAGCCACTATCAGAGCCACTATCAGAGCCACTATTATCTTGCTGATAACTAGTTGGGTCTGCTCCGTGACTTAGGAGAATCCTCCGGCATTCATTAGTAACTTCTACCTCTTCAATGTCGACGTCACAATCATTTCGAGGCTCCGCTCTCAACATCGGCGCCATATTACCGAATTTGTTGATACCATACGCGTTAACATCGGCATTTCCCGAGACAAGAAACTGGCACATGCGCGGTTGAAGGTGTGAAAAGGCGATCTTCGGTGCTTTGTTAGTGTAAAGCCCGTTCAAAGTTTGGAAAGTTCGCGCCTACAAAGAGCAGAAAATTTCCAAATTCATCGTGGTCTCTAAGAGATGCCTGACCACGCCGTAGGAGACGCAAAAACTCATCAAACTGCCCTTCTCGGACCAACTTAAACACAGTAGAGTCTGCAGGGAGGACATTATTCACTTGTAAACAAGGAATGGAGGAAAAACATCCGTTCCATTGGACTTGACGCATAAAGGTTGCTGTAAACATACTGCCCTTGCGGTTGTGCGGGAAATATTTCAGTTTCGTGATAACATTCTTGACATTCGTTCGATCGTTTGATTTTCCGTCATTTGAAGTGTTGGATCTGAACCAAAGTGTTTTATCGTAAATAGTCAGAGATCCATCCCCAAGATCCTGCATTTCATAATAATGATCTCGGCGAATAACATGCCCTTCGAGTGGACTGCTAAGCACTAAAGTTGAGAATGTTATTACAACCACGCACGCATTGACTCAGAATAATGCATTGCACTCTGTACTTACCGCCATCGTTAATAGACATCGTCTCCGCAGATTTGAGTAGACTTGCAACTTTCTCGAGATTCTTGATATTCGCCAAATCTTGTGATTGCCTCTGAGCTGCCATTATGACTGCCTCCAGGTCTTCAATGATATCATCAATCTCTTCAACATCTTCAACTCTCTTTTCGTATTGCACCAGCTCGCAAAGTCGATTGATGCACTCTGAGACTTTAGTTTGCCCAGCTGTCTTCTCAACACTATTGCTTGCCACATATGAAGCTAATTGGGTTTGAACTACCCCTTGAATGGTTGGGTCCTCCTGGGTAGTGGTTGTTGTGTCTCCTTTTGCAAACATCGATACAAGTGATTGTAGCGCGTCCGTTGTTTGCGAAAGTTTCTCCTCTATACCTTTATAGGTCCCCTTTGACTCGGCTCGGGATTCTTTCAGTGCTGTAACGATTGTCTGCAAATCCATAAGCACGCTTGTTCCTGTTGCATCAGATGCAAACCTTGCTTCATCTATGCTGTTATGAATCGCAGATAGCTGGCCTTTGCATTGCATGTCTGCGCTCGCGAAATCTGCACGAAAAGAATCCATGTCTGTCCGAACCTCGCCGAGTTGGGCCAAGCTGGCCTGAGAGCCCGTAGAGATGCTTTGAGAAATTGATGTCATTTGCTTTCTTGACTGGACCTTCTCCTTTTCAGCATGCATAAACATTTCAGACAACCTCACATCAGTTTTTCTGGCTTGTACATGAACATCGTCAAGCTTTCTCTCAACTTCGAAATGTGAATCAGCAACTAGTTATCAAGAATCCGGAGCACATGAATTGGAACTAACTGTGATTTAGGTGGCTGAGTATCTCAACTGCCTTCGGGTTACTTCGCACCGCAGATGGATGAACTACCAAAAGCAGTTCCTTGGCATATGCCGCCGCATTTGCTGCTGCATACTTTTGCCACTGATCATTATTGTGCGAATCGGCATAGTCTGATATTCCTCGTATAATGATACAAGGAAAATCATTCATCAGTCCGGCAGCTTCAGTTTCTAGACACTTTGCGTTATGCCTATGATGTATTTGGTCTCTTGTTAGTGAGTTCTTGACTGCTTCTGAACCAGTTGCAATGATGCCGTAGTGGATAACAGGGATGCTTGTATCCCGAGTATCAGACTTTCTTTTGATAGCCTTTTCTGCGTCACAACCTTTACAATCTTGGCCGTCTTGGTGCAGGTAGTCTGTAGGGAAAAGCATGTCCATGGTTTGTCCTGGGCATATCCATTTACTTCGCTTCTGTTCAGGTATCTTTCGGAGCATTTGATCAACATAAAACGGTGTCTTGCTCTCTTGTAATGTATGAAGTGCCTTTATCGTAGAGAGTGCACTACGTAGGACTTTAGGGGGTTGGTTGAGATGATATTCCATTTTGAAGGGTCCATTTTGAAGTATGCTCCCAAAATTGTACGCGACGACACCACCGGTCTTCTTATCGCTGCTAACAACAACATCCCCAAGGCGAACATCATCCTCGTCGTCATGGTCACGCGGGATACCAGCCCCAATACCTACCATTAAACCAATACGAATACTAGGAAAGCTTCGTAGCATATCTGTGGCTACGACTGCAGCAGAGACTGGTCCAGCTTCCCCAAAGGGGAGGCATGCTATGACTATATTATGCTGATGTATTCTTCCAAGAATGTAGTTGTTGCTATCGGTAGCCGGTGGTACTGTTTGCGGATCTCCACGTTCTTCATCAAGCATCCACCAACCAGCCGCCAGTTCGATTGGGAGTGCGGATATCCACCCAACTTCGTAGGCTTCGTTCGGATAAGAAGGGCGATTGGTATTTGCGGCCGATTGCCCGATGGGCAAAGGGTGGTCAAGGGGTCGCTCGTTTCCGGTGGCTCGCAATGTTGCCATTATGTTTTTGGAAGAACCAAAAGGCACGGGTAGCTGGCGAGGCTAGGCGTAATACAGAATTGTCACACTCCCTGTCCCAGTTAGAATCGGAACCTTGCGCTCAGTCAGCAGTAGCTTCCACCTTTTGTTTCATTCAGAGGTATGCAGGCGAGATGTGACTTCGCGTCGCTGTGGCTTCGATGAACGATGGGGTTGTTAGGATGAGGGGTTTGCTTGACACTGCCCAAATGCTTGTTTTTGGTGGCTATGCTCTGGAGGTGCATACTCTTTACAGCCTGGTCAGGCTGGATCCACGAGGCTGTCAACGTGTTTTCACGGCCCACTGCTTGGCCAATCAATTGATGGAGTTCGCAATTACCCCAGTAACAACAAAGATCAACATCAGATTATTTATCCAAATCGCTTTAGACTCGATGCGCTATACTTGCTATACATTTACTACTAATCACAATCGAAAAAACAACCAAACTCTAATTGCACCCTTGCGGCTGAATAATCGACTCAACTACCCTAAACCACTAGGAGATTGACTGTTGCCAATGACGTCCAAGAGAACTGGTATCTACACTAGACCCAACTTCCATCCCAAAAAGGTGGGTGCTCATAAACAAAAACACATATGCCAAAAGCAAGTAGTTGCGTCGAGATTTGCTTGGTGGTACAAAATGTCAACAACTAACTCTGTGGTTTGCTCAAAACTTAGAGAGGTGTAGGGATAACCCCTTTTGATCTTGTAAAGAGAGACCAGAATAAGCTCTTATAATCCAATGCTGGATTGATCAACTGATACCGTAAAAAGTTGATACACCAACTAAATTATCTATGCCGATCGCGTCCCCAATGGTTCATCACCCCATCCCCATCATCTACACCAAACATGCTGACATGATTCTCGTCAAGTCCGAACCAAAAGGCCCACAATCGGTTGCAGATGCCGACGCGTAACCAGTACCTGCCTCCCTGTTCGACTGGCCTCTGCCAATTGGTGACCACCTTGACCCAGCGATCGTACTTCTGACGATCATGCCTCAGAGTTGTCTTTGGGTCTTCAGATAATTGCAAAATGTTGTCTAGGCTCTCTTGGTCAATCATAAGACATGCGATGTAGCGCGCGTTGGCTGGTTCACCCGCATTGAGGTGCTCTTGGACCCAGGCATCGAACCGTTCTCCGACTTGCTCAATGCTTGCACCATTCAAGCTGCTCTCATCCTCGATAACATCATTGTAGAAGCGACTGACAAGGTCAGCATTCGGCGCAGGGTCTCGCGGCTCCATATTGGCAAGTGGTCTCAGCAAAATATCATCATTGGCGAAGTGGATCCCATAAGCGCGGAGACGCTCGATAGCTGTCGCAAATGCCTCATTGGACCCCGGGCTGTAAACGGTGCGGAAGATGGTGAAGCCCCAAGAATGAGGGCGATCATGGTTTGTAGGATGCCGTGACAGAGCCGACAGCTGATGCCGTGGTGGGCGGTTGGTTTCAGGATCATAGGGGAAACGAGCCCGAGGCCGAGCGATGGCCATATCAATTGGTCTGAATGGATCCATGGTGAATGGGGGGTTGAAAAAGTCAAATGACTAGATTGAAATGAGCATAGTAGGTGGAAGGTAGACGGTCATAATCCGTGTCAGGGGGTGGAACCGACGGCATAATATACCAAAACGCCTGTAATCCCTGTTGCTAAGCAGGATCATTAGACCCCAGTTAACCCACAACGTTTAAAAGTGCCATGGAGGCGCACTCTAAGCAGGCTGAGCCATTACCAAGCAGTCAGTGAGCAGACTGAGGCACGGGTGAGCATTGTGTGATTAGCCTCGGTTCTGGTGCCCACAAAAGTGATGATAAGGTGCGTATAGATTTGAATGATGGTACATCTAAATATACCCGAGATAATTCTGACTACATCGCTCTCTATCTTGAGCCTAACACATATGGGTATAATTTCAACTAAAATAACTAACCACAAGATTGACCGCTTGGTAAGAAGTATAACCCCCCCCCCCCCAGAAGAATTGTCCTTAAGTGCCATTTGGGGCACCGTCAGTCTGTCTCTCCCAGCCAATGTCGTTGAGAAAGAGAAATTGGTCGAACTCGAAGCCATCGATGCCTCCGCCAGCTGCATCAGGAATAGCGTTTCGGTCGAGTACGGCTTCCAAACCTGCGGTCCCGCCTGGCGCGATGTATTCATCCATTCTTGGATGGACAATATCGCTTGGTTGGGCAGGTCCGGGACCGGGGCTTTCAAGGCAAACATCATCCCCCATACCTTCACCCTCTTCATCCGGCTTGGAAGAAGATTCGCTGCTCCTCTCGCCATTACCCTGAGGCCTTTGAGCTACCCAGGACTTGTAAATATAATCGAGAGCCATACTTAATACAACACCGACCTCTCTCTGCAGACCTCCTTGCTCCCCCGGATTGGCCAAGTGCCCACTCTCTATCAATCGCTTTTCGACAATACTGGCACCTTCCTTACTGACAAATTCTCGAAACTCACAAAGGTCTTCGGAAAGATTGGCGTCCAAGTAAGGTGATGAAGGTCGCTGGCAGCCGGGGAAAGTAATATCCCAGACAAGGTACCACTGCTCCTCTTGCGTTGATCCAGCTGAGCCGCGTTGCGAAAGCTGCTGTTTCTGCTCCGCCGATATCTCATCACTTTGGACTTCATCTCTCAAAGGACACTGGATTCCTGTGCCCCGCAGGTGTTCTGTTAGAAGAGCCCCGTTGCTGAAAGTCTCTTGGCAGCGGCAACATCGGTGTGGGCTGTGATGTGCTCGGTACATGTGCTGCTTGACATGCTTCACCTCTTTCAGGTCCTTGCTGTAGCAACGAGAAAAACGACACGGATTCCTCTTCCAAAAAGGACAGGCCAGAACCCTGCCGCGCTGATTTGTCCTCCGTCGCTTTTTGGCAACCTCAGACTGTGGAGTGCTGTCGTCTGAACCTCCCATCACATTCTTCTCCGCCTGAAGGGTTCTCTTCTTGCCTCTATCTCCGTTACCTCCCTCCCTGATTCTGCCTTCGCTCCCCTGTGAGCTTGGTGCACTGTGGATTTCTTCGGAGCCATAGTGAGGAAGAAGCTGTCGATGAGCTTCAAAAGCGACCAGAAGTTCAGAAACAACGGGCTCTAGTCTAGCAGCAGGTGCATCACTTGCCACCGGTGGCAGCGATTTGTTCGATTCACTTGACTCTGAGAAGGCGTCATCCGCATCCTCATCAGAGGGCTCTTCCTCGGTATCCTCACAGTCTTCAGCCCTAATAGTCGAAGATTCGGACCTATCTTGCTGCGCGGTTGAGTCCAAGGAAGTCCTCCGCGTACTTGGGAATGAATCTATCGATCTATAGGAATGACGAGAGTCTCGACAGCTCCCGGTGGAGATGCTCCATGCCTTCAAGCTATGCGTTACGTCGTCGATATTTGTGCCGAATTGATGATTGTGGGCCCCAACGTTCATGCCTGAGATGGTTGTTGATTCAAGACCACTCTGGGCTGTGGCTCTCTGGTCTTGGGCCTCGTTCCTGTGACCTTTCCGAAAGGACCCCTGGGCTTTTGGGGCATGGTGGTTATTTCCATGGCCATACTGGAGTAGAGGCGATGCATCGCCAAGCCGGACCCAGGGCCAATCCTTCAAAGCACCACTTTGTCGAACGTCGTTCCGCAGTTCTTTCCTGGCAGAAGTATCGTCGGAGAAGAACATGATGTACGGTGAGGCCTTCGCCATCGACCGCCCTATCATGAAGAAATGGACCTTGAGGTCGAAGTTGACATACTTGTCGCTTTCGACTATCTTCTCAACACGGCCTCGGATCGATTGCCAGGCCTGCGCAGCGGGGCCAACAGCGATCCAGACGTGGCTTCCGTTTGGCAGTACCGTGAATTGACTACCGCAAGAAGCCTCCGGGTCTGCCAGTGTGTTTGGATTCATGGCGATCACAACTGGCCGCGTTTGACCTCAGCATGGGCGACTACCCAGAAAAAGACAGTGGGGTCGAGAACTACACTCAGAGGCGAATTGAGGCCTGCACAAGCGCATTTGGAGGCAATTAAAGGCCCGATAGGAACTACATGAATCCAGGGTGGCGAAAGCGACCGGGCATGCAGGAGAAAAACCTGGAGATATAAAGCTGCCCTGCTCAAGGCCCCGCAAGCCAAGAATGCATAAATCGCAAGCCCGAGGCTTGGCTGTCCGACGCGGAACGGATCCTTAGGATGCGGCCACTGCAAATTAGCGAGGGGCTGTCATAGTAACTAACGGATCTGCACGTAAGCGCTGAGGCTTGATTGGGCCAGGGTCTACGGAAGCCGGGAGCACCGCGTTGCGAGAGCCCAAATGTGCTCTCACGCCTTCTGTGCTCTCCCACCGATTCCCGAATCTAGATCTGGCCCTGGGCCATGTAGCCCATTTGTGCCCACGACTACTAAAAAACCAGGCCGGACATTTATCTAGACAGCGCTATGCACACCGTGATGTGATAATATCATTTATTTCCATTAATTTGGAGGAACGTATTTGACAATGCACGGGGTGAAGAAAAACGTTTGCAATCTCAGCCGTAATTGATAGTAAATCATCCATATGACCATGGGCTATTCTTGGTGACCTCGCGATGACCGTTGATGGTGAGGGTGATGATATGGCGGTGATCCGGGGATGGTGAGCGGGGATATGGATGACGGACGGAGACCCCGGTGAGGCCAACCCATTCCCCCACGTTGTCCCTGGTCCGGCTGAATGTTACCGCCAGGATCAGGACTCAACACCCAAACCACACCGAATTTCTCATTGATCGCAGCCGGGTTTTAGGGTTGCTGGCAGGCACAAATGGAGGGGTGAGTGGGCCATCTCCGCCTAGCGCAAGGCGTCTGTTTGCCTTGCAGCCGTAGCCGCGTACTTGAAAGAAAGCGAAGGCAGATTTTAGACCAATGCTGACCATAGCTTATCGCCCGCATTTGCGCCCAACGGAACCTCCGGTATCTCCGTGATGCGACTTTGTCAGAATCCGTCGTGCTCGATACGAAGGCTGCCCCACGATGACCAGAACACGGCCTTGCAAGGGAGTAGGCCAGCACCTCATCCACTATCGGCTGGCCGCCCGCAAGAGGCATGCTTGGCGACACATGGCCAACCATTAGCTTACTCATTCTAACAGCCGCTTGAAATGGAAAAAGAAGTCAATCCCCTGTGCCAGATCGGTGGGGCAGTAGCCGCCATTCGGCCCTTCTGCGATGAAGCAAGTGACGGGCCGTTCGGATTACTACGAATTTTCCTCTGGCGATCAGACAGGAGGGCTGACTTGTTAATTATAACCACTCTCACCTTCATCCAGCCTCTGAAATATTTTTTTCCCTTCATCTGCGTCAACTTCTCTCTTCTGGCGCATAGCAACATACCCAACACCACGGCAACAAACAAGGGCCCCAGCGAGGGTGGCGATATTCCCCTTAGCTTGCATCTCATTTCATCGCCATGATGGATAGTGCATGGGCGTTTACTTCCTTGACACATTCACGGCGGACATGAAGACAAATGCTGGAAACCCTTTCACCATATCAACATGTCTAGCGCTGTTTCTGTTGCATGTGGCGCCGGAGACGGCGACATGAACGTCTTCTCAGCTACCAAGCATCAGCTTGGGCGGCGCCTCCATCTACCTACAGCCTATAGTGGCGGTCCCCTCCAGCCCACCACCGGCGGGGTTGTTTTTTTCGATGGACAGAAGGCCTACCAAATCACGGCATGGAATCCATCTTTCCGACGCGACACGGGGTCGCCCAGGTCATCTATCGAAGCAGGGGTGCCGGAGGCAGAGATCGAGACGGACGATGTTGCGATGATGGATTGGGATCTGGAGGGATCAGACCTTGAAAGTGACTTCGGGAGCGAGGGAGCATCCGAGACTAGATGCGACGCTATGGAGCCGCGCTATCCAAGCAGCATCGAGATGGCCGCCGCATCCAACGCTATCAGAGATAGCCACCATGTTTCTTACGCTGCGACATCATCGGCATTGGAGGAAACCTTACAGCGACAGGGCGCCAAGGGAAAGTCGCTTGAAATTCCGCGGGGCTGCGTCTCCATCGGCAAGCTGGCTGCGACATCATGGACGGAGCCATGCGACAGCCACCTGCTCGTGGAGCTGGCCGGTGCTGACGTCAAAAACGCCCAAGAGGTCAATACCATCTCTCATGAGTCGCATGGCGGCGGTTTGAGAGTGAGAGCAACGAAGCCCGGGAAGATCACCAGCGTCAATTCGAGCCTCCCCGCCATCGCGGCCGTGGCTGAACATGCAGTAACCTGCAGGCTGTTTACGACACCCGTGGTGCACAAGTTGAAGAGCCAGCGCAAATGCCGTGATGAGTTCCAAATATATTTCGACAGTCACCTCTTCCACAATGAGGATTGTGGAGCAGCCGTTATGGACCCGCGGAGCGGTGAGGTCTTCGGCCAGGTGGTATACGGAAACCCAGGCACCCCATTTGCCTACATTCTGCCCATTGAGGACATCATTCGGGATGTCGTCGCACGGCTTATGGGGACCGAGATTGCTTTCTCTCCGCCTGCCGAGGCGCCTCAGGCCAAGCATCCCATCCTCCGCTCGATCCAGTACGCCTCCCGGAAACCGCCAAAACACCAGGGAAGTGCCTGCACGGAACCGCACGACTTCTTTGAATTTGGATCCCCGCAGTACTTCCAAAATCTGAGTGGAGAGAAGATGCCACCCCGACAGCACCTCCGCAGCCTCGGGGAAACAATTCGAGCTTCATTCACGATGAAGCCCATTTGGCCAAAATTCCCCAGGCGCCACCGCAAAACGAAACAACCAAAAGCCGATAGAGTCAAGGCTAGTTTCTTCTCATTGCCTGTCGAGATTTGCGACATGATCATCGACCGATTGTCTTTCCGTTGCGCAATGAACTTTCGCATGGTCTCAAGGGCCTGTCGCGCCGCTGTTTCAATCAACGGCCCTGCCATCTCGAAACGCCTGCTAGACAAGTGCCCACTCCCTCCTCTGGCCCGACAGCTATATCCCATCTCAAGCCTCGACCTGTCGTACATTTGGGAGGTCGGATATCGGCACGCCGTCGCGTCCAAGCTGGCCGGGCATTTGGCAAGCTGGCTCGAAAGCGACATGTACCTCCACAGATCAAAGTGCCAGCAGCAGGCATTCCAGGAACGAAGATCACTGCTACAGAAACGCCTCCTCCCGGCATTGTTTACGGCATTTCACTTTTTTGAAAAGTATCCCCAATCGCTGGCAAGCACCCTTCATAAGTCCCAAGAGACCAAACTTAAAGGATTCGCGGTCCTTCGCAGGCCTATTTCCTACGAATATGAGCTCAAAGTCATGGATTGCTACAGTGATGACGTTCTAATGCACACTCACGATGTTATAAAATGTTTGCTCAATTACCTTCAAGCCATGGTATCGCCTCCTTCCTACTACAGTCCACCGGAACGGTTCTTCCGCGGGTACCACCAAAGTAAACCAAATGACACGGTGCTGGTCACGATTCTGTGTCTCGGCGGACTGGGCAAAATCCTACAGCTAGCCGATATTAAGGATTACTCTAAGCGAAGGGCAGAAGTTGACAAGATGTACTCGGCGCTGACTACTCCTGGGCACGGCTCAAGTTCAATGCCATTCCCAAATGGTATCAACAGAGAATCGGCCGTAAGTGACGACAAACCCAGTCTTTGCCAACACTTACCAGTTTTGGACCATATTTGGCGTCCTACAGCGGAAAGCTTGATTGTGCGACGGGGTATCGTACAGAAACCCCAGGATTTGCGAACGTTGGCCCAAGTCTTGACTGAGCTAGCGAAGCCAGCTTCGGAGGCTACTGTTGCCGACCAGCTATACGAAGAGCATCAGCTCTGGCACGGACTTTCCAACCACAACTTTGACACCGTCGACGAGTGAGAGCTTATATAGATGGGGCGAGTTTTGGTTGGTTTATGGATAGGCATGCGGCACGACCGCTGAGAAAGCAAGTGTTACAAAAGGTGACGAAGGCATATAATCTAGAAAATCTGCATTTAGAGCCGGAGTTGACGAGACATACCCGAAGGAGACAATACATAATAAATTACGTTTAATTATGGATTTTCCCCAGCAGATGACCGTTTATCGATGAGTGACCGCCTGCTCACCCTCTTTGGACAAGGTGCACTCAAGAGTCGAGCTTCAGAAGCTGGGCAGCGCGGTTTCTGATGAAATCCATTTTCGCTGAATCATTTTGCTGCAGCGTTGCCACCCAATCCGCACCCTGCTGCATCATAAGGAAAGGGTAGTCGACCGAATAGAGTATACGACCCTCGCCGAGTACACGGTTATGGAAGTCTAGAAGATCTGTCCCGAAGTTCCCGCTGGTTGTCTCCCAAATGTTTGTGCGCCAGTAAGACGAGAACGGCCGTTGCATCGGGATACCCTCGGGCACTCTCCTAGCAAGCACTTTGGCATCTCAGTCAGCATACGTTCTGTTTCTAGGTTTCCATGCCACTATTGCTCAAAAGAGATTGGTGTGTGTTGGGAATTAGTACTTACTTTCATCGATGCGCCAGAAATCGCTTGGGATTCTTTCTCCCATGTGCCCAACAATGACTTTCAGCGAGGGGAATCGACTTGCAGGCCGTTAGCACCGGTTGCAGAATTTGATGGACGGAGGTGCTCTGTGATGGGAACTTACTCAAAAATTCCGTTAGTGCAAAGACCAACCATGTGGTTGGAAAGCGTGACCGCGAATTGATGCGAGGGTCCAAGCATCCAAGGTGCATGGGCAAAGTTTATTCTCGTCATTTGAGACGTCGGTGGTCTCGGGTGCATGTACACGGGAACATCCAGCTCCGCCGCCATTTCCCAGAAAGGGTCGTATTCGGGAGTATCGTAGTAAAGGAGGGTACCTAGAACTGGATAAGCGATGGCGTCATGCATATTTTGATCTGCTCTTCTCTGTGGCAATTTGGAGGTAGACTTCCTAATGTATCCAACAAATTCCAGAGACAAATGGCTGTGGCTTACTATTGTCATCACCCGCTTGCTGAAAATCGTTCAGCAGGGCACCGTGAAAGCCCAAGTCTATTACACAGCGACGCAATTCAAGAGCAGCCTGGGTCGCATTGTGCATTGATAGAGCTGCAAACACTCCAAACCTTTCAGTGTTGTTGGCAATAGCGGCCGCAATATCATTGTTGGCCTGTGTCGCGAGCCTTTCGGCAAGTTCAACATTGGACACGGCTTGAATACCGGGGGATGTCAATGAAAGAACCATGTAGTCCACGCCAGTTTCATCCATCCAACGAATGCGTTGGTTATGAATGTCTGCAAGGTTGTTCAAGAGGTCGGCATATGTTTGTCCTGGAGAACGTCATGAGCAGGCCAGAATAAAAACAAGGTTCGGGAGGTCGTACCAGGAAGTGCTGAGCCACTGGGTCTGAGTTAGAAGACTGAAAATAAGACAGAGCTAATTTACTCACATGGTTCTATCTAGCTCTGGGTAATCCAAGCTGAATGATTCCTCCAGCAGAATC
The DNA here is from genome assembly GCA_020975415.1 of Calonectria hawksworthii. Lineage (NCBI taxonomy): Eukaryota > Fungi > Ascomycota > Sordariomycetes > Hypocreales > Nectriaceae > Calonectria > Calonectria hawksworthii. The sequence continues at coordinate 577,186 of JAHXZK010000023.1, forward strand.
GAACCTTTGCCGGTGTTGTTCCACTGCTTCGCTGCCACAGCGGCCAGATAAAGAGTCAAGATGGAAAGAGAGAACTTGGCCATGGTGGAAAGTTTCGATCCGTTTGTTGATAGATTAATGTGTCAGATGGGCAGAGCTGCATGGGATGGTTGCGATAAGAAACCGCGGAGGTCTTTTCTCATTTTAAATTATACTCGATCTTGACCGTTTAACGCATTAGAGAAGGCTACCTGTGCATAATCTAAATCTTGCATACGTATGGTATGAGCCACACCTCACTGGATTGGAAATGGCGAAAAATGATTCCACATGGCACGACGCCCGCCGGGTTCATCAATGTTCCCGACGGAGGGTAAAATACTCGTATTCCAAAGTTCACCTACTTGATGTGCGCCCGGGAAACTAGTGGTACAAAGTAAATTCATCACCGAACATGACATTCCACTTCAAAATACCCCTTCATGCTTTGCTTATTTTGCTCCCCGGTAGAATCTGAATAGACTGACGCAAATGCCAGCATTATTGCCCCGTTTTATTCAGACAGGCAGGAAATATGATTCACCTGGCGGTAAGCTTCTGGATACGAATTCTCGGCAGAATATTGCCTAATTGTACGGATCGAAGCCCTGGCTAGTAAGTTTAGGGCAGTTGAGCCCAGTTGGCGATCACAGGGCCGAGTTCCGAATTGATTTAAGCTTCTTTAGCGTTTGAACATCAGGCTCAGCCACGCATAAGCTGCCGCTAACCGAGAGGCTTATCGCAGCGCGCGGGACCCACGGTCTTTAATTTGCACCACTTGGACGCGTCATCTACAACACAGTGGACGCATTGTTCATCGCTGAAAAAGGCAATAGAACGCCGAAAATTGCTTCTGGAACAACCACATCTCACGTAGCATAGGTTAGTAGATTAGAAATGGCAACGAGTAGACTACTCATTTTCATATTCGTTTTTTTATAAATGGCCATGAATCAATCCGGAATGTCGATCATGTCTTTTTCGTATCCAGATCATCATTCACTCATTCAATCTCAGTCATCAATCATTTCCCGCCTGTTTTCTTTATCAATATGAAGGGTTATAACTTTCTCTCCTTCGGCCTTTTGGCCCAGAAGATGGTCTCGGCGGACATCACTCTGGGCTTCAACACTCCCCAGATCAACGAGAATCGAACCATTGACGAAATCTACCAAGCTGCACTGGCTGAGGGCGGCGTCGTCACCTGTTGGCACGGAGGTGATGAAGTCCTTCAACAAGCTGAACTTAAGCAAGCCTTTGAAACCCGGTTTCCTGGCATGACGCTCAATGTGACCGTGAACCGCTCAAAGTACCACAGCGTGAATCTTGATCGCCAAATTGCTTTGGGTGATGTTCAGGTGGACAGCATCATCCTTCAGGCACTCCACGATTACCCAAGGTGGGAGCAAGAGGGCTCTTTGCTGCACTATGCCCCGCACAACTTCTACAAGGTGCTTGCACCCTTCCGTCACATTCGGGCAGCTTACTACGGCTTCGCCATTAATGCGTGGTCCACCATCTGGAACAGCCAAAAGCTTGAGAACCCTCCTCGGGAATGGCCCGACTTTTTAAAGCCAGAGTACAAGGACAAGCTGGTCCTTACTCACCCAAGCGATGATGACGCCATCGCCTACATCTTCGACCTGGTGTAAGTAAGATCTAACCTAGATGCAAACATTACCTAATACACTTGCAGGATGAACCAATATGGCTACGAGTGGTTTGACCGTCTGCTGAAGCAAAACCCCCGCTGGGTCCGTGGTACCGGTTCTCCTTTGGCGGTCCTGCGAAGTGAAAACAGTACCGAAACAGTCTCTTTCACAGCATCTCTTGGCTTGAGATCATCCGGACCTCTGAACGTGTCCTTTCCTACTCAGGGTAACTTTGTTAGCTGGCCCCGATCTGTTGCTATTCTCAAGGATGCCCCCCACCCCGAAGGTGCGAGGCTCTTTAGCAACTTCCTCCTGAGCGACCAGTTTCAGAACGGAATGTCGCAGTGGAGTGCACGTGGCGATATTCCTGCCCCGGGAGGATACCCTGGCATTCTTGGAATGAACACAACCAATTCCGCCGAGTACATGCGCTTCATGGCTGATCGCGGACGCGTGGAGGCTCTCAGAATGCATTTTGAAGATCGCATCGGAATGCCTCAAGGACCTAGTCCTTTGTTTGATGACCTGTGAAGTTATGGAGCCGAGCTTGGGTAGCTGGGCGTCGCCAGGTGTGAGCCTCATCACGGGCTTTTCCGCAAAGCAGTCCATCAAACATCCAAAGCTTTCAACGCGATGGAAGCAGGGAGGGTTCGCGATAAAATCTACTTTCTATTCATAAATATGCTTAAATAGTTAATAATACATTGTTCCCTATCTGGACTCACGGCTGGGTGTTTGGATTCCTGGTCCCTTCGTTGTGGATGTCACCCATGGAGGACATGTACAATCGTTATCTAGTAATAAATAGAAGAGGAAAGTCTCAACATTCTTAATATGAATAGATTAAAACAAAAGCAGAAACAGGACTGAATTTATCTGGAAAATTCAAGGTCTTGCAATGTCTACAGCAACAGCTGTTGGAAATAATTCCCGCGATGCCTGCTGCACAAAGTACATGAGTAACTATGTTAGGCTATATACATAAGGTTGAAGTCGTGTAGTGGCTCCAGTTCCTTTACTTGAAATGAGTCAATATTGAGGGTCTCTGCGGCGGAGTGCTATGCTACTGAACAAATATTTAGAGAACTAGACTAAATCAGCAACAGAGCTCGCAGCTCATCAATGTTCAGTATTCTTAATCTCAAGCTGAGGGCTTGGTTCCATAAATGCAGGCTCTGTGAAGTTGTTAGCTTACGGTATAAAACTTCAGAGATATACGCACATGGGCCAATATGCGTGGAGAGCCGTATTCTTCATGTCCTTCCTCACGTCAACCAGAAAGAGCTCAAGCTCCTCGGGGGACCAACCATGGCCTCGGGTAAAAGCGGCCATGGTAGACTCCAGTACAGCCAGGCTATTCAAATTGTTCCACGCTCCAAGTTCCTTGTATTTCGGATCCTTGGGCCACCGGTTTGTCGGCCACTTGAAGCGTTGGTCAGAAATGTCAGTGAAACCAATCTCGCTCATCATCTCCTTGATCTTATCAAAAGTCTGGAAGGAGCGTCCCATTTTATCCGAGGCTTCATGCAGGAGCTTCCACCACTGCGAAAGCTTGTGATCCGCAGTAAGTGTTCCATCATCGCATTCTAGGGCAGCATAGAACTCTTGTATTTCGGCACAGCCTCCGGGGGTGAGGTTACTAATACTCGTTAGGGTCATTTATTATGGCTCAAATCCTGCGCGTATTACTTACTCATAGATCTTTTGCAGATATCCTTTCCAGTCTTGGATACTGGCGTTCATTGCCCTGCTGTGAATAAAGTCAAATGGCTCCGAGTACTGCCACGACTCTTCCACATCGTCAACTATAAATCGAACGTTTGGTGGCACGCTGGTTGACGTTAGTAAATATATCGCACGTCTTTCTTACGGAGACCGTACAAACTAGGCTGGATGGGAGAAAGATCCACACCAATGATCTGTTTGGTGAGCCAAGGTATCCTATCAAGGAGCGTGGTTTCTTACCTCGGCTTCCGGGTGCTCGTCGGCAAAATCGATTGCCCAAATCCCTGTCCCAGTGCCAAGATCAAGCACTCGTTTGGACTTGAAATCGACCTGGTTAGGCGGCGCCAGACCTAACTGGTTACCAAAAGTGAGAAGGAAGATATTATGCTGAAGATCTTGGTGGGCTTTAGCAGAGAAAAGGTGGGAGAGCCTGGAGGTGTCATACCGAGTCTTTCGTTTTCATCCTCATCATTTGGAAGATAATACTCTACAACGATCAGCTTCATCAAGTAAGCAGCTTCAGTGCAACAAACTTCCGTCCTTGTAACGATGATATGTTCGACCATTCTCGCGTCTGTAGTCGATGATAGAACTGGATATACTCTGGGTTGAAGAGGAAGTATCCTGTTGCGGATTTCAGCCGTGCCATTTGTCGCATCAAGCGTGTCACATACCTCACCGATAGAGGAGTCTTGGTCGCTGATCTGAACGAATCATCAGCATGTCCGTAAAGTAGCGAAATATTAGGTATAATACATCATCATCAGCCAGTACAACTGGATCGTCAAAGGGGATTGCCATCGTGGGATGGAGTGGTTTGATGCAGCAGCGATATCTGGCGCGAAAAGTTGAAAACTTTTGACCCCTCTTTCCCGACCTTTGAAGGGTTTTATCACTGATCTAAACCCTGCACAAGTACTCCCATTGAGCCAATGGCACCCCGTAAAGGAAAGCCGAACGGCGCAAGCCAGAACCAACCGATGCGTAGCTGTGCAGAATTATCGTACTACCAACAGGGGTCGGACCAACACGAGACAAAAGTGACACCAACAAAAGTGAATACTAGTGGCATCATGAATTGCCTTCCCACCAAAAAAAAAAACACCTTCCACTCATCTCTTTAAGAAAGCCAATCCAAGCTATTTAGAAAACCTCTAGTAGGAAAAGCTCTATCAATGGGCGAAAGCTAAGGTTAAGCTTGATCGACTTCGAGACTATCATTTGCGGGGTTGGATGCACCGCGACGAATATGGAAGTCTGGGTCCACTTGATATTGGTGGACAAATCGACAATGGATCCGGCCTGTTCCAATCTGTTTTTTTTTTTTTTTTCTGGTCCCAATTTTTCCAGCCGTTGTATTCATTTCTAGACAGATCATCAGCTGAGGTCTCATAGTGTGTGCATTGTTTGCTTGTCTTATGAACGGTGGGTCACCAATGACTAATCCGAACGATTGGCAATGTGAACACAAGGTCTCGATCATGGCTTTTGAGATTCAGATCCAATTGAATAACTCTCCTTTTATTATTACTTAATTTTAGGGTTTCTCATCCTTTTTACAATTGTCTCCAACTAATAGTCGCAAATCACAAGGCATAAACACTATCATCGTTCCCAGTACAACATTTACCCTAGAGGGCGGGTTGAGGCCCGTGCTGGTGATGATGCACCGCACTAAGGCTGACAATCACGCTCCGCCACAGCCGTGAGTCACAGCCTTTTCAGTTATATCACATCACCACAACTTGGTATTTGTATTTTGATTCTTGGTTCTTGCAAGAAATCAATAAACATCATCACGATGGAAGATCGCCCCGAATTGCCTGGTGAGCAGCCACGCCAGTCGCTCGCTTCGCGAATGAAGGATTACGAAGCGACAACAGAGATGCACCTCAACCCGTCTCAGCCAGCCATCATGCGACTTGATGGCCATACCTTTTCAAAATTCACAGCGCCATTCGCCAAACCTTTTGACGAGCGATTGCACACGGCAATGGTCAAGACATGTGCTGATCTGCTCGAGGCACACCCGAACGCCACCCTCGCCTACACACAGTCTGATGAGATCACGCTTGTTTTCCCAAACGGAGTTGGTACTTTCAATGACCGTGTCATGAAAATTGTCACACTTGCTGCCGGCTTTTGCTCCGTCCATTTTTATATGCACCTTACAGCTGCGCTGGCGGAAGCGCCTGAACCTGCCGTCAAAGGATTTGCTTCTCTTCCGCTGCCCCACTTCGATGGTCGCATATTCAACGTCCCCAGCGTTGAGGAGTGTGCCAGCAATGTCCTATGGCGATGCCGCGGAGATGCAGTCCGAAACAGCGTGTCGGCTTTTGCTCGCAGTCTCTTTTCAACAAAAGAACTGCAGGGAAAGAACAAGGACGACATGATTGAGATGGCAAGACGAGAAAAGGGCGTCAACTATGAAGAGGCGGTGCCAAAGTGGGCCCTAGAGGGATCCATCGTAAAGCGGATGCTCGTGGCTGTGGAAGGCGTGGACATGAGAACTGGGGAGGCAACCACTGCAGTGCGAACAAGGACAAGGTGCGAGGATAGGGGGATGACGGAGTTTTCCGACGAGAATTTGGCACTGGTGAGGGACAAGTACTGGCCTGGAACATGAGTTTTCGCATTGCAAGCATTCATAATGCTATCTTTAAGGTTAACATGGATAGTCGCAGCCGCAGCCACTTCGTGTGTGGGTATGGAGGAATGACGATAGCCCAGCGATAGCCTGGCCATTCGTATGGTAGAATATAGACGAATTCCATAACCGTTGAATTGTCGATACGGACATTAGACGGGGCCAGTGAATCCACAATTGCTGTCATGGGTCGTGGCGCGAGCTCGGCGACCACTTTTCAAACCCCACTACGCAGGGGCTCTGATTGGCGGCCCGCTCCCCGGATGGCACTGTCCACATGGCTCGGGGAACAGGGAACGAATCAGAATTGCCATTCAGAAACGTCAAACTTCCAGAGATCAACTCTCGGCACCCAGACGAGCTGAATCATGCATCACTCATAGGCAGAGCAACTTCGCTTGATTTCGTACAACTCCACCAAAATAGACATGCGCCGCAACGTTGCGCTAGGCCCCGTTACAAGGCTGAAGGGCTGCAAGGGGCAAGGTTGATGAAACACCAATCCTATTTCACTATAAGAAGTGCGGGTTCTCCCGTTCATATCGTGGTCTCTTCGCCAGCATCATTCTTTCATCGCGCACTCGAAAAGCTTACTTAAAAAACAACACCGACCACTTATTCACTCACTCTCCAAAAATGTCTGGCATCGGCCGAGAGGAACGTTATGAGCCGCTCAGAGAGCTTGGCACAAGCGCTGATGGAACCTGTAAGCCATGGTTCCCCTAACCCGCTAAGCATCTGGCTATATACTTACCATCATTCTTGTCTAGATAAGTCACAGTTGAACAACCTGGAGAGCCAGCCAATGCATGCTCCGCCACCCATCATCATCACACTACGATACAAGATTTACGTTGCTTTGGTGGTGATGTGCGACATAGGGCTTATCGCCATCGCGTCAGTCATATTGAGTATGGGAAAGTCTTGGAGCAAACTCTCAACGAGCGAAAAGCTCTGGCTCATAATAGCACCCATCTACACGCTTACGACTATTTTTGTTGTTGGAGTATTCATCAGAAGTTGGCAGAAGGCTAGAAGGATCAACGGCGCATGAGCGGTAGAGAGATGGATGAGTTGGGAAATATTATTTACATGGGTGGTCATATGTGATTTTTAAGCCAAATACTGTTACTTCGGATGGATGATAATTATTACAAACATGATAGATTAAACTTAAAAATGGAATCGTTCTTTTTGATATATGTGCTTGCGGTGGTACCGAGAGGCATTGCAATGTGACCCCATGCTCTACTGCATTGCTCAAAGTAGTATTTTCTAATATATGGCGAAGTAAGAGAGTTATTAAACTAGGTTACGTTTGCGATACTTTTTCTGTTTGATTTGAAGCGTAGTATTTCTAGAATGGTGTTTGGGCAGCGCGATCGCAGATATACATTGGTGGTGCTTCACGCTACTAAGGGTACGGTGACGGGTGCACAGATACAAAGGCAAGTAAGTATCTACTGATTGAAGCAATAAAAATGCATTTCGTTCATCGGCAGTTCTGCATAGAACAAGTTTCTTTGCCTTGGCAAATTACACAATCAGTTATTTGTAATTTCATCAATGTCAATCCAACCCAGGGGCAACTATTCTCTAATTCTCGAGGAGCCATGTAAGAATGAATGACTTAGCGTTTTACAGAAAATCATGCTCATGCCGCCTTAACAAGTCTGCAATGTCAAACCGTTCTCTCTTCTCGGCAAACATAATCGCGTTCGAGAAGCCGTTTTCTCGGTCTGGCTTCGCCCCACTCGCAAGCAACAATCTGACCATATCAATTCTGCAATGCTCCGCGGCGCCCTCAATAGCGGTCCAGCCCTCGATGGGAGATGCAGCTGCATTAACATCCGCTCCGAGGGTAATGAGAGCAGTGGCAATCTGTATCTCTCCTTGGATGGCAGCTCCTTGCAATGCTGTCACTCCACCTTTCTCCGCAGGAGGAGAATTGACATCGGCGCCGTATTTTAACAGTAGAGCTACAACTTCAGGATTGATTAGGCCGTTTGATATAGCTGCTTACAGAGCCGTGCGACCATAACATTTCCCAGCTGGAGCGTTGATATTCGCGCCACGTCGCAGGAGAAGTTGTAAAATTTCTTGGTTTGGACCATCATACTTCAGAGCGGCTACCAACAACACCCTGAGAACTTTCGTCATGAAGGTGCTGCTACTTGGTGATTTGTTCTTCGCAAACACATTTAGGCGATAGAAATGCCCATACTCGACGACCCATTGAATAAAGTTTGAAATTTGGGCGAATGACGACATGTTGTTGGAGACGAGATGTGCAACCGCGCTAAACATGAAGTTGATTCTGTGTGTTTTATCGCCCATGGAAATCGGGTTCATGGTCCCCGAGTTGGCTTAAGGAACATTTTCGAGGATGTTACCACAATGGGGTTGGATCTTATCTTGGGATCAAGACCGACATTTCTGAATTGTGATGCAAGCCACCCGGGTTTTCCAATAGGAATTGTCATCGGATTCTTACTGAATAGAAATTCAATCTGCCCACTTCGGGCATTGAAATTCGTGGATGCAGGCTCCAGGGCATATAGTAGGTGCAGGCTATTAAGTCATATATGCCCACCGTCTTTAGGCGCATGCTTAGCTAAAGCAATAATAAAATCTAAGTCTTTATAGCTAAGATCTAAAATGACTTAAGAAACCCTATGATTTACCTATACATTCTAGTTCACATCGTATAGGGAAAGAAGCCATTGAGTGATTGACCATATCTTTTTGTTTCGAAATAAGTATAAATAGAAAGTAGCGATAAAATGGTTTATCTACAAGTTTCCATACGTCTGGCACACGCCAGATGTCCTTCTCTTTGTGCATTCATCCAATCGATAATTGCATTGTGGGTTTTTCTCCCGTTAAAACTATCACACAGACTGGGCGGCTGAGACAGTGTCATCAGCGGAGCTCAGTCCAGGGCCGAGGAGCTAAAGGGTTATAGTGCGGTTGCCCTCCCAATGTCTGAGAATCGAAAATGCAATTGATATCTCATTCCAAGGATTCTCAATACTACGCTCCCTTAGGGTATCCTTCTTCACTTTAACACGTTTAAGCATGAGCTAGCTGTGTTCTCTTTTTCTAAGCACTGGATGCATAAAGTTTATTCCAAGCAAATAGAAAAGAGATTCTTACAATTTGGTGTTATGTCTCATATTATTAACCTAGTTGAAAGGAATTCAAGATTGAAGTTGTCTTCAAAAGCGTACTGGTTGGCGCGTTGGCATCGGATGCCAGAAGCTACCGTGGAATGCAAATGATTCAGAGGTGGGCATGCGCTACATGGATACATCAGGGGATCTTCCCTTCCGTTGCGCTCAAAGACAGAACAAGGGAGGCGGCGATAAAAAACTTCAAGCTCATTACCTTTGAGATTTTCGTTCAATTTATTTCCATTTTGACTTCAGCCCTGCGTTTGAACAGCTGGGATGGGCAAGGCCACCTTGGGATGTTTGCTGCTCTTTGCGGTGCACGCAGTTGCACCCCCAACGATAGCAGCCAATTCCGCAAATCAAGATGTCACTGGCTGGTCATACATTGGGTGCTACGGTTACGACCCGACATTTGATACCTACGAAGCCACAGAACTTTCCAACAACAGCCCCAATGTCTGTGCATCTCTATGCGCCGACCAACACTTTTTTGGGCTCTATGATTCGTGAGTGTCGCTTCAGATGGTTGACAACTTGATAGGCTGAACATGTTCCCAGATACTGTTATTGCGGCGGTGGAAATGGCCCCGACGATGACAGTCAACCATATAATACTGTCTGCGATATCGCATGTCCTGGCGACAGTACTACAATCTGCGGGGGCAATGACCCTAATAGCGCGAAGCTTCGTCGTAGAGGCATCCCGGCCGATCAGGATATTACGCTGTACAGGGCTGAGCCTGCGCCCGATAAAAGCATACCAGGCTGGGCCTACGACGGCTGCTACTACTCTCCTACGGAGTTTCAGGCGTATTCTGATGGTGCTACTACGGATGGTAACAGCCCGGCGTCTTGTGCTGAAATCTGCCATGATAGTACACACTTTGCTTTGTACGGGTAGTAAGTGACCAAGCAAGAGCATTGGGACTCGTGGATACTGACGGGCTTCAAGTGAGTGTCTCTGTGGAAACAGCATATCCGATGGCACAATACAACCAGACAACGCTTGCACCGCGCCATGCCCTGGCAATCGCTTTGCGAATTGTGGAGATCCCTACTATGCCCCTACTGCAATCGAGGTCTTTGTCGTATACACGGCGCCTGTAAGCACGAGCGCAAGTACTACCTCCAGCACATTGACAGTTACCACTTTTGATACCACTACCAGCACAACCTTTAGTAGTTCTTTGACTAGTGATACAGCTGCAACCATGACTATAACCTCTACTACTTCGGACACGACAGGAACTTCAACCATGACTAGTAGTGCTACTTCGGAAAGTACTACTTCGGGCACTACAACCACCTCGGAAACCACTAGTGGTTCAAGTATTACGACTACTACCTCAACAACTACCACTTCAGATACCACAACTACTTCGACTACTACGTCCGATACTACAAATCTTTCGAGCACCACTACTACCTCAGAAACCAGTAGTACTTCAAGCACTACCACCACCTCGGAAACTACTAGTACTTCGAGCATTAATACTACGTCGGAGACCACCACTACTTCAGGCACCGTTACCTCAGCTTCAGATACCACTACCGCTTCAGATACCGCTACCACTTCAGATACTACATCCCAAACTTTAAGGACATCGATCGGAAGTACAGCAACTGATATTGCCTCAACTACCAGCGCTTCAGTGTCCAGCCAGACAAGTAGTTTTTCGACAGGTACCAGCTCCTTGACAGGCACCTTGACAACCACCGACACAAGCAGTACCACTTCCAGTGGCATCCCAGAGAGTGCCTCGACGACAAGCACATCGATTGATACTTCCATGGCAAGCATCTCAACATCCAGTGATGCAGGTGGCACTACTTCTGGTAGTATCACAGCAAGCATATCAACAGCCGGCACATCGGTGAGTAGTGTTGTGAGTGATATCACAACTACCACAACAACTACAAGCTCTGTGCCAGTTAGTGGCATAGACAGCACGTCACAAAGCACATCAGTGGCTAGTACTAGTAGCGACACAAGTAGCGCCACCATCAGTATCGAAACTTCAAGCACCACAAGTTCAAGTGACATCACCTTGACAGAAACTAACCCATCCAGCACTTCTTCAAGCAGTACTATATCAAGTATCAGCATATCGAGCGAGGCGACCTCGATTTACTCAGGTTTAACCAGCACGGCACCTAGCACATTGGAAACATCAGCATCTAACACTTTAGCTACTACCGCTTCTACAACTAGTCCCGCAGGGATTGCCACTACTTCGAGCCTTTCTATTTCAAGTAGTACATTATCAAGCGAGACATCAAGCAACACGGTTCTTGGAACATCTAGCACTGCGACACTCGATACTGCGACAGGTTCATCAATCAGCACCTCGGTGCGCACCACTAACTTAGCTACGACTAGCTTAAGCACTGCAAGCTCAATTACCATTGTCCCAAGTAACACAGTCTCGAGTAGCGCAGGCTCTGGTAGCCTCTCAACAAGCCCAACATCCGACACAGCAATCTCTGAAAGCAAAACTGAGTCACTTTCCATAATTACAACTACAGGACTGCCTAGCCCTGTACAAAGTACAATGAGCACTTCTTTATCATTCACTTCTACACGCAACACTGAAACAGTGAGGATATGAAATCGCCTAAAGTTTTGACCAACTAACTTGTGTGTAGACAACGACGGTGGCTTCGATAAGTCCTTCGGTGGCAGCAACAAACCTGCCTTCCATACCCCCATATAAATTCCTTGGATGTGAGGGATCAGAAGAAGGCTACCCGGGATTGAGTGAGATAGGAAGGGACGATAACATGACGCCTTCGTTGTGTGTTTCAATGGGTTCCGGTCAGAATTATCTTGGAATCTTCAATAAGTTCGTATTAATCCACCGCTTTGGGAGAACCCAGCTAAATCCCACAGCACCTGCTATGCTGGAGATTCCCTCGATGATGCAACCGAGGTTGCGGCCGCCCAATGTAACATTCGATGCCCGGGAGATTCAGGCTACTTATGCGGAGGAATAATCGACTCCGCGGGTAGGTTAGCCCGCCGCGACGCCCCTCGGAACATACTCCTCACAATATACGTCAAGGTGGCTGGTATATCGTCAGTTGTAGATGTGGTTACAACCCCAGTGGTAACCGATATTGTATCAATATCTGCCCCAGATCAAACAATTTTTGTTACAGCGACTCTTACCAAAGAAACACTAATAACGACTACGATTACCTACAAAACGATTGCTACGGCTCCACCTTACTCTGTCACAGTCACGGAATATTGCGCCACGCTCGGATACTCTCCATGCCCAGTTTGTCCTCTCCCGTCAGTACAAATGACCACATACCTAGCGGCGTGCGACTCATGTGGAAAGTACGGACAGAACCAGATTTGGCTTACTGTTCCTGCTGAGGTCATCCAAAGGCCGACATTCACTCGCGAAAGCGCGGTGGAGACTCACAAGCCACAAAATGGAAAATTATTAGGGTCTCATAATCAGGATTCACAGGACAGCGGGGAAACCCAACAAGGTTCGGAAGCAAACAGCTCTCAACATCAGCAGGGTTCACCATCTTCAAACGGGGGTAAGCTATCCACGGGAAGCATTTCTTCTGAAGCTGGCAATCTCGCGTCACATTATGGGGGAAGCAAAGATATGGACAATTCCCCGGCTGGTCCATTTGGAGTATCTGGACAATACACTCAATCCGATGTGTCGTCTCATGATGGCAAATACATTACGACCATGAAATTAACCAAGGTTGACAAAGATACTGGGGTTATGACGCACAATCAGAACGGTGGTGACAAATATCCACCAACGGGTGGACATCCCCAATCAGGCGACGCCATTCCGGCTGGTGGATACATTCAAGCCGAAACATCGCCTAATGGAGGTGAAGGTCTCAAAGCTGTCACGCCTTGGAGCAACACTGCATCAAATGGAGCATCTCCCAATCCTGGAGGTGGGTGGGGAACAAATCCTTCCGATGGCAAAGAGAGCTTTAACCAATCCAATATTGATTTAGAAGCAAGCAGCTCAAAAGCCAAGATTGAGGGCGCTGACACGCTGCATGGATCGGCACCGGGCGAGATAACAGGGGAGCAGCTCAACAAGAACTCCACTGGGGCGGGCGTAGACGCCGTCAGCAGATCTCCACGACAGTGTTTTACGCACAAGGGAATCATTTTTGTATTTATTGTCACGATTCTAGCAACCGGGTTGTAGTTGTCGTTGTTTTGTAAGATGTATCATGCATTATGGCCAATATTATTATAACTTAGATGGGATGCATGCAGTATGAAGTTGTTCTAGTTGGATGACACTAAATCTAACTACCCGTTGTTCGGGTGGGGCGGGCCCGACCAACCTCTCACGAGCTCAAGATTGGTCACAAAAATATGGGATAACCATAAACATCAGGATAGTAATTTATGCCTTAGCTTCAACAACCTAAGCCCTAGTCTACCGCAATTCTTGCCCCCCGTGCAGGAGTTCGGCGTCTAGGGGAGAGGAGTCATAGACATTACCAGTAGCCTCAGGACAGCTTGTTCAGAGAGGCCAATGACTAGCATCTTTGAGCATATATACAGCCGATTATCTTGGCCCCTCAAAGTAGAATGGCTTTGCTGCGTGACTCTTGCTGAATTTGACCTTTTCCCACCAGCCTTCCTACCACTGAGCAGAATACGAGTCAACCCATTATCAATGTAGTCGGTTTCGAAGTTGAGGGGAAGAATCGTCGGGTTCCTTTCAAATTTTTCATTTTATAGAGGGCTAAAGTTCATAGTTTGGTGTGAGGGCAATTGTATCAGTGGATTGAAGAATGTAGGCATTTTACGGTTGACTGTGTTGGCCTATTCCTGTGCGAATAGGTACTCAAAATTTCATCTTGGTATTGTAGACTTAAGTGGACTAACGAACAGCTGCAAACGGTAAGAAACCCGCGTACAGAAAGGTAAATACATCACTGCTGGGACGAAAGAGGTGGGGTAGGTTTCCATGTTCCGCTTTTGTAGGCTAGTTCTCGGGTCACCTAAATGAGCCTACCGCTTGTCTTTCCTACCCAGTTGTTGAAAGTTAATTGCACGTGGATACAAACTTTATCGTGTAAGAACGTGGCTTCGGCCTTGATCAACGGCGCTGCAATGGGGCGAATCACTCTCTGCGATGAAAAGCATGCTGGGCAATTGGCAGTAGATGACAATTAATACAGCTACCTAAAGACGGCGCATGCCTTGAACTCTTCCCTCTTTTTAGCCTTATTCCTCGCTTAACCCCTCACCCGAATATAACCGCTCTTCCGAAGATCAGCCATTCTGAAGATGAACATATTTTCTCCGCACTTCGTCCAAGAAATTCGGACTCCGTTATGGTGCCCCACACTGTTTGTCCGAGGAAAAATACAGTGACGGAGATACGGTAAAGGCCACCCGGGAATCCTTGCTTCCCACTGCGCTATTGAGGTTTGATTTGGAACACAGAGTTCAAGCAAGGGCAATTTCTTACTCAAAACTTGGTCTGTAGAAATTATGATTTCACAAGGAGGTTAAACCACTGCCAAGATTTAAAAAAAACATTTTAGCGGGAGTTTGGTGATAAATGTGATGCGGAGAGCGAAACGCGAAATCGCTAACCATTGGAACACTGAGTCACCAGCTATCGTATATAATAATGCAAACCAGTACGGATAATGAAATTTAATTGATCCTCATCACATTAACATTAATTTTGACCACACAATTGCGCACCAGAGGCCAGCATAATGGGTTCACTGTCGACAATGATCCTGAAGGTACTTGCTTTGTCGCGAGTTGCCTCAGCCTCCTCGATCCTGTTTCAACAAGCTACCATCATTGGATGGAATGAGTCGGAACAGAGCCTTGAAATCACACGCAATGGTTCGCTCTTCATTGAAAACGATCGTGTTGCAGGCGTTTATGCTCAAGGCGAAGAGCTCTCTGGTCTGATCGAAGATGACACAGAAGTTATCAACGCCGCAGGCAAGATACTCACTCCTGGGTTCGTTGATACTCATCGTCACAACTGGCAGACCATCTGGCGAGGAGTCAAGAGTCAACATGCTATCTGGGATCATTTTGTCAATAGCATGAACACAGCCATTCTAGAAGGACTTGAGCCGGATGATATTTACAACACGTGTCTTATGAGCACGATTGAAGGATTGGATGTTGGCGTAACGACTCAGTTGGACCATGCTCACCATCCTCCATCAAAGGCCCGTGCTGAGGCTTGTGTGAGAGCATCGCTAGACGGCGGCGCCAGAGTGTTCCACGCCTATACCATCGGTACTACGGGCTTTGACTACAGCATCGAGCAGCAAACAAACGAGTTCAAAGAATTGATTTCTTCATACCAAGAAAGGCTCAATAGCTCCACCGTGGAAATTGGCATTGGTTGCGACGCATTCACATCTCGTACTGCCGAACAGCTCGAGCCAATCCTCTCAATCCTACGGTACGAACTTCAAACTTCCACAAGATCATAACCATCCGTCAGGGCGACTCTAATCAGCGTACTCTTTAGAAACTCGACCATCCCTATTCTAACCACTCACATGCTTTCTGGGCCATATGGAGGTAAGTAATTGACTATAGAGTCTTAATCTCTTATGCACGGACTTTCCAATGATACAGTTACTGATAACCTGGAAAGTGGACAATAAGCCCGAAGTTCTACACAATCTTGGAATACTAAACACCTCTATGCCAGTCGTCATCAGTCATGGCAGTTTTCTGGATCACTCATCGTATCGCCTTCTCAAGAGTACGAACCAATATGTCTCAATTGCACTCGAGTCAGAGTTGTCATTCGCACAAACCAACCCAACTGCTCATCTTTGGCTTGATCAATCTGCTTTGGGAATCGATGGGCTTTTCACCTTTTCAAGCGATCTGCTTACCCAAGCGCGAATGTTGTTACAATACGTCCGTCATTTTATTTACACCGAAGTTCTTGCAAAATGGGTCATTCCTGCCAATGCCCCAATGACTGCCCATCAGGCATTTTTGATTGCAACCCGAAATGGCGGCCTAGCTTTGCGGAGGCCTGATCTCGGTATCATTGCGCCAGGTGCTAAGGCTGATATTCTAGTTTGGGATACGACAAACCTGGCTATGCTAGGCTGGGTGGACCCAGTGATGGCTATTGTGATGCACGCCAATGTGGGTGACATTCAGGATGTTTTGGTTAATGGTGTTTTCAAGAAGAGAGAGGGAAAGCTTCTCAACCCCAAGCTCCAGAGCGCCAAGGAAGGGTTCTTGGTATCTGCGAATCGCGTCCGCAACAGCAGTTTGGCAGTTCCCAGAATTGAAGTCACCGAAAACACAACATTCCATTCTGGTGCCTCTGTTCAAGTGGTTCCCCTCGTTGATGTCCAAAGAGGAGCCGGTAATGGGTAAGCACAAAAGGCAACTTTCTAGCTGCCATGAGTTCTGACTAACAGCAATTTTAGCGCCTCTTACATTGACAAAAGTGGTTAATTCAAGGAGCAATGAGATTCTAGGATGATGCATTAGGTACTGACATATACCATTTCTACTGGTTTTGTGGATCTTAGGTAGTGTGAAGTCAAACAGAATTGGTTCTAAAAGCTACAATAGCTCAGAATTAGTAAGTTAGCTGCAGCAAGACTAGAAAGTTTGAGATTACAATATATTTCGTGAAATATGCGTCATTTCAAATACGACAGTTCCTAGGATAATTTATGGTGGACGATACACATTGAAGTATCCATGATTTCCAGAATCTAGGCCCTGCGACGCGTCATGACCAAATTATCCCTAAATTTATAACACTGTCTCAAAGGCTTATCACTTTAGGCTGATGGTATGACTTTTTTGAAAGGCTACGGGAACTAAACTATTATTCCCTTTAGCTGAGGTGAACCTACACATCCGTACCCCACCAATGTAACCCGCCAAAAAATTACATCAAAATATAAGACACGGGTTGAGATGAGTAAAATTATTATGAATGGAAATCTTATCGTATAAAGCGATTAGAAAATATCATATTTTAAATTTTAGCGGAGGCAGATGTCACAATACTTTGCGTGGTACTTGACTGCAGCCTTACGGTCGTTGGAGAGACAGGCCATTACTTTACAAGAGGGCTAAAGCCCATTACAATTGCAGCAACAATCGAGGCCACTAAAAACCATCTGATAGTCCGATATATCGAGAAGATAAATTTAGTATTCAACTAATAAGTTTCATCTAATGAACTATATGGCGGAGGCGCAGGTTTGGAATTTGAGTCTGTAGGGTAAGATCCATCACAGGGGGTGGTGCAAAGCTCAATCACTCTAACCTGCGTATGGTCAAATCATGGAAATTTAAACTACCGGCCGAGTCGAGTCGATCACACAAACTAATATCGTTTCTGTCCTTGGTGCATCGATCCATTCAAAAAGGAGATCATAGGCACTGGCTGAAGTATGTCTATTTTTCACCAGTCCGCCTCCGATATTGAATACACTCGTAAAATCACCAGTTGAGCCAGCGGCAAAAGTAAAATGAACGATCCACTAACACGAGGTGCAAGTACGGTATTTGCCTTATGGCATCACTGGTGGCCTTATGGAAAGAATCTGCTAGGGACAAGTGTGGGGTGGGAATCTTTGAGCAGGTGCTGTGGCAGAAATGGAATACCCCACATTGCACCTTGGCACGGATCGTTCAGCACTCTCGACCCTTGTAGACGTTGTCTGCAGGGTGATCTCATCTATACTTCCCTTTACATACAATCGGCCGGTGCCGCAGCGTGTTGGCAATGGGTCCGACCCCCATGTGGGCCAAACTAGCGGCAGCATCGACCATGGGATGGACTAAAAGGGAAAGGACGGAGAAGGCTTTTCTAGAATTCACCAACAGCCCTGTCCGTGCTTGTTACTTGACTTGACTTTTGGACAAACAGCTCCAGTTAACCCGAGGCTAATTCCACACGGTACCGAGCTGACCGAAATTCCTTCGTATTCAAGTTACTCCGTAGCGGAATGGTTTCAAAGAAGACCACATGAGGATATTTTGAGGAAAGAGACATCCCTGTATGAGCTCTTACTGGCTTTAGGAGGAAAAATGGATATCATTGAATTGCCAGTATAAAACATGAGGATGGCTCGGATACCACACATCAGCATCATCAGCGCACGCACGCTCAAATCCACTTCATCAGTCAAAGATTGGGCAATTATTAATTCATTTCAGTCTCTTCACCGGCCTCTTTCCAGTCCAAACTGTCTTCAATTCGAAATGCAATTCATTTCTCTCGCCGCTGTAGTTGGACTGGCCTCCGCTGGTGCCATTCCTCGGGCTGAGGTCAGCTGCAGTGACCCTGCACAGAGAATAGAATGGCGGAATCTTAGCTCCGCCGCCAAACAGAGTTACATTGATGCGGTTCTCTGTCTGAAGTCAAAGCCGTCGAAGATTGGCTTGAACACTACTTTGTACGACGACTTCGCCTATGTGCATACGAAGTACAACGCCTACAGTGTGCTATACCTCCTTCACCCATCGAAAATGCATTAATAATGTTCTTTTAGTTCATAACGGAGCCCCATTCCTTCCCTGGCACCGGTACTTTACCCACGTCTACGAGAAAGCTCTCCAGGAATGTGGATACACCGGCGCAGCAACGTAAGCACTTTGGCCAGTAACTATGATCCTGTCATACTAATAAAGGTGCTTGTGCAGTTATTGGGATTGGACTCAGGACGTTATGAAGTTAGCTGAATCGCCGGTTCTTTCTTCCTCTTTGGGATTTGGGGGCGACGGCAGCGATACAAAAACCGAGATTGTCGAGGGCGGTCAGGTTTTGAGATGCGTGGAGGATGGTCCTTTTGCGCAATTAAGACCCTCGTACCGTGGCGTTAGCCCTACCGTCTTTGTTCAAGAGGACCATTGCATATACCGCCAACTGATTGATGGAGATACCAATGACTCCAAGATTGCAGCCTCTATTTACAATGAAACCTATATTGGTATCGTGCAGGAGAACGTGGACTTCAACTCATACCATACTGCATTAGAGGGCGGACCCCATGGAATTATCCACTCTTGCATTGGCGGGGAGATGAATCCAACCACTTCACCCAATGGTAAGTCTCATGGCAAGATTCTTCGAAAAAGTCCTCATAATGGTTCATAGATCCTATATTCTTCTTGCATCATGCTCAAATCGATCGTCTCTGGTGGCTGTGGCAGCAGGCCGATCTCACTGCCAGGGAATATGACTATAGTGGCCTTACTCTTCCTGTCAATGCAACAGAGAGAATTGCGGCTTCTTTGGATGAGCCGCTTCCCATGGGAGGACTTGCTGATGACCTCACAGTCAGAGAGTTAATGAGTACCCAGACTTCTCTCCTTTGTTACAATTACTAGAAGTCTTTCTGGAGGTTTGTCACCGCGTGCCTTCTGGGCTCGAGGTTTTCCTCCTGTATTGGCTAGAGAGACTTGACAGTGTGTATAGAATGCTATGTACAATATGGTTGAGGAAATTTAGTTAGATATCAAGAATATTGTGTTTGTAGCTTAGAGTATTTTTTAAATAGGATTATGGCATGATTTCTAATAATAGGCCGGCCGAATTCCGATGAGGAACAAAATGGGTCATTTTGTCAGCCCCAGGGATGAGTCTAACGTTACCCACTCTGGGGCTCGGTATGATCCGAACAGAAGAACCCTAATCACCCTGCCGTGGCAGATCAAGGCACAGTACTCCGAGCCCACACGGATTGGAAATTATCTCGGTAGCCTCGGATGACTCGGCCTTCGCTCCTTCGCGTCTTTGAAACATCCGAATCAGTACTCATAGGATCATGTCCCCTAAATCTCAATATGCCACACAGTTCAAACGACCAGGTTTGAGGGTATTGCCGCGAGGCATTACGTCGACTTTGGGTGAGGTAATTTCGTGTCTGAAGAACGCGAACAAAAATAATTGCCTCAGATGTATCACCTTTGACTCTGCTAAGAGGCATTCCACTCCTCGGTCAAAATGCCAATAGACGGAAGTGAGGAAACACATCGATGCTTTGACATCGTGCAAGGGACTGGTGACAACAGAAATTCTGAAGAAATCTTGCTACAGGTTGGATGAAACGTACCCATGCTTGTGCAATCCCCCACATATCGGTCATCTTTGCCTTTCTTGAATGGACATCCGCAGGTGGTTTAGCACGGGCTTTGGCAAGTCGAATATCATCCAGGCTACGGGCCCACAATTATGCCGAGTTTTTTAATACGGTTACCATTTAGTGCTGTTTCGGCTAAAATGTACACTGATGCAACCTGCTGACCGGTGGTGGTCTGATTCCAAATGGGAAATACTCAATTGCGATAATCCATTCAGGTATCAAGCAGTGCTTCGACTATAAGATGACTAAAACAGTGAAAAACTATCTTCCCTTACCCAACGTGATATCTTACTCCTATCGCTGTAATGCTTGCTTTGATGCTGAAATGACGACAAGTAGCCGGCTTAGCTTCATGAATCTAGCCTCGTCATACTACGTGGCAGCCACTGACGGTTTTTTTTTTTTTTTTTGGGGGGGGGGGGGCTCTGTGATGAGATTTATTTTGAGTTTGATTATGAATTGGGAAATCTGGGTTCCACTTGGTGCTAAACAACCCTCTACCCCCAGCGGATGAAGCCATGATCATGTGGGCCAGCCGGCAACCAGAATAAGATACGCGTTATTTTCTCAGGCTGTTAAGGTCATGGTACATGGTACAGGCACTGTTGATTCCATAACTAGATTATCCGGCAAAATTCCAGTTGAGCAGGTGTTCATACATTAGTGGGGATAGCGCCAAGAACCTTATTACTACCGCTCAATAAAGCGAAGCCTTTCCGTGACGAATCTTCTCTTGGACCAAAAAAGCTCAACTGGGAGCAATTTGAGCGCAATGAATTTTATCGATGCCCCCATGGTCCCCAAAGGCTCCAGGGTCCTTATCACGGGAGCAAATGGCTTTTTGGGCTCGCATATTGCTGACCAGTTCCTCCATTATGGCTACAAAGTTCGCGGAGTTGTTCGAGATATTGAACGAAATGCTTGGCTTGCCGATCTGTTTGAGAAGAAGTACGGCAAAGGCGCATTTGAGCTCTTTCAGGTTTCGGACTTGGCTTCCAAAGGGTCACTTGAGGAAGCAATGAAGGGTGGGTCAGCGCTAAAAAGATACGATGCCCATCCATTGATCAATATTTCATAGGGGTATCCATTGTTGCTCACACAGTGACTGCCGTCACGTTCGACCCAAATCCACACAATGTTATTCCCAGTGCAATAGCCGGAGCTACCGATGTGCTCCGAGCGGCATATAGGGCGGATAGCGTGAAGCGATTTGTTTACAGTTCGTCATCTACTGCGGCGGTGACATCAAGGCTAGGCCAGCCTAGTGCTGCCATTACTGAAGAAACTTGGAATAAGGATGCGGTCGAAGCAGCTTGGGCGGATCCCCCATATCACCAAGAACGTGTGTGGACTGTGTATGCTGCGAGTAAAGCCCAAGCCGAACAGGAGATTTGGAGATATCATAAAGACAACTGTGATATGCGTCCTGATTTGACTGTCAACACGGGTATGTTTTGTGTTCAGAATAATCATTCCTATTACTAACAGTCCCCAAGTTCTCCCAACCTTCAATTTTGGAAAGATCCTAGAACCATCGAAGCAAGGCTTCCCCAGCAGCTCTAGCTTGCCTGTGGCATTATGGAAAGGGGAGATAAACACCTTTCACAAGATGATCGTGAGACGTGCGTCCACTAACAACACTAATATATATGACATCATGCTGACGAATTCTCTTAGAGTATTATGTTGATGTCCAAGACACTGCCAGGCTTCACGTCGCAGCGGGAACCTTTCTCTACGTAAAAGATCAACGCATTTTTGCAACTGCGGGGCGATTCAATTGGGATGCCATACTCGACATTCTGCGCAAGCATCAACCTGACCGGAACCTCCCTGACTATTTCTCTGGTGGGGTTGATCCAAACGAGATGGAGCCCCGTGACAAGGCAGAGCAGTTACTTCGAGAGTTGGGACGCTCTGGCTGGACCAGCCTTGAGGAATCTGTCCTCAGAAATATTGAGGATGCATAAATGCCATGTTCAGCTATCGTATGAAGCATATTTCCTTGTAGCCATTTGTAAAAAGGACATGGTACCTTCTGTGATGCGGAAAGTGCTTAGGCTATTTCCAAATTATAGAGGAAAGATGTGTGCTAGGAAGCAGCTGGCAACCGGCTAAAGAATAATAGTAACGCAAGGATGGTGCTGGAAACAACCAAAAGAGGATTTATTGCATCAAGGTACGTGTAAAGGAATATGCGACAAATTAAAGTAGGGAGAATAAACACGAAAAGCTAATCGTGGAGCATTGACTTTCGATTGAGGGCCACTTGCCCTAAAAGACGCTGATAAGTGTAAAAGAGCTTGGAGGTATCGGATTGCACGTCGCTCATGCCTTGATACATCTAGGATAGGACCAAATTATGAAGGAGGGCTAATAACGAGAGCAATCAGAAGTCCTCTTCATACAGTATTAGAATGGTCTACACCACCATCATCACCCGCACCGTCTGAAAGGTTTCACGTTTGAATGC